>CM040126.1:4267499-4867499 GCA_022559845.1 Amorphophallus konjac
CTAAACCTAAACCCTAAACCCTAAACCCTAAACCCTAAACCCAAACCCTAAACCCTAAACCCTAAACCCTAAACCCTAAAACCCTAAACCCTAAACCCTAAACCCAAAACCCTAAACCCAAAACCCTAAAACCCTAAACCCTAAAACCCTAAACCCTAAAACCCTAAACCCTAAACCCTAAACCCTAAACCCTAAACCCTAAACCCTAAACCCTATAAACCCTATAAACCCTAAACCCTAAACCCTAAACCCTAAACCCTAAACCCTAAACCCTAAAACCCAAAACCCTAAAACCCAAAACCCTAAACCTAAAACCCTAAACCCCAAAACCCTAAACCCCAAAACCCTAACCCCAAAACCCTAACCCCAAAACCCTAAACCCTAAACCCTAAACCCTAAACCCTAAAACCCTAAACCCTAAACCCTAAACCCTAAAACCCTAAAACCCTAAACCCTAAAACCCTAAAACCCTAAAACCCTAAAACCCTAAACCCTAAAACCCTAAAACCCTAAAACCCTAAAACCTAAAACCTAAACCCTAAACCCTAAACCCTAAACCCTAAACCCTAAACCCTAAACCCTAAAAACCCTAAACCCTTAAACCCTAAACCCTTAAACCCTAAACCATAAACCCTAAAACCCTAAAACCCTAAACCCTAAACCCTAAACCAAAAACTCTAAAAACCCTAAAAACCCTAAACCCTAAACCCTAAACCCTAAACCCTAAAACCCTAAAACCCTAAAACCCTAAACCCCTAAACCCTAAAACCCTAAAACCCTAAAACCCTAAAACCCTAAACCCAAAACCCAAAACCCTAAAACCCTAAAACCCTAAACCCTAAACCCTAAAACCCTAAAACCCTAAATCCTAAACCCTAAACCCTAAACCCTAAAACCCTAAAACCCTAATAAACCCTAAAACCCTAATAAACCCTAAAACCCTAAACAACCCTAAACAACCCTAAACCCTAAACCCTAAACCCTTAAACCCTAAACCCTAAACCCTTAAACCCTAAAACCCTTAAACCCTAAAATCCTAAACTCTAAAACCCTAAACTCTAAAACCCTAAAACCCTAAAACTCTAAAACCCTAAACTCCTAAACCCTAAATCCTAAAACACTAAACCCTAAAACCCTAAAACCCAAAACCCTAAAACTCAAAAACCCTAAAACCCTAAAACCCTAAACCCTAAAACCCTAAAACCCTAAAACCCTAAATCCTAAACCCTAAAACCCTAAATCCTAAACCCTGAACCCTAAACCCTAAACCTTAAACCCTAAACCCTAAACCCTAAATTACCGTTAGCTATTTCCATCCCCTCCCCTATTCTCGCCCCTGTCCAGCAGTTTTATTATAATAATTATTCTTATACTTCTCTCACATATGACTAAAGTCATTTGTACGACTGTGCGAAAATTGATGGCCCATGAATCTTAAAATCCTAAAACTTTAAACCCTCAACCCTAAACCCTCAACCCTAAAACCTTTAAACCCTAAACCCTAAATAAACCCTAAACCCTAAATAAACCCTAAACCCAAAACCTTAAACCCTAAACCTTAAAACCCTAAACCCTAAAACCTAAAACCCTAAACCCTAAACCCCTATGATTCCTATTAACAATTCTATCTTAACCCTCAAAGTTAAAATAAACGGTCAACAAAATGAAAACAAATAAAAATGACATAAGGAAATATTAAAATTATTTTAAAAAAAAAACAATGAAATAGAATTTTTAGAATTAAAAAACATTAATATGATATTTTTTAACTTCTTCCAACATTTTATATAACACTAGGAACAACAAATTCAGAACATAACAAATTCAAATAAAAATGTGAAATACTATATTAATAAATTAGTTAGACAGAGGAAAAAAAAAATCATCAAGTTTGAGAGAGGTGTTAGAGTTTATCTCCCCGTGAGACAAAGAGGAGGGTGAGAGACAGCGATTAGGGAGGGGAGAGTGAAAGGTGTCCAAGTGAGAGGGATAATAGGAGGAAAACAGAGATAGGGAGATGTGTGAGTCTCTCTATCTCACTATGCATGACAATACTCTTCTCTACCTTCTAGACTCTGCCACGATAGCTCCTGTTAGCCCTAGTTGTCTTCACGGCCTAAAATTTAAACCCTTATCCCTCAACTTTTATCTCTTATCCCTTAACACTTAACATTTATTCTTTATTCCTTATTTCTTATTCTTTATTCATATTCCTTATTCCTTAACTATTAACCCTTAACCCTTATTCCTTATTCTTTATCCTTATCTTTATTCTTTATCCTTATTTTTTATCCCTATTCCTTATCCTTATTCCTATTTTCTTATTACTTATTCCTATTTCCTTAACCCTTATTCCTTATCTTTATTCATTAT
This sequence comes from Amorphophallus konjac, assembly GCA_022559845.1. Taxonomy (NCBI): domain Eukaryota; kingdom Viridiplantae; phylum Streptophyta; class Magnoliopsida; order Alismatales; family Araceae; genus Amorphophallus; species Amorphophallus konjac. Next base: position 4,269,873 of record CM040126.1, read on the forward strand.
CTTTATTCTTTATCCTTATTCCTTACCCTTATTCCTTATCTTTATTTCTTATCTTTATTCCTTATCCTTATTTCTTATTCTTACCCTTATTCCTTATCTTTATTCTTTACTCTTATTCCTTATCCCTATTCTTTATCCTTATTTCTTATCCCTATTCCTTATCCTTATATCTATTCCTTATCCTTATTCATTATCCTTATTCCTTATCACTATTCTTTATCCTTATTCATTATCCTTATTCCTTATTTCTTATTTCTTATCCTTATTCCTTATCCCTATTCTTTATCCCTATTCTTTATCTTTATTTCTTATCCTTATTCCTTATCCATATCCTTATCCGTAATTCTTATCCTTATCCCCTATTCCTTATCCTTATCCTTATCCCTTATTCCTTATCCCTTATCCCTTATTCTTTATCCCTTATCCCTTATCTCTTATCTTTATCCTTATCCCTTATTCCTTATCTTTATCCTTATTCTTTATCTTTATTCTTATTTCTTATCCTTATTTATTATTCCTTATTCTTTATTCTTATTCCTTGCCCTTATTTCTTATCCATTATCCTTATTCCTTACCCCTTATCCCTTATCCCTTATCACATATCCTGTATATCTTATGCCTTATATCTTATACCTTATACCTTACACCTTACACCTTAAACCTTAACCCTTAACCCTTAAGGACCTCTTTGCTTGAGGGATAAGTCGGGTTATCTTATAGATAATCCAAAAAAAAAGAGGCAACCTACATGATATATTATATGATATCTATTGTTCTATTCCTATTGCACGTGAATTATGAAAAGCTTCAGAAGATAAATATGGTAAAGAAGATGCTAGAATTGAACGTTTTATTGATTCTAAGTTTCTTCATTTTATCATGTCTGATACCATATATGTAGTTTCACAAACTCATGAATTTTTTAATATTATATGTGAAATGAAATCAAGGGATCAAAATATGGATGAAAATTTAATAGTGTCATGTTTGAGAGATAAACTCCCTCCTTCCTGACATAATTTTGCTAGATCCCTTCAACATAAACATTCTAAGATCTCACTAGATGAACTTCAATGTTCCATTCGAATTGAAGACGAACAAAAAAAAACTTATTGAATCCAAAAACTCCTCAAATGTCAACATGACTGAGCACAGCAATCGAGATAGAAATGTCAATAATTCTAGATTCCAAAATTCTAATCCTAGATTCCATAACCAAAAGAAGACTAATTATCAAAGGAATCAAAACTATAAGACTAAAGGGAAAATTTTCAAGAATCAATATAATCAAAAGTGTTGCTATGTGTCTGGAAAACCAAGGCATTTTGCTAAGAATAGCTATGACAAAAAGAATAATGGCAGACCTCGTCCCAAATTTCATCGCCATGATCACAACCAAACACCAAATCCTCAAGTCAACATGATAACCTCTGGAGCTTCCTCTTTTGAGCCTTCCAATGGGTTTGTAACATTATTCCCTGAGATAAATTTAATTAATGTCTTCAATGATTGGTGGATAGATATTGGGGCTAACACTCATGTTTATTTTGATCGGCATACTTTTGTCACCTATTAGGCCACCAAAAAGAGCGTAACTTTGGGCAACTCCAGTGTTGCTTGAGTTGTGAGGGAAGGTCGAGTCAATTTGAAGTTAACTTCAGGAAAGGTCCTATCTCTCCAAGGAGTTCAACATGTGCCTACAATTTGGAGGAACCTAATAAGCAGATTCTTGTTGAATAGGAATAATTATAAGTTAGTATTTGAGTCAAAAAAATTTATAATTTTTAAATTTAGAAATTTTATTAGAAAGGGTTATGTAAGTGAGGGTTTGTTTAAATTAAATGTGCGTTGTCCCAATATTATCAATACTATCAACTTTTTTTCTGATTCTTCAACTTATGTTGTCAATTTAGAATCTAGTGATTTATGGCACTCTAGACTATGTCATGTGAATCATAAGACTATAAGAAGAATGATTTCGAAAACCAAAATATAACGGTAAATTCTTTAAGAAATGTTCATTTAGGATAACATAAGTAATATTAATAGGTTCATTACCATCTTTCATCAGATCTTGTCCTAGTCTAGAAGGATCATCCTTATCAATCTTCCAATATCCTCCATACTTGACGAGTAAAGTGTAGAGGTCTGTCTGTTCATCCATCCTAATATCACAGAAGAGAAATATAATATGACAAAATACACACATGCACAGACAAATTTTTCTAATTAATAAGAACACATTTAAAAGCAGATGTGTCCAAGATTATGCAAACATATACAAGAAGATAAATTACTAGTGTTCCCCACTACACTGCACATTTAAAAATATGCATATGGCAATGCCCCCACCTTCATCCCACATTTATTTTCATCACCCCATACTGTGCCCCACATGTGTAGAATCATGAGCTGTATAATTTAGACATTACAAAACTATCCTGGACCACAATCTTCAACTTTACGTTGAAAAAGATCCTCTGGATTTCACCCTCCCACTCAAACCGGATGGCGCTGGATACCTTTTAAATGCACAACCTTCCCTCCAGACCTGAACCTACAAAAAACCTTTTTTAGTGCTCTACGGCATTATAAAAACTTCTCCTTTCGCCCCCGTCACATGCTGTAGATAATTTATCAGGAAGTTTTACCTGGCAGATAGGAGAGGTGTCTACGCATGATGCTTCTTTTCTACTCCGCATCTATGCACAATTCTTTTCTCCTCTTCCTTCACGTCCGTGCACGATCCTTCTTCTTCGTCAAGTCGCACGATCCTTCTTCCCCGAGCCGCACGACACTCCAAGGCCAACGGCAATGTCATTCTCTTTTACCTAGGGTTTTCAGGTGGATTGGGTTTGGGACGGGAGCGGATTGAAGGTGGGAGGGAGGGACAAAGATTTGCGAACCGCAATGTCCTTCTCTTTTACGTAGGGTTTTCAGGTGGATTAGGGTTGGGGACAGGAGCAGATTGAAGGTGGGAGGAAGGGAGAAAGAACTGCGAACGAGTGCCACGGTTCGGTCTTTAACCAGGGCTAGTATGGACATTTCCTAAGTCTAGTCAAAGTTAACCGTAGTTAAATCCACGGTTGGTCACGCACGGTTACTTAGATGATAGTTTTGCATAATTAGAATTTATAGTGATATATATGATAATACGTTTCTAAGAGTAATTTTTTTACAATTTCACATATAACAATGGTTTCTATGTAAAAAACCCATATATTTTTTATCCTAAGATAAGACATCATTGAAATAATCATTGTCGGAGGAGTTTACATGCAGTTTTGCATCAAAGTAGGAGTGCCTTTTAATGTTTACTTCTTCTGAAATTCCAATAATTTTTGCACATATTTTTAGATATTTGCACAATATTGCAAACTTTGAGGGTGTATTTGCAAATTTCCATTTCCTCGTAGATATGACCATCACGAATTCTACGACAAAAATATTTTTTAAAAGTGTCAAATCGGTGCTATTTCTATCCTCTCTCCTATTCTCGCCCCTGCCCAACAGTTTTATTATAATAATTATTCTTACGACTTCTCCGACATACGATTAAAGTCATTTGTGCGACCGTGTAAAAATTGAAGGCCGATTCATATTTAGGCCACCCAATCCATCATAACTCCTTCTCTGTATATCATTTTCAACCCCACCGATTCTTTATTATTTTCACCCCCCTTCATTTCTTCTCACCCCCTTCCATAAGCGATAATAAGGGTAACCTACGTAGCCGTTGGAGAGTTTATGACCCGGTGGAGTTTTGAGTCGCTCTATTCATCACGAATTCTTTGGCGAAAAATATTTTTTAAATGTGTCAAATCTGTGTTATTTCCATCCTCTCACTTACTCTCGATCCTGTCCATCAATTTTATTATAATAATTATTCTTACGTCATCTCTCACATTCGATTAAAGCCATTTGTGTGACTGTGCAAAAATTGAAGGCACATTCATATTTAGGGTCGCCTTCTATGTATGGCATTTTCAACCCAGCCGATTCTTTGTTATTTTCACCCTTTTTCATTTATTCTCAGCCCCTTCGATAGGGTATAATAAGGGTAACCCACGTAGCCGTGAGAGAGTTTATGACCCAGTGTAGTTTTGAGTTGTTCTATTCATCATGAATTTTTTGGCGAAAAATATTTTTTAAATGTGTCAAATCGATGCTATTTTCATCCCCTCCCCTATTCTCACCCCTGTGTAGTAATTTTGTTATAATAATTATTCTTACGCTTCTCTCACATACGACTAAAGTCATTTATGCGACTGTGCAAAAATTGATGGCCCATTCATATTTAGGGCCACCCATTCCATCATCACTCCTTCTATGTATAGCATCTTCAACCCCGTCGATTCTTTGTTATTTTCCCCCCTTCATTTATTCTCACCACCTTCGATAGGGTATAATTAAGGTAACCCGCGTCGCCGTGGGAGAGTTTATGACCCAATGAGGTTTTGCGTTGCTCTATTCTTCATGAATTCTTCAGCGGAAAATATATTTTAAATATGTCAAATTGGTGCTATTTTCATCATCTCCCCTATTCTCGCCCCTACCCATCAGTTTTATTATAATAATTATTCTTACGCCTTCTCTCGCATACGATCAAAGATATTTGTGCGACTGTGTAAAAATTGAAGCCCATTCATATTTAGGGTAACACATTCCATCATAACTCCTTCTGTGTATAATATTTTCAACCCCGTCAATTCTTTATTTTTTTCACCCCCCTTCATTTATTCTCACCCCCTTCAATAGGGTAGAATAAGGGTAACCCGCGTAGCCGTGCGAGAGTTTATGACCTAGTGGGGTTTTGAGTCCCTCTATTTATCACGAATTCTTCGGCGAAAATAATTTTTAAATGTGTTAATTCAGTGCTATTTCCATCCCCTCCCCTATTGTCGCCCCTGTCCAACAGTTTTATTTTAATAATTATTCTTATGTCTTCTCTCACATACGATTAACGTCATTTGTGCGACCGTGCGAAAATTGAAGGTCCATTCATATTTAGGACCTTTCATTCCATCATAACTCCTTATATGCATAACATTTTCATCCCCGCCAATTCTTTGTTATTTTCACCCCCTTCATTTATTCTCACCCCCTTTGATAGTGTATAATAAGGGTAATCCACATCACCGTGGGAGGGTTTATTGTAAGGCCCGTGCCTTAATGGATCCTTCGTGGTATTTGTTCTATTAATTGTTCTGGAATTTCCGGCTATTTTCCTGGATTTTTAGGAATTTGTCTGGTATTTTTTCGGATTTGTTTGGAGCTATTTGAGGGTTATTAGAATTAATGAGATTTTAATATATATAATGATTATATTATATATACTTTAATTTCTTTTTTTTTTCTCTTTTAATCTCTCTCTCACCCACTTTCTCCCCGTCGATCTCTCATTCCCACTATCTCTCTCTCTCCTCCATGCGATCGCCCCTCTCTCCTCTCTAGGGAACGCGGGCGAGACGATGTCGGATTGAGACGAGGTTGGCGCCGTTGGATTCCTCGCGTCGAGAGGAGCGCGTAGGTGTCCACTTCGGCGTGGTTCGATGATCGTGGGAGCGGATTAGAGCTTGAAAGCTCGGTGAGCCTACCTCGGTGTATGCGGCCTTTTCCTCCGTTTCGGCTTGCGAAAGGTAGGGGGATGGAATCTCGATCTTGCTAGGATCGTTTCCCTTAGCCTGCTTGTTGATTAGCACCCCGTAGCATGCATGATGTTCATATTTCCATTTTTGGGGTTTTAGCCTAAATCTTGAGTTTAATGCGTTTTAGGCCTTGCATGTGCTAGATTTAGATGTTAAATTATTGTCTAGCATGCGTGGTTTGACAGGTTATCAGGTTTTTCGTCGATACCCGGCGTTTTCAGCCGTCCGGGAGGGCTTCGATTTACAAACCGTACCCGCCCGTAACCCAGGTGCAGTGACGGTCCTGCTAGGTGTTGTGCATCCCTTTAGTTTTGATGATGACAAAGGATATGTTTAATTGCTCCTTCAATATAAAGTAATGGACTCATGATAATTTGATGATGACAAAAGATGTGGTTAACTAATTCAATGCAAATCTGATAGTTCAAGTAATTTCAGGCATACTGAAGTTCTAATGAAGTCAACAAATCAGAGGAAGTTGTCAAGGTTTCTTGTCGACCAGAGTGGTAGTCATTGTCGACCAACGAACCCAACCAAACACAGTTCAAGCTACGTTTCCTCTGTACGCGCTCTGGTTGTCGACCAGAGCCCTGCCCGTTGTCGACCACGAAGCAATACAAGCAAATCCAACTCTGTACAGACTTTCCTCTGTACAGACTTTCCTCTGTACAGACTTCGTTGGTCAACCAAAGGCCTGTCCGCTGTCGACCACGAGGCAATACAAGCGAATCCAACTCTGTACAGACTTTCCTCTGTATAGACTTTCCTCTGTACAGACTTCGGTGGTCGACCAGTTACTTTTCCGCTGTACAGACTTCAGTGGTCAACCAAAGGTCTGCTCGTTGTCGACCACGGAACAGACAGAGCATCAGACTGAAGGACCAGCCGTCTGGACATTGTTCTTTGTCGACCAGCGACAAGCTCATGGTCGACCACAGGCAAAGCAGCGTCCAGAACCGAACTCTAACCGAATTCAGTTTCTGTTGAGAAAAACCTGCAGGTTGTTGCTGCAGGTTGTTGGGCTGTTCAGAGGATAAGATTCCGCACGGGATTCAAGGAGAGAATCGTGCTAAGAACCGGTCAAACCTCTTCTAGATTTTACTTAATCTTCTCCCTGTTTTTTAGCGGGTAATCGAACAGGTTTGCACTTGCGCGGGAAACAGCTCCGAGCTTGATAAGAACTGGTGCAACAAGGAGAAGAGAACACAGAGAACTGAATATGGAAAAACAGAGAAGAAGCTAAGGAAGATCAGGATCAGAAGTTTCTCTAATCAGAAAAGGAAGAGTGGCTCTCCTACAATCAAAAAGCTGCAGAAGACAGAAGTGCTCTTCGGTGCTGCAGAAAGAAGACCTGGCTCAAGGCGTTGCAAGTTCCAGCAGCAAGGCAGCAGAAGGCATCCTGCTGGAAGTCCTACAGGGAGTCTTGCCTTGTTCTCTATGTGATTGAGTCCCAAGCTGAACTCCTTAATTACTCTGCTTCAAACGTTTATGTTCAGCTCTGTTACAAGTTTTTCTACTCATCTTTACAACTAGTGTCAAGCTGTGTGGCAGCGGGTACAAGCTGTGTGTCAGCAGGAAGAAGCTGTGTATCAGCGGTGTATTGATTGAGATCAGGATTTCTCATTAGTGAAGCCTTGCTCAAGTTGAGCAAGGGGTGGATGTAAGTCTCAGGAAGAGACTGAACCACCTAAAAATCCTGTCTTGTGGTTTTGCTTGTGGTGTGTGCTCTTCCTATTGTTTGCTATCGCTATAGTTATCAGTTTTATCTTTGCAATCCATCGTTTGCTTAAGGTCTAGTTGATCCTTGGTTTATTAATTGAAAAAAGGGGCTAGATCTATTCACCCCCCCTCTAGATCTATTCAGTCCGTACTCAACACGTGGTATCAGAGCCAGACTCTCCAAAAATGTGGTCTAACAACCAGGAGAGGCCTGCCGGACTGAACTCTAGAAGTCTAATGGCTGAGGGACACTCAGTAACTAGACCACCATATTTCGATGGAAATGATTTCTCATACTGGAAAAATCGTATGCAGGTGTTCTTGAGAGCACAAGATCATGAGATGTGGAGAGTAGTAAGCCGAGGACCCTACGAGCTGCCCGAAGATGAGGATACCTGGACTAGAGAACAGGTCAGAAAATCAACCATCAACTGGGGAGCCATGAACGTAATGCAATGCGCACTACACCCCACGGAGTTCTCACGAGTTTCACAATGTGCAACGGCCAAGGAAATGTGGGATCGACTAGTAGTAATCTATGAAGGTACTTCAGAGGTAAGGGAGTCAAAAGCAAATATGCTAGTTTCAGAGTATGAAATGTTTAGAATGAAAACTGACGAAAATATTTCTGAAATGTATGCTAGACTAGTGCAATTAACGAATAGTTTAAAGAGTCTAGGGAAAACCTACAAGGAACAGGAATTAGTGAGGAAGATCCTAAGATCCCTCACTCCTATGTGGCATACCAAGGCCACAGTAATTGAGGACTCAAAGAACCTCACCACTATGACTGTGGATGAACTAGTGGGATCCCTAATGGCCTATGAGGTCAATCTGAAAAGAAAAGAAGATGAGGGCAAGAAAAAGAACCAGCTCGCCCTAAAAACTAAAATAGGCACCTCTGAACTATCTGACACTGATAACTCATCTAGCACAGGTGAGGAAACTGGTGAGCTAGCCATGTTAACAAGAAAATTCAAAAGGTTTCTGCGGAAGGAAGGTAAGGGATTCAGGAATCCTAAGGGCATGGTAAGAAAGTCATCTCAGTTTAAGTTTGATAAAAATAAAACTTCATCTAACAAACTTGTCTGCTACAACTGCAGGAAACTAGGACACATAAAGGCTGAATGTCCAGAGACTCCTAAGAAATCAAGCTTCAAGTGGAAAGGCAAGCAACTAAAAGCAATGATAAGCACATGGAGCGAGGAGGAGGAAAGCAGTAAGGAGGAAACAACTTCCGAGGAAGAAGAAGGAAACATCTGTTTGATGGCCAAAGGAGATAGCGATGATCTTGAGGTAATCCCTCCGTTTCAAGATTTTTCTAGCTCAGATTGGGAAGAAGTCTACTCAGACTTACTTGATGCATATGAAAGAATTAGAAAGGAAAATAAGAGTTTGAAGAAAAAGCTTAATCAGATCAATAATGACAGCAACCCATTTGCCAACAGAACTGAACTAGAATTAGAAATCACCACCTTGAAAAATAAGCTGAAACAATACGAGACAGATGAAGAAAATGTCAAATGGCTGTTAGAAGAAAATGAGTCACTGAAAACCACAATTGATGAGGTAAAATTAAAGACTCAAGAAAGTGAACAGCAAACTAAGGTAACTCAAGAAAGAAACAACTCACTCAAGGAGGAAAACTGTCAACTTCTGGAAGAAATAGAAAGAATCCAGAGTGAACTGAAAAACAAACAGGAAACCTTGGAAAAAATGACTAAAGGTCAAGAAAACTTAAATGCTGTCTTGGGAATAAAAGTAAACTTTCAAAAAGAAGGGTTAGGATACAATCCTACGGCTAAAAAGGAATTCCAAATAAAAACCGTAACTGGGATTGCTGACTCAAAAGGAAAAGGGCCCCTAATCAATCTATACCAAGACAAACAAGAGGAGGTAGCTGAATGCTCCTCCAAAAGGAATAATGTCACCAAGGAAGAGAGAAACATTAAAGAGAAAACAGCCAATCAACATAAGCTTAAAAATAATAGACAAGAAACTCAAATTCACAGAAATAACCAAACAAACCAAGTACTAAATCAAGTTAAAGGACATAAATCTGGAAAACAAGATGTCTGGAGACAGGCTGGTCGACAACCGACCCCTCCTCTGTCGACCAGAGGATCTGCCAGAACAAGCGCTGGCTTCTGGAAAAGCAATGGTCGACCACAGACACACCAGATGTCGACCATGACCAGACACGCAAACAGAAACCACAGATTTTCTCAGGTGAAACAAAATGAAAATTGGAAATCAAAAAGGTGGATTCAGATTAAAGAAACATTAGAACAAAAGCCACCCAATCTGAACAAAGTCAGAGACGAAAAATTAAACTGCTCTAAGAAAATCTGGGTTCCCAAAGGATTGTTACAGCAATTTCACAATTTTACAAGTTATCTTGGACCCGGGTACCATTGGGGTCCAAAAATTTCTGTGTAATTCATGATGCAGGAATGTCTGGCAGCCATGCACAATAAGTGGTACTTAGATAGTGGTTGCTCAAGACACATGACGGGAGACAAGACCAAGTTCTCCCAACTAAGCTCAAAAGATGGAGGTTATGTGACCTTTGGAGGAAATAACAAAGGTAAGATCATCGGGACAGGTAAAATAGGTAAGAACTCCTCAAACAGTATTGAAAATGTACTGCTGGTAGATGGACTGGAATATAACTTGCTGAGCATCAGTCAGCTTTGCGACAAAGGCCATAAAGTAATATTTGACTCCAAGATCTGCAAGATTATTGAACCAAATTCAGATACAGTCAAGTTTATGGGCCAGAGAGTAAACAATGTCTACATAATAGACTTGGATGATCCAGCCCACTCCAACCTGTGCCTAACCGCCAAGAAAGAGGACCTGACCTGGCTGTGGCACCGAAGGCTAGGGCATGTTAGCTATAGGGTGTTGCATAAACTGGTGAAGAATAAAATGGTTCTTGGTATGCCTGAAATTTCGTTTGCTCAAAATGTCAAAGTATGTGAATCATGTACCCAAGGTAAGCAAACAAGAAAATCATTCAAAGGTAGAACTGAAAGTCAATCTTCTAGACCACTAGAACTTGTGCACATGGACCTTTTTGGCCCAACAAGAACTGCTAGTCTTAGTGGTAAGAGATACGGTTATGTACTAGTTGATGATTTCTCTAGATTCACATGGGTAATATTTCTATCTCATAAAAGTGATGCCTTTTCTGAGTTTCAGGAATTTTACAAAAGAATGAAGCAGGATGGTAAGTCCAAAGTGTGTACAATCATATCTGACCATGGGGGGGAGTTTGAAAATTCTGATTTTGATGTATTCTGCAGAAACAAGGGCATAACCCACAGATTCTCCTCACCAAGGACACCGGAGCAAAATGGAGTTGTAGAGAGGAGGAACCGCACTCTTGTCGAGATGGCTAGAACCATGTTGGTTGAAGCTAATCTTCCAAGGAAGTTTTGGGCTGAGGCTGTCAACACAGCATGCTACATTGTAAACCGGGCAATGGTAAGACCATCTAGTGCAAAAACTCCATATGAAATGCTCAAAGGTAAGAAACCATCTCTAGCTCATCTTAGAATCTTTGGTGCAAGATGTTTCATTCATAACAACGATAAAAGAGTGTTGGACAAGTTTGAACCAAAGAGTGACTCTGGAATATTCTTGGGCTATTCTGACCGATCAAGAGCCTATAGGGTTTTTAACACCAAAGATCAAATTGTTGAAGAATCCCCTCATATCTCATTTGATGAAGTCAATGATCTTATTAAAAATGAACAGGTCAGCAAGGAGGAAGAAGATGGAGAATTTCTGAAAGACAAAGAAGAACCGAAGGAGAATGAAGAAGCACAGAATCAAGAAAGAAACCAAGGTAATTCTAATGATCAGACCGAAGGAGAGATCATCTCAGGTAACAATCTTGAAAACTTGAGACTTCTTAGAGATCATCCCTTAGATAACATTATTGGTGGAATACATGATCCTAGGAAGACTAGATCTCAATTAAGGCCATAAATGAACTGGATCAACTTGCTCTTGTGTCCCAAATAGAGCCCAAATCTGTAGAGGAAGCCTTAAAAGATGAATCATGGATAAATGCTATGCATGAAGAACTAAATCAATTTGAAAGAAATCAGGTGTGGAGCCTTGTCCCTAGACCTACATCTCACCCTGTAATTGGAACCAAATGGGTATATAAAAACAAGTTGAATGAAGAAGGGGTTGTAATGAGAAACAAGGCTCGGCTTGTGGCTAAAGGGTACAACCAGGAATTTGGGGTTGATTTTGAAGAATCATATGCTCCAGTTGCTAGATTAGAAGCCATCAGGATATTGTTAGCCTTTGCAGCATCTCATGGAATCAAATTACAACAAATGGATGTAAAAAGTGCTTTTCTAAATGGCATTATAAAAGAAGAGGTCTATGTGGAACAACCCCCTGGTTTTGAAAATGATGAACTTGCTAATCATGTTTTCAAATTGCACAAAGCCTTGTATGGATTAAAGCAGGCTCCTCGGGCTTGGTATGAAAGGTTGAGCTCCTTCCTCACCAAAAAGGGATACTCAAGAGGTAAAATTGATCAAACATTATTTTCCAAGACCCAAGGTAAGCATATACTGATTGTACAAATCTATGTGGATGATATTGTGTTTGGATCTACTGAAACCTCTTTGTGTACTGAATTTGCAAATTTAATGACTAATGAGTTTGAAATGAGCCTAATGGGTGAGTTACAATTCTTTCTTGGATTGCAGATCTCACAATGCAGAGAAGGATATTTTATAAATCAATCCAAGTACATAAAAGAAATGTTGAAGAAATTTGGCATGGAAAGCTGCAAGCCAATCGAGTCACCCATGGGTACAAGTGCAACCTTGGAAGCAGATACAAAAGGTAACATGGTAGATGCCAAGAAATACAGAGGTATGATCGGATCCCTACTATACTTAACTGCATCAAGGCCAGATATTCAGTTCAGTGTATGCATGTGTGCTAGATATCAGTCTAGTCCTAGAGAATCACATTTAGGAGCTGTCAAGCGCATCTTTAGATACCTTGCCGGCACCCAAGAATTGGGTTTGTGGTATCCTACCTATTGCAAACTAGATCTGATTTCATATTCAGATGCTGATTATGCTGGTTGCAAAATTGATAGGAAGAGTACTAGTGGATATTGTCAATTCTTAGGTGGCTGTTTAATATCATGGGCTTCTAAGAAGCAACACTCTGTGGCACTCTCCACTGCTGAGGCTGAGTATGTCGCAGTAGGAAGTTGTGGTACACAGGTTATGTGGATAAAACATCAACTCCACGACTACAATGTAGATCTTGGCTGTGCACCCATTTTATGTGACAACACTAGTGCTATTAACTTGTCTAAAAACCCCATTCAACACTCTAGGACAAAACACATTGAGATCCGTCATCATTTTCTGAGAGATGAGGTATCCAAAGGAAATTTCATGCTTCAATTTGTAGAAACTGAAAAACAATTGGCAGATATCTTCACTAAACCCCTTAACAATGACAGATTTTCCACTTTAAGAAGGGAGTTGGGTTTATGCAGAACATCATCTGAAAATTATTGAAATATTGATATGTTCTGTTTATGGCTTTCTGTCATTTCTGCAAGTAGTTGTGTCAGTTAAATGTCTACTACCGGTAGGATTGGGGGTTCAACTGTTTACTCCAGCAAGTTCTGCAAATTCCTGGCTTTGCTACTGGTTAGCTCTGGTGGTCGACCCAAGACAAGGCATTGGTCGACCAAGACATCAGGACAGGAGACTGTTTGGTTCTGTGATTATGCAGGTGTCGACCATAGGCGGTCCCATTGTCGACAACAGACTTGTCAGCAAGCAGATGTCAATTTCAGGCAGGATCTGTGACTGCGCAGATGTCGACCAGAGACAGCTCCATGGTCGACAATGGAAGGTAGAAAATCGTCTGATTTGATTAAACTAAATTGGGCACTGATCCGTCTTCACTCAATCATCTTCATCCATACTTTCCATTCCTTGTGTCTTTCTATCTCATCCTGGCCAACATAATTGTTTATTTCAGCATGGATTCTCAAATTGAGGGGGAGAAAAAGTGTAAACTCATTCCTTGGTAAAACATTGAATAACCTAACCATATCTTCCACTAAAATCACCAAAGTAATCAATAAGAGTAGCGGTTGAGTGTAGTAATGAGGATTTGGACTGTACTACTTCAATAAAGTCAAGCCATAACTATGATTCTGTCACATGATTTTGAAGACTTATGATTTTTAGTAGTGAGTCGGTTTCTCTACCTGTGCTAATTCTGAACAGTTAATATAAATCCAATAATATAGCATGAATGCACGTGGAATACGCCATAATTCTGTCTTCATGGTAGAGCAATGGATTGGATTCTGAGAAACTACTGCCTCCCATGTTAAAGAAAAAATTGGATGAAAAATAAGTGAGAGGCATGTGTGTCATGAAGAATCAATCTATCTCTGCTGCTCTCAAAAATTATTGAGATTGGGCATACTGAGTAACTGGGGATATTGGCGTCTGATAAACGTATATCCTCACGGATAAAAGGTGTGTCCCAGTTAAAAGTGGAATGGTTAGACATGCTAAGTAGCCGAGGTTTCTGGCGTGTAAAAAGCGTGTCTCCTCGTGTAGAAAAGCATGTGATAAACCTGACCACAGCTTTCAAAATACTTCAAAAAGCAAAACTCAAAATTATCCAAAATGACAGAGGAACATGGTTGACCAAAGGCATGACATGCAAAGACAAACTGAAAACACTATTCAGCTAGCACAGTTAGTAAAACAGCCTCACGAATTCTATTATAAGTTTGAGAAGTCATATGGAGGAAAATTAGATATGGGGCGCAAGTTTATTGGTGCAATACCTTCAAATTCAATGAACCACAAGGCCCACTCTACTTGTTTACAAGGTGGTCTTTGCTATGAGTGGATGGGTTAAATAAATGTTTCATTAAGGAAAGGGTGTACACTTTAATTAAACCCCCAATTTTATTTCGGCTGATTTATTCCTGTCCTCTCGTTTTTCCACATCGCGTTGGTTCCACTACCCTAGGTTTTAAGACCCCGGTCCTACTCTCTGATATCCTGCCCTATAAATTACACCGACTGGGTCCCCAATCTTCTCACCCTCACCGTTTTCACCATTCACGGTCGTCCTCCGTCTCCAGTCCCCTTTTCGACCCCTTGTGCATCCCTCTCTCGCCTCAACTCGTTCTCTCGCATCCCTCCACCATGGTTCCGCCGCGTGCTCAGAGGTCGTCCAAGCGAGCAAGGGATAAGGTTCCTGCCGAAGCGCCGCCGCCGTCCAAGCACTCCAAGCAGACGGTCACGCAGGGTCAGCCATCGACCCCTCAGCGGTCGACAACGGATGCGACCGCAACTTCAGATATGCCCATCGTCCATCCCGTATCTGGTTCACTGAAGCCCCGGACCATCTTACCACCGAGAATAGTAGATTTCTCCGATCAGCAGCTGATGGAGATGTTCCCGGAGCTGCGGGAAGTTTTGGACGCCCAAGGCTGGACAGAGTTTGTCTCTGCACATACTATGTATTCCCCACAGCTTGTGCAAGAGTTTTACCACAACCTGCAAGTCGTGGATGATAAGGTCTATTCAGTAGTTCAAGGTGTCGTCGTCAGCCTCGACTTCAAGCTACTCCACAAGGCGCTGCACATCTCCCGGCATGGTGCTGCCTTCAATCCTGAGGATTTTGACTTCAAAGCAGCTTATGCCGTGGTCACCGGCCAACCAGTTCCTGAGGTTCTCCCAAAATCCCTCAATGCCAACACTTTTCCTCCTCTTCATCGGTTGCTCCATCACCTTCTTACCACCATAATTCAACCACGAGGAGGCGCCAGGGAACATGTCAGTCGACTTCACCTATTTCTTCTCCATGGCCTCATCACACGTCAACCAATCTGCCTTCCCAAGCTCATGCAGAACACTTTCAAAACCCTCTTGCATTATCCCCTGAATTCTCTTCCTTATGCTGCCCACATAACTGCCATTTTGGAAGCAGCAGCTATACCCATTCCTCACGCTCCGCGCGTTGTCATTCCTAAACGGCACGTATATTCGTTCCATTACGTGACCACATTTTTGGGCTATAAGAAGATAGGAGATCAAGTCCAGCGCACCCTACCATCCAAGGGTAAATCCACAGCACCATTGTCTCCCTCTTCTCCACCACAGACACCAATTCATGTTAGCCCTGCTGCAACCCCTCCACCTGTGGTGCTTCCCACTCACACTCCCACTTTTACCACCACTGCTACCCATCCTCCACCTTCACTCGCTATTGTGCCATGGCTACCAGGCACTGCAGCCACTCATATTCCATCTACGTCTGTTCCACCTACGTCTACTTCTGCTCCACCACCTCCTTCCACCTCCAACACTGAGTCTCACGGAGTGCTTCTCCAGATAGCATCTCAGCTGACCTCCCTCTCAACTCAATTCCAATCCTTTCAAGAAAGTATGAATGCTGCAACCGGGCGCTTGGAGCTGAAAGTCCAAAGACTAGAGCAGCAGATGGAGACCAGGTTCATCAAGCAACAGGAACACTCAGAACATGCTAGTTCTCGGTTTAACAGACTGGTTGCCACATTAGCTGAAGTGTCAGCAGAGATGGGGACACACATTGCGTTCACCAACCAGCAGATTAAACAGAATCACCATGCTACTATCTCAGAGATCCAGAAGCTTAGGCTTTCTTATGCCCACATAGTTGACAAGCTGGATCGGATGGCAGAGAATGTGAAGCCCGAGACTTCTTCGTCCTCCTCAGAGTGAATGTCTGGATACTCCTCTTTTTGCTGTTGACAAAGGGGGAGAGAGAGTCTTTGTGTGTCATTGTGTGTCTAGGTGTCCTTGCCTTTGTTTTTGAGTCATTCATGTAACTCATGTTATGATACTTTTGAAAGGCATATCAAATGAATTTTTTGGCTGAAATCTGTGATAATGATACATGTTCTGATAGTTTCTGAATGGCATATCAAATGCATTTTCTGGTTGAAATAATCTCCTGATGATCACAATGACTCATGGTTGTCATCATCAAAAAGGGGGAGAATGTTGTGCATCCCTTTAGTTTTGATGATGACAAAGGATATGTTTAATTGCTCCTTCAATATAAAGTAATGGACTCATGATAATTTGATGATGACAAAAGATGTGGTTAACTAATTCAATGCAAATCTGATAGTTCAAGTAATTTCAGGTATACTGAAGTTCTAATGAAGTCAACAAATCAGAGGAAGTTGTCAAGGTTTCTTGTCGACCAGAGTGGTAGTCATTGTCGACCAACGAACCCAACCAAACACAGTTCAAGCTACGTTTCCTCTGTACGCGCTCTGGTTGTCGACCAGAGCCCTGCCCGTTGTCGACCACGAAGCAATACAAGCAAATCCAACTCTGTACAGACTTTCCTCTGTACAGACTTTCCTCTGTACAGACTTCGTTGGTCAACCAAAGGCCTGTCCGCTGTCGACCACGAGGCAATACAAGCGAATCCAACTCTGTACAGACTTTCCTCTGTATAGACTTTCCTCTGTACAGACTTCGGTGGTCGACCAGTTACTTTTCCGCTGTACAGACTTCAGTGGTCAACCAAAGGTCTGCTCGTTGTCGACCACGGAACAGACAGAGCATCAGACTGAAGGACCAGCCGTCTGGACATTGTTCTTTGTCGACCAGCGACAAGCTCATGGTCGACCACAGGCAAAGCAGCGTCCAGAACCGAACTCTAACCGAATTCAGTTTCTGTTGAGAAAAACCTGCAGGTTGTTGCTGCAGGTTGTTGGGCGGTTTAGATGATAAGATTCCGCACGGGATTCAAGGAGAGAATCGTGCTAAGAACCGGTCAAACCTCTTCTAGATTTTACTTAATCTTCTCCCTGTTTTTTAGCGGGTAATGGAACAGGTTTGCACTTGCGCGGGAAACAGCTCCGAGCTTGATAAGAACTGGTGCAACAAGGAGAAGAGAACACAGAGAACTGAATATGGAAAAACAGAGAAGAAGCTAAGGAAGATCAGGATCAGAAGTTTCTCTAATCAGAAAAGGAAGAGTGGCTCTCCTACAATCAAAAAGCTGCAGAAGACAGAAGTGCTCTTCGGTGCTGCAGAAAGAAGACCTGGCTCAAGGCGTTGCAAGTTCCAGCAGCAAGGCAGCAGAAGGCATCCTGCTGGAAGTCCTACAGGGAGTCTTGCCTTGTTCTCTATGTGATTGAGTCCCAAGCTGAACTCCTTAATTACTCTGCTTCAAACGTTTATGTTCAGCTCTGTTACAAGTTTTTCTACTCATCTTTACAACTAGTGTCAAGCTGTGTGGCAGCGGGTACAAGCTGTGTGTCAGCAGGAAGAAGCTGTGTATCAGCGGTGTATTGATTGAGATCAGGATTTCTCATTAGTGAAGCCTTGCTCAAGTTGAGCAAGGGGTGGATGTAAGTCTCAGGAAGAGACTGAACCACCTAAAAATCCTGTCTTGTGGTTTTGCTTGTGGTGTGTGCTCTTCCTATTGTTTGCTATCGCTATAGTTATCAGTTTTATCTTTGCAATCCATCGTTTGCTTAAGGTCTAGTTGATCCTTGGTTTATTAATTAAAAAAAGGGGCTAGATCTATTCACCCCCCCCTCTAGATCTATTCAGTCCGTACTCAACACCAGGAACCGTCACTTACCTGACGGTCCATAGCGGACGCGTCACTTCCAAATAGCGGCCCATTGGGGGTGCGTTACTTGGAGAGTAACGGTGGGGCTCCCATCCGTTACTCATCAACTATTTTTCGTAGTTTCGGTCAGACGATGCGCCCGACAGCCAGTCGGCCGACCGTCGTTTCAGTCTGACGCGCCTAGACCGGGGCGTCACTTCGCCTGCTACCATTTAGAACGCTGATAGGTGGTTTGAGCCTCGGGTGGATGTGACGGCGGTGACCCCACGCGTTGCTTCGAAGTAACGCGCAGGGCCCCCACCGTTACAAGCCCTTTGGTGCCTCTTGAGCTGGAACCCTGAAGGGAGTGACGGATAGGGACTGGGGCGTCATTCTTGAAGTAACGCGCCGGCCCCCGACCGTCGTTTGTATGTGGCGCATGGGTCTTTGACCGCCGCTTCCCTGATGGCTGCTATATATTTTCCAGCCCATCTGTTATGCGCTTCTTTCTATATTCATGCCATATTCGCATTGTTTTAAATATATTGTGGCGTGTTTTATACCAATAGAGTAGCTTTTCTTTCCATGCAATGGAGCCACTGTCGTTGCCCTAAGGTCTATTGAGTACCGACCCGCTTGAGGATGGCGGAGGGGTATGTTTCCCATTCACGATTTGTAAACTAGTTCCGTGGGCTCCCAGCCAATGGTAGCGTCCTGCCAAGGGAGAAAACTAGTTAGAGGGCCTGGCTCAGGCTAGAGTCAGTGTGTGCACACGTGGTCGGAGACTGTGGACTGACACCGACGGGTGCCACTCCGATTGGTCACTTGGTTTGGTACTATTTACGCGCTTAGCTTGTCGCTTCGTCGACTGCGAGTGCTTGAGACGCAGTGTAAGCCGTCAGTGGACGCATCTAGTTTCTGCTCCAGTGGTTGTCCTTCCTTGTTGCTTGGATTAGTTGCAGCTCCTTCTATTTGGTAGTTTTAGCTTTAATCGCTCGCATTTAATTAGTAGTGGCATGTGTTAGCTGTTATACTTGCTTAGCTAGAGTTTACAGCTTTCTTGTGTTTGATTATTCATGCCATTGCATGTGTGTTTATTTAAATGCATGCTCTACTTGCTTTATATATGCTTGTTCGCTTGTTTAGTGCGAGGTAGGGATCCGCGTGACCCCTACTGAGTCTGGCTGTGACTCACCCTTCTCCTTTCAGGTGAGCCGCGCCCGCCGCCTCCCGGACTTTAGTGTGCTATTTCGGGACCATTCCTAGCTGCCAGCTGTGCACGAGCTGCCTTTTTGAGGCTTGTGTTGTACTTTTGCCGGGGTATGCCCCGCATAGTTGTACCTTGAGGACTAGTGTTTGTGACTCTGGACTAGTTATATATATATCACTCTGGTTATTTTTAAATTGCTTCCGCACTTGTATTCAAATCTTAAATACTTATTTGTATTGCGCGCCCCAATTCGCAATTAATTATGCATACTCCTCAGCTAACCCCCACTAACCCTTCAGGGGCCTCATCAGCCTCTTGGGTGGCCTCCCCAGTTCTTGATGTCGGTGTATCAATGTTATCGATATATCGGTGTCCTGAACTTTGGGTCGTCACAGATGGTATCAGAGCCGTAAGTTGAGGATTTGCGTAAAGAATTGGAATTGACGCTTTGTCCAGAGCTAGTCCTGTTGTCGTCTCTTGCTGGCATAGGATGTTTTCTGTATGATTGATGGATTTTATTGTTGATTGTGTTTTTGGCAGCATAGTTATGCCGCCTCGTCGAGGAAGACCTCCTCGTGTTCCTCGAGATGCGCCCAGGGAAGATAGCGGTTCTGCACCTCCTCCTGCAGTGCCCGATGTTCCTATCGTTCCAGTTGCTCCTCCAGTGCCGATCGTTCAAGCTGAAGTGCCTGGCAGTCGAGGCAAGGCTTTGAAGGAATTTCTGATGTTCAATCCGCCTGCTTTCGATGGCCAAGCTGATCCAGAAGTCGCGAGGCAATGGTTGGACGCGATAGAGCGTGTGTTTGTCTCGATGGAGTGTGCTGAAGATGAGAAAGTCATGCTCGCTGCTTTTCAACTCCAGGGTACATCCATTGCGTGGTGGAAAGCCGAGTGGCAGATTTCCTTTCGATCCAGGCCTCTTCGGCAAATCACTTGGGCAGAGTTCGTTGCTGCTTTTGAGTATGTCTATACTCCTGCCTGCTTGTAGATGGATAAGATGTATCGGTTTATAGAATTGACCCAGGGCAATATGACCGTGCTTCAGTACAGGAATAAGTTCTTGGAATTGGGTCAGTATGCGCCCCATGTGCTGGCCAGTGAAGCTTTGAAGACCCAGCAATTCTTGCGTGGGTTGAGGCCAGAGTTGAAGATGTCGCTGATAGCGAGTCGTGTTGCGGATCTCGATACTGCGTGTCAGACAGCTGTAGCTTTAGAGCTGGAGATGGCGAGACCGGGTGGATATCCCCAAGCAGGGTCAGTGCAGCCGGTAGCTCAGGTTCAGCAGTCTTACCGACAGCCCGTGCCTGGTGCTCCTTCGGTCCAGTCAGAAGTTTCCAGTGCTTCCTCTCCTTCTAAGCCCAAGTTTAAAAGGTTCAAGAAGAAGAAGAAGTTTTTTCAGCAGCCGTCTGGTACAGATTCTGTTCAGCAGCCGACAGCACCTTCTTCTCAGACTCGGCAGAGCTCAACTGCTAGTCAGCCGTGGACGTGTCGGAGATGCGGTGGTCATCACAAGGGCCAGCCGTGTTCTCTTCCCATTGTTTGCTTCAGGTGTGACCAGCCAGGTCATGTGGTTCGGGATTGCCCGCTGAGGCCGACTCAAGTGCAAGCTCCTCAGTTGTCTCAACCTCAGCCGCAGTTTAGACCTCCTGTACCTCAAGCTCCACAACAATTTTTCTCTCAGGCGTCGGCGTCTTCTCAGCAATCTTCAGCTGATTCCAAGAAGCAGAAAGGCAAAGTTTCTCATTTGACAAGAGCTGATGCTGCTGCGTCCCATCTTGTGGAAGGTACGATTATACTTTATGGTCATTCAGCTCATGTCTTATTTGATTCTGGTGCTTCTCACTCTTTTATTTCTGAGGATTTCATGGCTTGTATTGAGGAACCGACTTATGAGCTGTCTTGTGAGTTAATTGTAGAATTGCCTTCTGGAGATTTCATGGTTACTCCTCTGTGTTTGGATGAGTCTCCTGTGATGATTGATAATCACTAGTTGCCGGCGAGATTGTATGCGTTGCAGCTGGCAGATTATGACGTTAAAGTCTATTTTCAGCCCCAGGGAAAATCAGCCTTTTATTTTCAAGGTATTCGATCCCGTTCTTCTCGTATGATTATTTCTGCTATTCGAGCCTATAGGTTGCTTAGCGCAGGTTGTCAGGGATTCCTCGCTTCAGTGGTGGCTATTGAAAAATCACGACGGGATGTTTGTGATATTCCGGTTGTCTGTGAGTTCCCTGATGTGTTTCCTGACGAGTTGCCAGGCTTGCCCCCAGAGCGAGAGATTGAGATGGTGATTGAACTGATTCCAGGTACTGGCCCCTTAGCAAAGCCGTCGTACCGTATGGCTCTAGCTGAATTGAAAGTACTGCGTGCACAGCTACTAGAGTTACTGGAGAAAGGTTATGTTCGTCCCAGTTTTTCTCTGTGGAGTGCCCCAGTGCTGTTTGTGAAAAAGAAAGATGGAAACCTGAGGCTTTGTATTGATTACAGGCAGCTGAATCAGGCGACTATCAAGAATAAGTATCCGCTCCCCAGGATTGATGATTTGTTTGACCAGTTACAGTCTGCTACTGTCTTTTCGCGGATTGATCTCCGGTCTGGCTAGTTTCAGTTACAGATCCGGGAATCTGATGTGGAGAAGACTACTTTCAGTACTCGATATGGTCACTTTGAATTTTTAGTCATGCCGTTTGGTTTGACTAATGCCCTAGCAGCTTTCATGGACCTAATGCAGCGTATCTTTCGTCCATTTCTGGACCAGTTTGTGGTGATCTTTGTTGATGATATCTTGATATATTCTGCCTCTGTTGATGATCATGTGCAACATTTGAGGATCGTTCTGCAGACTCTAAGAGATCACGAGCTTTATGCGAAGCTCAGTAAATGTGAATTCTGACTTCGGGAGATTCATTTTCTTGGCCACGTGATTTCTGGTGATGGAGTGGCAGTGGACCCTGCAAAGATTGATGCCGTTTTGAGTTGGCAGAGACCGAGGACCATCACGGAGATACAAAGTTTTTTAGGATTAGCTGGGTATTACCGCAGATTCATTCAGGATTTTGCAAAGATTGCAGCACCGATGACTAAATTGACACGGAAGGATGTGCCTTTTGTCTGGTCGGATCAGTGTGAGGCTAGCTTTGTTGAATTGAAAAGGCTATTGACTTCTTCTCCAGTGTTGACATTGCCTTCCGACTCGGGTGGTTTTCTTGTTTGTACAGATGCGTCTCGAGTAGGTTTGGGTGCAGTGCTGATGCAACATGGTAAGGTTATCGCATATGCATCTCGGCAATTGAAACAGCATGAAGGGAATTATCCCACTCATGATCTAGAGCTAGCTGCAGTTATTTTTGCCTTGAAGATCTGGAGACATTATCTGTATGGTGAGAAATTTAGATTCTTACTGATCATCAGAGTTTACAGTATATTTTCTCCCAGAAAGATCTGAACCTCAGGTAGAGGCGATGGATGGAATACATGAAAGATTATGACTTTACACTCTCCTATCAGCCAGGTAAGATGAATGTTGTGGCCGATGCTCTGAGCAGGAAAGTACAGGTCAGCCATTTGTTGCTTCACGAATGGAAGTTGTGGGAACAGCTTCCGAGCGAGGCTTTGTGTGTAGAGATTCCTGCCGATCCGAAGATGGCAGTTTGTGCTAGCTTAGTTTTGGGTTCAGCTTTGTATCAGCAGATTTTAGAAGCCCAGCAAGCTGATTCTGATTTGGCCCGTGTTATATCAAGATATGATGTGAAATTTGATGACGAGCTGGTTGTCAGTTTCCAGGGCAGATTGTATATTCCTGTTGATAATGATTTGAGGAGTGAGATTCTGAGCGAAGCCCATGGTTCCCGTTTTGCTATTCACCCTGGTGTCACTAAGATGTATCAGAATTTGAAGAAACAGTTCTGGTGGCCCGGCATGAAGAAGGACGTGGCTATTTTTGTTTCTAAGTGCTTGACTTGTCAGTTAGTTAAAGTCGAACATCAAAAGCCAGGTGGTCTGCTTCAGCCATTAGAGATTCCGATGTGGAAATGGGACCATGTTACTACAGATTTTGTGGTGGGTTTGCCTCGAACTTCTTAATGTTTTGATGGAATCTGGCTGCTTGTCGACAGATTGACGAAAACCGCCAGATTGTTGCCAATTAAAGTTACTTGGAGTGTGCAGAGATTGGCCGAGCTCTATGTGCAGAAGATCGTGCCGCTGCATGGAATTCCTGTTTCACTTGTGTCAGATCGTGACCCGCGTTTTACCTCTGGCTTCTGGCGTAGTTTCCAGAAAGCTTTGGGCACTGAGTTAGCTTTCAGTTCGGCGTATCACCCACAGTCAGATGGACATTCAGAGAGAACTATTCAGACTTTGGAGGACATGCTGAGATCGTGTTGCCTTGATTGGCAAGGTTCGTGGGGTCAGCATTTGCCACTTGTTGAGTTTGCTTATAATAATAGTTTTCACTCCAGTATTGGTATGGCTCCTTATGAAGCGCTGTATGGTCGTCCTTGTCGTACTCCTCTGAACTGGTTTGATGTTGGGGACCGACTGTTGACAGGACCGGACATGGTACAGCAGTGTTCTGATGTGGTTCGTCTGATCAGGCAGAGATTGTTGACGGCTCAGAGTCGACAGAAAAGTTATGCAGATCAACGCAGACGTCCACTACAATTTGAGCCTGGACATATGGTGTTTGTTAAAATATCTCCGATGAAA
Organism: Amorphophallus konjac; assembly: GCA_022559845.1. Lineage (NCBI taxonomy): Eukaryota > Viridiplantae > Streptophyta > Magnoliopsida > Alismatales > Araceae > Amorphophallus > Amorphophallus konjac. Next base: position 4,293,807 of record CM040126.1, read on the forward strand.
GGTGTTTCCAGGTTTGGGAAGCGTGGAAAGCTTAGTCCGCGGTATGTTGGCCCTTTTCCGATTGTTGAAGCTATTGGTTCAGTGGCTTATCGTGTGCAACTGCCGGCGGCCATGCAAGCTATTCATGATGTGTTCCACGTGTCTCAGTTGAGGAAATATGTGCCCGATGCTTCTCATGTTCTCGATGATTCTGTGTGGCCCGAGGTGACTACTGATTTGTCCACACCAGAGTTTCCTATCCGAATTGAAGACCGTCGTGAGCAGCGGTTGAGAAATAAGGTTATTCCTCTGGTAAGGGTTGCTTGGTAGCGTCACTCTGGTAACGAGTCTACTTGGGAGCGTGAAGATGAGATGCGTCAGCTTTTTCCTTTCTTGTTTCAGTGAGGTATAAGTCCTTTCTCAGTTTCCTCCTTTTCGGTTGTTGTAAATTTCGAGGGTGAAATTTCTGTAAGGAGGGAGGGACTGTAAGGCCCGTGCCTTAATGAATCCTTCGTGGTATTTGTTCTATTAATTGTTCTGGAATTTTTGGCTATTTTCCTGGATTTTTAGGAATATGTCTGGTATTTTTTCGGATTTGTTTGGAGCTATTTGAGGGTTATTAGAATTAATGAGATTTTAATATATATAATGATTATATTATATATACTTTAATTTCTTTTTTTTCTCTTTTAATCCCTCTCTCACCCACTTTCTCCCCGTCGATCTCTCATTCCCACTCTCTCTCTCTCTCCTCCGTGCGATCGCCCCTCTCTCCTCTCTAGGGAACGCGGGCGAGACGAGGTCGGATTGAGACGAGGTTGGCGCCGTTGGATTCCTCGCGTCGAGAGGAGCGCGTAGGTGTCCACTTCGGCGTGGTTCGGTGATCGTGGGAGCGGATTAGAGCTTGAAAGCTCGGTGAGCCTACCTCGGTGTATGCGGCCTTTTCCTCCGTTTCGGCTTGCGAAAGGTAGGGGGATGGAATCTCGATCTTGCTAGGATCGTTTCCCTTAGCCTGCTTGTTGATTAGCACCCCGTAGCATGCATGATGTGTATATTTCCATTTTTGGGGTTTTAGCCTAAATCTTGAGTTTAATGCATTTTAGGCCTTGCATGTGCTAGATTTAGATGTTAAATTGTTGTCTAGCATGCGTGGTTTGACAGGTTATCAGGTTTTTCGTCGATACCCGGCGTTTTCAGCCGTCCGGGAGGGCTTCGGTTTACAAACCGTACCCGCCCGTAACCCAGGTGCAGTGACGGTCCTGCCAGGAACCGTCACTTACCTGACGGTCCATAGCGGACGCGTCACTTCCAAATAGCGGCCCATTGGGGGTGCGTTACTTGGAGAGTAACGGTGGGGCTCCCATCCGTTACTCATCAACTGTTTTCCGGCCAGTCGGCCGACCGTCGTTTCAGTCCGACGCGCCTAGACCGGGGCGTCACTTCGCCTGCTACCATTTAGAACGCTGATAGGTGGTTTGAGCCTCGGGTGGATGTGACGGCGGTGACCCCACGCGTTGCTTCGAAGTAACGCGCAGGGCCCCCACCGTTACAAGCCCTTTGGTGCCTCTTGAGCTGGAACCCTGAAGGGAGTGACGGATAGGGACTGGGGCGTCATTCTTGAAGTAACGCGCCGGCCCCCGACCGTCGTTTGTATGTGGCGCATGGGTCTTTGACCGCCGCTTCCCTGATGGCTGCTATATATTTTCCAGCCCATCTGTTATGCGCTTCTTTCTATATTCATGCCATATTCGCATTGTTTTAAATATATTGTGGCGTGTTTTATACCAATAGAGTAGCTTTTCTTTCCATGCAATGGAGCCACTGTCGTTGCCCTAAGGTCTGTTGAGTACCGACCCGCTTGAGGATGGCGGAGGGGTATGTTTCCCATTCACGGTTTGTAAACTAGTTCCGTGGGCTCCCAGCCAATGGTAGCGTCCTGCCAAGGGAGAAAACTAGTTAGAGGGCCTGGCTCAGGCTAGAGTCAATGTGTGCACACGTGGTCGGAGACTGTGGACTGACACCGACGGGTGCCACTCCGACTGGTCACTTGGTTTGGTACTGTTTACGCGCTTAGCTTGTCGCTTCATCGACTACGAGTGCTTGAGACGCAGTGTAAGCCGTCAGTGGACGCATCTGGTTTCTGCTCCAGTGGTTGTCCTTCCTTGTTGCTTGATTAGTTGCAGCTCCTTCTATTTGGTAGTTTTAGCTTTAATCGCTTGCATTTAATTAGTAGTGGCATGTGTTAGCTGTTATACTTGCTTAGCTAGAGTTTACAGCTTTCTTGTGTTTGGTTATTCATGCCATTGCCTGTGTGTTTATTTAAATGCATGCTCTACTTGCTTTATATATGCTTGTTCGCTTGTTTAGTGCGAGGTAGGGATCCGCGTGACCCCTACTGAGTCTGGCTGTGACTCACCCTTCTCCTTTCAGGTGAGCCGCGCCCGCCGCCTCCCGACTTTAGTGTGCTATTTCGGGACCGTTCCTAGCTGCCAGCTGTGCACGAGCTGCCTTTTTGAGGCTTGTGTTGTACTTTTGCCGGGGTATGCCCCGCGTAGTTGTACCTTGAGGACTAGTGTTTGTGACTCTGGACTAGTTATATATATATCACTCTGGTTATTTTTAAATTGCTTCCGCACTTGTATTCAAATCTTAAATACTTATTTGTATTGCGCGCCCCAATTCGCAATTAATTATGCATACTCCTCAGCTAACCCCCACTAACCCTTCAGGGGCCTCATCAGCCTCTTGGGTGGCCTCCCCAGTTCTTGGAGTCGGTGTATCGATGTTATCGGTATATCGGTGTCCTGAACTTTGGGTCGTCACATTTATGACCCAGTGGGATTTTACGTTGCTCTATTCTTCACGAATTCTTCAACAGAAAATATATTTTAAATGTGTCAAATCGGTGCCATTTCCATCCTCTCCCCTATTCTTGCCCCTACCCATTAGTTTTATGATAATAATTATTCTTACGTCTTCTCTCGCATACGATTAAAGTCATTTGTGCGATTGTGCAAAAATTGAAGGCCCATTCATATTTAGGGCCACCTATTCCATCATAACTCCTTCTGTGTATAGCATTTTCAACCCCGATAATTCTTTGTTATTTTCACCCCCCTTCATTTATTCTCACTTCGATATGATAGAATAAGGGTAACCCGTATAGCCGTGGGAGAGTTTGTGACCCAGTGGGATTTTGAGTCGCTCTATTCATCACGAATTCTTTGGTGAAAAATATTTTTTAAATGTGTCAAGTCGGTGCTATTTCTATCTTCTCTGTTATTCTAGCACCTATCTATCAGTTTTATTATAATAATTATTCTTACGCCTTCTCCCATATATGATTAAAGTCATTTGTGCGACTGTGCAAAAATAGAAGGCCGATTCATATTTAGGGCCACCCATTCCATCATAACTCCTACTATGTACAATATTTTCAACCCCGCTGATTCTTTGTTATTTTCACCCCCCCTTCATTTATTCTCACCCCCTTCGATAAGGTATAATAAGGGTAACCCGCATAACCGTTAGAGAGTTTATGACCCGGTGGGATTTTGAGTCGCTCCATTCATCACGAATTCATCGGCGAAAAATATTTTTTAAATGTGTCAAATCTGTGCTATTTCCATCCTCGAACCTATTCTCGCCCCTGTCCATCAGTTTTATTATAATAATTATTCTTATGACTTCTCTCACATTCGATTAAAGCGATTTATGCGACCGTGTAAAAATTGAAGGCCCATTTATATTTAGGTTACCCATTCTATCATAACTCCTTCTATGTTTGGCATTTTCAACCCAACCGATTCTATGTTATTTTCACCCCCCTTCATTTATTCTCACCCCCTTCGATAGGGTATAAGGGTAACCCGCGTAGCCGTGTGAGAGTTTATGACCTCGTGTAGTTTTGAGTAGCTCGATTCATGAGTAATTTTTTGGCAAAAAATATTTTTTAAATGTGTCAAATCGGTGCTATTTCCATCCCCTCCCCTATTCTCGCCCCTGCCCAACAGTTTTATTATAATAATTATTCTTATACTTCTCTCACATATGACTAAAGTCATTTGTGCGACTGTGCAAAAATTGATGGCCCATTAACCTTAAAATCCTAAAACCTTAAACCCTAAAATCCTAAAACCCTAAAACCATAAAACCCTTAATCCTAAACCCTAAACCTAAACCCTAAACCCTAAACCCTAAACCCTAAATCCTAAACCCTAAACCCTAAACCCTAAACCCTAAATAAACCCTAAACCCAAAACCCTAAACCTTAAACCCTAAATCTTATACCCTAAAACCCTAAACCCTAAACCCTAAAACCTTAAAACCCTAAAACCTAAAACTCTAAACCCCTAAAACCCTATGATTCCTATTAACAAATCTATCTTAACCCTCAAAGTTAAAATAAACGGTCAACAAAATGAAAACAAATAAAAATGACATAAGGAAATATTAAAATTAGTTTTAAAAAAAGAACAATGAAATAGAATTTTTAGAATTAAAAAATATTAATATGATATTTTTTAATTTCTTCCAACATTTTATATAACACTGGGAACAACAAATTCAGAACATAACAAATTCAAATAAAAATGTGAAATACTATATTAATAAATTAGTTAGACAAAGGAAAAAAGAAATCATCAAGTTTGGCAGAGGTGTTAGAGTTTATCTCCCCGTGAGACAAAGAGGAGGGAGAGAGACAGCGATTAGGGAGGGGAGAGTGAAAGGTGTCCAAGTGAGAGGGACAATGGGAGGAAAACAGAGATAAGGAGATGTGTGAGTCTCTCTATCTCACTATGCATGACAATACTTTTCTCTACCTTCTAGACTCTGCCACGATAGCTCCTGTTAGCCCTAGTTGTCTTCACGGCCTAAAATTTAAACTATTATCCCTCAACTTTTATCTCTTATCCCTTAACACTTAACTTTTATTCTTTATTCCTTATTTCTTATTTCTTATTCTTTATTCCCTATTCCTTATTCCTTATTCCTTAACCATTAACCCTTAACCCTTATTCCTTATTCTTTATCCTTATCTTTATTCTTTATCCCTATTTTTTATCCCTATTCCTTATCCTTATTCATATTTTCTTATTACTTATTCCTATTTCCTTAACCCTTATTACTTATCTTTATTCATTATCCTTATTCTTTATCCTTATTCCTTACCCTTATTCCTTATCCTTATTTCTTATCTTTATTCCTTTTCCTTATTTCTTATTATTACCCTTATTCCTTATCCTTATCCTTATTCCTTATCCCTATTCCTTATCCTTATCCCTATTCTTTATCCTTATTCCTTATCCCTATTCCTTATCCTTATTCATTATCCTTATTCCTTATTTCTTATCCTTACTCTTTATCCCTATTCTTATCCCTATTCTTTATCTTATTTCTTATCTTTATTCCTTATCCATATCCTTATCCTTATTCATTATCCTTATCTCCTATTCCTTATCCTTATCCTTATCCTTATCCCTTATCCCCTATTCCTTATCTTTATCCTTATCCCTTATTCCTTATCTTTATCCTTATTCTTTATCTTTATTCTTATTTCTTATCCTTATTTCTTATTCCTTATCATTATTCTTTATCCTTATTCCTTGCCCTTATTTCTTATCCCTTATCCTTATTCCTTACCCCTTATCCCTTATCCCTTATCACGTATCCCGTATATCTTATGCCTTATATCTTATACCTTATACCTTACACCTTACACCTTACACCTTAAACCTTAACCCTTAACCCTTAAGGGCCTCTTTGCTTGAGGGATAAGCTGGGTTATCTTATAGATAATCCAAAAAAAAGAGGCAACCTACATGATATATTATATGATATCTATTGTTCTATTCCTATTACACGTGAATTATGAAAGCTTCAGAAGATAAATATGGTAAAGAAGATGCTAGAATTGAACGTTTTATTGATTCTAAGTTTCTGCATTTTATCATGTCTGATACCATGTATGTAGTTTCCCAAACTCGTGAATTTTTTAATATTATATGTGAAATGAAATCAAGGGATCAAAATATGGATGAAAATTTAATAGTGTCATGCTTGAGAGATAAACTCCCTCCTTCCTGACATAATTTTACTACATCCCTTCAACATAAACATTCTAAGATCCCACTAGATGAATTTTAATGTTCCATTCGAACTGAAGACGAACAAAAAAAAATTATTGAATCCAAAAACTCCTCAAATGTCAACATGACTGAGCACAGTAATCGAGATAGAAATGTCAATAATTCTAGATTCCAAAATCCTAATCCTAGATTCCATAACCAAAAGAAGACTAATTATCAAAGGAATCAAAACTATAAGACTAAAGGGAAAATTTTCAAGAATCAGTCTAATCAAAAGTGTTGCTATGTGTCTGGAAAACCAAGGCATCTTGCTAATAATAGTTATGACAAAAAGAATAATGACAGACCTCGTCCCAAATTTCATCGTAATGATCACAACCAAACACCAAATCCTCAAGTCAACATGATAACCTCTGGAACTTCCTCTTTTGAGCCTTCCAATAGGTTTGTATCATTATTCCCTGAGATAAATTTAATTAATGTCTTCAATGATTGGTGGATAGATATTGGGGCTAACACTCATGTTTGTTTTGATCGACATACTTTTGTCACCTATTAGTCCTTTATTCTTTATTCATTATTTCTTATTTCTTATTTTTTATTCTCTATTCCTTATTCCTTATTCCTTAACCATTAACCCTTAACCCTTATTCCTTATTCTTTATCCTTATCTTTATTCTTTATCCCTATTTTTATCCATATTCCTTATCCTTATTCCTATTTTCTTATTACTTATTCTATTTCTTTAACCCTTATTCCTTATCTTTATTCATTATCCTTATTCCTTATCCTTATTCTTTACCCTTATTCCTTATCCTTATTTCTTATTCTTACCCTTATTCTTTATCCTTATTCCTTATCCTTATTCCTTACCCTTATTCCTTATCCCTATTCCTTATTCCTTATCCTTATCCCCTATTCCTTATCCTTATCCCTTATTCATTATCCCGTATCCCTTATTCCTTATCTTTATCCTTATCCCTTATTCCTTATCTTTATCCTTATTCTTTATCTTTATTCTAATTTCTTATCCTTATTTTTTATTCCTTATCCTTATTCTTTATCCTTATTCCTTGCCCTTATTTCTTATCCCTTATCCTTATTCCTTACCCATTATCCCTTATCCCTTATCACGTATCCCGTATATCTTATGCCTTATATCTTATACCTTATACCTTACACCTTACACCTTACACCTTACACCTTAAACCTTAACCCTTAACCTTTAAGGGCCTCTTTGCTTGAGGAATAAGCCAGGTTATCTTATAGATAATCCAAAAAAAAAGATGCAACCTACATGATATATTATATGATATCTATTGTTCTATTCCTATTGCACGTGAATTATGGAAAGCTTCAGAAGATAAATATGGTAAAGAAGATGCTAGAATTGAACGTTTTATTGATTCTAAGTTTCTACATTTTATCATGTCTGATATCATGTATGTAGTTTCACAAACTCGTGAATTTTTTAATATTATATGTGAAATGAAATCAAGAGATCAAAATATGGATGAAAATTTAATAGTGTCATGCTTGAGAGATAAACTCCCTCCTTCCTGACATAATTTTGCTAGATCCCTTCAACATAAACATTCTAAGATCCCACTAGATGAACTTCAATGTTCCATTCGAATTGAAGACGAATAAAAAAAAAATTATTGAATCTAAAAACTCCTCAAATGTCAACATGACTGAGCACAGCAATCGAGATAGAAATGTCAATAATTCTAGATTCCAAAATCCTAATCCTAGATTCCATAACCAAAAGAAGACTAATTATCAAAGGAATCAAAACTATAAGACTAAAGAGAAAATTTTCAAGAATCAATCTAATCAAAAGTGTTGCTATGTGTCTGGAAAACCAAGGCATTTTGCTAAGAATAGCTATGACAAAAAGACTAATGGCAGACCTCGTCCCAAATTTATCGCCATGATCACAACCAAATACCAAATCCTCAAGTCAACATGATAACCTCTGGAGCTTCCTCTTTTGAGCCTTCCAATTGGTTTGTAATATTATTCCCTAAGATAAATTTAATTAATGTCTTCAATGATTGGTGGATAGATATTGGGGCTAACACTCATGTTTGTTTTGATCGGCATACTTTTATCACCTATTAGGCCACCAAAAAGAGCGTAACTTTGAAGAACTTCAGTGCTGCTTGAGTTGTGAGGGAAGGACGAGTCAATTTAAAATTAACTTCAGGAAAGTCCTATCTCTCCAAGGAGTTCAACATGTGCCTACAATTTGGAGGAACCTAATAAGCAGATTCTTGTTGAATAGGAATAATTATAAGTTAGTATTTGAGTCAAAAAAATTTGTAATTTTCAAATTTAGAAATTTTATTAGAAAGGGTTATGTAAGTGAGGGTTTGTTTAAATTAAATGTGCGTTGTCCCAATATTATCAATACTATCAACTTTTTTTCTGATTCCTCAGCTTATGTTGTCAATTTAGAATCTAGTGATTTATAGCACTCTAGACTATGTCATGTGAATCATAAGACTATAAGAAGAATGATTTCGAAAACCAAAATATAACGGTAAATTCTTTAAGAAATATTCATTTAGGATAACATAAGTAATATTAATAGGTTCATTACCATCTTTCATCAGATCTTATCCTAGTCTAGAAGGATCATCCTTATCAATCTTCCAATATCCTCCATACTTGACGAGCAAAGTGTAGAGGTCTGTCTATTCATCCATCCTAATATCACAGAAGAGAAATATAATACGACAAAAAACACACATGCACAGATAAATTTTCCTAATTAACAAGAACACATTTAAAAGCAGATGTGTCCAAGATTATGCAAACATATACAAGAAGATAAATTACTAGTGTGCCCCACTACACTGCACATTTAAAAATATGCATATGGCAATGTCCCCACCTTCATCCCACATTTATTTTCATCACCTCATACTGTGCCCCACATGTGTAGAATCATGAGCTGTATAATTTAGACATTACAAAACTATCCTGGACTACAATCTTCAACTTTACGTTGAAAAAGATCCTCTGGATTTCACCCTCCCACTCAAACCGGATGGCGCTGGATACCTTTTAAATGCACAACCTTCCCTCCAGACCTGAACCCACAAAAAACCTTTTTTAGTGTTCTACGGCATTATAAAAACTTCTCCTTTCGCCCCCGTCACATGCTGTAGATAATTTATCAGGAAGTTTTACCTGGCAGATAGGAGAGGTGTGTAAGGCCCGTGCCTTAATGGATCCTTAATGGATTTTGTTCTAGTATTTATTCTCGAATTTCTGGCTATTTTCCTGGTTTTTTTGGAATTTTTCTGGTATTTTTCCGAATTTATTTGGAGCTTTTAGGGTTATTAAAGATTAATAAGATTTTAATATATATAATAATTATATTATATATATTTTAATTTTAATTTTATTTCTTTTAATCCCTCACCCTCTCTCTCTCTCTCCCCGTCGATCTCATTCACCCACACTCTCTCTCTCCTCCGCGATCGCCTCTCCCCACCTCTCTTGGGTTGTAGGCCAATCGTCGGCGGATTAAAGCGTGGTTGGCGCCGTTGGATTCCTCGCGTCGAGAGGAACGTGTGGGTACCCATCTCGGCGTGGTTCGGTGATCGAGGGAGCGAGGTGGAGCTTGATGGCCCGGTGAGCCTACCTCCTTGCATGCGGCCATTTCGTCGGTTTCGGCTCGCAAAAGGTAGGGGGATGGAATTCTGATCTCGCTAGGATCATTTCCTATAGCTCGTTCTTTCGATTAGAACCCCGTAGCATGCTTAATGTTCATATTTCATAATTTTGGGGTTTTAGCTTAATTCTTGAATTTGATGCATTGTGGGCTTTGCATGTGTGGTATTTGGGTGTTATTTTGTTGTTGGGTTGTATGGTTTGACAGGTTACAGGTTTCTACGACGTTGCCCGACGATTTTTATTGTCCGGGAGGGCTCCGGTTTTCAAACCGTACCTGCCCGTGCTCCAGGTGGTGTGACGGCCCTACCAGGAACCGTCACACGCCTGACGGTCCTTAGTGGACGCGTCATTTCCAAACAACAGCCCGATGAGGGTGCGTTATTTGGAGAGTAACGGTGGGAACCCCATCCGTTACTCGTCAGTTGTTTTACGTTGACCAGGTGAGGCGGTTAGCCCGACGGCCAGTCGGCTGGCCGTCGCTTCCGTCCGACACGCCTGGGCGACCGCGTCGCTTCGCCTGCGTCTAATTTTGAACGCTGTACGTTAGTTTTTGGCCTCGGTTGGACGTAACGGCGGTGACCCAACGCGTTGCATCGATGTAACGCACAGGGCCCCTACCGTCACATTCCCTTTTGGACTTTTGAGCTGGAACTCAGGCGGAAGTGACGGACGGGGACAGACGCGTCGTTCTTGGTGTAACGCGCCAGCCTCCGACCGTTACTATCATGTAGCGCGTGGGCATTTGACCGCCGCTTGCCTGTTGGATTTAATAAGTTGCCAGCCCATTTGTTATGCGTTCCTTTACGTAACTGTGCCATGTTTATGTTGTTTCACTATTCTATGGCAGGTTTCTCATGCCAATAGAGTAGCTTTTCTTTCCATGCAATGGAACCACTGTTGTTGCCCTAAGGTCTGTTGAGTGCCGACCCGCTTGGGGATAGCGGAGGGGTGTTTCCCATACACGGTTTGTAACCTAGTTCCGTGGGCTCCCAACCAATGGTAGCGTCCTACCAAGGGAGAAAACTAGCTAGAGGGCCTGGCTCAGGCTAGAGTCAGTGTATGCACATATGGTCGGAGACTGAGGACTGACACAGACGGGTGCCACTCCGACTGGTCACTTGGTTTGGTACTGTTTGCACGCTCAGCTTGTCGCTTTATCGACTGCGAGTGCTTGAGATGCAGTGTAAGTCGTCAGTGGACGCTTCTGGTTTCAGCTCCAGTGGTTGTCCTTCTTTATTGTTTGGATTAGTTAAGGCTTATTCTATTTTGGTAGATTTAGTTTTAGTCGCTTGCATTTATTTAGCTGTGGCATGTGTTAGCTGTTCTACTTACTTAGTTAGAGTTTACAGCTTTACTTGAGTAGTTTATTCATGCCATTGCCTGTTATTTTAATTAAATGCATGCTCTAATTACTTTTATTTATGCATGAAGGCTTGTTTAGTGTGAGGTAGGGATCCGCATGACCCCTACTGAGTCTGGCTGTGACTCACCCTTCTCCTTTCAGGTGAGCCGCGCCCGTCGTCTCCCGGTGCTTCATGAGCTGTTTCGGAGACCGCGACTAGCTGCCAGCTTTAGTTGAGCCGCCTTTTTGCGGCTTTTGTGGTACCTTTGCCGGGGTATGCCCCGTGTTGTTGTACTCTTGTGTACTAGTACTTTTGTTTATCTGGACTAGTATATATATATCACTCTGGTTATTTTGAATTATTTCCGCTCTTGTGTTAATTTTATTACTTAATTGTAATCTGCGTGTTCCAAATTGTGGTTCGTTATACATTCCCTCGACATAACCTTACTAACCCTTCAGGGCCCTCATCAGCCTCTTGGGTGGCTTCCCCAGTTCTTGGTATCGGTGTATCGATGTTATCGGTGTATCGGTATCCTGAACTCTGGGTCGTTACAGTTGGTATCAGCGGAGGGGTGTTTCCCATACACGGTTTGTAAGCTAGTTCCGTGGGCTCCCAACCAATGGTAGCGTCCTACCAAGGGAGAAAACTAGCTAGAGGGCATGGCTCAGGCTAGAGTCAGTGTGTGCACACGTGGTCGGAGACTGTGGACTGACACCGACGGGTGCCACTCCGACTGGTCACTTGGTTTGGTACTGTTTACGCGCTCAGCTTGTCGCTTTGTCGACTGCGAGTGCTTGAGACGCAGTGTAAGTCGTTAGTGGACGCTTCTGGTTTCTGCTCCAGTGGTTGTCCTTATTGTTTGGATTAGTTAAGGCTTATTCTATTTTGGTAGATTTAGTTTTAGTCGCTTGCATTTATTTAGCTGTGACATGTGTTAGCTGTTCTACTTACTTAGTTAGGGTTTACAGCTTTACTTGAGTAGTTTATTCATGCCATTGCCTGTTATTTTAATTAAATGCATGCTCTAATTGCTTTTATTTATGCATGAATGCTTGTTTAGTGCGAGGTAGGGATCCGCGTGACCCCTACTGAGTCTGGCTGTGACTCACCCTTCTGCTTTCAGGTGAGCCGCGCCCGTCGTCTCCCGGTGCTTCGCGAGCTGTTTCGGAGACCGCGACTAGCTACCAGCTTTAGTTGAGCTGCCTTTTTGAGGCTTTTGTGGTACCTTGGTCGGGGTATGCCCCGTGTTGTTGTACTCTTGTGGACTAGTGCTTTTGTTTATCTGGACTAGTATATATATATATCACTCTGGTTATTTTGAATTGCTTCCGCTCTTGTGTTAATTTTATTACTTAATTGTAATCTGCGTGTTCCAAATTGCGGTTCGTTATACATTCCCTCGACATAACCTTACAAACCCTTCAGGGGCCTCATCAGCCTCTTGGGTGGCTTACCCAGTTCTTGGTATCGGTGTATCGATGTTATCGGTGTATCGATATCCTGAACTCTGGGTCGTTACAGTTGGTATCAGAGCGATGTTGAGGAACTGTATAAGGAATTGAAATTTGCGCTTGTCCAGAGCTAGTCATGTGTCGTCTATTGCTGGCTTAGGGTGTTTTCTACGTGATTGATGGATTTTATTGTTGTTTTATGATCTCGGCATAGTAATTATGCTGCCTCGTTGTGGAAGACCTCCTCGAGTTCCTTGTGCTCCTCGAGATGCGCCTAGGGAAGATAGCGGTTCTGCACCTCCTCCTGTAGTTCCTGCTGTTCCCGATGCACCAGTTGTTCCTCCTCCAGCGCCGATCGTTGCTCCTCAGGTTGAAGTGCCTGGCAGTTGAGGCAAGGCTTTAAAGGAATTCTTGATGTTCAATCCGCCTCCTTTCGATGGTCAAGCTGATCCAGAGGTTGCGAGGCAATGGCTAGATGCTATCGAGCGTGTTTTTGTTTCGATGGAATGTGCTAAAGATGAGAAAGTTATGCTTGCCGCTTTTCAACTCCAGGGTACAGCCATTACGTGGTGGAAGGCCAAGTGGCAGATCGCTTTTCATTCAAGACCTCTTCGACAGATCACTTGGGCAGAGTTCGTTGCTGCTTTCGAGCATGCTTACACTCCTGCCTGTTTGCAAATGGCGAAAATGTATCAATTCATGGAGCTGACTCAGGGTAGTATGACTGTGCTTCAGTATCAGAATAACTTTATGGAATTGGGTCAGTATACGCCCCATGTGCTGGCTAGTGAAGCTTTGAAGATAGCAATTTTTGCGAGGTTTGAGGCCAGAATTGAAGATGCCCCTCATTGCTAGTCGCGTTGCAGACCTTGATAGTGCGTGCCAGACAGCTGTGGCACTTGAGCTGGAGATGACGAGACCGGGTGGATATCCTCAGGCAGGGTCAGTTCAGCCCGCAGTACAGTCTCAGCAGGTGTACCGACCCCTAGTGCCAGGTGTTCCCTCAGTCCAATCAGAGGTTAGCAGTGCTTCCTCTCCTTCCAAGACCAAGTTCAAAAGGTTCAAGAAGAAGAAGAAATTTTTTCAGCAGCCGTCCGGTACAGATGTAGTTCAGCAGCCGACAGCACCTTCTACTCAGACTCGTCAGAGTTCAGCTGTCAGTCAGCCATGGACGTGTCGGAGATGCGGTGGTCATCACAAGGGCCAGCCGTGTTCTCTTCCCGTTGTTTGCTTTCGGTGTGACCAGCCAGGTCATGTGGTTCGGGATTGCCCGCTGAGGCTGAAGCAATTGCAAGCTCCTCAGTTTCCTCAACCTCAGTAGTCGCAATTCAGACCTCCTCCTGCACCGCAAGCTCAACAGTTCTTTTCTCAAGCGCCGGCATCTTCTCAGCAATCTTCGGCCGGATCAAAGAAGCAGAAAGGCAAGGTTTCACATATGACTAGAGTTGATGCTATTGTAGCCCATCTTGTGGAAGGTACGATTATGCTTTATGGTCATTCAACTCGTGTCTTATTTGATTCTGGTGCTTCTCACTCTTTTATTTCTGAGGATTTCATGGCATGTATTGAGGAACCGACTTCAGAGATATCTTGTGAGATGTATGTTGAGATGCCTTTGGGAGATTTCATGATTACACCTCTGTGTTTGGAAGAGTCTCCTGTTATGATCGATAATCACCAGTTGCCGGCGAGATTGTATGCATTGCAGTTGACAGATTATGATGTTATTCTGGGAATGGATTGGTTGGAGTATTATGGAGCTGTGGTTGACTGCAGATCGAAGAAAGTCTACTTTCAGCCACAGGGGAAATCAGCCTTTTATTTCCAAGGTATTCGATCCCGTTCTTCTCGTATGATTATTTCTGCTAGTCGAGCCTTCAGGTTGCTTAGTGCAGGTTGCCAGGGGTTTCTTGCTTCTGTGGTCGCTGTTGAAAAACCACGACAGGAAGTCAGTGATATTCCTGTTGTTTGTGAGTTCTCTGATGTGTTTCCTGACGAGTTGCCAGGCTTACCCCCAGAGCGAGAGATAGAGATGGTGATTGAACTGATTCCAGGTACAGACCCGTTAGCGAAGGCACCGTACCGTATGGCTCCAGCTGAATTGAAAGTACTGCGAGCACAGCTACTAGAATTACTGGAAAAGGGTTATATTCGCACCAGCTTTTTTCCATGGAGTGCTCCAGTGTTGTTTGTGAAAAGGAAGGATGGAATCCTGAGTGTAATATCCCGGACCTTTCGGATCCTTCTTCATGGGTCCCGGATCTAGTTTTCGGAGTGTCCGGCTCCGTTGTGTCCGAAATTTCGTTTCGGACATCTTTCGTGTTCGGATCGGCGCGATCCGGAGTCGTTTCGGAGGCCCGGAGGCGTTCCGCGGCTTTTTCCGCGTGTGTTTTCCGATTCCCGGTGTGTGTTTCGGCTTTTCTCTTCGGACGCTCGTTGCGGGTGAACCGGGCTGTTCACACGGACACGAGTGGTACCGTTGCAATCGGTGCGTTCCGAGGATCGCGGGGGTGTGATTTCCTATTTTTTGGAATTTTACGGATTTTCCGGGTTTTTCTATAAAACCCTTTTTCTTTTCTCTCTCCCCCACCATCTTCTTCTTCCTCTCTTCTTCTTCCTCCTTCCTCCTCCACCGTGTCTCCCTCCCTCTCCCTCTCTTCCTCCTGGTTGGCCACGGCGAGCTCCCCTCCGGCTGCAGACGGCGGCGGGGCGACGGCGCGGCGACGTGGGCGGCGGCGAGGCGGTCGTGGGGGCGTGCGGCAAGCGTGGGAAGCTTAAGGAAGAACGAGGGTTTTCAAGCGTTCTTCGCGATTCGTGGACGATCCGGCGGAGCATTCGCTCCATTGAGGTAGGGTGACGTTCCCTAGCTCTTCGCCGTTCTTTTCCGTGGTTTGTAGGCCGCGGGGAGGCCGAGAGAGGCATGTTTGGGCGTTTTTGGGGTTTTTCCATGTTTTGGGGTGAGCCGCCCGATCTATGGTTTTAGCCCATGATTCTATGTTTTGGTGGCTTAGATGCATGCTAGGGGTCCCCAGGGGTCTTCCCCCTTGTTTTCCCCCTCTCCGGTGGAGGTACGGGGGCGTGGTTGGTGTTTTTGGGGTTTTCCCGCCGTAGCGTGCTCTGGGGCAAGCGACGGTCACTCCAGTGACCGTCACATGCTTGTAACGCCCCTAGAGGGGTGCGTTACTTCCCTGGGTGTTGGCCTTTAGGGTCGAGGGCTGTAGCGGTCCTGCGACTGGCCGCCGTTTGCTAGTGACGCCCCTGGGCTGGGCCGTCACATGCTTTCGACCGTTGGGTTTTGACCGTTGGGGGTCAGGCCATGTAACGCACCGAGATAGGCGCGTTACATGCGTGTAACGCACTGGGGCAGGAGCGTTACTTCCTGTTGTCCCCCATGTGGATGGGCCAAGCGACGCACTGGGCCCAGCGCGTTACTTACAAGCGACGCGCTGGGGCAGGCGCGTCACTTCCCTTTCCATCCCGAGCGTGAGGGCCACGCGACGCGCTGGTCTAGGCGCGTCACATGCGAGTAACGCACTGAGCCCGACGCGTTGCTTGCAAGCGACGCGCCAGGGTAAGCGCGTTACTTTCCCTGTGGTTTTCGTGGGTGTGGGGTGCCATGTGACGCCCTGGCCTAGGTGCGCCGCTTCCAAGCGACGCACTAGGGTAGGCGCGTCGCTTCCCCCTACCCCCTGGCCGTGTGACGGTCCGCCTTAGACCGCTATTTCCAAGTGACGGCCCTAGAGTGGACCGCCATTTGGCAGTGACGGTCTGAGGGTCGGACCGCCACTTCCTGTGTTGCCCCATGAGGGTGGCAACCTCGCTTTTCTCCGACCGTGGTCTCCGTGCGACGGGACTAGTGCGTGGGGTGATTCCCACACGTTGTCGGGCTTGGGCGTTGTTTTCCGTAACTTGAGAGTCTACTCCTTCAGTGACCCCCCACTAGTCGTAGCCTACTAGTACGCGTGTGCTAGTCGCACCAGGGAGTGGTGTACGGGCTGACCTTTAGAGACGGTTTGTGGACCGGTTACCGTTGGGCCCCACGTCTTGCAGCCAGAGTCCGGCTGAGGGGAAAACCGGTCAGAGGGCCAGACCAGGGACGCGCGGTCTGTGTGTGCACACGTGGTTGGGGGCGGTTGGACCCACGTCGACGGGCGTGACCCCAGCTAGTCACTTGTTTGTGGTTACTTGTACGGTGTTTGCGCCTCGGGTAGGACCTACCATGTCAGGCGGTTCACCTGCGGTACGGTGTAAGACGTCAGGGGACGCTACCGGCTGTGCTTCTAGTGGGTGGTACTCCTGTCGAGTACGGAGTGTCAGACTGTCAGTCGTGTGTTTCCGACCTTCGGGTTTTGACGGTTCGACCGTTGAGTTTCGGTCTTCTCGTACCGTGGCACGTGTGTCGGTTTGCGTGCCGTTAGGGTCTAGTTCTGTAGAGTACAGGGCTTTCCTTTCCGAGGTACCTTCCTACCGCTAGGGTAGTGGTTTCTCGTTTTGCGAGGAAGGGTTCGAGTGATCCCTACTGAGTCTTGTTCCGAGACTCATTCCCTGCGTGTTTTCACCGTGTTTCAGGTGAGGCGCCACCTTCGGGGAGCGTGTCAGGAGCGCAGCGGAAGCGTGGTGCGGGTGTCCAGAGGTAGTGCCAGAGGTCAGAGCCGGGGGATGCCCCGTGTAGCTGTACTTTTCTTTCTTGTCACTGTACTAGTCGTGGACTACTGTTGCTGTTGTTGTTATTTTATTGTGGACCATGTAAAATGTTAAATTCATTTCCTGCTTAATATTATAACTGTTTAATTTCTGCAATTATTTGTGATACTTGTGTAGTTTCCACACCATCCTTTTAACCCTTCCGAGTCTTCGGACTCGTGGGTGGCGGTACGAGTCTCGGGTTATCGGGCCTTCCCGGTAATCGGATTCTCGGGTCGTTACACTGAGGCTTTGTATTGATTACAGGCAATTGAATCAGGTGACTATCAAGAATAAATATCCGCTTCCCAGGATTGATGATTTGTTTGACCAGTTACAGTCTGCTACTATCTTTTCACGGATTGATCTCCGATCTGGCTACTTCCAATTGCGAATCTGGGAATCTGATGTGGAGAAGATGACTTTCAGCACTCGTTATGGTCACTTTGAATTTCTGGTCATGCTGTTTGGTTTGACTAATGCCCCAGCAGCTTTTATGGACCTAATGCAACGTATCTTTCGTCCATTTCTCGATCAGTTTGTGGTGACCTTTGTTGATGATATTTTGATCTATTCTGCCTCTGATGAAGATCATGTGCAGCATTTGAGGATCGTTCTGCAGACTCTAAGGGATCATGAGCTTTTTGTGAAGTTCAGTAAATGTGAATTCTGGCTTCGGGAGATTCATTTTCTTGGTCACGTGATTTCTGGTGACAGAGTGACAGTAGACCCTGCAAAGATTGATGCCGTGTTGAGTTGGCAGAGGCCTAGAACTGTGACAGAAATACGAAGCTTCCTAGGTTTGGCTGAGTATTACCGCAGATTCATCCAAGATTTTGCGAAGATTGCAGCCCCGATGACTAGACTGACTCGTAAAGATGTACCTTTCGTCTGGTCGGATCAGTGTGAGACTAGCTTTGTTGAACTGAAAAGGCTATTGACTTCTTCTCCTGTGTTGACTTTGCCTTCCGACTCGGGTGGTTTTCTGGTTTATACTGATGCTTCTCGAGTAGGTTTGGGTGCAGTGCTGATGTAACATGGTAAAGTTATCGCATATGCATCTCGGCAATTGAAACGACATGAAGAGAATTATCCCACTCATGATCTGGAGCTAGCTGCAGTTATTTTTGCCTTAAAGATTTGGAGACATTATCTGTATGGTGAGAAATTTTAGATTTTTACTGATCACCAGAGTTTACAGTATATATTCTCCCAGAAAGATTTGAATCTCAGGCAGCGCCGATGGATGGAATTCATGAAAGATTTTGACTTCACACTCTCCTATCAGCCGGGTAAAATGAATGTTGTGGCTGATGCTCTGAGCAGGAAAGTGCAGGTCAGTCATTTGTTGCTTCATGAATGGAAATTGTGGAAATGGCTTCCGAGCGAGGCATTCAGTGCAGAGTTTCCTGCTGATCCGAGGATGGCAGTTTGTGCTAGTTTGATTTTGGGTTCAGCTCTATATCAGCAGATTAAAGAAGCTCAGCAAGTTGATTCTGATTTAGCCCGTGTTATATCGAGATATGATGTGGAATTTGATGACGAGCTGGTTGTCAGTTTCCAGGGCAGATGGTATGTTCCCGCTGATGATGATTTGAGACATGATTCTGAGTGAAGCCCATGGTTCCCGTTTTGCTATTCATCCAGGTGTCACCAAGATGTATCAGAATTTGAAAAGGCAGTTCTGGTGGACAGGTTTGAAGAAAGACGTGGCTATATTTGTTTCTAAGTGCTTGACTTGTCAGCAGGTTAAAGCCGAACATCAAAAGCCAAGTGGTTTGCTTCAGCCACTAGAGATTCCAATGTGGAAATGGGACCATGTTACTACAGATTTTGTGATGGGTTTGCCTCGGACTTCTCAAGGTTTTGATGGTATCTGGTTGCTTGTCGACAGATTGACTAAAACTGCCAGATTATTGCCGATTAAGATTGCCTGGAATGTGTAGAGGTTGGCCGAGCTATATGTGCAGAAGATTGTGCCATTGCATGGAGTTCCTGTTTCACTTGTGTCAGATCGTGACCCACATTTTACCTCCGGCTTCTGGCGTAGTTTCCAGAAAGCTTTGGGCACTGAGTTAGCTTTCAGTTCAGCGTATCACCCTTAGTCAGATGGACAGTCAGAGAGGACTATTCAGACTTTAGAGGACATGCTGAGATTGTGTTGCCTTGATTGGCAGGGTTCGTGGAGTCAGCATTACCACTTGTTGAATTTGCCTATAATAACAGTTTTCACTCCAGTATTGGAATGGCCCCTTATGAAGCACTATATGGTCTTCCTTGTCGTACTCCCTTGAATTGGTTTGATGTTGGGGACATATTGTTGACAGGACCGGACATGGTGCAGCAATGTTCTGATGTGGTTCGTCTGATCAGGCAGAGATTGTTGACGGCTCAGAGTCGACAGAAAAGTTATGGAGATCAGCGTAGACGCCCACTACAATTTGAGCCAGGAGATATGGTGTTTGTTAAAATATCTCCGATGAAAGGTGTTTCTGTAAGGTTTCGCACAGCACCTACGGGCGACGCAGCGGATAACAAAAATTTAATTTGCCCGATCCCGGTATTGTGGAAAGCTTAATCTATGCTCTAATCGGTGTTTCTAATACCCTAATTACGGGTTGCGTGTTTCACCTTGCGCGGAACGACGCTGTCCGCTAAGCCCGATGCAGAGAAACCGAGCCGCACAGCTGTACGGCCTCTAGAGCAGATCCACACGGACCCTTGCGCAGCGACGGTACCTCCCCGGCACGACCTTCTCCGGCTCAATCACCTTCTGGAGAGAGAGAGAGCAAGAGGGAGAAAGGGGGAGACTAATCCTCCTCTTAGGCTTAATGCTTGATTAGCCTAAGAGTTGGAAGAGGTGAAGGCTCGAATGAGCTTCACGTAGGTGCCATATATATAGAAGTTGGACCCTTTTCTAAAGACATCAAAAGGACCAAAATTATATATATGACCTTTCCATTATTATACATATGTTTTAAGCCCCCATTTACACTCATTTCCAAAAGGAATAAAAGGGAACTAATACATACACTTGTATAATAATAATCCGTCACCCAAGAATCCATTGTGTGTGATCCTCTAGGCCCATAGTCACTCTAGTTTAAGGCCCATTAACTTCTAATTCCTAATTAGAAGTAAATTAAACATATTATTCGCTTCTACAAGAGCCGAATAATAGTTTAATTCATTCCGAACCTTCGATCACGTTGGGTCAAGCAAATCCGCGTGATCCTAGATGACGCAGGGTTTAAACCAGCATGTCTGGTACCTGTAAGTCCACAGTTACCGCATCGATATAATCCCTCGCTCCTTCTATGAGTCTGGTACGATCGAGGGTACGGTATCTGTCAAACCCCATGATCGTGCCATTTGACTATGACCTCCTTAAAGTGTATGACGTCCGTTCTAAACGAACTCACACGACCCTGGCCAGGGATTTAACGGAGCGTCAATGTCATGACCCATTAACTGTCTGATATATACTCGACAGTGAGCGATCCCCTCTTGACCATTAAGGATCTTCACACGTATCCTGGAGTGGTTAATGACTCGGCAACTCATGACTTATGGTTAAAGTCACTTAGCTAAGTAATTAAACCATTCCAGTCCTCGTGTAAGATCCGATCAATGTCTCAGGTCAAAGGACCAACGATGCTACTGTGACCGTTGGATCTTCAGTTGACATTAGGTATAATCAACCATCTGAAGATCCAATAGCGGATCAGTTCAGTGCACATCCTCCAAGGACATACACCTACACATATGTGTTGGTGCCCCGCACCAATGACCATGAGACTGGTCACTGACAAATCATGTGTACTGGTTTAATAGGTAATCAAAGTCCCCGAGTGATTACCCTCCAACCAGGAACAGTTTAAGATATGTGTACATGTAAAGTCAATCTCATGTTCGAGATCCCATCTCGAGCTGACTTTACAACCACATATCCTAGGGACAACGTAAAGTAACACAATCGCATATTTACGCTCAAACACCACTTTATTAATGAACAAGATCGTACAACTATTGGGCCTACCCGACCCGAAATTGGCTTGTAGCACACCAACACTAACAATCTCCCACTTGAACTACAGCCAATTGCCCACAACTTTGAGGCCCATCTTATCCCGATGACGCTCAAATACAGTCTGTGTCAAAGGCTTAGTCAGTGGCTGTAACGACCCGAGAATCCGATTACCGGGAAGGCCCGATAACCCGAGACTCGCACCGCCACCCACGAGCCCGAAGACTCGGAAGGGTTAAAAGGATGGTGTGGAAACTACACAAGCATCACAAATAATTGCAGAAATTAAACAGTTATGATATTAAGCAGGAAATGAATTAACATTTTACATGGTCCACAATAAAATAACAACAACAGCAACAGTAGTCCACGACTAGTACAGTGACAAGAAAGAAAAGTACAGCTACACGGGGCATCCCCCGGCTCTGACCTCTGGCACTACCGCTGGGCACCCGCACCACGCTCGCTGCGCTCCTGACGCGCTCCCCGAAGGTGGCGCCTCACCTGAAACACGGTGAAAACACGCAGGGAATGAGTCTCGGAACAAGACTCAGTAGGGATCACTCGAACCCTACCTCGAAAAACGAGAAACCACTACTCTAGCGGTAGAAAGGTACCTCGGAAAGGAAAGCCCTGTACTCTACAGAACTAGACCCTAACGGCACGCAAACCGACACACGTGCCACGGTACGAGAAGACCGAAACTCAACGGTCGAACCGTCAAAACCCGAAGGTCGGAAACACACGACTGACAGTCTGACACTCCGTACTCAACAGGAGTACCACCCACTAGAAGCACAGCCGGTAGCGTCCCCTGACGTCTTACACCGCACCGCAGGTGAACCGCCTGACATGGTAGGTCCTACCCGAGGCGCAAACACCGTACAAGTAACTACAACAAGTGACTAGCTGGGGTCACGCCCGTCGACGTGGGTCCAACCGCCCCCAACCACGTGTGCACACACAGACCGCGCGTCCCTGGTCTGGCCCTCTGACCGGTTTTCCCCTCAGCCGGACTCTGGCTGCAAGACGTGGGGCCCAACGGTAACCGGTCCACAAACCGTCTCTAAAGGTCAGCCCGTACACCACTCCCTGGTGCGACTAGCACACGCGTACTAGTAGGCTACGACTAGTGGAGGGTCACAGAAGGAGTAGACTCTCAAGTCTCGGAAAACAACGGTGCAACTGCAGGTACGAGGAACGCTCCTTGTACCAACACCGACGCACGGTGACCAGCTGACAACAACATCTCCCGGTACACTCTGTACGACGAGAGACACACCGACGCAACCCGTACCCTTGAACGGTCCACACTGGGCCGCTCAGGGATGTGCGGTCACACAGGGACCGCACAAGGATTAGAACGGTCATATCAGGACCGTTCCACCCAGGGTCCAAACGACGGATAAACGGCCAACACAGGACCGTTCAAACAGATGTGCGGCCAACTCTTGACCGCACGTGGGTGAGAACGGTCACCTCCTGGCCGCTCGTCTCCCAACGGTAAAAAGCCTGGACGGTTAGTCCTTAGCCGCACTTGGGGAAGGGCGGCTACGGCTTAGCCGTTCAGGTGTTGTGCGGTCAGGGCCAGACCGCACATCCAACCATAGCGCTAGGGGATGTACGGCCAGCACCTGGCCGTGCAAGGGGTTATGCGGTCAGCTCCTGGCCGCACATCCCAGAGCACTGCACAACGGTCACAACCAACGGTCAAAACCCTTGGGGTTGGGCGGTAGCTGTGGGGCCGCACATTAGGATATGCGGTCCCACGATAGACCGCTCAAGCCCACTGCGCGCCAAGCCTCACCCAAAGCGCGCCGAGCCGATGAACGGTCCGAACGGAACCGCATAGGGGTTGTGCGGCCACTGGTTCGACCGCACATCGCTCACCGGCGAGAAAATGGCGAACCTCACCGGAATCGCCCAATCGGCCTCAAAACAAACCCCACGGAGGGGGAAATGGCGAGAGAAGAACCCCCAAGCCCCCTAGCATGCTCCTACGCCCTTAAACCGTGAAATCGGGGCTCAAAACGATGGATCGGACGAACTCACCCCGCGGCATGATCGACCCTTCCCGGCTCAAAATAAACCCCTCTCGACCTCGTCTCGAGCTGAAACTCACGGGGAAGGAAGACATGAGGCTAAGGAACGTCACCCTACCTCCGGTCCGCGACGAAACGCTCCGATCCGAGCTCGAAGTCGCGAAGAACGCCGCTAGAATCTCGCCTCTCCACGCCTCCCACGCTCGCCGTATGCCCGCACGATCGCCACCACGTCACCCACGTCCTCGCGCCGTCGCACCGCCGCCGTCTGCAGCCGGAACGGGGGTCGGCACGGTCGAACGGGAGAGAAGGAGGGAGAGAGCCGGCCACGGTCGCGTGAGGGAGAGAGAGGAAGGAAGAAGAAGAAAAGAGAAAAGAAGAAAAAGAAAAGAAAAGAAAATGGGAATATATAGAAAATCCGATTTTTCGGAAAAATACCGAAAATTAGAAAAATACATTTCCGGAATCCTCGGAACGCACCGATCGCAACGGTACCACTCGTGCCTCGGGGAACTGCCCGGTTCGCCCGCAGCGAGCGTCCGAAGAAAAAGCCGAAACACACACCGGAAATCGGAAAACACGCGCGGAAAAAGCCACGGAACGCCTCCGGGCCTCCGAAACGACTCCGGATCGCGCCGATCCGAACACGAAAGATGTCCGAAACGAAATTTCGGACACAACGGAGCCGGACGCTCCGAAAACTAGATCCGGGACCCACGAAGAAGGATCCGAAAGGTCCGGGATATTACAGCCCTCCCCCCTTAAGGAATTTCGTCCTCGAAATTGAGAACAACCCAAGGGGAAAGAAGAGGAAGACTCACTCAAACAGATACGGGAACTGCTGACGCATCTCGTCCTCACGTTCCCACGAAGCCTCACCACCAGAGTGTCGTTGCCACACGACCTTGACCAAGGGAATAACCTTGTTCCGCAGGCGCTGCTCTCGCCTATCCTCCACGCGGATCGGAAACTCTGGGAGAGAAAGATCTGGAGTCACCTCAGGCCAAACGGAAAACTCGAGCACATGAGAGTCATCGGGCATATACTTCCGCAACATAGAGACGTGGAACACGTCATGCACCGACGCCAACTCAGAGGGTAACTGCAACCGGTAAGCAACCTCACCGATGCGCTCCACAATCGCGAAAGGACCAATATAGCGGGGACTCAGCTTCCCACGCCGTCCAAACCGCATCACCCCCTTCATCGGAGAAACTCTCAAGAACACATGATCGCCCACGGCGAACTCGAGGGGCTGCCGCCTACGGTCAGCATAGCTCTTCTGCCGACTCTGGGCCGCCAACATGTTCTGACGAACCAGGTGCACAACATCCACACATTGCTGCACCAATTCCGGTCCCGTCAAAACACGCTCACCCACCTCAAACCAATCAAGTGGAGTCCGACAAGGACGCCCATACAATGCCTCATAAGGAGCCATGCCGATGCTCGAATGAAAGCTGTTGTTATAGGCAAACTCCACTAACGGTAGGTGATGAATCCAACTCCCCTGCCACTCCAGGCAGCAGGATCTCAGCATGTCCTCCAAAGTCTGAATGGTCCTCTCAGACTGACCATCTGACTGTGGATGATACGCCGAGCTAAATGCCAACTCCGTGCCAAGAGCTCGCTGGAAACTCCTCCAGAATCCAGAAGTGAAGCGCGGATCCCGATCCGACACGATCGAAATGGGAACCCCATGCAACGGAACGATCCGCTCCACATAAAGACGAGCCAACCTGGACACGCTCCAGCTGACTTTGACCGGTAGCAACCGCGTCACCTTCGTCAGCCGATCCACCAGCAACCAAATACTGTCCTGCCCAGTCGGGGTTCTGGGCAACCCCACCACAAAATCCGTGGTCACATGGTCCCACTTCCAAGCAGGAACATCCAAGGGCTGGAGAGTACCGCCTGGTCGCTGATGCTCCGCCTTCACCTGCTGACAGATCAGGCACCTGGCCACAAATTCGGCAACATCTCTCTTCATGCCAGGCCACCAGAACTGCCTCCGCAAGTTCCGATACATCTTCGTCGCACCCGGGTGCACAGTGTACCTGCTCCCATGAGCCTCACGTAACACCGCACGACGAACCTGCTCCTCCGCTGGGACGTACAGCCTGCCACGAAACCTCGCAGCACCGTCCTCACCGAGCTCCACATCAGCCATCGCAAGAATCCGGGGCAACTCAGGGTCCGCATGCTGAGCCTCTGTCACCTGACGACGAATAGCAGGAGTGACAGTCAGACTCGCAAGCACTGCCAACCCTGGCTCCTGGGGAATCTTGAGCCTGAAGATACTTCGGGCACCTGTTCCCAGAGCCTCCACTTCCTCAGCATCAAGGTACTGATCACGACCTTCCTACTCAAGGCATCGGCGACGACATTCATCCTGCCCGGCTGATAAGACAGGGTGAAGTCATAGTCCTTCATGAACTCCATCCAACGCCTCTGTCTGAGGTTCAGATCTCTCTGCGAGAACACATACCTCAAACTCTGATGGTCAGTGAACACCTCGAACTTCTCACCGTACAGATAATGCCTCCAGATCTTCAGCGCGAAGATCACTGCCGCCAACTCAAGGTCATGGGTAGGGTAGTTCTCCTCATGGGGCTTTAGCTGCCGAGATGCATAAGCCACCACTCTACCATGCTGCATCAGAACAGCACCCAATCCGACGCCGGAAGCATCTGTACACACCACAAAACCTCCCGATCCAGAAGGCAAAACCAACACCGGAGCCGAGGTGAGCAATCTCTTCAGTTCCCTAAAGCTCTGCTCACACTCCTCGGACCAGACGAAAGGCACATCCTTCCGCGTGAGCCTCGTCATCGGGGTCGCAATGCGGGAAAAATCCTGGATAAACCGGCGATAATAACCCGCAAGCCCCAAGAAACTCCGGATCTCCGTCACCGACCTCGGCCTCGGCCACTGCATCACAGCCTCGACCTTGGCGGGATCCACGGAAATGCCATCACCAGAAATCACGTGCCCCAGAAAGTGCACCTCGCTGAGCCAAAACTCGCACTTGCTGAGCTTCGCATACAACTGGTGATCTCGCAACGTCTGCAGCACCACACCCAAATGGTACGCATGCTCCTCAGCAGACCGCGAATAAACAAGGATGTCATCCACGAAAATGACCACGAACTGGTCCAAATACGGGTGGAACACCCTCTGCATCAAGTCCATGAAGGCTGCTGGGGCATTGGTGAGCCCAAACGGCATCACCAGAAACTCATAATGCCCGTACCTCGTACTGAACGCAGTCTTCTCCACATCGGACTCGCGAATTCTCAGCTGATAGTAACCGGACCGCAAATCAATCCGCGAGAACACTCGCGCAGACTGAAGCTGGTCGAACAAGTCATCAATCCGCGGCAACGGATACTTGTTCTTAATGGTCACGTCATTCAGCTGCCGATAGTCAATGCATAGCCGCAGACTACCGTCCTTCTTCTTCACGAACAACACGGGCGCACCCCAAGGGGAAAAGCTCGGACGAATGTACCCCTTGGCCAACAGTTCCTGCAACTGCGCCCTCAACTCCCTCAACTCAGCGGGGGCCATACGGTAGGGAGCCTTCGCCAAAGGTCCCGTACCAGGTACAACCTCGATCACGAAATCGATCTCCCGCTGGGGAGGTAATCCAGGCAACTCCTCAGGAAAAACATCGGGAAACTCGCACACCACCGCAATGTCCTCGACATTCGGCTCCATCCGGTCAGACACAACCACAGACGCGAGAAAACCCTGACAACCTGAATCAAGCAATCGACGGGCTCGAATAGCAGAGATAAGAAATCGAGAAGAGGCGGAACGGATACCTTGGAAATAGAAGGTCCTCTTGCTCGGATGTTGGAAGTAGACCCTCTTCATCCCACAATCCACCACCGCTCCATGAGTCTCGAGCCAATCCATGCCTAGAATCACGTCGTAATCCCGAAGCTGCAACGCATACAACCTGCCTGGCATACTCCGTCCATCGATCCACACCGGAACCTGGTCGAAGCAATACGGAGTGACCATAAAGTCACCCGAAGGCAACTCCACAGCCAAATCACAGGACAACTGGGTCACCGGCTCCTCGACGCTCGACGCGAAATCCTCCGAAATGAACGAATGAGACGCGCCAGAATCAAATAAAACCCGAGCCGCACAACCCAAAATCTGAACGGTACCTTCCACGAGCTGCGACGCTACTGCCTCTGCCCTGGTCAAGTGCGTGATCTGGCCACGAGCTCTCTGCCTGCCTCCCACACTAGCTGACCTGGGTAGCGGCGGATACTGTCCCTGCTGCTGCTGCTGCTGGGAAACCTGCTGCTGCGGCGGCCTCTGAGGACAGTCACGCGCCATGTGCCCTGGCTGGTCACACCGAAAACAGATGATCGGCGCCGTGCACTGCCTGCCTGGGTGGGTCCCACTACACCGTGGACAAGGTCCTCGCGATCCACCCACCGATCCCTGTCGCTGCAAAGGAAACGGCTGCTGCACACTGCCCGATGAAGCCTGCCCCTGATCTCTGGACTTCTTCTTGCCGAACCCCTTCTTGAAGAACTTCTTGACCTTCGTGCCAAAGGACGCAGATCCTGTCACCGAAGCTGCCGATGCCGGCACTCCTGAACCACCCGACGCATGCTGAAGAACCCTGCTGCTGAGTAGCCGACTGCTGGCTGCGACCTGACACAGACTGCCCCTGGCTGATCGGTCCTCGAGTCCTCTGCATATCCATCTCCAAGGAAATCGCAACACGAGACGCCGTCTCGAGATCAGTGGCCCCATTCGCGATCAGATGGTGCCTCAGCTCCAACCTCAAGCCCTGCACAAACTGCGTCGTCCTCACCCTCTCATGCTCCATGATATGAGGTGCGTACCGACCCAGCTCGACAAATCGGGCCCTGTACTGCAACACGGACATGTCACCCTGCACCAGCTCCAGAAACTCCCGCATCCGCTGCGTAGCAACAATATCTGGACAGTACGTACGCTCGAAAGCACTGACAAAGTCATCCCACTCGATCTGCTCAAGCGGACGAAGCTGAAAGGACGTCTTCCACTCGGAAGACCACCACCTCCGAGCCGTACCCTGCAACTGGTTGTAGGCCAACACCACTCTGTCCTCGACAGCACTCTTCGCAGAACTGAACACCCGCTCCATCTCATCAAGCCAATCACGAGCCGCATCAGGGTCTGCCTGGCCGCTAAAGTAAGGTGGATGAAACTGCATGAAATCCCTCACTGCTCGGCCT
Organism: Amorphophallus konjac; assembly: GCA_022559845.1. NCBI lineage: Eukaryota > Viridiplantae > Streptophyta > Magnoliopsida > Alismatales > Araceae > Amorphophallus > Amorphophallus konjac. The sequence continues at coordinate 4,322,360 of CM040126.1, forward strand.
GGCCCACCCCTGACTGACGAGCCCTCACCGGCCTCTCCGCCGAACTGCTGAGCCATGAGATGGTACATGCCACGGAGAAAACCCTCGGCCCCCGGAGCCCTCGCAGCATCCGCGGCCTCGGTAGCTCCCGGAACTCTGCTATGCTCCTCCTGGTCCCTCTGGACCCCCTGCTGGATCTCCTGGCCTCCAGCCGACTGCCCCTGCTGAGAGCGAGAACTCCTCCTCGGCGCCATCCTCGCTCCTTAAGCACAAGACAGAAAACACAGAAACGGAAGGTCAGAATAAAACACGCGGTGCCCAATGCCAGCGTCACATGTACATCATCGTTGTGGACTAGTGGACCAATACAATTACCTATGATTCTCATGTAATTCCACAACCGCGCTCTGATACCAGCTGTAACGACCCGAGAATCCGATTACCGGGAAGGCCCGATAACCCGAGACTCGCACCGCCACCCACGAGCCCGAAGACTCGGAAGGGTTAAAAGGATGGTGTGGAAACTACACAAGCATCACAAATAATTGCAGAAATTAAACAGTTATGATATTAAGCAGGAAATGAATTAACATTTTACATGGTCCACAATAAAATAACAACAACAGCAACAGTAGTCCACGACTAGTACAGTGACAAGAAAGAAAAGTACAGCTACACGGGGCATCCCCCGGCTCTGACCTCTGGCACTACCTCTGGGCACCCGCACCACGCTCGCTGCGCTCCTGACACGCTCCCCGAAGGTGGCGCCTCACCTGAAACACGGTGAAAACACGCAGGGAATGAGTCTCGGAACAAGACTCAGTAGGGATCACTCGAACCCTACCTCGAAAAACGAGAAACCACTACTCTAGCGGTAGAAAGGTACCTCGGAAAGGAAAGCCCTGTACTCTACAGAACTAGACCCTAACGGCACGCAAACCGACACACGTGCCACGGTACGAGAAGACCGAAACTCAACGGTCGAACCGTCAAAACCCGAAGGTCGGAAACACACGACTGACAGTCTGACACTCCGTACTCAACAGGAGTACCACCCACTAGAAGCACAGCCGGTAGCGTCCCCTGACGTCTTACACCGCACCGCAGGTGAACCGCCTGACATGGTAGGTCCTACCCGAGGCGCAAACACCGTACAAGTAACTACAACAAGTGACTAGCTGGGGTCACGCCCGTCGACGTGGGTCCAACCGCCCCCAACCACGTGTGCACACACAGACCGCGCGTCCCTGGTCTGGCCCTCTGACCGGTTTTCCCCTCAGCCGGACTCTGGCTGCAAGACGTGGGGCCCAACGGTAACCGGTCCACAAACCGTCTCTAAAGGTCAGCCCGTACACCACTCCCTGGTGCGACTAGCACACGCGTACTAGTAGGCTACGACTAGTGGAGGGTCACAGAAGGAGTAGACTCTCAAGTCTCGGAAAACAACGGTGCAACTGCAGGTACGAGGAACGCTCCTTGTACCAACACCGACGCACGGTGACCAGCTGACAACAACATCTCCCGGTACACTCTGTACGACGAGAGACACACCGACGCAACCCGTACCCTTGAACGGTCCACACTGGGCCGCTCAGGGATGTGCGGTCACACAGGGACCGCACAAGGATTAGAACGGTCATATCAGGACCGTTCCACCCAGGGTCCAAACGACGGATAAACGGCCAACACAGGACCGTTCAAACAGATGTGCGGCCAACTCTTGACCGCACGTGGGTGAGAACGGTCACCTCCTGGCCGCTCGTCTCCCAACGGTAAAAAGCCTGGACGGTTAGTCCTTAGCCGCACTTGGGGAAGGGCGGCTACGGCTTAGCCGTTCAGGTGTTGTGCGGTCAGGGCCAGACCGCACATCCAACCATAGCGCTAGGGGATGTACGGCCAGCACCTGGCCGTGCAAGGGGTTATGCGGTCAGCTCCTGGCCGCACATCCCAGAGCACTGCACAACGGTCACAACCAACGGTCAAAACCCTTGGGGTTGGGCGGTAGCTGTGGGGCCGCACATTAGGATATGCGGTCCCACGATAGACCGCTCAAGCCCACTGCGCGCCAAGCCTCACCCAAAGCGCGCCGAGCCGATGAACGGTCCGAACGGAACCGCATAGGGGTTGTGCGGCCACTGGTTCGACCGCACATCGCTCACCGGCGAGAAAATGGCGAACCTCACCGGAATCGCCCAATCGGCCTCAAAACAAACCCCACGGAGGGGGAAATGGCGAGAGAAGAACCCCCAAGCCCCCTAGCATGCTCCTACGCCCTTAAACCGTAAAATCGGGGCTCAAAACGATGGATCGGACGAACTCACCCCGCGGCATGATCGACCCTTCCCGGCTCAAAATAAACCCCTCTCGACCTCGTCTCGAGCTGAAACTCACGGGGACGGAAGACATGAGGCTAAGGAACGTCACCCTACCTCCGGTCCGCGACGAAACGCTCCGATCCGAGCTCGAAGTCGCGAAGAACGCCGCTAGAATCTCGCCTCTCCACGCCTCCCACGCTCGCCGTATGCCCGCACGATCGCCACCACGTCACCCACGTCCTCGCGCCGTCGCACCGCCGCCGTCTGCAGCCGGAACGGGGGTCGGCACGGTCGAACGGGAGAGAAGGAGGGAGAGAGCCGGCCACGGTCGCGTGAGGGAGAGAGAGGAAGGAAGAAGAAGAAAAGAGAAAAGAAGAAAAAGAAAAGAAAAGAAAATGGGAATATATAGAAAATCCGATTTTTCGGAAAAATACCGAAAATTAGAAAAATACATTTCCGGAATCCTCGGAACGCACCGATCGCAACGGTACCACTCGTGCCTCGGGGAACTGCCCGGTTCGCCCGCAGCGAGCGTCCGAAGAAAAAGCCGAAACACACACCGGAAATCGGAAAACACGCGCGGAAAAAGCCACGGAACGCCTCCGGGCCTCCGAAACGACTCCGGATCGCGCCGATCCGAACACGAAAGATGTCCGAAACGAAATTTCGGACACAACGGAGCCGGACGCTCCGAAAACTAGATCCGGGACCCACGAAGAAGGATCCGAAAGGTCCGGGATATTACAGTGGCTCTGCTATGTTATCTTCTGATGGTACACGCTCTACCATCACATCTCCACGATCAACAATCTCCCGAATAAGGTGAAAGCGCCTGAGAATATGCTTTGACCTTTGGTGAGATCTCGGTTCCATCGCCTGAGCGATGGCCCCATTATTATCATAAAATAATGGGATGGGAGTTGATATCTCGGGAATGAATTTCTTCATCCAGACGGTTTCTCCAACTGACTGCCCCTCCATTCAACATGAATACAAATTCAGACATGGATTTGCAATTATCTGGATCTGACTGGAAACTAGAATCTGTGTAAGCTCTAAGCTGTAGGTCCTCTCCTCCATAAAGCAGAAAAAGATCCTTAGCCCTTCGCAGGTACTTCAGGATACCCTTTACTGCCTTCCAGTGCTCTTCGCCAGGATTTGCCTGATATCTACTGACAATGCTTAAAGCATTGGCAACATCAGGTCGTGTACATAGCATTGCATACATGATTGACCCTATCGCCGAAGCATAGGGTACCTTATTCATGTGTGCCACCTCCTCAGAAGTTTTAGGACTCATCCCCTTGGATAGGCAAATTCCATGTCTCATGGGAATGAGACCTCTCTTGGAATTTTCCATCCTAAACCTTTTGAGGATAGTGTCTATGTACATGGATTGGGATAATCCTAGCATCCTTTTAGATCTATCTCGATAGATCCTTATGCCCAGCACATAGGATGCTTCTCCCAAATCCTTCATGGAGAAGGTCTTGGACAACCAAGACTTAGTTGATGTCAACATCGCTACATCATTCCCAATGAGTAAGATGTCATCAACATAAAGGACCAAGAAGGTCACTGAGCTCCCACTGACCTTCTTGTAAACACAGGGTTCATCTTCATTCCGAATGAAGTTGAAAGATTTGACAGCCTCGTCAAATCTTAAGTTCCAGCTTCTAGATGCCTGCTTTAATCCATAAATGGACCTTTGAAGTTTGCATACCTTATTAGGATGTGGCTTGGAAGTGAATCCCTCAGGTTGTACCATGTACACCTCTTCTGACAGGTTTCCATTAAGAAAAGCTGTCTTCACATCCATTTGCCAGATCTCGTAATCCAGGTACGCAGCAATGGCAAGGAGGATTCTGATTGACTTAACCATGGCTACTGGCGAAAACGTCTCGTCATAGTCAATGCCTTGCCTTTGACGATATCCTTTCGCCACTAGTCTAGCCTTGTATGTGTCAACCTGTCCATCTGCACCGATTTTCCTTTTGAAAATCCATTTGCAGCCGATAGGGACCTTCCCTTCGGGTACATCAACTAAGTTCCAAACTTTGTTGGTGTACATGGACTGGATCTCTGAATCCATTGCCTCTTGCCATTTCTCGGAGTCTACACTACGGATCGCCTCCTGGTACGACTGAGGATCATCATCCTCATCGATGCATACCTTAGAGGACCCATCTGAGACATGTCCAACATATCTCTCAGGTTCTCTCGGTAGTCTACCAGATCTCCGTAGTGTCAGTGTTTCACCTTGAATAGGATCAACCGATATAGTCTCATCTAATGAGTGTGTGTCTATGGGTTGTGGTTCTTGGACCTCGTCCAATTCTATCTGGCTCCCACTGTTTTTCTGGAGTAGATATTCTCTTTCCAGAAATACAGCTCTCTTGGCCACTAAGACCCTTTGCTCAGAAGGGTGATAGAAATAATATCCAAACGTCTCCTTTGGATATCCCACAAACCTACACTTATCGGTTCTTGACTCAAGCTTATCACTCTCGGTCTTCTTTACATGAGCAGGACACCCCCAAATTTTAATGTGATTAAAATTTGGTTTCCTGCCCTTCTATATCTCATATGGAATAGAAGGAACTGATTTACTTGATATCCTATTCAATAAATAAGCCGCAGTCTCTAATGCATAGCCCCAGAGAGACAAGGGTAGTCCTGACATAGACATCATGGATCGGACCATGTCTAACAAGGTCCTGTTTCTCCTCTCGGATACACCATTGTGCTGTGGTGTATACGGTGGTGTCCACTGAGAAACTATTCCATGGTCTTTAAGATAAGAAGTGAATTCATGGCTTAAGTATTCACCTCCTCGATCCGATCGAAGAGCCTTAATACTTTTGCCAGTCTGTTTCTCTACTTCATTCTTGTATTCCTTAAACTTCTCAAAGGCTTGTGACTTATGTCTCATTAAATACACATAGCCATATCTAGAGAAGTCATCAATAAAAGAAATGAAATAGAGATAACCTCCTTTTGCTTCTATGGACATGGGTCCACACACATCCGAGTGTATGAGCTCGAGAAGGTCAACAGCCCTCTCTCCATGTCCACCAAAGGGAGCCTTAGTCATTTTCCCCATGAGACACGACTCACAGGTATCAAATGGCTTGTATTCGAATGAATTCAAATACCCATTTGAGTGTAAGTGAGAGACTCTTTTCTCACCTACATGACCGAGTCTGCAATGCCATAGATATGCAGAATTCACTTCATCAGCATTAGAAATTTGCATAACATTAGAACGTGTATCTAATACATATAGACCATTGACCAATGAACCATTGGCTATAACCAAACCATTATTCATTATAGAGCACCCAGTGCTATTAAAAGCCAATGTATATCCAATGTTATACAAGCCAGAGATTGAAATAATATTCTTAATAATATTAGGAACATAATAACAGTCATTCAGCTCCAGAATGACTCCTGAAGGTAAACTGAGGCGTGCAGTCCCGACAGCTTTGGCAGCAACTAAAGCTCCATTGCCCATCCTCAGTTCAATCTCCTTTTTGCCCAATCGCCTTCTATTTGCCAGCACCTGCATAGAATTGCAGATATGAGATGCACATCCAGTATCCAATACCCATGATGTGGATTCCATATATGACAAATTAAGGTCTATGACAAAAATACCTTCATTTAGAATTGCCTTGCAATTCCTTTTCCAATGCCCAGTTTCCTCGCATCGAAAACATTTGTCTTCCTTTTCATTCTTCTTGCCCTTCCCTTTGTCAACCTTGGCGTGCTGCTTACCCGTGGCCTTTTTCTTTCCCTTCCCTTTGTTACTTATGGTGGATATTTGGGTTACCTTCCTTTTCTTGTTGGCCCGGCCAACAATCATTACAGACGAAGATGGTTTATCTTTCTGCATGGTTCCTTCAGCACTCTTTAACATATTGAGCAGCTCCGGGAGAGTTGCTTCAATCCTGTTCATGTTAAAGTTCATGATGAAGGAAGAAAAGGAATCGGGCAATGACTGGAGTATAAGATCAATGCATAGTTCAAGATCCAACTTGAACCCCAATGCATTGAGTCTTTCAATCCACTCCATCATTTTCAGTACATGAGCCTGTACTGAAGAACCCTCAGACATCCGTGTCCTGAAAAGCCTTTTGGAGATGTCATACCTCTCAATCCTACCCTGCTCCCCGAAGAGCTGGCGTAGATTGAGAAGTATACTTCTACAATCAGTCTTTTCAAATTGCCTCTGTAGCTCGGGAGTCATAGAGGCCAACATGTAACATTGGGCTAGGGAGGAGTCCTCAGACCACTTGGCATAAGCCAGTAACTCGCCCTCGTCGGCATCAGGAGCTGGCTCAGAATGAACCGTGTCCAACACGTACGCTATCTTTTCGGCGGTAAGGACTATGCGTAGATTACGCAGCCAATCCGAGTAGTTCGGTCCAATTAATCTATTTGCATCCAAGATGCCGCGGAGGGGGTTGGACGACGACATTATAATCTGGATAAGAAATAAAAGACAACTTAGCATGTGTTCAAATTCTAACTTAGATGTGGTTTTCTATCTTAGTTAGTCCCACTATTTTTCGATCGGACTATATAACCCTCAGTATATAGAACGGGAGATCAACGAGATCAACCTAGTGGGTCGGAATCCCAACGAGACTGATGTACGACCTTGTGGAAAGCACAACAAGCCATACACCATCTCAAGGGCAGTCAACAAGCACTTGCATCTAATGCAATATCCGATATTCGGCCCCCGAGAAATCATCCCCTTGTGGAAAGCACAACAAAGGATATTCTCGGTTAGATCTAACCATCATTACTACATAGCAATAAGTTCATGACCCGACCCTTGTGGAAAGCACAACAAGGCCGAGTTCAATTCCTCACTCCATTGAGGCCGAGCCTTGGAGTTTAATCCCGCCCCCAAACTCATGGACCTTGTGGAAAGCACAACAAATCCATGAAATGAAGACGTTCATTCACTCCATAATGATGGAGGGCCACGACGACTCCTAGAGCCACGCTTACCAGATCTAAAATTTAAACGCGAGGGAATTTAATTTTATCTTGATCTCACCCTAGGTGGTAATATAAATATATCCAATATATTTACCGTACCTAGTAGTTTGCACAAAATAAATGCATCCAATGCAAAAATGAACGCAAGTGATCATGGACTTTAACCCTAATGTAACTAAGACATCCGGCCCGCTTCCGAAGCAGCTGGATCGTCCTCGTCGGGTGTGCTCCACGCTTTCAATCGCCGACGCCGCATTAATTACAACTTTTACACGGCACGCAGGCCGGAAAAATTAAATTACATGTGACTCAAATTCCAGCAGCCCTTAGGGCGAGTACAACAATGGAGGAAGATAGAAGTACATTGGAATTTTAACAGAGAGAGAAAGGAGGTTCGCAGACCCCAATTAATTACATTAATCCAAGTCCATGATCACTTGCCAACCCATTCAAATAAAATCAATCAAGGGTTATTTTCTGAAAATAATCCTTACTTTTGAATTTAATAATGGGATGTGCAAACAAAAACAGGCTAGCTTTGTTTAATTTTAAAAATCAAAGCATGATTAACTAAAATTAAACATACAAGCAGGCCAATACAAGGTAAATAAAGTAACGCACGTAAAGAACCATCATTTTCTACAGGGGCATCTAATTGAGATAATTAATTAAATTTAAATTTAAATTTAATTATCCAATAATCAAATTTAAATTCAAAATTTAAACATGCCAATAATTTAAATTTAAATTCAAACTAATTATCCAATAATTTTTGTTTGAAAATAAATTTAAAATAATGCAATTATCCTCAATTAGTAATTTTCTAAAATTCAAAATTCGAATTTAACAATTATCTAATAATTAAAATTCAAATAATTGAATTTTCACATTTAACTTCAATAAAATTTAAAATTTGAATTTTTAATTATCTAATAATTAAAAATTCAAAAACTTAAATTTTACTGAAGTAACTTCAATTATTACCATTTTATCTCAAGGTAAATAGTAATTATCTCACCTCGGTAAATTCAACACGGTTAAATAAAAATTAACTTGTGACATTTACCATCGAGATAACATAATTAACCTACTAGATAAAATTCTATTTAATTTACTGAGCATTTTAATATATATATCTAATATATATATAATTTTACAGGAGCACAGTAAATTAAACAGGTTAAAACAAATTTTTTTTTTTTAAAAAAAAAAAACTTTTTTTTTTAATCCCGCCGGGTCAACCCCGCGCGCGCGGGCGGCGCCCGCGCGAGCGGGCGTTGACCCGCGTTGCGGGCGCCCGCGCGCGGGTGCCGCCTGCGGGCGCCCGCGGGCGGGAGCCGCCTGCGGGCGCCCGCCACGCGGACGCCCCGCGTGGGCGGCGCCCGCCACGCGGGCACCCCGCGTGGGCGGCGCCCGCCCACGCGGGTGTGCCCGCCGGCGCACTGCGCCGAGCGGCGCAGTGCGCCATGAGGGAGCCCAAAAAAAAAATTTTTTTTTTTAAATTTTTTTTTTTTAAAAAAAAATTTGCTGTTTGTATGCCTAGCATCCATGAAGAACAGAGATGTCCAAATCTCTTTCTACAAATTATAATTGAAGATTTTATTGCCCCTAAAGCATGGTTCTAAACAGCGCTAAAACACCGACCAGAGCGCGAACCTGGCTCTGATACCACTGTAAGGTTTCGCACAGCACCTACGGGCGACGCAGCGGATAACAAAAATTTAATTTGCCCGATCCCGGTATTGTGGAAAGCTTAATCTATGCTCTAATCGGTGTTTCTAATACCCTAATTACGGGTTGCGTGTTTCACCTTGCGCGGAACGACGCTGTCCGCTAAGCCCGATGCAGAGAAACCGAGCCGCACAGCTGTACGGCCTCTAGAGCAGATCCACACGGACCCTTGCGCAGCGACGGTACCTCCCCGGCACGACCTTCTCCGGCTCAATCACCTTCTGGAGAGAGAGAGAGCAAGAGGGAGAAAGGGGGAGACTAATCCTCCTCTTAGGCTTAATGCTTGATTAGCCTAAGAGTTGGAAGAGGTGAAGGCTCGAATGAGCTTCACGTAGGTGCCATATATATAGAAGTTGGACCCTTTTCTAAAGACATCAAAAGGACCAAAATTATATATATGACCTTTCCATTATTATACATATGTTTTAAGCCCCATTTACACTCATTTCCAAAAGGAATAAAAGGGAACTAATACATACACTTGTATAATAATAATCCGTCACCCAAGAATCCATTGTGTGTGATCCTCTAGGCCCATAGTCACTCTAGTTTAAGGCCCATTAACTTCTAATTCCTAATTAGAAGTAAATTAAACATATTATTCGCTTCTACAAGAGCCGAATAATAGTTTAATTCATTCCGAACCTTCGATCACGTTGGGTCAAGCAAATCCGCGTGATCCTAGATGACGCAGGGTTTAAACCAGCATGTCTGGTACCTGTAAGTCCACAGTTACCGCATCGATATAATCCCTCGCTCCTTCTATGAGTCTGGTACGATCGAGGGTACGGTATCTGTCAAACCCCATGATCGTGCCATTTGACTATGACCTCCTTAAAGTGTATGACGTCCGTTCTAAACGAACTCACACGACCCTGGCCAGGGATTTAACGGAGCGTCAATGTCATGACCCATTAACTGTCTGATATATACCCGACAGTGAGCGATCCCCTCTTGACCATTGATGATCTTCACACGTATCCTGGAGTGGTTAATGACTCGGCAACTCATGACTTATGGTTAAAGTCACTTAGCTAAGTAATTAAACCATTCCAGTCCTCGTGTAAGATCCGATCAATGTCTCAGGTCAAAGGACCAACGATGCTACTGTGACCGTTGGATCTTCAGTTGACATTAGGTATAATCAACCATCTGAAGATCCAATAGCGGATCAGTTCAGTGCACATCCTCCAAGGACATACACCTACACATATGTGTTGGTGCCCCGCACCAATGACCATGAGACTGGTCACTGACAAATCATGTGTACTGGTTTAATAGGTAATCAAAGTCCCCGAGTGATTACCCTCCAACCAGGAACAGTTTAAGGTATGTGTACATGTAAAGTCAATCTCATGTTCGAGATCCCATCTCGAGCTGACTTTACAACCACATATCCTAGGGACAACGTAAAGTAACACAATCGCATATTTACGCTCAAACACCACTTTATTAATGAACAAGATCGTACAACTATTGGGCCTACCCGACCCGAAATTGGCCTGTAGCACACCAACACTAACAGTTTCCAGGTTTGGGAAGCGTGGAAAGCTTAGTCCGCGGTATGTTGGCCCTTTCCCGATCGTTGAAGCTATTGGTCCAGTGGCTTATCGTCTACAGCTACCTGCGGCCATGCAAGCTATTCATGATGTGTTCCATGTATCTCAGTTGAGGAAATATGTGTCGGACGCTTCTCATGTTCTCGATGATTCAGTTTGGCCTGAGATGACTGCTGATTTATCTGCACCAGAGTTCCCTATTAGAATTGAAGACCGTCGTGAGCAGCGGTTGAGAAATAAGATTATCCCTCTGGTAAGAGTAGCTTGGCAGTGTCACTCTGGTAATGAGTCCACTTGGGAATGCAAAGATGAGATGCGTCAACTTTTTTCTTTCTTATTCCAGTGAGGTATTTGTCCTTTCTCAGTTTCCTCCTTTTTTTGTTATTGTAAATTTCGAGGGTGAAATTTTTATTAGGAGGGAGGGACTGTAAGGCCCGTGCCTTAATGGATCCTTAATGGATTTTGTTCTAGTATTTATTCTGGAATTTTCGGCTATTTGCTTGGTTTTTTTGGAATTTTTCTGGTATTTTTCTGAATTTATTTGGAGCTTTGAGGGTTATTAGAGATTAATAAGATTTTAATATATATAATAATTATATTATATATTTTTTAATTTTAATTTTATTTCTTTTAATCCCTCACCCTCTCCCTCTCTCTCCCCGTCGATCTCATTCACCCTCACTCTCTCTCTCCTCCGCGATCGCCTCTCCCTCCCTCTCTTGGGTTGTAGGCCAATCGCCGGCAGATTGAAGCGTGGTTGGCGCCGTTGGATTCCTCGCGTCGAGAGGAACGCGTGGGTACCCATCTCGGCGTGGTTCGGTGATCGAGGGAGCGAGGTGGAGCTTGATGGCCCGGTGAGCCTACCTCCTTGCATGCGGCCATTTCGTCGGTTTCGGCTCGCAAAAGGTAGGGGGATGGAATCCTGATCTCGCTAGGATCATTTCCTATAGCTCGTTCTTTCGATTAGAACCCCGTAGCATGCTTAATGTTCATATTTCATAATTTTGGGGTTTTAGCTTAATTCTTGAATTTGATGCATTGTGGGCTTTGCATGTGTGGTATTTGGGTGTTATTTTGTTGTTGGGTTGTATGGTTTGACAGGTTACAGGTTTCTACGACGTTACCCGACGATTTTTATCGTCCGGGAGGGCTCCAGTTTTCAAACCGTACCCGCCCGTGCTCCAGGTGGTGTGACGGCCCTGCCAGGAACCGTCACACGCCTGACGGTCCTTAGTGGACGCGTCATTTCCAAACAACGGCCCGATGAGGGTGCGTTATTTGGAGAGTAACGGTGGGAACCCCATCCGTTACTCGTCAGTTGTTTTACGTTGACCAGGTGAGGCGGTTAGCCCGACGGCCAGTCGGCCGGCCGTCGCTTCCGTCCGACGCGCCTGGGCGAGCGCGTCACTTCGCCTGCGTCTAATTTCGAATGTTGTACGTTGGTTTTTGGCCTCGGGTGGATGTAACGGCGGTGACCCAACGCGTTGCATCGATGTAACGCACATGGCCCCTACCGTCACATTTTCTTTTGGGATTTTGAGCTGGAACTCAGGCGGAAGTGACGGACGGGGACAGACACATCGTTCTTGGTGTAACGCGCCAGCCTCCGACCGTTACTATCATGTAGCGCGTGGGCATTTGATCGCCGCTTGCCTGTTGGATTTAATAAGTTGCCAGCCCATTTGTTATGCGTTCCTTTACGTAACTGTGCCATGTTTATGTTGTTTCACTATTCGATGGCAGGTTTCTCATGCCAATAGAGTAGATTTTCTTTCCATGCAATGGAACCACTGTTGTTGCCCTAAGGTCTGTTGAGTGCCGACCCGCTTGGGGATAGCGGAGGGGTGTTTCCCATACACGGTTTGTAAGCTAGTTTCGTGGGCTCCCAACCAATGGTAGCGTCCTACCAAGGGAGAAAACTAGCTAGAGGGCCTGGCTCAGGCTAGAGTCAGTGTGTGCACACGTGGTCGGAGACTGTGGACTGACACCGACGGGTGCCACTCCGACTGGTCACTTGGTTTGGTACTGTTTACGCACTCAGCTTGTCACTTTGTCGACTGCGAGTGCTTGAGACGCAGTGTAAGTCGTCAGTGGACGCTTCTGGTTTCTGCTCCAGTGGTTGTCCTTCCTTATTGTTTGGATTAGTTAAGGCTTATTCTATTTTGGTAGATTTAGTTTTAGTCGCTTGCATTTATTTAGCTGTGGCATGTGTTAGCTGTTCTACTTACTTAGTTAGAGTTTACAGCTTTACTTGAGTAGTTTATTCATGCCATTGCCTGTTATTTTAATTAAATGCATGCTCTAATTGCTTTTATTTATGCATGAATGCTTGTTTAGTGTGAGGTAGCGATCCGCGTGACCCCTACTGAGTCTGGCTGTGAGTCACCCTTCTCCTTTCAGGTGAGCGGCGCTCGTCGTCTCCCGGTGCTTCGTGAGCTGTTTCGGAGACCGCGACTAGCTGCCAGCTTTAGTTGAGCCGCCTTTTTGAGGCTTTTGTGGTACCTTTGCCGGGGTATGCCCCGTGTTGTTGTACTCTTGTGGACTAGTACTTTTGTTTATCTAGACTAGTATATATATATATATCACTCTGGTTATTTTGAATTGCTTCCGCTCTTGTGTTAATTTTATTACTTAATTGTAATCTGCGTGTTCCAAATTACGGTTCGTTATACATTCCCTCGACATAACCTTACTAACCCTTCAGGGGCCTCATCAGCCTCTTAGGTGGCTTCCCCAGTTCTTGGTATCGGTGTATCGATGTTATCGATGTATCGGTATCCTGAACTCTGGGTCGTTACAGTTGGTATCAGCGGAGATTTATTTCCCATACACGGTTTGTAAGCTAGTTCCGTGGGCTCCCAGCCAAAGGTAGCGTCCTACCAAGGGAGAAAACTAGCTAGAGGGCCTGGCTCAGGCTAGAGTCAGTGTGTGCACACGTGGTCGGAGACTGTGGACTGACACCGACGGGTGCCACTCTGACTGGTCACTTGGTTTGGTACTGTTTACGCGCTCAGCTTGTCGCTTTGTCGACTGCGAGTGCTTGAGACACAGTGTAAGTCATTAGTGGATGCTTCTGGTTTCTGCTCCAGTGGTTGTCCTTCCTTATTGTTTGGATTAGTTAAGGCTTATTCTATTTTGGTAGATTTAGTTTTAGTCGCTTGCATTTATTTAGCTGTGGCATGTGTTAGCTGTTCTACTTACTTAGTTAGGGTTTACAGCTTTACTTGAGTAGTTTATTCATGCCATTACCTGTTATTTTAATTAAATGCATGCTCTAATTGCTTTTATTTATGCATGAATGCTTGTTTAGTGCGAGGTAGGGATCCGCGTGACCCCTACTGAGTCTGGCTGTGACTCACCCTTCTCCTTTCAGGTGAGCCGCGCCCATCGTCTCCCGATGCTTCGTGAGCTGTTTCGGAGACCGCGACTAGCTGCCAGCTTTGTTTGAGCCACCTTTTTGAGGCTTTTGTGGTACCTTTGTCGTGGTATGCCCCGTGTTGTTGTACTCTTGTGGACTAGTGCTTTTGTTTATCTGGACTAGTATATATATATATCACTCTGGTTATTTTGAATTGCTTCCGCTCTTGTGTTAATTTTATTACTTAACTGGAATCTGCGTGTTCCAAATTGTGGTTCGTTATACATTCCCTCGACATAACCTTACTAACCCTTCAGGGGCCTCATCAGCCTCTTGGGTGGCTTCCCCAGTACTTGGTATCGGTGTATCGATGTTATCGGTGTATCGGTATCCTGAACTCTGGGTCGTTACAGTTGGTATCAGAGCGATGTTGAGAAACTATATAAGGAATTGAAATTTGCGCTTGTCCAGAGCTAGTCCTGTGTCGTCTATTACTGGCTTAGTGTGTTTTCTACGTGATTGATGGATTTTATTGTTGTTTTATGATCTCGGCAGAGTAATTATGCTACCTCGTCGAGGAAGACCTCCTCGAGTTCCTCGTGCTCCTCAAGATGCGCCCAGGGAAGATAGCGGTTCTGCACCTCCTCCTGTAGTTCCTACTGTTCCTGATGCACCAGTTGTTCCTCCTCCAATGCCGATCGTTGCTCCTCAGGTTGAAGTGCCTGGCAGTCGAGGCAAGGCTTTAAAGGAATTCCTGATGTTCAATCCGCCTCCTTTCGATGGTCAAGCTGAACCAGAGATTACGAGGCAATGGCTGGATGCTATCGAGCGTGTTTTTGTTTCGATGGAATGTGCTGAAGATGAGAAAGTTATGCTTGCCGCTTTTCAACTCCAGGGTACAGCCATTACGTGGTGGAAGGCCGAGTGGCAGATCGCTTTTCATTCAAGACCTCTTCGGCAGATCACTTGGGCAGAGTTCGTTGCTGCTTTCGAGCATGCTTACACTCCTGCCTATTTGCAAATGGTGAAAATGTATCAATTCATGGAGCTGACTCAGGGCAGTATGACTGTGCTTCAGTATCGGAATAACTTTATGGAATTGGGTCAGTATACGCCCCATGTGCTGGCTAGTGAAGCTTTGAAGACACAGCAATTTTTGCGAGGTTTGAGGCCAGAATTGAAGATGCCCCTCATTGCTAGTCGCATTGCAGATCTTGATAGTGCGTGCCAGACAACTGTGGCACTTGAGCTAGAGATGACGAGACCGGGTGGATATCCTCAGGCAGGGTCAGTTCAGCCAGCAGTACAGTCTCAGCAGGTGTACCGACCCCTAGTGCCAGGTGTTCCCTCAGTCCAGTCAGTGGTTAGCAGTGCATCCTCTCCTTCCAAGACCAAGTTCAAAAGGTTCAAGAAGAAGAAGAAATTTTTTTCAGCAGCCGTCCGGTACAGATGTAGTTCAGCAGCCGACAGCACCTTCTACTCAGACTCGTCGAAGTTCAGCTGTCAGTCAGCCATGGACATGTCGGAGATGCGGTGGTCATCACAAGGGCCAGCCGTGTTCTCTTCCCGTTGTTTGCTTTCGGTGTGACCAGCCAGGTCATGTGGTTCGGGATTGCCCGCTGAGGCCGAAGCAATTGCAAGCTCCTCAATTTCCTCAACCTCATCAGCCGTAATTCAGACCTCCTCCTGCACCGCAAGCTCAACAGTTCTTTTCTCAAGCGTCGGTGTCTTCTCAGCAATCTTCGGCCGGATCAAAGAAGCAGAAAGGCAAGGTTTCACATATGACTAGAGCTGATGCTGTTGCAGCCCATCTTGTGGAAGGTACGATTATGCTTTATGTTGAGATGCCTTGTGAGATGTATGTTGAGATGCCTTTGGGAGATTTCATGATTACACCTCTGTGTTTGGAAGAGTCTCCTGTTATGATCGATAATCACCAGTTGCCGGCGAGATTGTATGCATTGCAGTTGGCAGATTATGATGTTATTCTGGGAATGGATTGGTTGGAGCATTATGGAGCTGTGGTTGACTGCAGATCGAAGAAAGTCTACTTTCAGCCACAGGGGAAATCAGCTTTTTATTTCCAAGGTATTCGATCCCGTTCTTCTCGTATGATTATTTCTGCTATTCGAGCCTTCAGGTTGCTTAGTGCAGGTTGCCAGGGGTTTCTTGCTTCTGTGGTCGCTGTTGAAAAACCACGACATGAAGTCAGTGATATTCCTGTTGTTTGTGAGTTCCCTGATGTGTTTCCTGACGAGTTGCCAGGCTTACCCCCAGAGCGAGAGATAGAGATGGTGATTGAACTGATTCCAGGTACAGGCCCGTTAGCGAAGGCACCGTACCGTATGGCTCCAGCTGAATTGAAAGTACTGCGAGCACAGCTACTAGAATTACTGGAAAAGGGTTATATTCACCCCAACTTTTCTCCGTGGAGTGCTCCAGTGTTGTTTGTGAAAAGGAAGGATGGAAGCCTGAGGTTTTGTGTTGATTACAGGCAATTGAATCAGGTGACTATCAAGAATAAATATCCGCTTCCCAGGATTGATGATTTGTTTGACCAGTTACAGTCTGCTACTGTCTTTTCACGGATTGATCTCTGATCTGGCTACTTCCAATTGCGAATCCGGGAATCTGATGTGGAGAAGACGGCTTTCAGCACTCGTTATGATCACTTTGAATTTCTGGTCATGCCGTTTGGTTTGACTAATGCCCCAGCAGCTTTTATGGACCTAATGCAGCGTATCTTTCGTCCATTTCTCGATCAGTTTGTGGTGATCTTTGTTGATGATATTTTGATCTATTCTGCCTCTGATGAAGATCATGTGCAGCATTTGAGGATCGTTCTGCAGACTCTAAGGGATCATGAGCTTTTTGCGAAGTTCAGTAAATGTGAATTCTGGCTTCGGGAGATTCATTTTCTTGGTCACGTGATTTCTGGTGACGGAGTGACAGTAGACCCTGCAAAGATTCATGCCGTGTTGAGCAGGCAGAGGCCTAGAACTGTGATAGAAATACGAAGCTTCCTAGGTTTGGCTGGGTATTACCGTAGATTCATCCAAGATTTTGTGAAGATTACAGCCCCGATGACTAGACTGACTCGTAAAGATGTACCTTTCGTCTGGTCGGATTAGTGTGAGACTAGCTTTGTTGAACTGAAAAGGCTATTGACTTCTTCTCCTGTGTTGACTTTGCCTTCTGACTCGGGTGGTTTTTTGGTTTGTACTGATGCTTCTCGAGTAGGTTTGGGTGCAGTGCTGATGCAACATGGTAAAGTTATCGCATATGCATCTCGACAATTGAAACGACATGAAGAGAATTATCCCACTCATGATCTGGAGCTAGCTGCAATTATTTTTGCCTTAAAGATTTGGAGACATTATCTGTATGGTGAGAAATTTCAGATTTTTACTGATCACCAGAGTTTACAGTATATATTCTCCCAGAAAGATTTGAATCTCAGGCAGCGCCGATGGATGGAATTCATGAAAGATTTTGACTTCACACTCTCCTATCAGCCGGGTAAATGTTGTGGCTGATGCTCTGAGCAGGAAAGTGCAGGTCAGTCATTTGTTGCTTCATGAATGGAAATTATGGAAATGGCTTTCGAGCGAGGCATTCAGTGCAGAGTTTCCTGCTGATCCGAGGATGGCAGTTCGTGCTAGTTTGATTTTGGGTTCAGCTCTATATCAGCAGATTAAAGAAGCTCAGCAAGCTGATTCTGATTTAGCCCGTGTTATATCGAGATATGATGTGGAATTTGATGACGAGCTGGTTGTCAGTTTCCAGGGCAGATGGTATGTTCCCGCTGATGATGATTTGAGGCATGAGATTCTGAGTGAAGCCCATGGTTCCCATTTTGCTATTCATCCAGGTGTCACCAAGATGTATCAGAATTTGAAAAAGCAGTTCTGGTGGCCGGGTTTGAAGAAAGACGTGGCTATATTTGTTTCTAAGTGCTTGACTTGTTAGCAGGTTAATGCCGAACATCAAAAGCCAGGTGGTTTGCTTCAGCCACTAGAGATTCCGATGTGGAAATGGGACCATGTTACTACAGATTTTGTGGTGGGTTTGTCTCGGACTTCTCAAGGTTTTGATGGTATATGGTTGCTTGTCGACAGATTGACTAAAACTGCCAGATTATTGCCGATTAAGATTGCCTGGAATGTGCAGAGGTTGGCCGAGCTGTATGTGCAGAAGATCGTGCCACTGCATGGAGTTCCTGTTTCACTTGTGTCAGATCGTGACCCACGTTTTACATCCGACTTCTGGCGTAGTTTCCAGAAAGCTTTGGGCACTGAGTTAGCTTTCAGTTCAGCGTATCACCCTCAGTCAGATGGACAGTCAGAGATGACTATTTAGACTTTAGAGGACATGTTGAGATTGTGTTGCCTTGATTGGCAGGGTTCGTGGAGTCAGCATTTGTCACTTGTTGAATTTGCCTATAATAACAGTTTTCACTCCAGTATTGGAATGGCCCCTTATGAAGCACTATATGGTCGTCCTTGTCGTACTCCCTTGAATTGGTTTGATGTTGGGGACAGATTGTTGACAGGACCGGACATGGTGCAGCAATGTTCTGATATGGTTCGTCTGATCAGGCAAGGATTGTTGACTGCTCAGAGTCGACAGAAAAGTTATGCAGATCAGCACAGACGCCCACTACAATTTGAGCCAGGAGATATGGTGTTTGTTAAAATATCTCCGATGAAAGGTGTTTCCAGGTTTGGGAAGCGTGGAAAGCTTAGTCCGCAGTATGTTGGCCCTTTTCCGATAGTTGAAGTTATTGGTCCAGTGGCTTAGCGTCTACAGCTACCTGCGGCCATGCAAGCTATTCATGATGTGTTCCACGTATCTCAGTTGAGGAAATATGTGCCGGATGCTTCTCATGTTCTCGATGATTCAGTTTGGCCTGAGGTGACTGCTGATTTATCTGCACCAGAGTTCCCTATTAGAATTGAAGACCGTAGTGAGCAGCGGTTGAGAAATAAGGTTATCCCTCTGGTAAGAGTAGCTTGGTAGCGTCACTCTAGTAATGAGTCCACTTGGGAACGCGAAGATGTGATGCGTCAGCTTTTTCCTTTCTTATTCCAGTGAGGTATTTATCCTTTCTCAGTTTCCTCCTTTTTCTGTTATTGTAAATTTCGAGGGTGAAATTTTTATTAGGAGGGAGGGACTGTAAGGCCCGTGCCTTAATAGATCCTTAATGGATTTTGTTCTAGTATTTATTCTGAAATTTTCGGCTATTTTCCTGATTTTTTTGGAATTTTTCTGGTATTTTTTCGGATTTATTTGGAGCTTTGAGGGTTATTAGAGATTAATAAGATTTTAATATATATAATAATTATATTATATATATTTTATTTTTATTTTTATTTCTTTTAATCCCTCACCCTCTCCCTCTCTCTCCCCGTCGATCTCATTCACCCTCACTCTCTCTCTCCTCCGCGATCGCCTCTCCCCCCCTCTCTTGGGTTGTAGGCCAATCGCCGGCAGATTGAAGCGTGGTTGGCGCCGTTGGATTCCTCGCGTCGAGAGGAACGCGTGGGTACCCATCTCGGCGTGGTTCAGTGATCGAGGGAGCGAGGTGGAGCTTGATGGACCGGTGAGCCTACCTCCTTGCATGCGGCCATTTCGTCAGTTTCGGCTCGCAAAAGGTAGGGGGATGGAATCCTGATCTCGCTAGGATCATTTCCTATAGCTCGTTCTTTCGATTAGAACCCCGTAGCATGCTTAATGTTCATATTTCATAATTTTGGGGTTTTAGCTTAATTCTTGAATTTGATGCATTGTGGGCTTTGCATGTGTGCTATTTGGGTGTTATTTTGTTGTTGGGTTGTATTGTAACGACCCAGAGTTCAGGATACCGATATACCGATAACATCGATACACCGATACCAAGAACTGGGGAAGCCACCCAAGAGGCTGATGAGGCCCCTGAAGGGTTACTAGAAAAGTGCTGAGGGGTATGCATAACGAATTAGAATTTAGAACGCGCAAATTACAATTAAGCATTAAAAAAACACAAGTGCGGAAGCAAATCAAAATAACCAGAGTGATATATATATATACTAGTCCAGATAAGCCGAAGTACTAGTCCAAAAAGGTACAACTACACGGGGCATACCCCGACAAAAGTACAAGCAAGCCTCAATAGGCGCCTCGACTAAAGTTGGCAGCTAGACACGGTCTCCAAAACGGCTCACGAAGCACCGGGAGACGACAGGCGCGGCTCACCTGAAAGGAGAAAGGGTGAGTCACAGCCAGACTCAGTAGGGGTCACGCGGATCCCTACCTCGCACTAAACAAGCATACATGCATTAATAACGGCAAAAAGAGCATACATTTAAATAAGCTAACTGGTAATGGCATGAATAACTACTCAAGTAAAGCTGTAAACTCTAACTAAGCAAGTATAACAGCTAACGCATGCCAAAGCTAAGTAAATGCAAGCGATTAAGACTAAATCTACCAAAATAGAATGAGCCTTAACTAATCCAAACAACAAGGAAGGACAACCACTGGAGCAGAAACCAGAAGCGTCCACTGATGACTTACACTGCGTCTCAAGCACTCGCAGTCGGCAAAGCGACAAGCTAAGCGCGTAAACAGTACCAAACCAAGTGACCAGTCAGAGTGGCACCCGTCGGTGTCAGTCCACAGTCTCTGACCACGTGTGCACACACTGACTCTAGCCTGAGCCAGGCCCTCTAGCTAGTTTTCTCCCTTGGTAGGACGCTACCATTGGCTGGGAGCCCACGGAACTAGCTTACAAACCGTGCATGGGAAACACACCCCTCCGCCATCCTCAAGCGGGTCGGTACTCAACAGACCTTAGGGCAACAACAGTGGCTCCATTGCATGGAAAGAAAAGCTACTCTATTGGTATAAGAAACATGCCACTGAATACTAAAACAATATAAACATGGCACATATATATTATGGAACGCATAACGAGAAGGCTGGGAACATATCAAAACCTACAGGCAAATGGCGATCGTCTGCCCATGCGTCACTGGCAAGCGACGGTGGGGGACTGGCGCGTTACATCCGAAGTGACGCGTCAGTGTCCCGCCGTTACTTCCACCAGAGTTCCAGCTCAAACGACCCAAGAGGGGAGTGACGGTGGGGGCCCAGCGCGTTACTTCGTAACGACACGTTGGATCACTGCCGTTACTTCCACCCGAGGCCGAAAATCGACGAACAACATTAAAACCGCTAGCAGGCGAAGCGACGCCCTAACCCAGGCGCGTCGGACCGAAACGACGGCCGACCGACTGGCCGTCGGGTGCACCGCCTGACCGGGTCAACGTAAAACTACGCACGAGTAACGGATGGGGTTCCCACCGTTACTCTCCAAATAACGCGTCCTCGACGAGCCGTCGTTTGGAAACGACGCGTTCACCAAGGACCGTCAGGCGTGTGATGGTTCTTGGCAGGACCGTCACACCACCTGGAACACGGGCGGGTTCAGTTTGAAAACTGAGGCCCTCTCGGACGATAGAAATCGTCGGGTAACGCCGTGAAGTCCTGTAACCTGCCAAACCATACATGCTAAACAACACAATAACACCTAAAAACACCACATGCAACGCCTAATAAGCATTAAAATCAAGAATTTAGCTAAAACCCCAAAACTAAGAAAAATGAACATTAAGCATGCAATGGGGTTCTAATCAACAGAACGAGCTATAGGAAATGATCCTAGCGAGATCGGGATTCCATCCCCCTACCTCTTGCAAGCCGAGACGGGCGAAAAGGCCGCATGCACCGAGGTAGGCTCACCGGGCCTTCAAGCTCCACCCCGCTCCCACGATCACCGAACCGTGCCAAAATGGGTACCCACGCATTCCTCTCGACGCGAGGAATCCACCGGCGCCAACCACGCCTCAATCCGACGCCGTCTCGCCCGCGTTCCCTAAGGAGGAGAGAGGGGCGATCGCAAGAGGAGAGAGAGAGCGTGAGGGTGAATGAGAGATCGACGGGGAGAGAGAGAGAGGGTGAGAGGTTAAAAGAAAAGAAAAAAAAGGAATTAAAATATATATAATATAATTATTATATATATTAAAATCTCATTAAACTCTAATAACCCTCAAATAAATCCGAAAAATACCAGACAAATTCCTAAAAATCTAGGAAAATAGCCAGAAATTCCAGAACAAATAATAGAACAAAATCCAATAAGGATCCATTAAGGCATGGGTCTTACAGTCCCTCCCTCCTTATAAAAAATTTCACCCTCGAAATTTTACAGCAACAGAATAGGAGGAAACTGAGAAATGACATATACCTCACTGGAATAAGAAACGAAAAAGCAGGCGCATCTCATCTTCACGCTCCCAAGTAGACTCATTACCAGAGTGACGCTGCCAAGCAACTCTTACCAGAGGAATAACCTTATTTCTCAACCGCTGCTCATGACGGTCTTCAATTCTGATAGGAAATTCTGGCGTGGACAAATCAGCAGTCACTTCAGGCCATACTGAATCATCGAGAACATGAGAAGCATCTGGCACATATTTCCTCAACTGAGACACGTGGAATACATCATGAATAGCTTGCATAGCCGCTGGCAATTGCAGACGATAAGCCACCTGACCAATAGCTTCAATAATTGGAAAAGGGCCAACATACCGCGGACTAAGCTTTCCACGCTTCCCAAATCTGGAAACACCTTTCATCGGAGATATTTTAACAAACACCCTATCTCCAGGCTCAAATTGTTGTGGACGTCTGCGCTGATCTGCATAGCTTTTCTGTCGACTCTGAGCCGTCAACAATCTTTGCCTGATCAGACGAACCACATCAGAACATTGCTGCACCATGTCAGGCCCTATCAACAATCTGTCCCCAACATCAAACCAGTTTAGAGGAGTTCGACAAGGACGACCATAAAGTGCTTCATAAGGAGCCATACCAATACTGGTGTGAAAACTGTTATTATAAGCAAATTCAACCAGTGGCAAACACTGACTCCACGAACCCTGCCAATCAAGGCAACACAATCTCAGCATGTCTTCCAGAGTCTGAATAGTCCTCTCTGACTGTCCATCCGACTGAGGGTGATACGCTGAACTGAAAGCTAACTCAGTGCCCAAAGCTTTCTGGAAACTACGCCAGAAGCCGGAGGTAAAACGTGGGTCACGATCTGACACAAGTGAAACAGGCACTCCATGCAGTGGCACGATCTTCTACACATACAGCTCGGCCAACCTCTGCACATTCCAAGTAACTTTAATCGGCAATAATCTGGCGGTTTTAGTCAATCTGTCGACAAGCAACCAGATGCCATCAAAACCTTGAGAAGTCCGAGGCAAACCCACCACAAAATCTGTAGTAACATGGTCCCATTTCCACATCAGAATCTCTAACGGCTGAAGAAAACCACCTGGCTTTTGATGTTCGACTTTAACTAACTGACAAGTCAAGCACTTAGAAACAAACATAGCCACGCCTTTCTTCATACCTGGCCACCAGAACTGCTTCTTCAAATTCTGATACATCTTGGTGACACCCGGATGAATAGCAAAACGGGAACCATGGGCCTCACTCAGAATCTCATTCCTCAAATCATCATCAGCGGGAACATACCAACTGCCCTGGAAACTGACAACCAGCTCGTCATCAAATTCCACATCATATCTCGATATAACTCGAGCCAAATCAGAATCAGCTTGCTGGGCTTCTTTAATCTACTGATATAAAGCTGAACCCAAAACCAAGGTAGCACAAACTGCCATCTTCATATCAGCAGAAACTCTGCACTGAATGCCTCGCTCGGAAGCCGTTCCCACAATTTCCATTCATGAAACAACAAATGACTGACATGTACTTTCCTGCTCAGAGCATCAGCCACGACATTCATTTTACCCGGCTGATAGGAGAGTGTAAAGTCAAAGTCTTTCATGAATTCCATCCATCGACGTTGCCTGAGATTCAAATCTTTCTGAGAGAATATATACTGTAAACTCTGGTGATCAGTAAAAATCTAAAACTTCTCACCATACAGATAATGTCTCCAGATTTTTAAGGCAAAAATAACTGCAGCTAGCTCCAGATCATGAGTGGGATAATTCTCTTCATGTCGTTTCAATTACCGAGATGCATATGCGATAACCTTACCATGTTGCATCAGCACTGCACCGAGACCTACTCGAGAAGTATCAGTACAAACTAGAAAACCACCCGAGTCGGAAGGCAAAGTCAACACAGGAGAAGAAGTCAATAGCCTTTTTATTTCAACAAAGCTAGCCTCACACTGATCCGACCAGACAAAAGGCACATCTTTACGAGTCAGTCTAGTCATCGGGGCTGCAATCTTCGCAAAGTCTTGAATGAATCTGCGGTAATACCCAGCGAAACCTAAGAAGCTTCTTATCTCAGACACAGACTTCGGCCTCTGCCAATTCAAAACGGCATCAATCTTTGCAGGGTCCACTGCCACTCCATCACCAGAAATCACGTGACCAAGAAAATGAATTTCCCGAAGCCAGAATTCACATTTACTGAACTTCGCAAAAAGCTCGTGATCCCTTAGAGTCTGCAGAACGATCCTCAAATGCTGCACATGATCTTCATCAGAGGCAGAATAGATCAGAATATCATCCACAAAGATCACCACAAACTGATCAAGAAATGGACGAAAGATACGCTGCATTAGGTCCATAAAAGCTGATGGGGCATTAGTCAAACCAAACGGCATAACCAGAAATTCAAAGTGACCATATCGAGTGCTAAAAGCTGTCTTCTCCACATCGGATTCCCGGATTCACAATTGGAAGTAGCCAGACCGGAGATCAATCCGTGAAAAGACAGTAGCAGACTGTAATTGGTCAAATAAATCATCAATCCTGGGAAGCGGATACTTATTCTTGATAGTCACCTGATTCAACTGCCTGTAATCAATACAAAGTCTCAGGCTTCCATCTTTCTTTTTCACAAACAGCACCGGGGCACTCCACGGAGAAAAACTGGGGCGAATATAACCTTTTTCCAGTAACTCTAGTAGCTGTGCACGCAGTACTTTTAATTCAGCTGGAGCCATTCGGTACGGTGCCTTTGCTAAGGGGCCGGTACCTGGAATCAGTTCAATCACCATCTCTATCTCTCGCTCTGGGGGCAAGCTTGGCAACTCGTCAGGAAATACATCAGGGAACTCACAGATAATAGGAATATCACAAACATCCCGTTGTGGTTTTTCAACAACAACCATAGAAGCAAGAAATCCCTGGCAACCTGCACTAAGCAACCTATAGGCTCGAATAGCAGAAATAATCATACGAGAAGATCGGGATCAAATACCTTGGAAATAAAAAGCCGATTTCCCCTGTGGCTGAAAATAGACTTTCTTCGATCTGCAGTCAACCACAGCTCCATAATGCTCCAACCAATCTATTCCCAAAATAACATCATAATCTGCCAACTGCAACGCATACAATCTCGCCGGCAACTGGTGATTATCAATCATCACAGGAGACTCTTCCAGGCACAAAGGTGTAACCATGAAATCTCCAGAAGGCAATTCAACAAATAACTCACAAGACAACTCAGAAGTCGATTCCTCAATACAGGCCATGAAATCCTCAGAAATAAAAGAGTGAGAAGCACCAGAATCAAATAAGACACGAGCTGAATGACCATAAAGCATAATCGTACCTTCAACCAGATGGGACGCAACAGCATCAGCTCTAGTCAAATGAGAAACATTGCCTTTCTGCTTCTTAGAACCAGTTGAAAATTGCTGAGAAGACGCCGACGCTTGAGAGTAAAATTGTTGTTGAGCTTGCGGTGCAGGAGGTCTGAACCTCGATTGCTGAGGTTGAGAAAACTGAGAAGCTTGCAATTGTTTCGGCCTCAGCGGGCAATCCCGAACCACATGACCAGGCTGGTCACAACGAAAACACACCACAGGGAGAGAGCACGGCTGGCCCTTGTGATGACCACCGCATCTCCGACACGTCCATGGCTGACTGACAGCTGAGCTCTGTCGAGTCTGAGAAGAAGGTGCTATCGGCTGCTGAACAGAATCTGTACCGGACGGCTGCTGGAAAAACTTCTTCTTCTTCTTGAACCTTTTGAATTTGGGTTTGGAAGGAGAGGAAGAACCACTAACCTCTGACTGGACCGAGGGGACACCTGGCACTGGCGGTCGGTAAGTCTGCTGCGACTGAGCTACCGGCTGCACTGACCCTGCCTGAGGATATCCACCTGGTCTCATCATCTCCAGCTCTAGTGCCACAGCTGTCTGGCACGCACTGTCCAAATCCGCAACACGACTGGCAATGAGGGGCATCTTCAACTCGGGCCTCAAACCTCGCAAGAATTGCTGGGTTTTCAAAGCTTCACTGGCCAGCACATGGGGCGCATACTGACCCAATTCCATAAACTTATTTCGATACTGAAGCACCGTCATACTGCCCTGCGTCAGCTCCATGAATTGATACATTTTCACCATTTGTAAACAGGCAGGAGTGTAGGCACGCTCGAAAGCAGCTGCGAACTCTGCCCATGTGATCTGCCGAAGAGGTCTTGAATGAAAGGCAATCTGCCACTCGGCTTTCCACCACGAAATGGCCGTACCCTGGAGTTGAAAAGCAGCAAGCATAACTTTTTCATCTTCAGCACATTCCATCGAGACAAACACCCGCTCGATCGCATCCAACCATTGCCTTGCCACTTCTGGATCAGCTTGACCATCGAAAGCAGGCGGATTGAACATCAGGAATTCTTTCAAAGCCTTGCCTCGACTGCCAGGCACTTCAACAGGAGGAGCAACAATCGGCGCTGGAGGAGGAATAACTGGAACAGCTGGAACTGTAGGAGGAGGTGCAGAACCACTATCTTCCCGGGGCGCATCTCGAGGAACACGAGGAGGTCTTCCTCGATGAGGCGGCATAATTACTCTGCCGAGAACACAAAATAACAGCAAAAACCATCAATCACGCAGAAAACACCCTATGCCAGCAATAGACGACTACAGGACTAGCTCTGGACAAAGCACAAATTTCAATTCCTTATACAATTCCTCAAACAACGCTCTGATACCAACTGTAACGACCCAGAGTTCAGGATACCGATATACCGATAACATCGATACACCGATACCAAGAACTGGGGAAGCCACCCAAGAGGCTGATGAGGCCCCTGAAGGGTTAGTAGAAAAGTGCTGAGGGGTATGCATAACGAATTGGAATTTAGAACGCGTAAATTACAATTAAGCATTAAAAAAACACAAGTGCGGAAGCAAATCAAAATAACCAGAGTGATATATATATATACTAGCCCAGATAAGCCGAAGTACTAGCACAAAAAGGTACAACTACACGGGGCATACCCCGGCAAAAGTACAAGCAAGCCTCAATAGGCGCCTCGACTAAAGCTGGCAGCTAGACACGGTCTCCAAAATGGCTCACGAAGCACCGGGAGACGACGAGCGCGGCTCACCTGAAAGGAGAAAGGGTGAGTCACAGCCAGACTCAGTAGGGATCACGCGGATCCCTACCTCGCACTAAACAAGCATACATGTATTAATAACGGCAAAAAGAGCATGCATTTAAATAAACTAACTGGTAATGGCATGAATAACTACTCAAGTAAAGCTGTAAACTCTAACTAAGCAAGTATAACAGCTAACGCATGCCAAAGCTAAGTAAATGCAAGCAATTAAGACTAAATCTACTAAAATAGAATGAGCCTTAACTAATCCAAACAACAAGGAAGGACAACCACTGGAGCAGAAACCAGAAGCGTCCACTGACGACTTACACTACGTCTCAAGCACTCGCAGTCGGCAAAGCGACAAGCTAAGCGCGTAAACAGTACCAAACCAAGTGACCAGTCGGAGTGGCACCCGTCGGTGTCAGTCCACAGTCTCCGACCACGTGTGCACACACTGACTCTAGCCTGAGCCAGGCCCTCTAGCTAGTTTTCTCCCTTGGTAGGACGCTACCATTGGCTGGGAGCCCACGGAACTAGCTTACAAACCGTGCATGGGAAACACACCCCTCCGCCATCCTCAAGCGGGTCGGTACTCAACAGACCTTAGGGCAACAACAGTGGCTCCATTGCATGGAAAGAAAAGCTACTCTATTGGTATAAGAAACATGCCACTGAATACTAAAATAATATAAACATGGCACATATATATTATGGAACGCATAACGAGAAGGCTGGGAACATATCAAAACCTACAGGCAAACGGCGGTCGTCTGCCCATGCGTCACTGGCAAGCGACGGTGGGGGACTGGCGCGTTACATCCGAAGTGTCGCGTCAGTGTCCCGCCGTTACTTCCACCAGAGTTCCAGCTCAAACGACCCAAGAGGGGAGTGACAGTGGGGGCCCAGCGCGTTACTTCGTAACGACACGTTGGATCACCGCCGTTACTTCCACCCGAGGCCGGAAATCGACGAACAACATTAAAACCGCTAGCAGGCGAAGCGACGCCCTAACCCAGGCGCGTCGGACCGAAACGACGGCCGACCGACTGGCCGTCGGGCACACCGCCTGACCGGGTCAACGTAAAACTACGCACGAGTATCGGATGGGGTTCCCACCGTTAGTCTCCAAATAACGCGTCCTCGACGAGCCGTCGTTTGGAAACGACGCGTTCACCAAGGACCGTCAGGCGTGTGACGGTTCCTGGCAGGACCGTCACACCACCTGGAACACGGGCGGGTTCGGTTTGAAAACCGAGGCCCTCCCGGACGATAGAAATCGTCGGGTAACGCCGTGAAGTCCTGTAACCTGCCAAACCATACATGCTAAACAACACAATAACACCTAAAAACACCACATGCAACGCCTAATAAGCATTAAAATCAAGAAATTAGCTAAAACCCCAAAACTAGGAAATATGAACATTAAGCATGCAATGGGGTTCTAATCAACAGAACGAGCTATAGGAAATGATCCTAGCGAGATCGAGATTCCATCCCCCTACCTCTTGCAAGCCGAGACGGGTGAAAAGGCCGCATGCACCGAGGTAGGCTCACCGGGCCTTCAAGCTCCACCCCGCTCCCACGATCACCGAACCGTGCCGAAATGGGTACCCACGCGTTCCTCTCGACGCGAGGAATCCACCGACGCCAACCACGCCTCAATCCGACGCCGTCTCGCCCACGTTCCCTAAGGAGGAGAGAGGGGCGATCGCAAGAGGAGAGAGAGAGCGTGAGGGTGAATGAGAGATCGACGGGGAGAGAGAGAGAGAGTGAGAGGTTAAAAGAAAAGAAAAAAAAGGAATTAAAATATATATAATATAATTATTATACATATTAAAATCTCATTAATCTCTAATAACCCTCAAATAAATCTGAAAAAATATCAGACAAATTCCTAAAAATCCAAGAAAATAGCCGAAAATTCCACAACAAATAATAGAACAAAATCCAATAAGGATATATTAAGGCATGGGTCTTACATGTATGGTTTGACAGGTTACAGGTTTCTACGACGTTACCTGATGATTTTTATCGTCCGGGAGGGCTCCGGTTTTCAAACTGTACCCGCCCGTGCTCCAGGTGGTGTGACGGCCCTACCAGGAACCGTCACACGCCTGACGGTCCTTAGTGGACGCGTCATTTCCAAACAACGGCCCGATGAGGGTGCATTATTTGGAGAGTAACGGTGGGATCCCCATCCGTTACTCGTCAGTTGTTTTACGTTGACCAGGTGAGGCGGTTAGCCCGACGGCCAGTCGGCCGGCCGTCGCTTCCGTCCGAAGCGCCTGGGCGAGCGCGTCGCTTCGCCTGCGTCTAATTTCGAACGCCGTACGTTGGTTTTTGGCCTCGGGTGGATGTAACGGCGGTGACCCAACGCGTTGCATCGATGTAATGCACAGGGCCCCTACCGTCACATTCCCTTTTGGGCTTTTGAGCTGGAACTCAGGCGGAAGTGACGGACGGGGACAAACGCGTCGTTCTGGGTGTAACGCGCCAGCCTCCGACCGTTACTATCATGTAGCGCGTGGGCATTTGACCGCCGCTTGCCTGTTGGATTTAATAAGTTACCAGCCCATTTGTTATGCGTTCCTTTACGTAACTGTGCCATGTTTATGTTGTTTCACTATTCGATGGCAGGTTTCTCATGCCAATAGAGTAGCTTTTCTTTCTATGCAATGGAACCACTGTTGTTGCCCTAAGGTCTGTTGAGTGCCGACCCGCTTGGGGATAGCGGAGGGGTGTTTCCCATACACGGTTTGTAAGCTAGTTTCGTGGGCTCCCAACCAATGGTAGCGTCCTACCAAGGGAGAAAACTAGCTAGAGGGCCTGGCTCAGGCTAGAGTCAGTGTGTGCACACGTGGTCGGAGACTGTGGACTGACACCGACGGGTGCCACTCTGACTGGTCACTTGGTTTGGTACTGTTTGCGCGCTCAGCTTGTCGCTTTGTCGACTGCGAGTGCTTGAGACGCAGTGTAAGTCGTTAGCGGACGCTTCTGGTTTTTGCCCCAGTGGTTGTCCTTCCTTATTGTTTGGATTAGTTAAGGCTTATTCTATTTTGGTAGATTTAGTTTTAGTCGCTTGCATTTATTTAGCTGTGGCATGTGTTAGCTGTTCTACTTACTTAGTTAGAGTTTACAGCTTTACTTGAGTAGTTTATTCATGCCATTGCCTGTTATTTTAATTAAATGCATGCTCTAATTACTTTTATTTATGCATGAATGCTTGTTTAGTGCGAGGTAGGGATCCGCGTGACCCCTACTGAGTCTGACTGTGACTCACTCTTCTCCTTTCAGGTGAGCCGCGCCCGTCATCTCCCGGTGCTTCGTGAGCTGTTTCGGAGACCGCGACTAGCTGGCAGCTTTAGTTGAGCCACCTTTTTGAGGCTTTTGTGGTACCTTTGCCGGGATATGCCCCGTGTTGTTGTACTCTTATGGACTAGTACTTTTATTTATCTGGACTAGTATATATATATATCACTCTGGTTATTTTGAATTGCTTCCGCTCTTGTGTTAATTTTATTACTTAATTGTAATCTGTGTGTTCCAAATTGCGGTTCGTTATACAATCCCTCGACATAACCTTACTAACCCTTCAGGGGCCTCATCAGCCTCTTGGGTGGTTTCTCCAGTTCTTGGTATCGGTGTATCGATGTTATCGGTGTATCGGTATCCTGAACTCTGGGTCGTTACAAGGTGTCTACGCATGATGCTTCTTTTCTACTCCGCATCTATGCACAATTCTTTTCTCCTCTTCCTTCACGTCCGTGCACGATCCTTCTTTTTTGCCAAGTCGCACGATCCTTCTTCCCCGAGCCGCACGACACTCCAAGGCCAACGGCAATGTCATTCTCTTTTACCTAGGGTTTTCTGGTGGATTGGGTTTGGGACGGGAGCGGATTGAAGGTGGGAGGGAGGGACAAAGATTTGCGAACCGCAATGTCCTTCTCTTTTACGTAGGGTTTTCAGGTGGATTAGGGTTGGGGACAGGAGCGGGTTGAAGGTGGGAGGAAGGGAGAAAGAACTGCGAACGAGTGCCACGGTTCGGTCTTTAACCAGGGCTAGTATGGACATTTCCTAACTCTAGTCAAAGTTAACCGTAGTTAAACCCACGGTTGGTCACGCACGGTTACTTAGATGATAGTTTTGCACAATTAGAATTTATAGTGATATATATGATAATACGTTTCTAAGAGTGATGTTTTTACAATTTCACATATAACAATAGTTTCTATGCAAAAAACCCATATATTTTTTATCCTAAGATAAGACATCATTGAAATAATCATTGTCGGAGGAGTTTACATGCAGTTTTGCATCAAAGTAGGAGTGCCCTTTAATGTTTATTTCTTCTGAAATTCCAATAATTTTTGCACATATTTTTAGATATTTGCACAATATTGCAAACTTTGAGGGTGTATTTGCAAATTTCCATTTCCTCGTAGATATGACCATCACGAATTCTACGACAAAAATATTTTTTAAATGTGTCAAATCGGTGCTATTTCTATCCTCTCTCCTATTCTCGCCCCTGCCCAACAGTTTTATTATAATAATTATTCTTACGACTTCTCCGACATACGATTAAAGTCATTTGTGCGACCGTGTAAAAATTGAAGGCCGATTCATATTTAGGCCACCCAATCCATCATAACTCCTTCTCTGTATATCATTTTCAACCCCATCGATTCTTTATTATTTTCACCCCCCTTCATTTATTCTCACCCCCTTCCATAAGCGATAATAAGGGTAACCTGCGTAGCCGTTGGAGAGTTTATGACCCGGTGGGGTTTTGAGTCGCTCTATTCATCACAAATTCTTTGGCAAAAAATATTTTTTAAATGTGTCAAATCTGTGTTATTTCCATCCTCTCACCTACTCTCGATCCTGCCCATCAGTTTTATTATAATAATTATTCTTACGCCATCTCTCACATTCGATTAAAGCCATTTGTGCGACTGTGTAAAAATTGAAGGCCCATTCATATTTCGGGTCGCCTTCTATGTATGGCATTTTCAACCCAGCCGATTCTTTATTATTTTCACCCTTTTTCATTTATTCTCAGCCCCTTCGATAGGGTATAATAAGGGTAACCCGCGTAGCCGTTAGAGAGTTTATGACCCAGTGTAGTTTTGAGTTGCTCTATTCATCATGAATTTTTTGGCGAAAAATATTTTTTAAATGTGTCAAATCGATGCTATTTTCATCCCCTCCCCTATTCTCACCCCTGTGTAGTAATTTTGTTATAATAATTATTCTTACGCTTCTCTCACATACGACTAAAGTCATTTGTGCGACTGTGCGAAAATTGATGGCCCATTCATATTTAGGGCCACCCATTCCATCATCACTCCTTCTATGTATAGCATTTTCAACCCCGCCGATTCTTTGTTATTTTCCCCTCTTCATTTAATCTCACCCACTTTGATAGGGTATAATTAGGGTAACCCGCGTCGCCGTGGGAGAGTTTATGACCCAATGAGGTTTTGCGTTGCTCTATTCTTCATGAATTCTTCAGCAGAAAATATATTTTAAATGTGTCAAATTGGTGCTATTTTCATCATCTCCCCTATTCTCGCCCCTACCTATCAGCTTTATTATATTAATTATTCTTACGCCTTCTCTCGCATACGATCAAAGATATTTGTGCGACTGTGTAAAAATTGAAGCCCATTCATATTTAGGGTCACACATTCCATCATAACTCCTTCTGTGTATAGTATTTTCAACCCCGTCAATTCTTTATTATTTTCACCCCCCTTCATTTATTCCCACCCCCTTCGATAGGGTAGAATAAGGGTAACCCGCGTAGCCGTGCGAGAGTTTATGACCCAGTGGGGTTTTGAGTCCCTCTATTCATCACGAATTCTTCGGTGAAAAATAATTTTTAAATGTGTTAATTCAGTGCTATTTCCATCCCCTCCCCTATTGTCGCCCCTGTCCAACAATTTTATTATAATAATTATTCTTATGTCTTCTCTCACATACGATTAACGTCATTTGTGCGACCGTGCGAAAACTGAAGGTCCATTCATATTTAGGGCCTCCCATTCCATCATAACTCCTTCTATGCATAACATTTTCATCCCCGCCAATTCTTTGTTATTTTCACCCCCTTCATTTATTCTCACCCCCTTCGATAGTGTATAATAAGGGTAATCCACATCACCGTGGGAGAGTTTATGACCCAGTGAGATTTTACGTCACTCTATTCTTCACGAATTCTTCAACAGAAAATATATTTTAAATGTGTCAAATCAGTGCCATTTCCATCCTCTCCCCTATTCTCGCCCCTACCCATTAGTTTTATGATAATAATTATTCTTACGCCTTCTCTCGCATACGATTAAAGCCATTTGTGCGATCGTGCAAAAATTGAAGGCCCATTCATATTTAGGGCCACCTATTCCATCATAACTCCTTCTGTGTATAACATTTTCAACCCCGACAATTCTTTGTTATTTTCACCCCCCTTCATTTATTCTCACTTCGATAGGATAGAATAAGGGTAACCCGTATAGCCGTGGGAGAGTTTGTGACCCAGTGGGGTTTTGAGTCGCTCTATTCATCACGAATTCTTTGGTAAAAAATATTTTTTAAATGTGTCAAGTCGGTGCTATTTCTATCTTCTCTGCTATTCTAGCACCTATCTATCAGTTTTATTATAATAATTATTCTTACGCCTTCTCCCATATATGATTAAAGTCATTTGTGCGACCGTGCAAAAATAGAAGGCCGATTCATATTTAGGGCCACCCATTCCATCATAACTCCTACTATGTACAATATTTTCAACCCTGTTGATTCTTTGTTATTTTCACCCCCCTTCATTTATTCTCACCCCCTTCGATAGGGTATAATAAGGGTAACCCGCATAACCGTTAGAGAGTTTATGACCCGGTGGGATTTTGAGTCGCTCTATTCATCACAAATTCATCGGCGAAAAATATTTTTTAAATATGTCAAATCTGTGCTATTTCCATCCTCGAACCTATTCTCGCCCCTGCCCATCAGTTTTATTATAATAATTATTCTTATGACTTCTCTCACATTCGATTAAAGCGATTTGTGCGACCGTGCAAAAATTGAAGGCCCATTCATATTTAGGTTACCCATTCCATCATAACTCCTTCTATGTTTGGCATTTTCAACCCAACCGATTCTATGTTATTTTCACCCCCCTTCATTTATTCTCACCCCCTTCGATAGGGTATAATAAGGGTAACCCACGTAGCCGTGTGAGAGTTTATGACCTAGTATAGTTTTGAGTAGCTCGAGTCATGAGTAATTTTTCGGCAAAAAATATTTTTTAAATATGTCAAATCGGTGCTATTTCCATCCCCTCCCCTATTCTCGCCCCTGCCCAGCAGTTTTATTATAATAATTATTCTTATGCTTCTCTCAAAAATGACTAAAGTCATTTGTGCGACTGTGCGAAAATTGATGGCCCATGAACCTTAAAACCCTAAGACCTTAAACCCTCAACCCTAAACCCTCAACCCTAAAATCATAAAACCCTTAATCCTAAACCCTAAACCTTAAACCCTAAACCCTAAGCCCTAAACCTTAAACTTTAAACCCTAAACCCTAAATAAACCCTAAACCCAAAACCCTAAACCTTAAACCCTAAACCTTAAAACCCTAAACCCTAAACCCTAAAACCCTAAAACCTAAAACCCTAAACCCTAAACCCCTAAAACCCTATGATTCCTATTAACAAATCTATCTTAACCCTCAAAGTTAAAATAAACGGTCAACAAAATGAAAACAAATAAAAATGACATAAGGAAATATTAAAATTATTTTTAAAAAAAGAACAATGAAATAGAATTTTTAGAATTAAAAAATATTAATATGATATTTTTTAACTTCTTCCAACATTTTATATAACACTGGGAAAAACAAATTCAGAACATAACAAATTCAAATAAAAACGTGAAATACTATATTAATAAATTAGTTAGACAGAGGAAAAAAGAAATCATCAAGTTTGGGAGAGATGTTAGAGTTTATCTCCCCGTGAGACAAAGAGCAGGGAGAGAGAGCGATTAGGGAGGGGAGAGTGAAAGGTGTCTAAGTGAGAGGGACAATGGGAGGAAAACAGAGATAGGGAGATGTGTGAGTCTCTCTATCTCACTATGCATGATAATACTCTTCTCTACCTTCTAGACTCTGCCACGATAGCTCCTGTTAGCCCTAGTTGTCTTCACGGCCTAAAATTTAAACCATTATCCCTCAACTTTTATCTCTTATCCCTTAACACTTAACCTTTATTCTTTATTCCTTATTTCTTATTTCTTATTCTTTATTCCCTATTCCTTATTCCTTATTCCTAAACCATTAACCCTTAACCCTTATTCCTTATTCTTTATCCTTATCTTTATTCTTTATCCCTATTTTTTATCCCTATTCCTTATCCTTATTCCTATTTTCTTATTACTTATTCCTATTTTCTTAACCCTTATTCCATATCTTTATTCATTATCCTTATTATATATCCTTACTCCTTACCCTTATTCCTTATCCTTATTTCTTATCTTTATTCCTTACCCTTATTCCTTATCCTTACCCTTATTCCTTATCCTTATTCCTTACCCTTATCCTTATTCCTTATCTTTATTCCTCATCCCTATTCCTTATCCTCATTCTTTATCCTTATTCTTTATCCCTATTCTTTATCTTTATTCATTATCCTTATTCCTTATCCCTATTCATTATCCTTATTCCTTATCCTTATTCTTTATCCCTATTCCTTATCCCTAATCTTTATCCTTATTTCTTATCCTTATTCCTTATCCATATCCTTATCCTTATCCTTATCCCTATTCCTTATCCTTATCCTTTATTCCTTATCCCTTATCTCTTATCCCTTATTCCTTATCTTTATCCTTATCCCTTATTCCTTATCTTTATCCTTATTCTTTATCTTTATTCTTATTTCTTATCCTTATTTATTATTCCTTATCCTTATTCTTTATCCTTATTCCTTGCCCTTATTTCTTATCCCTTATCCTTATTCCTTACTGTAAGGCCCGTGCCTTAATGGATCCTTCGTGGTATTTGTTCTATTAATTGTTCTGGAATTTCCGGCTATTTTCCTGGATTTTTTAGGAATTTGTCTGGTATTTTTTCGGATTTGTTTGGAGCTAATTGAGGGTTATTGAATATTAATAAGATTTATATATATATAATGATTATATTATATATATATTAATTTTATTTTTATTTTTATAACCTCTCCCTCTCTCTCAATCTCTCTCCCTTCCCGTCGATCTCACTCTCACCCTCTCCCTCTCTCTCTTCTCACGATCGTCCCCTCCCTCACCTAGGGAACTCGGGCGAAACGAGATCGGATTGAGGCGAGGTTGGCACCGTTGGATTCCTCGCGTCGAGTAGTGCGCGTGGGTGTCCACTTCGGCGTGGATCGGTGATCGTGGGAGCGAGGTGGAGCGTGGAAGCTCCGTGGCTCTTCCTCCTTGCATGCGGCCCGTTCGACGGTTTCGGCTTGCGAAAGGTAGGGGGATGGAATCTCGATCTTGCTAGGATCGTTTCCCTTAGCCTGTTTGTTGATTAGCACCCCGTAGCATGCATGATGTGTATATTTCCATTTTTGGGGTTTTAGCCTAAATCTTGAGTTTAATGCGTTTTAGGCCTTGCATGTGCTAGATTTAGATGTTAAATTGTTGTCTAGCATGCGTGGTTTGACAGGTTATCAGGTTTTTCGTCGATACCCGACGTTTTCAGCCGTCCGGGAGGGCTTCGGTTTATAAACCGTACCCGCCCGTAACCCAGGTGCAGTGACGGTCCTGCCAGGAACCGTCACTTGCCTGACGGTCCATAGCAGACGCGTCACTTCCAAATAGCGGCCCATTAGGGGTGCGTTACTTGGAGAGTAACGGTGGGGCTCCCATCCGTTACTCATCAACTGTTTTCCGTAGTTTTGGTCAGGCGATGCGCCCGACGGCCAGTCGGCCGACCGTCGTTTCGGTCCGATGCGCCTAGACCGGGGCGTCACTTCGCCTGCTATCATTTAGAACGCTGATAGGTGGTTTGAGCCTCGGGTGGATGTGACGGCGGTGACCCCACGCGTTGCTTCGAAGTAACGCGCAGGGCCCCCACCGTTACAAGCCCTTTAGTGCCTCTTGAGCTGGAACCCTGAAGGGAGTGACGGATAGGGACTGGGGCGTCATTCTTGAAGTAACGCGCCGGCCCCCGACCGTCGTTTGCATGTGGCGCGTGGGTCTTTGACCGCCGCTTCCCTGATGGCTGCAATATATTCCCAGCCCATCTGTTATGCGCTTCTTTCTATATTCATGCCATATTCGCATTGTTTTAAATATATTGTGGCGTGTTGTATACCAATAGAGTAGCTTTTCTTTCCATGCAATGGAGCCACTGTCGTTGCCCTAAGGTCTGTTGAGTACCGACCCGCTTGAGGATGGCGGAGGGGTATGTTTCCCATTCACGGTTTGTAAGCTAGTTCCGTGGGCTCCCAGCCAATGGTAGCGTCCTGCCAAGGGAGAAAACTAGTTAGAGGGCCTGGCTCAGGCTAGAGTCAGTGTGTGCACACGTGGTCGGAGACTGTGGACTGACACCGACGGGTGCCACTCCGACTGGTCACTTGGTTTGGTACTGTTGACGCGCTTAGCTTGTCGCTTCATCGACTGCGAGTGCTTGAGATGCAGTGTAAGCCGTCAGTGGACGCATCTGGTTTCTGCTCCAGTGGTTGTCCTTCCTTGTTGCTTGGATTAGTTGTAGCTCATTCTATTTGGTAGTTTTAGCTTTAATCGCTTGCATTTAATTAGTAGTGGCATGTGTTAGCTGTTATACTTGCTTAGCTAGAGTTTACAGCTTTCTTGTGATTGGTTATTCATGCCATTGCATGTGTGTTTATTTAAATGCATGCTCTACTTGCTTTATTTATGCATGTTCGCTTGTTTAGTGCGATGTAGGGATCCGCGTGACCCCTACTGAGTCTGGCTGTGACTCACCCTTCTCCTTTCAGGTGAGCCACGCCCGCCGTCTCCCGGACTTTAGTGTGCTGTTTCGGGACCGTTCCTAGCTGCCAGCTGTGCACGAGCTGCCTTTTTGAGGCTTGTGTTGTACTTTTACCGGGGTATGCCCCGCGTAGTTGTACCTTGAGGACTAGTGTTTGTGACTCTGGACTAGTTATATATATATCACTCTGGCTACTTTTAAATTACTTCCGCACTTGTGTTTAAATCTTAAATACTTATTTGTATTGCGCGCCCCAATTCGCAATTAATTATGCATACTCCTCGACTAACCCCCACTAACCCTTCAGGGGCCTCATCAGCCTCTTGGGTGGCCTCCCCAGTTCTTGGTGTCGGTGTATCGATGTTATCGGTATATCGGTGTCCTGAACTCTGGGTCGTCATAGATGGTATCAGAGCGTAAGTTGAGGATTTACGTAAAGAATTGGAATTGACGCTTTGTCTAGAGCTAGTCCTGTTGTCGTCTCTTGCTGGCATAGGATGTTTTCCGTATGATTGATGGATTTTATTGTTGATTGTGTTTTTGGCAGCATAGTTATGCCGCCTCGTCGAGGAAGACCTCCTCGTGTTCCTCGAGATGCACCCAGGGAAGATAGCGGTTCTGCACCTCCTCCTGCAGTTCCCGCTGTTCCTGTCGTTCCAGTTGCTCCTCCAGTGCCAATCGTTCAAGCTGAAGTGCCTGGCAGTCGAGGCAAGGGGTTGAAGGAATTTCTGATGTTCAATCCGCCTGCTTTCGATGGCCAAGCTGATCCAGAAGTCGCGAGGCAATGGTTGGACGCGATAGAGCGTGTGTTTGTCTCGATGGAGTGTGCTGAAGATGAGAAAGTCATGCTCGCTGCCTTTCAACTCCAGGGTACATCCATTGCGTGGTGGAAAGCCGAGTGGCAGATTTCCTTTCGATCCAGACCTCTTCGGCAAATCACTTGGGCAGAGTTCGTTGCTACTTTTGAGCGTGCCTATACTCCTGCCTGCTTGCAGATGGATAAGATGTATCGGTTTATGGAATTGACCCAGGGCAGTATGACCGTGCTTCAGTACAGGAATAAGTTCTTGGAATTGGGTCAGTATGCGCCCCATGTGCTGGCCAGTGAAGCTTTGAAGACCCAGCAATTCTTGCGTGGGTTGAGGCCAGAGTTGAAGATGCCGCTGATAGCGAGTCGTGTTGCGGATCTCGATACTGCGTGTCAGACAGCTGTAGCTTTAGAGCTGGAGATGGCGAGACCGGGTGGATATCCCCAGGCAGGGTCAGTGCAGCTGGTAGCTCAGGTTCAGCAGTCTTACCGACAGCCCGTGCCTGGTGTTCCTTCGGTCCAGTCAGAGGTTTCCAGTGCTTCCTCTCCTTCTAAGCCCAAGTTCAAAAGGTTCAAGAAGAAGAAGAAGTTTTTTCAGCAGCCGTCCGGTACAGATTCTGTTCAGCAGCCGACAGCACCTTCTTCTCAGACTCGGCAGAGCTTAGCTGCTAGTCAGCCGTGGACGTGTCGGAGATGCGGTGGTCATCACAAGGGCCAGCCGTGTTCTCTTCCCATTGTTTGCTTTAGGTGTGACCAGCCAGGTCATGTGGTTCGGGATTGCCCGCTGAGGCCGACTCAATTACAAGCTCCTCAGTTGTCTCAACCTCAGCCATAGTTTAGTCCTCCTGCACCTCAAGCTCCACAACAATTTTTCTCTCAAGCGTCGGCATCTTCTCAGCAATCTTCAGCTGGTTCCAAGAAGCAGAAAGGCAAAGTTTCTCATTTGACAAGAGCTGATGCTGCTGCGTCCCATCTTGTGGAAGGTACGATTATGCTTTATGGTCATTCAGCTCATGTCTTATTTGATTCTGGTGCTTCTCACTCTTTTATTTCTGAGGATTTCATGGCTTGTATTGAGGAACCGACTTCTGAGCTGTCTTGTGAGTTATTTGTGGAATTGCCTTCTGGAGATTTCATGGTTACTCCTCTGTGTTTGGATGAGTCTCCTGTGATAATTGATAATCACCAGTTGCCGGTGAGATTGTATGCGTTGCAGCTGGCAGATTATGATGTTATTCTGGGAATGGATTGGTTGGAGCATTATGGAGCTGTGGTTGACTGCAGATCGAAGAAAGTCTATTTTCAGCCCCAGGGAAAATCAGCCTTTTATTTTCAAGGTATTCGATCCCGTTCTTCTCGTATGATTATTTCTGCTATTCGAGCCTATAGGTTGCT
This sequence comes from Amorphophallus konjac, assembly GCA_022559845.1. Lineage (NCBI taxonomy): Eukaryota > Viridiplantae > Streptophyta > Magnoliopsida > Alismatales > Araceae > Amorphophallus > Amorphophallus konjac. Next base: position 4,362,950 of record CM040126.1, read on the forward strand.
TAGCACAGGTTGTCAGGGATTCCTTGCTTCAGTGGTGGCTGTTGGAAAACCACGACGGGATGTTTGTTCTATTCCGGTTGTCTGTGAGTTCCCTGATGTGTTTCCTGACGAGTTGCCAGGCTTGCCCCCAGAGCGATAGATTGAGATGGTGATTGAACTGATTCCAGGTACTGGCCCCTTAGCAAAGCCACCGTACCGTATGGCTCTAGCTGAATTGAAAGTACTGCGTGCACAGCTACTAGAGTTACTGGAGAAAGGTTATATTCGTCCCAGTTTTTCTCCGTGGAGTGCCCCAGTGCTGTTTGTGAAAAAGAAAGATAGAAACCTGAGGCTTTGTATTGATTACAGGCAGCTGAATCAGGCGACTATCAAGAATAAGTATCCGCTCCCCAGGATTGATGATTTGTTTGACCAGTTACAGTCTGCTACTGTCTTTTCGTGGATTGATCTCCGGTCTGGCTATTTTCAGTTACGGATCCGGGAATCTGATGTGGAGAAGACTGCTTTCAGTACTCGATATGGTCACTTTGAATTTTTAGTCATGCCGTTTGGTTTGACTAATGCCCCAGGAGCTTTCATGGACCTAATGCAGCATATCTTTCGTCCATTTCTGGACCAGTTTGTGGTGATCTTTGTTGATGATATCTTGATATATTCTGTCTCTGTTGATGATCATGTGCAGCATTTGAGGATCGTTCTGTAGACTCTAAGAGATCACGAGCTTTATGCGAAGCTCAGTAAATGTGAATTCTGGCTTCGGGAGATTCATTTTCTTGGCCACGTGATTTCTGGTGATGGAGTGGCAGTAGACCCTGCAAAGATTGATGCCGTTTTGAGTTGGCAGAGACCGAGGACCATCATGGAGATACGAAGTTTTTTAGGATTGGCTGGGTATTACCGCAGATTCATTCAGGATTTTGCGAAGATTGCAGCACCGATGACTAAATTGACACGGAAGGATGTGCCTTTTGTCTGGTCGGATCAGTGTGAGGCTAGCTTTGTTGAATTGAAAAGGCTATTGACTTCTTCTCCAGTGTTGACTTTGCCTTCCGACTCGGGTGGTTTTCTTGTTTGTACAGATGCGTCTCGAGTAGGTTTGGGTGCAGTGCTGATGCAACATGGTAAGGTTATCGCATATGCATCTCGGCAATTGAAACAGCATGAAGGGAATTATCCCACTCATGATCTAGAGCTAGCTGCAGTTATTTTTGCCTTGAAGATCTGGAGACATTATCTGTATGGTGAGAAATTTCAGATTCTTACTGATCATCAGAGTTTACAGTATATTTTCTCCCAGAAAGATCTGAACCTCAGGCAGAGGCGATGGATGGAATACATGAAAGATTATGACTTTACACTCTCCTATCAGCCAGGTAAGATGAATGTTGTGACCGATGCTTTGAGCAGGAAAGTGTAGGTCAGCCATTTGTTGCTTCACGAATGGAAATTATGGGAACAGCTTCCGAGCGAGGCTTTGTGTGTAGAGATTCCTGCCGATCCGAAGATGGCAGTTTGTGCTAGCTTGGTTTTGGGTTCAACTTTGTATCAGCAGATTTTAGAAGCCCAGCAAGCTGATTCTGATTTGGCCCGTGTTATATCAAGATATGATGTGGAATTTGATGACGAGCTGGTTGTCAGTTTCCAGGGCAGATTGTATATTCCCGTTGATAATGATTTGAGGAGTGAGATTCTGAGTGAAGCCCATGGTTCCCATTTTGCTATTCACCCTGGTGTCATTAAGATGTATCAGAATTTGAAGAAACAGTTCTGGTGGCCCGGCATGAAGAAGGACGTAGCTATTTTTGTTTCTAAGTGCTTGACTTGTCAGTTAGTTAAAGCCGAACATCAAAAGCCAGGTGGTCTGCTTCAGCCATTAGAGATTCCGATGTGGAAATGGGACCATGTTACTACAGATTTTGTGGTGGGTTTGCCTCGAACTTCTCAATGTTTTGATGGAATCTGGCTGCTTGTCGACAGATTGACGAAAACCGCCAGATTGTTGCCAATTAAAGTTACTTGGAGTGTGCAGAGATTGGCCGAGCTCTATGTGCAGAAGATCGTGCCGCTGCATGGAATTCCTGTTTCACTTGTATCAGATCGTGACCCGCATTTTACCTCTGGCTTCTGGCGTAGTTTCCAGAAAGCTTTGGGCACTGAGTTAGCTTTCAGTTCGGCGTATCACCCACAGTCAGATGGACAGTCAGAGAGAACTATTCAGACTTTGGAGGACATGCTGAGATCGTGTTGCCTTGATTGGCAAGGTTCGTGGGGTCAGCATTTGCCACTTGTTGAGTTTGCTTATAATAATAGTTTTCACTCCAGTATTGGCATGGCTCCTTATGAAGCGCTGTATGGTCGTCCTTGTCGTACTCCTCTGAACTGGTTTGATGTTGGGGACCGACTGTTGACAGGACCGGACATGGTATAGCAGTGTTCTGATGTGGTTCGTCTGATCAGACAGAGATTGTTGACGGCTCAGAGTCGACAGAAAAGTTATGCAGATCAACGCAGACGTCCACTACAATTTGAGCCTGGAGATATGGTGTTTGTTAAAATATCTCCGATGAAAGGTGTTTCCAGGTTTGGGAAGCGTGGAAAGCTTAGTCCGCGGTATGTTGGCCCTTTTCCGATTGTTGAAGCTATTGGTTCAGTGGCTTATCGTTTGCAACTGCCGGCGGCCATGCAAGCTATTCATGATGTGTTCCACGTGTCTCAGTTGAGGAAATGTGTGCCTGATGCTTCTCATGTTCTCGATGATTCAGTGTGGCCCGAGGTGACTGCTGATTTGTCCACACCAGAGTTTCCTATCCGAATTGAAGACCGTCGTGAGCGGCGGTTGAGAAATAAGGTTATTCCTCAGGTAAGGGTTGCTTGGCAGCGTCACTCTGGTAACGAGTCTACTTGGGAGCGTGAAGATGAGATGCGTCAGCTTTTTCCTTTCTTGTTCCAGTGAGGTATAAGTCCTTTCTCAGTTTCCTCCTTTTCGGTTGTTGTAAATTTCGAGGGCGAAATTTCTGAAAGGAGGGAGGGACTGTAAGGCCCGTGCCTTAATGGATCCTTCGTGGTATTTGTTCTATTAATTGTTCTGGAATTTCTGGCTATTTTCCTGGATTTTTTAGGAATTTGTCTGGTATTTTTCCGGATTTGTTTGGAGCTAATTGAGGGTTATTGAATATTAATAAGATTTATATATATATAATGATTATATTATATATATATTATTTTTATTTTTATTTTTATAACCTCTCCCTCTCTCTCTCTCTCTCCCTTCCCGTCGATCTCACTCTCACCCACTCCCTCTCTCTCTTCTCACGATTGTCCCCTCCCTCACCTAGGGAACTCGGGCGAAACGAGATCGGATTGAGGCGAGGTTGGCACCGTTGGATTCCTCGCGTCGAGTAGTGCGCGTGGGTGTCCACTTCGGCGTGGATCGGTGATCGTGGGAGCGAGGTGGAGCGTGGAAGCTCCGTGGCTCTTCCTCCTTGCATGCGGCCCGTTCGACGGTTTCGGCTTGCGAAAGGTAGGGGGATGGAATCTCGATCTTGTTAGGATCGTTTCCCTTAGCCTATTTGTTGATTAGCACCCCGTAGCATGCATGATGTGTATATTTCCATTTTTGGGGTTTTAGCCTAAATCTTGAGTTTAATGCGTTTTAGGCCTTGCATGTGCTAGATTTAGATGATAAATTGTTGTCTAGCCTGCGTGGTTTGACAGGTTATCAGGTTTTTCGTCGATACCCGGTGTTTTCAGCCGTCCGGGAGGGCTTCGATTTATAAACCGTACCCGCCCGTAACCCAGGTGCAGTGACGGTCCTGCCAGGAACCGTCACTTGCCTGACGGTCCATAGCGGACGCGTCACTTCCAAATAGCGGCCCATTGGGGGTGCGTTACTTGGAGAGTAACGGTGGGGCTCCCATCCGTTACTCATCAACTGTTTTCCGTAGTTTTGGTCAGGCGATGCGCCCGACGGCCAGTCGGCCGACCGTCGTTTCGGTCCGACGCGCCTAGACCGGGGCGTCACTTCGCCTGCTATCATTTAGAACGCTGATAGGTGGTTTGAGCCTCGGGTGGATGTGACGGCGGTGACCCCACGCGTTGCTTCGAAGTAACGCGCAGGGCCCCCACCGTTACAAGCCCTTTAGTGCCTCTTGAGCTGGAACCCTGAAGGGAGTGACGGATAGGGATTGGGGCGTCATTCTTGAAGTAACGCGCCGGCCCCCGACCGTCGTTTGCATGTGGCGCGTGGGTCTTTGACTGTCGCTTCCCTGATGGCTGCAATATATTCCCAGCCCATCTGTTATGTGCTTCTTTCTATATTCATGCCATATTCACATTGTTTTAAATATATTGTGGCGTGTTGTATACCAATAGAGTAGCTTTTCTTTCCATGCAATGGAGCCACTGTCGTTGCCCTAAGGTCTGTTGAGTACCGACCCGCTTGAGGATGGCGGAGGGGTATGTTTCCCATTCACGGTTTGTAAGCTAGTTCCGTGGGCTCCCAGCCAATGGTAGCGTCCTGCCAAGGGAGAAAACTAGTTAGAGGGCCTGGCTCAGGCTAGAGTCAGTGTGTGCATACGTGGTCGGAGACTGTGGACTGACACCGACGGGTGCCACTCCGACTGGTCACTTGGTTTGGTACTGTTGACGCGCTTAGCTTGTCGCTTCATCGACTGCGAGTGCTTGAGATGCAGTGTAAGCCGTCAGTGGACGCATCTGGTTTCTGCTCCAGTGGTTGTCCTTCCTTGTTGCTTGGATTAGTTGCAGCTCATTCTATTTGGTAGTTTTAGCTTTAATCGCTTGCATTTAATTAGTAGTGGCATGTGTTAGCTGTTATACTTGCTTAGCTAGAGTTTACAGCTTTCTTGTGATTGGTTATTCATGCCATTGCCTGTGTGTTTATTTAAATGCATGCTCTACTTGCTTTATTTATGCATGTTCGCTTGTTTAGTGCGAGGTAGGGATCAGCGTGACCCCTACTGAGTCTGGCTGTGACTCACCCTTCTCCTTTCAGGTGAGCCGCGCCCGCCATCTCCCGGACTTTAGTGTGCTGTTTCGGGACCGTTCCTAGCTGCCAGCTGTGCACGAGCTGCCTTTTTGAGGCTTGTGTTGTACTTTTGCCGGGGTATGCCCCGCGTAGTTATACCTTGAGGACTAGTGTTTGTGACTCTGGACTAGTTATATATATATCACTCTGGCTATTTTTAAATTGCTTCCGCACTTGTGTTTAAATCTTAAATACTTATTTGTATTGCGCGCCCCAATTCGCAATTAATTATGCATACTCCTCAGCTAACCCCCACTAACCCTTCAGGGGCCTCATCAGCCTCTTGGGTGGCCTCCCCAGTTCTTGGTGTCGGTGTATTGATGTTATCGGTATATCGGTGTCCTGAACTCTGGGTCGTCACACTTATCCCTTATCCCTTATCCCTTATCCCTTATCACGTATCCCGTATATATTATGCCTTATATCTTATACCTTATACTTTACACCTTACACCTTAAACCTTAACCCTTAACCCTTAAGGGCCTCTTTGCTTGAGGGATAAGTCGGGTTATCTTATAGATAATCCAAAAAAAAGAGGCAACCTACATGATATATTATATGATATCTATTGTTCTATTCCTATTGCACGTGAATTATGGAAAGCTTCAGAAGATAAATATGGTAAAGAAGATGTTAGAATTGAACGTTTATTGATTCTAAGTTTCTGCATTTTATCATGTCTGATACCATGTATGTAGTTTCACAAACTCGTGAATTTTTTAATATTATATGTGAAATGAAATCAAGGGATCAAAATATGGATGAAAATTTAATAGTGTCATGCTTGAGAGATAAACTCCCTCCTTCCTGACATAATTTTGCTAGATCCTTTCAACATAAACATTCTAAGATCCCACTGGATGAACTTCAATGTTCCATTCGAATTGAAGACGAACAAAAAAAAACTTATTGAATCCAAAAACTCCTCAAATGTCAACATGACTGAGCACAGCAATCGAGATAGAAATGTCAATAATTTTAGATTCCAAAATCCTAATCCTAGATTCCATAACCAAAAGAAGACTAATTATCAAAGGAATCAAAACTATAAGACTAAAGGGAAAATTTTCAAGAATCAATCTAATCAAAAGTGTTGCTATGTGTCTGGAAAACCAAGACATTTTGCTAAGAATAGCTATGATAAAAAGAATAATGGCAGACCGCGTCCCAAATTTCATCGCCATGATCACAACCAAACACCAAATCCTCAAGTCAACATGATAACCTCTGGAGCTTCCTCTTTTGAGCCTTCCAATGGGTTTGTAACACTATTCCCTGAGATAAATTTAATTAATATCTTCAATGATTGGTGGATAGATATTGAGACTAACACTCATGTTTACTTTGATCGGCATACTTTTGTCACCTATTAGGCCACCAACAAGAGCGTAACTTTGGGGAACTCCAGTGCTGCTTGAGTTGTGAGGGAAGGACGAGTCAATTTGAAGTTAACTTCAGGAAAGGTCCTATCTCTCCAAGGAGTTCAACATGTGCCTACAATTTGGAGGAACCTAATAAGCAGATTCTTGTTGAATAGGAATAATTATAAGTTAGTATTTGAGTCAAAAAAATTTGTAATTTTCAAATTTAGAAATTTTATTAGAAAGGGTTATGTAAGTGAGGGTTTGTTTAAATTAAATGTGCGTTGTCCCAATATTATCAATACTATCAACTTTTTTTCTGATTCCTCAACTTATGTTGTCAATTTAGAATCTAGTGATTTATGGCACTCTAGACTATGTCATGTGAATCATAAGACTATAAGAAGAATGATTTCGAAAACCAAAATATAACGGTAAATTCTTTAAGAAATGTTCATTTAGGATAACATAAGTAATATTAATAGGTTCATTACCATCTTTCATCAGATCTTGTCCTAGTCTAGAAGGATCATCCTTATCAATCTTCCAATATCCTCCATACTTGACGAGCAAAGTGTAGAGGTCTGTCTGTTCATCCATCCTAATATCACAGAAGAGAAATATAATACGACAAAAAACACACATGCACAGACAAATTTTCCTAATTAACAAGAACATATTTAAAAGCAAATGTGTCCAAGATTATGCAAACATATACAAGAAGATAAATTACTAGTGTGCCCCACTACACTGCACATTTAAAAATATGCATATGGCAATGCCCCCACCTTCATCCCACATTTATTTTCATCACCCCATACTGTGCCCCACATGTGTAGAATCATGAGCTGTATAATTTAGACATTACAAAACTATCCTGGACCACAATCTTCAACTTTACGCTGAAAAAGATCCTCTGGATTTCACCCTCCCACTCAAATCGGATGGCGCTGGATAGCTTTTAAATGCACAACCTTACCTCCAGACCTGAACCCACAAAAAACCTTTTTTAGTGCTCTACGGCATTATAAAAACTTCTCCTTTCACCCCCGTCACATGCTGTAGATAATTTATCAGGAAGTTTTACCTGGCAGATAGGAGAGGTGTCTACGCATGATGCTTCTTTTCTACTCCGCATCTATACACAATTCTTTTCTCCTCTTCCTTCACGTCCGTGCACGATCCTTCTTCTTCGCCAAGTCGCACGATCCTTCTTCCCCGAGCCGCACGACACTCCAAGGCCAACGGCAATGTCATTCTCCTTTACCTAGGGTTTTCAGGTGGATTGGGTTTGGGACGGGAGCGGATTGAAGGTGGGAGGGAGGACAAAGATTTACGAACTGTAATGTCCTTCTCTTTTATGTAGGGTTTTCAGGTGGATTAGGGTTGGGGACAGGAGCGGGTTGAATGTGGGAGGAAGGGAGAAAGAACTGCGAACGAGTGCCACGGTTCGATCTTTAACCAGGGCTAGTATGGACATTTCCTAAGTCTAGTCGAAGTTACCCGTAGTTAAACCCACGGTTGGTCACGCACGGTTACTTAGATGATAGTTTTGCACAATTAGAATTTATAGTGATATATATGATAATACGTTTCTAAGAGTGATTTTTTTGCAATTTCACATATAACAATGGTTTCTATCCAAAAAACCCATATATTTTTTATCCTAAGATAAGACATCATTGAAAGAATCATTGTCGGAGGAGTTTACATGCAGTTTTCCATCAAAGTAGGAGTGCCCTTTAATGTTTATTTCCTCTCAAATTCCAATAATTTTTGCACATATTTTTAGATATTTGCACAATATTGCAAACTTTGAGGGTGTATTTGCAAATTTCCATTTCCTCGTAGATTTGACCATCATGAATTCTACGACAAAAATATTTTTTAAATGTGTCAAATCGGTGCTATTTCTATCCTCTCTCCTATTCTCGCCCCTGTCCAACAGTTTTATTATAATTATTATTCTTACGACTTCTCCGACATACGATTAAAGTCATTTGTGCGACCGTGCAAAAATTGAAGGCCGATTCATATTTAGGCCACCCAATCTATCATAACTCCTTCTCTGTATAGCATTTTCAACCCCACCGATTCTTTATTATTTTTACCCCCTTTCATTTATTCTCACCCCCTTCATAAGCGATAATAAGGGTAACCTGCGTAGCCGTTGGAGAGTTTATGACACGGTGGGATTTTGAGTCGTACTATTCATCACGAATTCTTTGGCGAAAAATATTTTTTAAATGTGTCAAATCTGTGTTATTTCCATCCTCTCACCTACTCTCGATCCCGCCCATCAGTTTTATTATAATAATTATTCTTACGCCATCTCTCACATTCGATTAAAGTCATTTGTGCGACCGTGCAAAAATTGAAGGCCCATTCATATTTAGGGTCACCCATTCCATCATAAATCCTTCTATATATGACATTTTCAACCCAGTCGATTCTTTATTATTTTCACCCTTTTTCATTTATTCTCAGCCCCTTCGATAGGGTATAATAAGGATAACCCGCGTAGCCACGAGAGAGTTTATGACCCAGTGTAGTTTTGAGTTGCTCTATTCATCATGAATTTTTTGGTGAAAAATATTTTTTAAATGTGTCAAATCGATGCTATTTTCATCCCCTCCCCTATTCTCACCCATGTGTAGTAATTTTGTTATAATAATTATTCTTACGCTTCTCTCACATACGACTAAAGTCATTTGTGCGACTGTGCGAAAATTGATGGCCCATTCATATTTAGGGCCACCCATTCCATCATCACTCCTTCAATGTATAGCATTTTCAACCCCGCCGATTCTTTGTTATTTTCTCCCCCTTCATTTATTCTCACCCCCTTCGATAGGGTATAATTAGGGTAACCCGCGTCGCCGTGGGAGAGTTTATGACCCAATGAGATTTTGCGTTGCTCTATTCTTCATGAATTCTTCAGCGGAAAATATATTTTAAATGTGTCAAATTGGTGCTATTTTCATTATCTCCCCTATTCTCGCCCCTACCCATCAGTTTTATTATAATAGTTATTCTTACGCCTTCTCTCGCATACGATCAAAGATATTTGTGCGACTGTGTAAAAATTGAAGTCTATTCATATTTAGGGTCATACATTCCATCATAACTCCTTCTGTGTATAGTATTTTCAACCCCGCCAATTCTTTATTATTTTCACCCCCTTTCATTTATTCCCACCCCCTTCGATAGGGTAGAATAAGGGTAACCCGCGTAGCCGTGCGAGAGTTTATGACCCAGTGGGGTTTTGAGTCCCTCTATTCATCACGAATTCTTCGGCGAAAAATAATTTTTAAATGTGTTAATTCAGTGCTATTTCCATCCCCTCCCCTATTGTCGCCCCTGTCCAACAGTTTTATTATAATAATTATTCTTATATATTCTCTCACATACGATTAACGTCATTTGTGCGACCGTGCGAAAACTGAAGGTCCATTCATATTTAGGGCCTCCCATTCCATCATAACTCCTTCTATGCATAATATTTTCATCCCCGCCGATTCTTTGTTATTTTCACCCCCTTCATTTATTCTCACCCCCTTCGATAGTGTATAATAAGGGTAACCCACATCACCGTGGGAGAGTTTATGACCCAGTGGGATTTTGAGTCGCTCTATTCTTCACGAATTCTTCAACAGAAAATATATTTTAAATGTGTCAAATCGGTGCCATTTTCATCCTCTCCCCTATTCTCGCCCCTACCCATTAGTTTTATGATAATAATTATTCTTACGCCTTCTCTCGCATACGATTAAGGCCATTTGTGCGATCGTGCAAAAATTGAAGGCCCATTCATATTTAGGGCCACCTATTCCATCATAACTCCTTCTGTGTATAGCATTTTCAATCCCGATAATTCTTTGTTATTTTCACCCCCCTTCATTTATTCTCACTTCGATAGGATAGAATAAGGGTAACCCGTATAGCCGTGGGAGAGTTTGTGACCCAGTGGGGTTTTGAGTCGCTCTATTCATCACGAATTCTTTGGTGAAAAATATTTTTTAAATGTGTCAAGTCGGTGCTATTTCTATCTTCTCTGCTATTCTCGCACCTATCTATCAGTTTTATTATAATAATTATTCTTACGCCTTCTCCCATATATGATTAAAGTCATTTGTGCGACCGTGCAAAAATAGAAGGCCGATTCATATTTTGGGCCACCCATTCCATCATAACTCCTACTATGTACAATATTTTCAACCCCGCTGATTCTTTGTTATTTTCACCCCCCTTCATTTATTCTCACCCCCTTCGATAGGGTATAATAAGGGTAACCCGCATAACCGTTAGAGAGTTTATGACCCGGTGGGATTTTGAGTTGCTCTATTCATCACGAATTCATCGGTGAAAAATATTTTTTAAATGTGTCAAATCTGTGCTATTTCTATCCTCGAACCTATTCTCGCCCCTGCCCATCAGTTTTATTATAATAATTATTCGTATGACTTCTCTCACATTCGATTAAAGCGATTTGTGCGACCGTGCAAAAATTGAAGGCCCATTCATATTTAGGTTACCCATTCCATCATAACTCCTTCTATGTTTGTCATTTTCAACCCAGCCGATTCTATGTTATTTTCACCCCCCCTTCATTTATTCTCACCCCCTTCGATAGGGTATAATAAGGGTAACCCACGTAGCCGTGTGAGAGTTTATGACCTAGTGTAGTTTTGAGTAGCTCGATTCATGAGTAATTTTTCGGTAAAAAATATTTTTTAAATGTGTCAAATCGGTGCTATTTCCATCCCCTCCCCTATTCTCTCCCCTGCCCAGCAATTTTATTATAATAATTATTCTTATGCTTCTCTCACATATGACTAAAGTCATTTGTGCGATTGTGCGAAAATTGATGGCCCATTCATATTTAGGGCCACCCATTCCATCATAACTACTTCTGTGTATAGCATTTTCAACCCCGTCAATTCTTTCTTATTTTTACCTCCCTTCATTTATTCTCACCCCCTTCGATAGGGTATAATAAGGGTAACCCGCGTAGCTGTAAGAGAGTTTATGACCCAGTGGGATTTTGAGTCGCTCTATTCATGAAGAATTTTTTGATGAAAAATATTTTTTAAATGCGTCAAATCGATGCTATTTCCATCCCCTCCCTTATTCTCGTCCGTACCCAGCAGTTTTATTATAATAATTATTCTTACTCTTCCCTCACATACGACTAAAGTCATTTATGCGACTGTGCAAAAATTGATGGCCCATTCATATTTAGGGCCACCCATTCCATCATAACTACTTCTGTGTATAACATTTTCAACCCTGCCGATTCTTTGTTATTTTCACCCCCTTCATTTATTCTTACCCCCTTTGTTAGGATATAATAAGGCTAACTCGCATAGCCCTGGGAGAGTTTATGACCCAATGGGGTTTTGAGTCACTCTATTCATCAAGAATTCTTTGGCAAAAAATATTTTTTAAATATATCAAATTGGTGTTATTTTCGTCCCCTCCCCTATTCCCGCACCTGCCCATCAGTTTTATTATAATAATTATTCATACGTCTTCTCTCACATGCGATTAAAGTCATTTGTGCGGCCGTGCAAAAAGTGAAGGTCCATTCATATTTAGGGCCATACATTCCATCATAACTACTTCTATGTATAACATTTTCAACCCCACCGATTCTTTGTTAATGAATAGAGTGACTCAAAACCTCACTGGGTCATAAACTATCTCACGGTCATGCGGGTTACCCTTATTATACTCTATCGTAGGGAGTGAGAACAAATGAATGGGGGTGAAAATAAGAAAGGATCGGCGGGGTTAAAAATACTATCCACAGTAGAAGTTATGATGGAATGGGTGGCCCTAAATATGAATGTGACTTCAATTTTGGCACGGTAGCACAAATGACTCTAATCATACGTGAGAGAAGGCGTAAAAATATTTATTATCATAAAACTGATGGAAAGGAGCAAGAATAGAGGAGAGGGTGGAAATTAACCCGATTTGGCACCTTTTAAAAATATTTTCTACTGAAGAATTTATGATGAATAGAGCAACTCAAATCATCATTGGGTCATAAACTCTCTCACGGTCACGCGGGTTACACTTATTACACTCTATCAAAGTGAGTGAGAATAAATGAATGGGGGTTAAAATAACAAAGGATCGGCGGGGTTCAAAATACTATACACAGAAGAAGTTATGATGGAATGGGTGGCCCTAAATATGAATGGGACTTCAATTTTAGCACGGTAACACAAATGACTTTAATCATATGTGAGAGAAGGCATAAGAATAATTATTATCATAAAACTGATGGAAAGGAGCAACAATAGAGTAGAGGAGGCTCGATTTGACATATTTTAAAAATATTTTCTATTAAAAAATTTAAGATGAATATAGTGACTCAAATCTTCACTGGGTCATAAACTCTCTCACGGTCACGCGGGTCACCCTTATTATACCTTATCGAAGGGAGTGAGAATAAATGAAGGGGGATGAAAATAACAATGGAACGGCGAGGTTGAAAATACTATACACAGAAGAAGTTATGATAGAATGGGTGGCCTTAAACATGAATGGGACTTCAATTTTGGCACGGTAACATAAATGACTTTAATCGTACGTGAGAGAAGGCGTAAGAATAATTATTATCATAAAACTGATGGAAATGAGGAAGAATAGAGGAGAGGATGGAAATAGATACGATTTGACACATTTTAAAAATATTTTGTACTCAAGAATTTATGATGAATAGAGCGACTAAGAATCTCACTGGGTCATAAACTCTCTCACGGTCATGCGGGTTACCCTTATTATACCCTATCGAAGGGAGTGAGAATAAATGAATGGGGGTAAAAATAGGCCCGATTTGACATATTTTAAAAATATTTTCTACTAAAGAATTTATGATGAATAGAGTGACTCAAAATCTCACTGGGTCATAAACTCTCTCACGGTCACGCGGGTTACCCTTATTACACCCTATCGAAGGGAGTGAGAATAAATATAGGGGGGTGAAAAGAACAAAGGATCGGCGGGGTTGAAAATACTATACACAGAAGAAGTTATGATGGAATGGGTGACCCTAAACATGAATGGTACTTCAATTTTGACACGGTAGCACAAATGACTTTAATCGTAAGTGAGAGAAGACGTAAGAATAATCATTATCATAAAACTGATGAAAATGAGCAAGAATAGAGGAGAGGATGAAAATAGGCCCTGAAGAGGCGGAATCTCGCGCTGGGTTTTGAGCGGGCTGTGGATCATCAGAAGATGAATCTGCAAGAGAGGGAAACGTGTCAGAGGGCCCAGGGGATCTCCCTGGGCCAAACCCTCCGATGGCTAAGTCAGTAGAGCGATGGTGGAAGTGATAATGGGGGGAGGAGAGAGCTGATGCGCGAGAATCCTCTCCACCAAGGGGTGAAGCGAATCGTGCTCAGGAGCTTAGGATATGTGAATACCTAGTTCATCTTACCATCTTCCGGAGGGTATCCCTTGCTTAAATAGTGCGCCGTCTTCAGGAGTCCTGTAAGCTGAGGGGTTCCCGGCGGGAGTTATGTCTTTAACGGGGGCTTTCGTGGCCTGATCGTGGGAACGTTATCCCCTTGGAGTCCGGCAGCTCCCATGACTCTCCCGCTGGCGGAGGACTCTGAACGGTCGCACCTGCAGATAATCAATCGGTCTTACCGAGCCTCGGGGATGCTAGCTCACGTCCGAGCGATTGGCATGGCCCGGCGAGGGTGGGGTCGGATAGATCGGCTGGAGCCTATCTCTCTCGGATGGGAAGAGGGCTTTAGGCCGGACCTTCCTTGGGACCTGACCGTTGTCTCGGGCCCTCCGAGCCTAGAAGGCCGCCCGGGAGAGTTGGTTCCTCGAGTCTTATTTATTGGGCTTTTCTCCCGAAGTGGGCCCTGTGGGCTATCACATGGGTGGGCTCGCCTGGTTGGACCTTGTAGGTCTTGTTGGGCTGCCTTTGTGGTGGGCTGCGGAAATCCCCCTCTCCACTTGACCCCCTCTTACTCCCGAGCCAAGGAGGCTCGGATGAGTAGTTTTTCGAGGCTTTGGACCGGCGTGGCTCAGGTGGGTGGAATTCCGTTGGCGTTGTGGAGCCGCTTATAGCGGTCGCCGAGGCCCGTAATGATGATCCTGACGGATTTGAAATGAAGGGGCCCCCCTTTTTCTCGGAGCACGGAACGGCGCGCCGCCACCCTCAGGGGTTTATAGGGGGCACTGTTCATCGTTCTAGGCTTCCAGGGTTTTAAGCTTTCCTTACTTCTTGATGCGCCGTGAGAGCACAGCGGAGACGCGGAGCCTTGCGGCGGCGTTCGAAGAGTTGGCGAGGATAACCGCGGAGGCGATCCGGCAACTTCCTTCTCCCCCGGAGTCATCAAGCTCGTGCGAGGGATCTTCTCTCGACTCGATGGCGGACCGGAGCCCGGAGCCTGTGTCGGTGAGGCGGGAACCCGTCCCCAACTGTAGCGAGTTGGGGGAGACGGAGGTGAGGAGGTTAGAGCACCATTTCCGTCTGCCTCTCCGCTATAGCTTTGTTGCCGCCACTCCGTACGAGACGAGTTTGGATGATCGTGCTGGGTTTATTTGCACCTTCCTTCTGGCTTGGAAGAGTGGATTTTGGCTTCCTTTCGATCCTTACGTGCTACAGCTTCTCAATTTTTTTCGATTGGCACCTATTCAGTTGGTGGCCAACTCCTATCTTCTTCTTTCGGCCTTCGGGATTCTGTGTCGCCAGCGCGACATCTACCCTTCTCCGGACCTCTTCCACTTCTTCTTTGAGTTGAAAGCGCACCCGCAGGCAGGGAAAGGCTTCTACTTCATCCAGGCGTGGAGGAACAGGAGCTGCATCTCGCTTGCGGCGAAGGACTCCTCGCACAAGGGGTGGAAGACCCAATTCTTCTGGGTGAAGGCGGTGGCGACGGACGAGATCTGGAGATGCCGGACCTCGCCCAACTTTCACCCGAATCTGCCCCCTCGCCAGGAGGAGTTCCCTCCTTACGTGGAGCAGCAGGCTGCCCGTCTGCTGGAGAATCGCCAATCGACCGAGGAGCTGGTGACGCCGGAGAACATCGAACGGTGTCTTCTCTCGCGGTTGACGTTGTCAGGTACGGCTCTTGAGGCTCTTTTTCTGGGGTGGTAGCTCTTTTTTCTCCTCCTGACCGGGGCTTCTTCTTGCTGCAGACGTGAAGCGGGAGCCTCTGGAGGAGGCGGCCGAGGTCATCGATCTGGGAGATGACTCGGCAGCCGATGAGCCTGATGCCCCGGTGGGTCGCGTCAATGCCGGAGATAAGGGCAAGGGAGCGGCCTCCGAGGGATCTTCTCGATCGACTGGTCTGAAGCGCAAGGATCCCCTGGTGGGGAAACTACGGGAGGCCGCGAAGGCCAGGAAGAGGGCCAGGAAAGCCGGTCTTCCTACCACCGTCGGGGGTGATTCTGGCTCGACGGCACTCCCCTCTCGGGGGTAGGATGGGGCCGACCCTTCCGGGCTGGCTCTCCCATCTGCCGAGCGAGAGGGGGCCGAGGAGACCAGGGGCCCCGCAGAGGGAGGTGATGGGTCGGCTCTCCCCTCTGTAGGGACAGAAGGGGCCGATGCCGGCGTGGTCGGTGCTGGGACCGAGGGTTCGGTCGACGCGGATGGGGGTGCGCCCGCGGGGGCGTCGCAACCCCAAGTGCCGGTAGCTTCTGGTGCGGTGGATCCCGCGGCGCCGGTCGAGGGTGGGGGTTTGCCCGGGGAGGCGTTGCAACCCCAACCGACCGTGGCGCGCGGGGCGGTTGGTTTCGCCGCCACAACAGGGCCTTCTGGCGGGGTGCCCAGGGTGGAGCAGTCCCCTTTGCCGGAACCTCTGGTCAGGCTCGGTGTCTCGGGTGACCTGTACCGGCTCTGCCGGTCGATCGCCGATAGGACGAGGGGGGGAGAAAAGTGCAGCACTCCTGTCGGGGTCCTTGACATCCTGATGGAGGGCGGCCTGGTCATAGCTCGGACAGCGGCCGTGATGACAGAGGCGCACGCCCGGACGGAGGCGGAGCGGTCGAAGCTCGCCTGGACCCTTGGTGGATGCGAGGGGAAACTGGCCCGGCTCGAGGGGGAGCACGAGGGGCTCCGGCGGGAGTTCCTCGCATTCAGGGAGTTGGCGCGGTCAAGCCGATGGGAAGCCGAGGTGCTGGCCGAGCAGCTGACAAGGGCCCAAGAATCGCTCGAGAGGAAGAGCAAACGTCTAGAAGACGAGCGTCAACGTCACATCGAGCTGGATAGCCTCTAGGAGCTTGAGCGCGGCGAGCTGCAGGATCGGGCGGAGGACGCGGAGTGCCTTCGCGCTGAGGCTGAGGCGGACCGAGCCCGGGCGGAGGGTCTGATGATCGAAGCCGAGCGGAGGATGACCGAGCTGGAGGAGCGTCTGGCGAGGGCGGAAGAGCGTGCGGCCGAGGCGGAGCGGGATCGGGACGGGCAGGTCGAGGGGGAGGCGATCGAGCGCTATAAAGACTCGGAAGCTAACTCGGCCGACCTGATTGCGGCTGCCCTACCCTACTACGAGGTAGCGCTCCGCCGGGGTGCTCGAAAGGGGTTCAGGCAGGGCTATCGCCGGGCGATGAACTATGCCAATGAGCACCTTGCCGGGGGTGATTTTCCTTATGGCCAGAGTTATGACTCGGACGAGTCAGATTCCAGCTCCTCATCTTCGGCCGGGGAAGAACCAGAGGAATCGCCTCCAGCGGGGTCACCAGCTTCGGAGGCCTCGGGAGGGCTCACGACCGGGACAGTTCTCGCACAGGCGAGGTCAGTGTCCGGGCCGGCCGTCGCCGAGGGTACCGGGGGTGACGCGTCCCCTACTGTTGTTCCCGAGCTTCAAAGTGGGCCCGAGGCCTGATGTAACTTTATTTTGCCCCTTCCCCCTTTTGTCTGTCTTTCCTTTTGTAAGAGGTTTTCATGGGAGACAATAAATGACTTACTTTATTTGATCGCTATCTTCGCTGTGATTTGGTTGGCGTATCGGGACAGTTGGAAAGTGCCGATATTTTTTGCGCCGTTTTCGCACGTCGATTCGGGAGACTTCTTGCCGGCGTCCTTCCGTATTACCATGCTTTGAAAGTCGAGGTGCTTCGTGAATCCCGCTAGAGTGGGGATCGAGGAATTTGAGGTGATCTTTCAGGGGAGGTCCTATAGCGTGTTTTCGAGGGGGGAGTCATTTAAGGCGCGTGGCCTCCCTTGGCCTATAAAAAGGACCGAAGGGTGCTCCTTCCCTCTTAACACTTAGGACTCTCGCCGGCGGTCTGCTCTTATTCCCTCGTCTTCGCTCTGCGTTGCGTCGCCGCGATCGGAGCATGGAGGACCCTTCAGAAGGTGACGCTGTAGACGACGGGGAGCGGCCGGTTCCAGCTGTCCTGGAATATCGGTCGGGTCCCACGGTCGCCACGCGTGCATGAGACGGGTCCGACGGTCGCCGCGCAGATCTGGAGAGGGCTTCGACGTGCGGGGGCACGCCGTTTGCCTCCTCTTGGCTCCGGCGAGGCTTCCGGGCAGACGCCGAGATGGAGGGCGGATGGGGGAGTTAGGGATGCCGGCCGCCATTCCCCTCCGTGGGAGGGGAGGAGGCGGCTCCAGTTCCTTCCTCACCCCTATCCGCAGCCTCTTTCTCTCTCTTTTGTTCTTCATTTCTTTCACTCTTCGGGGGCTGCTTGCTTTCTGTTCGCCTCCAAACAGTTGGTAGTTTGGCATAGAGGGGACCTTCACGGCGCTCCTTTTTCCAGGTTGTTGCCAACTTGGAAGGTAGCCTTCCTCGCGTGAAAGGTGGCCTTCTCCTTGCTGTCCCTCTGTCACCTTTGTCACGGTCCACCCGAGCCAATTGGGTCGACCATCTCTTGTCCGAGCCAGTTTCTACGCGAGGCAGAGTCAGTGGCTGGATGCGAGAAGGTCAAGACCGGGTCGGTCGGGCGATGGCCGTTTGCCGCGGTGCTAGATGGATTTTTACTTTTCACTATGTAATGTATTGGCAGTTGCCTTTCTGATGTACCAACAGTTATCTTGAATGAATGCGAAAGATAAGGGAGTTTATTTTACCCGATTTGTTGATACAGTATTCAGAAATAAAATCTGCGTAGTGTGGTTGCATTCCATGTCCGGGGAATGGGTTCCCCTTCCATTGTGGCTAACCTGTACGCACCTTTCCCGAGCGTCTCGATCACTCAGTAGGGGCCTTCCTAGTTGGGGGATAGCTTGCCCGCCGCCTCCAGTGGTCGAGATGCTTCGGTCTTCCTGAGAACGAAGTCCCCTGGTCGGAATTGTCTGCCTCGGACCTTGGCGTTGTAGTACCGAGTGAGGCGACGCTGGTATTCCGTAGCTCGGACGTTCGCGATCTCTCGGAGTTCGTCTGCCAGGTCGAGGTTCTCGAGCAGCTTCTGCTCGTTTGCCTCGGGAAAAAAGTTGATCACTCGGAGAGATGGATTGGCGATTTCTAACGGAACGACGGCTTCGGTGCCATATACCAGTTGAAAAGGGGTCTCACCGGTTGCCGTTCTGGGGGTCGTTCGGTGCGACCATAGTACGCTGGGCAGTTCCTCGAGCCAGCTACCCTTAGCCTTGCCGAGTCTGGTTTTTATGCCCTTCAAGATGGTCTTGTTGGCATTTTCAACCAGCCCGTTGGCCTGAGGGTGGGCGACCGAGGTGAAGTGGTTGCGGATATTTAGGTCGGCACATCTGTCTCGAAGTATCGAGAGTCGAATTGCCGCCCGTTATCGCTCACTATCACTCGGGGGACGCCGAAGCGACAAATGATCGATTTCCATATGAAACCCCAGACGACTGTCTCGGTGATCCTCGCTGTTGCTTCAGCCTCGATCCACTTGGTGAAGTAGTCGATGGCGACGATGATGAACTTCTTCTGGGATTGAGCCGTTGGGAATGGCCCAAGGATGTCGATCCCCCACCGAGCGAAAGGGTAGGGCTCGGTAAGGGTGACAAGTTCCGTGGCCGGCTGGTGGACCAAATGGTCGAACCGCTGGCAACGGTCGCAATGTTGTACGTAAGCCGTGCAGTCGCGCTGTAGGGTCGGCCACCAGTATCCTTGCCTTAGCAGGATTCTGGCCAGCGACCGACCTCCTGAATGTGCTCCGCATCGGCCTCGATGAATCTCTTCAATAGCTTGGCTTGCTTCGTCGGGGCCGAGACACTTCAGAAGTGGCCCGGAGAATGATCTTCGGTAGAGAGCGTTGTCGAGGATGACGAAGCGCTGAGCTTGGTACTTCATCCGGCGGGCTTCTCGAGGGTCGGAGGGTTCCTGGGAGTCTCGTAGCCAGGATAGGTAGGGGGAGCGCCAGTCGTCGGGAGTGGCCGAGTCAATGGCGAGGAGCTCCGAGTCTATGCTCGGGCGCTCTAGCTCTTCTAGGAGGACCGATCGTGTACCTTCTGGGTCTAGGGAGGAGGCCAGTCGGGAGAGGGCGTCCGCCCGAGAGTTTTGCTCCCGAGCTATTCGGACTACCTCGAACTCCTCGAACTGCTGGGCCAGGCTCCGGACCAACTGGAGGTATTTGATCATAGGTGCCTCCCGAGCTTCGTACTCGCCACTGACCTGGCTTGCAACTAGCTGGGAGTCAGTGTGGATCCTGACTCGCTCAGCCCCCAACCGTCAGGCCATGCGGGCCCCCGAGATAAGGGCCTCGTACTCGGAAGCATTGTTGGATGCCAAGAAGTTGAACTTTAGGGCGTATTGCAACTCTATTCCTTCGGGGGACCTTAGGAGGATCCCTGCGTCGCTGCCGACCGAGTTGACGATCCATCGACGAATAGCTCCCAGGTTGGCCCGGTTGCTGTCGGAGGCCTGTCCTCGACCGGAATGGTGCTCTCGGCGATGAAGTCGGCGAGCGCTTGTCCTTTGATAGCTGATCGTGGCTGATACGAGATGTCGTATGGCCCGAGCATGATGGCCCATCTGACAAGTCACCCCGAGGCTTCGGGGTGGGCCAGAATCTTCTTCAGTGGCTCGCCGGTTAGCACTGTGATGGGATGCCCCTGGAAGTAGGGTCGGAGGTGCCTTGCAGAGGTAACCAACGCTAGCACGAGTTTCTCGGTTGCGGGGTACCTCCGCTCGGCCTCGCTGAGCACCTTGCTGGTGTAGTAGACCGGCCTCTCGACTCCCGAGTCATTTCTGACTAGGACCGAGCTGACCGTTGACGGCGTCGCCGAGAGATAGAGCAACAAGACCTCGCCAGGGACAGGCTTGGAAAGCATCGGGGGCGAAGCCAGGAACTCTTTGAGCTCGGCGAACGCTGTCTGGCATTCCCCATCCCATGCGAACGTGGCAGATGCTACCTTGGGCCCCCTCATCAGCTTGAAGAAGGGCAAGCATCGTTCGGCCGCACGGGACAGGAAACGACTGAGAGCAGCGACACGCCCCGTTAGACGCTGGACGTCTTTAATACACGTGGGCGGGCGCATGTCCAGGATGGCCTGGACCTGTGGACACCAAAAATTGCACGTCCAAATGTCATGCTCGGCCCAGCATCAACAACGGCGCCGAGTGAAGAAACCCCGGAGAAATCAAGCACAAAAGGCCCCACAGTCCGTGGGCCCCAAAGGAAATCAAACGGGCCATGACTCGTGCTCGCAACGGGCTCAGAACGGGCCCCATATACACACCCCATGAGGAGCCCTTCAGCGGCACGCCCAGCCCCCATGGGGTCTTCAACGGCACGCCCAAAGGGGCCTTCAACGGCACGCCCCAACGGAGCCTTCAACGGCACGCCCAGTTGAGGCTTCAACGGCACGCCCTGGCAGAACCCTCCAGCGGCACGCTCCCTTCAGCGGCACACCCTGCCGCGGCCCTCGCCGGCACACCCCTATGGGGGTTCACCGGCACACCCCCAAGGGGGTTCACCGGCACACCCCATGGGGGGTCTTCACCGGCACACCCCCATGGGGGGGGTCTTCAGCGGCACACCCCCATGGGGGGGGGTCTTCACCGGTACACCCCCATGGGGGGGGTCTTCACCGGCACACCCCCCATAGCGGGGGGTCTTCAGCGGCACACCCCCTTTGGGGTTCAACGGCACGCCCCCTGGGGGTCTTCAGCGACACACCCTGTAGGGTCCCCAGCGGCACGCCCTTCAGGCCGTTCAGCGGCACGGCCCTTTGGGGCTTCAGCGGCACGCCCTCAGCAGTCTTCAGCGGCACGCCCTTCAGGCCGTTCAGCGGCACGCCCATCCGGGGCTCCAGCGGTACGCTCTTTTGGCACTACAGCGGCACGCTTGTTCAGCCCTTCAACGGCACAGCGGTGAAGCTCTTTCAACGGGCGATGTGAGGCCCATGCCCTACACATCCTTGGCGCGCAGTGGAGCCGTCTGAGGTGGCAGCTGGTCGTTGGGCCACGTAGCCTACCCCACTGACAGCCAGTACAGGGGCAGGTCAAACCCATCATCACAGCCGGCTTCCCGCCTTCGACGGTCGTGCTCGAAGTCGTCGGTGGCTGGGAGTATAAAAGCCTCCTGTTAAAACACAGAGAGGGAGATATAGAGGAAAAGGAGAGGAGAAGAGACGAACAGAGAGAGGAGAAGAGGTTCCAACAGTAGAGGGCACACACAGGAGAAAGAGGAGAAGAAAGAAGAGAAGAAGAGGCCCTCCCGGCCTGTGCTCCGTCCGACGGCCACCGGGAAGAAACAAGAGTAAGAGAGAGAGAGCTTGTTGTATTGGGGGAAAGGGTTGGGGATAGTGGCCAATGTCTTAGGCCCGGACGTTTTCGTCTCTCTTGTATCCCATTTCTCCTGGGGATTCTTTCTCCTTCTCCCTTTTGTCCATGGCCCCATCCGGGGGTTTGCTTTTGTAATATATATGTAGGGCCACGCCCTCTTGATTCTCATGAATGAAAACCACCCTCTCCGGGTTCCTCTTCGATCTTCGATGTTTTATGCTAGGCTTTGCGGGCTTTTCGACGGACGATCCGTTACTCCCTCTATGTCTTCATTCCTCCGGCGTCTTTAGGGTCCTCCACGTCGATGTATGTTTCCCCCTTCTGTTAGCCTTGGCTCCGTGAGCTCCTCACTCCCTTCCATGGCCATATACCGTGTTCCCGGGCTTGAGGAGAAGGGGAGTTACCCTTCTTTCTTCCCAACCGCTCAGTTACTAATAGGCCACCCTTGGCCTTGAAATCCCCTGTCTTTCTTCCTCTTTCCCTGAACAGCCACCAAGTACCCCCCCCAGTTGCTAATACCCTTTTCAAGCCTCTCAGCGGTGCACCTTTCCGGCCTTTGGTCGGTACACCTTTCCGGCCCTCAACGGCACGCCCAGATCAGCCCTCAGCGGCACGCCCAGATCAGCCTTCAGCGGTGCGCCCACCCTTGGCCTTCAGCGGCACACCCTGTTCAGCCTCCAACGGCACACTTTGTTCAGCCTTCAACGGCACACCCTGTTCAGCCTCCAACGGCACACTTTGTTCAGCCTTCAACGGCACACCCTGTTCAGCCTACAACGGCACACCCTGTTCAGCCTTCAGCGGCACACCCCCTGTTCAGCCTTCAGCGGCACACACCCTGTTCAGCCCTCAGCGGCACGCCCTTCAGTCCCTCAGCTTACCCCTTTGTCCAGTCCCAGTCCAGGTCCCTTAGATGTCTTCGATCTGTCGTTCTCCTTCACGTTTTCTGAGTCACTATAAAGGTGTTGCCCCCCCCGGGGGCCCACCTCCAGTTGTCGGGTTCCGCCACATCATGTGGGCGCGTTCCCTGTATCTCCCTTACGCCCCGGGTTAAGGGGAGATGCTGCCGAATTTTTGTGAGAAACTAATAAACAATTAAAAGAGGCAAAAGGAGGCAACAAACAAGTAAGATAACTGACGAAACCTTCCAACTCATCAAACCACTGTCGGCATCATGACGAGAACTGAATCGGGCTAATTAACCACCTGGCCGCCCGAAAACCCGACCCGCAAGAAAAGAGACCGAACCGAACCAAGAGAACAAACGCGGGAGGAATTTTATACGAACTTACACAAGGGTTAAGACAAGAAGAAAAGAAAAGCCTTAAAGCAGGTAATCGAAACTGAGTTAACCTCCATCACCCCCTGCCCAACTCCCAGCGGCACACACACACCCAGCCTCCAGCGGTACGCCCCTGCAGCCCTCAGCGGTACGCCCTTTGCAGCCTCCAGTGGTACACTCTCTACAGCCCTCAGCGGTACGCCCCCCTGTAGCCCTCAGCGGTACGCCCCAGCCCTCGGCGGTACACTCCCGTTTTCCCCTTCGCCGGCACACTATACATATACACATATACAACTTGACAAGGGCATTAATAATAGCAAATAAATTAATAAAAATTACGCTAATTAAAGGACTCCGAATGCGTAATATTAATCACAATAAAAGAGGCAGGAGGGGTAATAGAAAAATAAATAATAAACCAATGATAATAATAAGAATAATCATGCATAGAAGAAGAGAAATCATCCCGGACAAAGGCACGAATAAATAGTAAACATCAAATTAGAAATCCCAGAAGGTATAACCTAGAAAGCTCTAGATAAAAGATGCTAATGCCCACGCCGCAGCCCGCTCTCTCCCCGGGATCCGGGGCAAAAGGAACAACAACGCTGCCCCTTTAGGTCGAGCCCGAGTCTCGGGAATTCCCCCGATAGGGCCGGGCTTTGATCTAACCTCGGGCCGACATCCTAATCGGATCGGATTTGTTTTCTCGTTCCGGATACCTTCCGAACCCTCATTTAAAATTGCCGCATGCTCGGCAGACATTTGAAGGGATCTACCTCGATTTTCTCATTGTGGCGCTGTCACGGACTTGTGTCCGAATACGAAAAGTCTACGAGTGGCCGACACGGCCGACAGTTTATGGCCTTAATACAACTTTAAGTGTGACCCATCCCTATCTCTCTCGTATAATTAGTGTTACTCCTTTCGGCCGCGGGGCCTCTAATTTCGGCAATTAATCAAGGGTATTCCCTCGTATGAGGGATGTAAATGACGTCGTGACCTTCATGGCGCGACGGGATTCGGTCCCGACACGAACCACACAATCGTCTGACGAAGTCAGATCGAGCGCACCATGGGCTCTCCGGAGCCCGAATAAATTGTCACTCCGGTGACTGGCACGCCCACGCACTCAATAAAACCAACAGACGAATGGGAGCCCCAGTCTAACGGAAAGTGCGTCCACAACTCTGGCACGCCCGGTGGGACCGCTCCACCCTTCATCTCTTTGCCGAAATTAGGGGCCCCACAGCCCCCTTCTTGTAATACTAACTGCGTTATCTTTTTAAATGCAGAAGAAAAAAAAGTGAAGAGAGAGAGGCATCATGGAGCCGACAATGGGTGTCATCTGCAGCCCTGAGGTTGTGGAGAATCACGTGCGAGGTGGCTACCTGGCGGTACCCCTCACTTTCGGGAGCTTCCCTCCCACCGTGGGTTTCCCCAACTTCCTGGGGGTAGCCTTCTTCCAGATCCTCGACGTGGAAACGCCCGAGGAGCCTCAAACCAACGCTCCCGCTCCGGGAGCCGTCGAAGCTGCCGCCGGCCGAGCTGTGGCCGAAGACAACAATAGCGTCCGCACAACGACGCTCAGCTGCAACGTGCACCACGTGCACCAAACTACCGGCCCGTTCCACCAAGGGTCGACATCCCACCGGAGAAGGCTCCGGAAAAGCAACATCGGCGCCGGATCAGGGCGTCGCGCCTCCAACTCCGGGAAGTCCATGACGGTTGGGGCCCTCCGAGTCCGCCTAGACGGGCAGAGGTCCCAGGTGACACCGGACCGCATCATCCCAACCGTTCCAGTCCGCAACTCCTTTGAAGGACTGGCTAAGCTGAAGGAGAAGACGAGGCCCATAGCCCCGGTCGTAGCACCAAAGAGGACGCCGGGTCACAGGCCGGCTAAACTGAAGCAAGTCTGGGTGCCTAAGGAGACCCAGCCCAGCGCACCCGCCCAGGCAGGGCCCAGCATCTTCCGCCCCGGGAGGACCCGACGCCATGACAGGGCTGAGGTAGTGACCCCCACTCTCCGACCGGCACCTGTCATCCTGGTGCCGTCCGAGGATGCTCACCGCCGTCGCCGGGGGCGCCGACACAACGCCGCCCGCTCGGCACTCAGGGCCTACTCTCCTTCCGCTGCTGTCGTCGACTCGCAACCACAGGCCGCTCTCCCTGACCAGGAGTGGGAAGGGATCGAGCAGGCCATGAGAAGCTACCTCCGAGGCCCGGGTAGCACCCCCGCTGGCCGCCGGAGACTACTGGGGGCAATGGCCTCCGCCTTCCAGGAAGAAAGGGGGGAACCTGCACCTAGTATGGAGTCGAGGACCCGCCCGGAAGAGCCGCGCCAGTCCCCTGTACGGGAGGAGGCGCCGTCCCGACGGTCGGTCTTCGACAGGCTAACATTCCCAGGAGGACCGTCCCGGAGGGCATCAAGAAGAAACAAGAATAGGAAATGGCTGACATTCACCTGCAACATGGCAGGAGTCCATGGTCGGTATGGGGCCTTACCCGCCGACCCGGAAGAATTGGCCAGAATAGCTGCCAGGCCGGGACCCCTTACCAGAAGAAGGAGAGCGGCAGGCGGCGCGACACCTGGGGAGCCCCTCACGGCCCTCACGGCCAATGTAGTCACCACCGGCGACACGAGTGGCGGACCCTCGACATCATCCGAGGACGCCCCGGCCGAAGAGACGGGGGGCATACCCAGCCTCCCCACAGCTGACCCAGTAATGCTGCTCATGATGCAACGATTCCAGCAGGAAATCGAATCACTTAAAAAGCAATTGAATGAGCGAAACACACCACCCCCAATGTCCTGGCAGACCGAGGTCACACCCGAGGCACCCAGGGACGGGGGGCAGTCTCCCGAGGCAGCTCTCCCAGCAACCCTCAATCCTCACGGGGGCGCGCCCCCGCAGCAATCACATTGCGCAGCAGTCACCCCGCCACAGGCTCTGCTTTCACAAGGATCCCCCATGGCCCCCCGGGCGACCGTGGTAGCCACCCCGAGCGCACAGCCCGCTCATTTTTACCCGAGCTCAGTCGACCCGGCGGTAGTCAGCCGGTTAATGCTCGAGCAGATGATAGATATGAAATTGGCTGAGAGGGGCGATGGGGGTCAGACGCCTTTCGACGTCTACCGGGTACCCTACCCGGTTCATTACGCTGCCAATAAGCTGCCGGCTGGCGTCACCAAGCCGCCGAAATTCGAGAAGTTCAACGGGCAAGGATCTCCCAGAGAGCATATTGCCTATTATGTGAACGTCATGGGAGACTTGGCTGCTGATGAAGCCTACCTCCTGAAGTTCTTCGGCTCAACACTCACCGGGCTTGCCTTTGAATGGTACTCCGGCTTGTCGCCCGGGTCCGTGGCCGATTGGCCCGACATGCAGAAGAATTCAAAGAAAGATTCTACGTGGCCGAGAGAGAAGTTACCATGGCTGAACTCTACGCCACGAGGCAGAAGAATGATGAGTCGGCTCTTGACTACATTAAGAGGTGGAGGAACCTCAGCATGAGGTGCAAACGCCCCCCGCATCAGGAGGACGCAGTGCAGATCTGCAAGCAAAACTTAAAGAAAGAAATCCTAGAAAGAATGATCGGCACTGAGGTTAAGACATTTGACCGTCTGAATAATGTGGTAGCAGAGATCGAGGCATTCTTGGCCCGATACTCCTCCACCCCGGCTATGTCAAGCCAGAGGGCCAGACAGGCGGAGAAGAAGCCGGCTCCCCCGAGGTGCATGCACTAGACTTCCAGGCTTTCGAAAAGCAGAAGGAGAAAGCCAAGGGAGCAGCTAACCCTCCGCCACCCAGAACCACAGAACGGCGAGAAGGCCCCTCACTAAGAGAGAAGATGAGAAACAAGTTGTATTCCTTCTCCCGGGACAAGTCCAAGCTCCTGTTTGAGTGGGCAACCAGCTACAATAAGATCACATTGCCAGAGCCGAAAAGGCCTGGCGACTCAAAGAAGAAAGATGACCCGTGCTTCTGTCTGTACCACCGGGTGCTCGGGCATACTATTGAAGATTGCTACGTCTTCAAGGATGTTATTGAGTCCTTAATCAGAGACGGGGAGCTGGACATGGGGGAGCATAAAGTAGACCCCCCGCAGCCACACGAGCTGCCCAGTATAGCCTCCTCCGTCAGTATGATCTCGCTATATCAGGAGCTGCCAGAAGAATGGGCGAAGGCCTGTGCCCGTGCCACTTATGAAACCTTTATCATGGCCCCAGCTCAAGACCAAGAAGGGTGGCAGACTGCACCCGGAAAAACCAGGAAGGCGCGCGCCTCTCGACCCACCCCAGGAATTCACTCGAGGGTAGCAACGCCCCTGCCTGCACCGCCCCCAATAAACCCTGTCTGCCACGACACGGCCCCCCGGCTGGTCATGAGGCGGCCCACTCACAACAGGAAGAGCTCTGCCCCGCTGCGGATGCACAAGAAGACTAGCCCGGCGGTTGAAAGACTCCAGGATATTATTGACGGGCTCGAAGATTATGAACAACCCGAAATCCAGCCTGTGGAGCTGAAGGAGTATGTCCCCTGGACGGAGTTCGAATCACTCGAGCTGGCTCCGGGAACAGAAGCTGATGCAGACAAAGAGCCTCCCCTGTGGGGTGAACCTCCTCAAGAGCAGCCACCCGCTGCAGCAGGCAAGAAGAAGAAGAAGAGAAGACCCAGGGGCAAGAAGAAGAAGGAGGTCGTCTTCGCCTGCAATACCCTCTCGGCGCTGTTCGACACCGCTCTCTCCCTGGAAGAGAAAGAAGGAGAGCCACCCCATGAGCCGGCAGAGGTGAATCAAGCTGAGGCGTCCACCTCCCAACACGCCACCAGGTCCGGAAGGAAATGGGGGCGCCCTCCTCAGGACAACCTCAACATCATGCTCAGGGGGGAACGACCATACCAGGTTCCCGAGCCCGAGGTCCGAGGCACCGAGATCCCTCCTCCATCAGACCTCTACCCCGGAGGCACCAAGAGTCAAAGCACCCCGTCATTCGCCGAGTTCCTGTCCGCCCGAGCAGGAAGGCGGGTGCACCCCCAGGGGTCCGCTGTGACCAGTGAAGCAAGCATTCCCCAAGCTTTACCAGCGGCAACTCCTGTCCAGCCAGAGGAAGAATTCAGCGGCACCCCAAACCTCGCCGAATTCATGCGGGCAGCGGAAGAGGCTCGACCGACCCCGCCGGCTCAACAAGCTGCAGCAGAACCCATAAAACAGGCATCCCCTGATCCGGCACCCCAATTCCAGGATGAAGGCAGGCGCAGCAAGCCCGAAGAGATGAAACTGCTCAAGGTACGGGCGGCCGAGCGGATAGTCAGACATCTCAAGAAAATCCCGACCCGGTTCACGGTGTGGGAGATGCTGTCCTTGAATGAAGAAACACGGCAAGCCATCATCGCCGCACTCCAGACGCCAGCACACCTTGAAGCCTGTTTGGCAGAAATACCACCTGAAGTAGCAGTGGCTTTCACAGAAGACGACATGCTCCTGCCGACTTGCAGCCATAACAGGCCCCTCTACATGAAAGGGCAGCTGAACGGCCAGCCTATCAACAGGGTCTTGATCGACCCAAGAGCAGCGGTGAATATACTCCCGTACCGGGTATACCAGAAGCACTACTTTGACGTACATCTGGTCGAAGTTAAAAATGTCAAGATTGCCGGCTTTAACCAGAAATGCGAAGTTCCTATGGGGGTCGCAGAGTTCAACTTGACCTTTGATGACTTCACCACCAAGGTCCAGTTCCACGTCATCAACTCCAGCACTTCCTACAAGGCGTTGCTTGGCCGGCCTTGGCTACACCAGAACAGAGTGGTGCCCTCCACCCTGCATCAATGCATCAAGTACCCCTGTGAGGGAAAGGAAGTCAGAATCTTCGCCGACCTCCACCCGTTCGAGGTGTTCGAGTGTCACTTGTCAGATGCTAATCTGTACTTGGAGAAGGCGAAGCAAGCTCCTCAAGTCATCCAAGACAAGGGCAAGAAGAAAATGGAATCAGGGGGCTGGTTTCCTCCGCCACCCCCAGACTATGTAGCTCCCCCGCATGTACCATTTATTGCACAAGAAGAAGGGGTATTCAGGGCAGCCCCTCTCGCCATCTACCCCACACCGGGGGCACCCTGCCTCGAAGACCTGCTAGAAGATGTCAGGGTCCCGCCAGGGATCGTCAAGCCGATAGCAGAGATAGAATCCCAAGCAGCTGAATGACTGAAAACCTTCGAGGTGCCTAACTCTGAGGGGCCGCCCACTATTTTCTACGTGGCCGGGGAAAAGCCGGTCAGGGAAGACGATGATTGCCGGTTCCCTGACGAGTTGCATGACCCGCACGTCCCCATCACGGGACTTCCCCACATGACTGACCAGGCAGCCAGAATGGTCAGAAAGCAGAAGATTCCTCCCTACCAGCCCTCCAGCCGGAAGGAAATGTTTGAAAGAATGTGGAACCCACCAAACCTGGATCGACGGTTGCTGAAAATCACCAAGCACCCCGGTCTGGGCTTTTCACTAGAAGATTACTACGAGACTGATGTCATATCGGTCTCAGCATGGCCCGGCGACGACCCCGCAGAAGCTGCAGATTCGTTGGAAGCCCACCGAGACACATGTCCCGGGGCCTCGGCCGAAGAGGCACAAGACGAAGAAGTATTCCTGTGGAAGCCTCCCAGCCGCCGCTATATGGAGAAGACCCCCTCCTTTTCCGAAGTATCGACCTCGAGAGGGCACGCCAGCGAGGCGCCTCCACCCCGGCCGGCCGGCGAAGCAAGGAGCAGTAGCACGGGCCATGCCCCGAGCTCCCCTCGATACGACCCCGTCATGTACGCCTTGTACCATAGGCAGCAACGGGAGATCGAGATGTTAAAAGCACGACTGGCCGAGTTAACCTCGCTAGTCGCCGACCTGACCCAAGGATCTCTTCCCCCATGGGGTGGCCGGATGCCTCGGCCCCGAGGCACCAGTCCCGACACCCCCACCCTGACAAGGCGGGAAATGAGAGACATGGCAAGCCCGCTGATCGAGCGGCCAACCAGGCAAGGGCTGACACTCCAAGAGAAGCTGCAGAAGCCTTATTCCTTTCCGAGAGAGAAGACCCGGGGCATCTTCGACTGGGCTTGCCATTACGGCAAGGTCTCCCTTCCACGGTCCAAGAGGCCGCAGGACACCCGAAGAAGCGGGAATCCACTGTTTTGCCCTTACCACCAAATACTGGGCCACGCCATTGAAGACTGCTATGTCTTCAAAGACCTCGCTCAAAGCCTCATCGACAGGGATGAGCTTAGAATGGGGGACTACGTGGTAGCCCCGCCACGCCCCCATGTGGCAGACAGCCCCAGGGCAGGAGCCTACACTGTGTCCACCCGATGCCGGGCGCCCGAAGATGCGGCTACCCCAGCCTCTGCAGGAGCGGTCTATGATGAATACACAGAAGAGCCCGAGATGCACTTATGCCCTCCTGAACCTGCGGACCTTACGTACCCGGCGGCTACGACCCTGGGGGACTGCGAGGCAAATGCAACCTCTATGCCCAGTCGTGATGAACAAGGAGAGGGAGATGACGTCCTCGAGCCCGAAGACAATGAAGACCAAGACTTCGTGGATTTGTCGCCAGCCCCGCCGGAAATTGAAAATAGCGGCCAGGCCACAGTCGACGAATTGGTTGAAATCAACCTCGGCACAGAAGACAATCCCAGGCCGACTTTTTTGAGTGCTCTCATGCCTCTACAGGAAAGAGAATAATACACAAAGTTGCTGCAAGAATTCCGGGATTGCTTTGCCTGGAACTATGAAGAAATGCCCGGACTGAGCCCCGAGGTGACTCAACACATCCTGTCTATTGATCCCAAAATGGAACCAGTGAAGCAACCTCCCCGGCGCATGAGGCCGGAGTTAACCAGCCAGATCTGCAAAGAAGTCGACAAGCTCATAAACGTCGGTTTCGTGGCAGAAAATCAATACACCACATGGCTGGCCAATATTGTACCGGTGAAAAAGAAGAATGGACAGATCAGGATTTGCGTGGACTTCCGCGACCTGAATAGAGCCTGCCCGAAAGATGACTTCCCGGTGCCTATCACCGAAGTGATGATTGATGCAACCACCGGCCACGAGGCCATGTCCTTTATGGATGGGTCGTCCGGCTATAACCAAATCTGGATAGCCGACCACGACCGGGTCCATACGGCTTTCCGGTCACCCAAAGGGGTATTTCACTACAAGAGGATGCCCTTCGGCCTCAAGAATGCCGGTGCCACATATCAGCGGGCGATGACCAAGATCTTCGACGAGCTGCTATACGGCAAGGTCGAGTGCTACATTGATGATCTGGTCGTCAAGACGAAGAAAAGAGACGAGCACCTGAGCGACCTCAGGGCCGTCTTCCAAAGGCTCCGGCAGTACGGGCTGAAAATGAATCCCATGAAGTGCGCCTTTGGCGTGTCCAGCGGGAAATTCCTCGGCTTTATTGTCCGGCACAGAGGGATCGAGATCGACCCCCTGAAGATAAAAGCCATCCAGGAGCTGCCTCCTCCGAAGAGTCTGGGGGAGCTGAGGTCCCTGCAGGGGCGTTTAGCTTACATCCGCAGGTTCATCTCCAACCTGTCAGGGCGTTGCCGACCCTTCCACAGACTGATGATGAAGAATGCACCCTTCAGCTGGGGTCACAAATGCCAGCACGCGTTCGACCAGCTAAAGGAGTACCTGAAGACCCCACCCGTCCTGGGGGCACCTGTCAAAGGTAGACCGCTTATTCTCTACATAGCGGCCACCGAGTACTCACTGGGGGCAATGCTCGCCCAGAACAATGATGAGGGAAAAGAACAAGCTCTTTACTATCTCAGTCGAAGGTTGGTGGGCGCAGAGGCTAAGTACACCCCGATTGAGAAAATCTGCCTTGCCTTGGTCTTCGCGGTCAAGAAGATGAGGCACTATATGTTGTCCCATGAAGTCAGCCTGATATCCAGGGCCGACCCCATCAAGCACATTCTCCTCCAGCCAGTCCCGAAGGGGCGCCTTGGCAAGTGGGCCGTGCTGCTCATGGAATTTGACATTACTTACGTGCCACAGAAGGCCGTTAAGGGGCAAGCCGTCGCGGACTTCTTCGCAGCACACCCTGTGCCCGAAGACTCTCCGTTGGCCACAGAGCTACCCGAAGACGAAACACTAGAGGTGGATCAAGTGCAACAAGCCGTCTGGCAGTTATACTTCGACGGAGCCTCAAGAACAGAAGCGACCCCGTCCGGACGTACCAAGGTGCGGGCCGGAGCGGGCATCGTCCTCAAATCTCCAGATGGAGAGGTGCTACACACTTCTTGCTGCATCAGCAAGCCCTGTACAAATAATGAGGCGGAGTATGAAGCCCTGATCATCGGCCTCAGGTCGCCCTCCAAATGGAGATCAAAATGCTCCAGGTGTTCGGCGATTCGCTGCTTGTCGTCAAGCAAATCCAGGGGCAGTTTGATGTCCGAAAACCCGAGCTGCTCCCGTATCACACTAAAGCGAAAGGGCTCATGGAGCGGTTCTACCTCCTCGAAATAGGCCATGTCGCCAGAGGGGAGAACGCACAAGCCGACGCATTGGCAAAATTGGCAAGCTCACTGGCGGTGCCCCCAGATGGATATCTCCATATCCAAGTAATAAACCAACGCCAGATGCCCAGCATGATAGAAGAAGAGCCGGAAGAGGAGGACCTACAGGTCGCTACAGCAGAAGCCGTCAGCCTGCCTGACTGGAGGGACCCCCTAATGCAGTGGTTCAGGCACCAGCGACTACCCGACCGAAGAGAAGAAAAGATCAAGCTGGTCAGAACCAAGGACTCCTATGAGCTCCGAAGCGGAATATTATTCCGGATTGTCGCTGATGCCAAACGGAAGCTACTCCTCCGATGCTTGTCCATTGAAGAAGCTTGGAGGGTTATGAAGGAGGTCCATGCCGGCATAGCTGGCGCACACCAGGCGGGGCCGAAAATGAAGATTGAAATCAAGAAACTTGGCTATTATTGGCCTGCAATGTTCAACGACTGTTGCGAGTATGCTAAGTCGTGTCAGAGATGTCAGGAGCATGCCACCATTCCCAGAAGACCTCCTGCACCACTACACCCAACAGTGCCCAGTTGGCCGTTCGCCCAATGGGGAACGGACGTCGTGGGCCCCTTTCCTGCATCTTCCACAGGCTGCAAATATATTCTGGCGGCGACCGACTACTTCTCCCGCTGGGCAGAGGCTATTGCCTTACGGGAGGTCACCGGAGAAATCGTGGTCAGGTTTGTCCGCCGCAATATTATATTCCGGTTCGGCGTGCCCGACCGGATTGTGTCGGACAACGGCAGCCACTTCCGCAACCAGAAAGTTTACCGGCTAGCAGAAAAATACAAAATTGACTGGAGGACATCGACTCCTTACAATCCACAAGCCAATGGGCTGGCCGAAGCTTTCAATAAGACACTTTGCACTCTCCTGGCCAAGACTGTTAGCTCTAACAAAAGGGACTGGGAAGAAAGAATGTATGAAGCGCTTTGGGCGTACCGAACCGTATACAAGACCCCAACGGGCTGCTCGCCCTTCTCTCTTGTATATGGCTCGGAAGCAATCATCCCCGTCGAACTGGAGATACCGTCCCTCAGGGTCGCCATTCAGCATGGGCTTCTCCCCGAAGGGCAGACCAACACCGAGCGAAGGCTCGATGAACTCTCCAGTCTGGAAGGAAAGCGGCTTCAAGCCCAACAGAATATCCAGGTCTATCAGGCCCGGATTGCACGCGCCTTTGACAAGCTCGTCAAGGAACGCGAATTCAAGAAGGGTGACCTTGTCATGGTCAAGAGAAGAGATCTCATGGCGGCCAACCCCAATGGTAAGCTAAACGAGAACTGGCTCGGACCCTACGTAGTCCAGAAAGTCTACGAAGGCGGAGCCTATGTAATTGTCAACCACCGCGGGGAGGTTCAATTCCCGCCTCTTAATGGAAGGCACTTGAGGCTGTACCACGCCCCAGCGCCCCCATTCAGGTAATAATATTACTCTTCGCCCCATTTTGGGGCGGATTTGCGTGATTAATGTCCGAATGATTTGGCCACCAGCCGGGTTCCCGAAAAAGGGAAGAAAGGAATAGAAAGAGAAAGAAAGAAGAAGCAAAAAAAAAGAGAAAGACAAAAAAGAAGAAGCAAAAATGGAAAGAGGAAGAGAGAAGAAAGACAAAAAAGAAGAAGCAAAAATGGAAAGAGAAAGAAAGAAGAAGCAAAAAAAAAGAGAAAGACAAAAAAGAAGAAGCAAAAAAATGGAAAGAGAAAGAAGGAAGAAGCAAAAAAAAAAGAAGAGAAAAAAAAAGAAGAGAAAAAAAAAAGAGAAAAAAAAAGAGAAAAAAAAGAGAAGCCAGAAAGGGGGACGCCCCCCATTTCCAGTCACCGCCCCGCATCAGCGGGGGTACCAAAATTGATTTAAAAAAGAAAAAGACAAACTCTTCTCTCCGTCCTTCCCGGGCGGTGAGTACCCCTTTGGCTCGGACCTCACGTCCGGGTCATTGACTAGACAAACTCTTCTCTCCGTCCTTCCTGGGCGGTGAGTACCCCTTTGGCTCGAACCTCACGTCCGGGTCATTGACTAGACAAACTCTTCTCTCCGTCCTCCCCGGGCGGTGAGTACCCCTTTGGCTCGGACCTCATGTCCGGGTCATTGACTAGACAAACTCTTCTCTTCGTCCTTCCCGGGCGGTGAGTACCCCTTTGGCTCGGACCTCACGTCCGGGTCATTGACTAGACGAACTCTTCTCTCCATCCTCCCCGGGGGGGCGAGCACCCCTTTGGATCAGACCTCCCGTCTAAGTCACTGACTAAACGGACCTTTCTATCCGCCACCTCTGAACGGCAAAAGGGGTCTCTGGCCAAGTACCCCTCACTCGAGACCAGCACGTGCTCCCAATATTGCGGCAAAACCAGGGAGTTGCCCGTTCGATATGGTGGAGTGGTCCCCTCGTCCTCCCCCTGGGAAGGCGAGCGCTCTCCTGTACCCTGACATGGGTCCCTGCCTGGTCCTTCCAAAGTGAATCCCCGCAAAGACTCATATCCTGCCAATGGGCCCCTACACGAAAAGGGGGGAAAGATACAAGAGCGAGGGAAGAGGAAGGAGAAAAAACAATATGCACGGAAGAGGAAGAGGGGTGGGAAAGCTCCCTCCGGGATAAATGCACACACCAGGAACGCGTGAAGTCATAAATGCTTTGCTCTATTCAAAAGAGGATCAAACTACATGTGCTGCGGGGCATACCCCTGTGTTACATTCAAAAAAAAAGAAAGAGAAATTAAGGGATGTAACGCTCAGTCGATGTCCCTGAAGATGTCCTCGAGGGGGAGGATCCCGACGCAAGGGAAGTTCGTCATATCGCGCAGTCGGCCCCTCAATCCCTCAAGACGGGCGAGCTCCCCTTCGACGGATGCCATTTCAACGTCGGCAATGGCAAGAGCTTCCCTCTCCTCTGCCACCGCCCCTTCCGCCTCGGCGAGGCCAAGTTTGGCCGCAGCAAGATAGCCCTCCAGCTTCTCGATCCGGTTCTTGAAGGAACGAACGCTGCCTTCGCCTTCCTCTAGGGCCTTTCCGTGGCGTTCTCTACTGTCGCGTCGGGCCTTTAGGGCCTGCAGATATTCGTCTGCCTGAGCATCAAGGGCGGCGCGTTCGTCAGGAGCCTGGGTCTCCAGGAACTCGCGGCGCTTGACATATTTCAATAATAGCAAGACCCGCCGTGACCATTCCCCCAGCGGACAGCCAAGCACTTGCAGCGCCCCCGTTAATTGCGTTACGATGGTATGCACCTCCCGATACGACAGAGAAGCATCGCCGAGAAGCATCGTCCGTAAAGTGATCAGCATCTGACGGACTGGCGCTTCTGAGGACGTGTGACTAACTGAGGGCACGACCGGAGGGGTGAATTCTACGGTGCTGTCCACCTCTGCCCACAGGTCGGTATCTGCCGCCACTGAAGATGAAGGAAGGGCGAGGGTCAAGTCGCCCGACCGGCGTAGCTCGACGAGAGACTCTTGGCCGACCATTGCCTGGGGAAAGGAAAGGACCATTGCCGAAGCCTCCGGTGCCCCCATCGTTTGGAGGTCACCTGCCCCCTCTGCCTCCGTCTGGCCCGACTCTGCCACTCCTCCAAGGGGCAGGGGTGCAGGGGCCATTACCTCGGCTAGAGGAGGAGCTTCGAGTAAGGCCAGGCCCGAAGCCGTCACCCATGAACTCCTCGCTCGCGGCTGAGATCCCTCCAGATGCGCACGGAGCCCCGCAAATATCTGCTGCAAGAGCGGGTCCTCCATCTGAGCCGGGAGTTTCGGGAAGGGCGGAAGTGGAACCACCAGCTGGGGTAAACGTCCCGCTTCCACGAGCGCAGCCAGTCCCTCTCTCTCCAAACCCAAGACTGGAGCCGGCCCCTTCACCGCTATCGGGCCAATGCTCGGTCTCCGCTTGGCCACTGCCTTCCGGATACGACCAGGCGCCTTCCCCGATATCGGCATCGCCTGACCATGGGAATGGGAATCAGCGATTCACCATCTAAAATGAACCATGCAAAAGGGAGACCGTGGAGCCCGCATACTCACCTTGGCCGCTGGGATGATGCTACCTTCAGGCGCGATCTCCCCCTCCTCCAGAGGCTCGCCCACCGCTCTGGTAGTACCGGAGGGCTCCGCGGGCATTTCCTCTCGAAGGGCGTCGAGCAAAAGAGCCAATTTGCCCATGACGGCATCGGCTCCCGTTGGACGGTCGATCAGCGCAGCCGGGGCAGCCTCCTCTGTGATCTCAAGTTCGGCCGGTCCTCGAAAATCCTAAAGAAAAAAGGGGGGGATAAGGTCGTCAGTCAATCACAAAAAAAAGGGAAAGGAAGAGCCGGCCCAAACAAGCTCACACTCACAGCGGTCTTCCCCACGAGGCTCGAGGAGCCAGCAAGTAAGGGGGCCCCGAAGGCCGGCTCGGGCGGCTCCGATGTCCCGGACACGCCCTCGTCAGGAGCCGCTTCATCGGATGAATAATTGTAATCTACCTCTTCCCCAGACGGAGACTCGACCGCCGTCGGCCCGGTGTGGACGCACTAAAATTCGCTTGCTTATTGTGGCTTCGTCTATTGAGTGCGTGGGCGTGCCAGTCACAGAAGTGACAATTTATTCGGGCTCCGAAGAGCCCAAGGTGCGCTCGATCTGACTTCGTCAGACGATTGTATGGTTCGTGTCGGGACCGAATCCCGTCGCGCCATGAAGGTCACGACGTCATTTACATCCCTCATACGAGGGAATACCCTTGATTAATTGCCGAAATTAGAGGCCCCGCGGCCGAAAGGAGTAACACTAATTATACGAGAGAGATAGGGATGGGTCACACTGAAAGTTGTATTAAGGCCACAAACCGTCGGCCGTGTCGGCCACTCGTAGACCTTTCGTATTCGGACACAAGTCCGTGACAGCGCCACAATGAGAAAATCGAGGTAGATCCCTTCAAATGTCTGCCGAGCATGCGGCAATTTTAAATGAAGGTTCGGAAGGTATCCGGAACGAGAAAACAAATCCGGTCCGATTAAGATGTCGGTCCGAGGTTAGGTCAAAGCCCGGCCATATCGGGGGAATTCCCGAGACTCGGGCTCGACCTAAAGGGGGGCAGCGTTGTTGTTCCTTTTGCCCCAGATCCCGGGGAGAGAGCGGGCTGCGGCGTGGGCATTAGCATCTTTTATCTAGAGCTTTCCAGGTTATACCTTCTGGGGTTTCTGATTTGATGTTTACTATTTATTCGTGCCTGTGTCCGGGATGATTTTTTGTTCATGATTATTCTTATCATTATCGTTTGTTTGTTATTTATTATTTTTTTCTATTACCCCTCCCACCTCTTTTATTGTGATTAATATTACGCATTCGGAGTCCTTTAATTAGCGTAATTTTTATTAATTTATTTGCTATTATTAATGCCCTGGTCAAGTTGTATATGTGTATATGTATAGTGTGCCGGCGAAGGGGAAAACGGGAGTGTACCGCTGAGGGCTGGGGCGTACCGCTGAGGGCTGCAGGGGGGCGTACCGCTGAGGGTTGCAGGGGGGCGTACCGCTGAGGGCTGTAGAGAGTGTACCGCTGAGGGCCGCAGGGGCGTACCGCTGGAGGCTGTAGGGGCGTACCGCTGAAGGCTCAAGAGAGGGTACCGCTGAAGGCTGGGTGTGGGTGTGCCGCTGGGAGTTGGGCAGGGAGTGATGGAGGTTAACTCAGTTTTGATTACCTGCTTTAAGGCTTTTCTTTTCTTCTTGTCTTAACCCTTGTGTAGTTTCATATAAAATTCCTCCCGTGTTTGTTCTCTTGGTTCGGTTCGGTCTCTTTTCTTGCGGGTCGGATTTTCGGGCGGCCAGGTGGTTAATTAGTCCGGTTCGGTTTTTGTTGTGATGCCGGCAGCGGCTGGATGAGTTGGAAGGTTTCGTCAGTTATCCTACTCGTTTGTTGCCTCCTTTTGCCTCTTTTAATGTTTTATTATTTTCCCACAAAAATTCGGCAGCATCTCCCCTTGACCCGGGGCGTAAGGGAGATAAAGGGAACGCGCCCACATGGAGTGGCGGAACCCGACAACTGGAGATGGGCCCCCGGGGGAGCAACACCTTTAAAGAGCCTCGGAAAACGTAAAGGGAAGGGCTCGGGGGGCAAAGCCAAGGAGTGGGCTGCTGAGAGGCTGAGGGTGTATGCCGCTGAAGGCCTGCGGTGTGCCGGCCAAGGCTGATCAGGTGTACCGGCCAAGGAGCGTGCCGGCCAAAGGGGTAGACTGGTATGCGTGCCGCTGAGGGCAGAGGAGGGCGTACCGCTGAGGGCACTTGGGGCGTACCGCTGAAGGCGAGGAGATAGCGTGCCGGCCAAGGATAAATGGGGGGGGGCGTACCGCTGGACAACCCCCATGGGCGTGCCGCTGAGGGACCAAACAGGGGTGCCGGCGAAGGGCCAGGAAGAGGCATCGCTGGGAGTTCAACAGAGTGTGCAAGCTGGGGGCCTTAGAAGCCGTTTAAAGAAAAGAAAGGGGATTCAAGGCCAAGGGCAGGCCACTTGATCACTATGTGTTTGGAGAGAGGGTGAGGGTCTCCCTCTCCCTTAAGCCAGTGGACACAGCAGATGGCCATGGAGAGGATTGAAGGGCTTGTGAAACCAAGGCTAACAGAAGGGGAAAACCTACATCGACGTGGAGGACCCTAAAGACGCCGGAGGAATGAAGAGACAGAGGGAGTAACGGATCGTCCGTCGAAAAGCCCGCAAAGCCTAGCATAAAACATCGAAGATCGAAGAGGAACCCGGAGAAGGTGGTTTTCATTCATGAGAATCAAGAGGGCGTGGCCCTACATATATATTACAAAAGCAAACCCCCAGATGGGGTCATGGACAAAAGGGAGAAGGACAAAGAACCCCCAGGAGGAATGGGATACCACAGAGACGAAAACATCCGGGCCTCAGACCTTGGCCCCTATCCCCAACCCTTTCCCCCAATACAAAGAGCTCTCTCTCTCTTACTCTTGTTTCTTCCCGATGGCCGTCGGACGGAGCACAGGCCGGGAGGGCCTCTTCTTCTCTTCTTTCTTCTCCTCTTTCTCCTGTGTGTGCCCTCTACTGTTGGAACCTCTTCTCCTCTCTCTGTTCCTCCCCTCCGTTTTCTCTTACCAGGAGACTTTTATACTCCCAGCCACCGACGACTTCGAGCACTACCGTCGAAGGCGGGAAGCCGGCTGTGATGATGGGTTTGACCTGCCCCTGTACTGGCTGTCAGTGGGGTAGGCTACGTGGCCCAACGACCAGCTGCCACCTCAGACGGCTCCACTGTGCGCCAAGGATGTGTAGGGCATGGGCCTCACGTCGCCCGTTGAAAGAGCTTCACCGCTGTGCCGTTGAAGGGCTGAACAAGCGTGCCGCTGTAGTGCCAAAAGAGCGTACCGCTGGAGCCCCGGATGGGCGTGCCGCTGAACGGCCTGAAGGGTGTGTCGCTGAAGACCCCCAGGGGGCGTGCCGTTGAACCCCAAAGGGGGTGTGCCGCTGAAGACCCCCCCCCCCCCATGGGGGGTGTGCCGGTGAAGACCTCCCCATGGGGTGTGCCGGTGAACCCCCTTGGGGGTGTGCCGGTGAAGACCCCCCCATGGGGTGTGCCGGTGAAGACCCCCCCATGGGGGTGTGCCGGTGAAGACCTCCCCATGGGGTGTGCCGGTGAACCCCCTTGGGGGTGTACCGGTGAAGACCCCCCCATGGGGTGTGCCGGTGAAGACCCCCCCATGGGGGTGTGCCGGTGAAGACCCCCCATGGGGTGTGCCGGTGAACCCCCTTGGGGGTGTGCCGGTGAAGACCCCCCCATGGGGTGTGCCGGTGAACCCCCTTGGGGGTGTGCCGGTGAACCCCCATAGGGGTGTGCCGGCGAGGGCCGCGGCGGGGTGTGCCGCTGAAGGGAGCGTGCCGCTGGGGCCTCAACTGGGCGTGCCGCTGAAGGGCTAAATGGGCGATTTTGAGCCCATTGTGAGCATGAGTTGTGGCCCATTTGATTTTCTTCGAGGCCCATGGGCTGTGGAGCCTTTTGTGCTTGATTTCCCCGGGGGTTTCTTCACTCGGCGCCGTTGTTGATGCTGGGCTGAGCATGACATTTTGGATGTGAAATTTTCGGTGTCCACAAATGCCCCCCACCCACGGGTAGCGTAGGCGAAGGATGAACCGGGCGGTGCCCGTGGGTGTCTTCGTCTCTTCTCTCTTTGTCGATGCCGACGATGCATCGAGAGCTGACCTGGTTTGTTGTTTGTTGGTCTCTTTGTTAGTGCCGACGGAGCGTCGGGAACTAAAGTAGTATGTTGGTCTCTTGGTCTCCTCATCAGTGCCGACAGTGTGCCGGGAACCGAAGCAGTTTGTTGTCTCTTTGTCTCTTCATCAGTGCCGACAAGATGTCGGGAGCTGACCTGGTTTGTTGTCTCTTAGTCTCTTCATCAGTGCCGACAGGATGTCGGGAGCTGACCTGGTTTGTTGTCTCTTAGTCTCTTCATCAGTGCCGACGGGATATCGGGAGCTGACCTGGTTTGTTGTCTCTTAGTCTCTTCATCAGTGCCGACAGGATGCCGGGAACTGACCTGATTTGTTGATCTCTTAGTCTCTTGATCTCTTCGTCAGTGCTGACAAGATGTCGGGAACTGACTTGCTTTGTTGATCTCTTAGTCTCTTTGCCAGTGCCGACAGGATGCCGGGAACTGACATGCTTTGTTGTCTCTTAGTCTCTTGGTCTCTTCGTCAGTGCCGACAAGATGTCGGGAATTGACTTGCTTTGTTGATCTCTTAGTCTCTTCGCCAGTGCCGACAGGATACCGGGAGCTGACATGCTTTGTTGTCTCTTAGTCTCTTGGTCTCTTCGTCAGTGCCGACAAGAGTCGAGAGCTGGCCTGGTCTATTGTCTCTTGGTCTCTTCATCAGTGCCGACGGGGTATCGGGAACTGACATGTTTTGTTGGTCTCTTTATCTCTTCGTCAGTGCCGTCAGGATGCCGGGAACTGACCTGATTTGTTGTCTCTTGGTCTCTTCATCAGTGCCGACGGGGTATCGGGAACTGACATGTTTTGTTGGTCTCTTTATCTCTTCGTCAGTGCCGTCAGGATGCCGGGAACTGACCTGATTTGTTGATCTCTTAGTCTCTTGATCAGTGCTGACGGGGTATCGGGAACTGACATGTTTTGTTGGTCTCTTTATCTCTTCGTCAGTGCCGTCAGGATGCCGGGAACTGACCTGATTTGTTGATCTCTTAGTCTCTTGATCTCTTCGTCAGTGCCGACAAGATATCGGGAACTGACTTGCTTTGTTGATCTCTTAGTCTCTTTGCCAGTGCCGACAGGATGCCGGGAACTGACATGCTTTGTTGATCTCTTAGTCTCTTGATCTCTTCGTCAGTGCCGACAAGATATCGGGAACTGACTTGCTTTGTTGATCTCTTAGTCTCTTTGCCAGTGCCGACAGGATGCCGGGAACTGACATGCTTTGTTGTCTCTTAGTCTCTTGGTCTCTTCGTCAGTGTCGACAAGATGTCGGGAACTGACTTGCTTTGTTGATCTCTTAGTCTCTTCGCCAGTGCCGACAGGATGCCGGGAGCTGACATGCTTTGTTGTCTCTTAGTCTCTTGGTCTCTTCGTCAGTGCCGACAAGATGTCGGGAACTGACTTGCTTTGTTGATCTCTTAGTCTCTTCGCCAGTGCCGACAGGATGTCGGGAGCTGACATGCTTTGTTGTCCCTTAGTCTCTTGGTCTCTTCGTCAGTGCCGACAAGATGTCGGGGACTGACTTGGTTTATTGTCTCTTGGTCTCTTCGCCAGTGCCGACAGGATGCCGGGAGCTGACTTGGTTTGTTGATCTCTTTTGTCTCTTTTCTTTCTCTCTTCTTTTTGAACCACATTACCGATACAAGCGCCCTTTCGGGTTTTCGCCGGTACCGGCCCCCTCTTGCTTTTGCCCACGGGTCCTTTCGGGTTTTCACGTGGCGGGGTACCCAATTTTGCCCGTAGCGCCCTTTCAGGTTTTCGCCATAGCCGGGTTGTTGCCATTTTTACCCCTGTCCCCGTGTGGGGACAAGTCCGGCGGGGTATCTCTATTTTTAACCCCATTTTCTTTTCTTCCCTTTTTTTTGAAGTTGAGTGATATGCGAGTGTAGGCTAGGGCACAAAGCCTTGCGCCGGAAAATAAGGTTCTTTCGTTGCCAAGAATAGAATGCCTGCGCAACGGGAGAATGTAGGTCTCTTCATCAGTGCCGACGGGGTGTCGGGGACTGAAGCAGCATGTTGTCTCTTTGTCTCTTCATCAGTGCCGACGGGGTGTCGGGGACTGAAGCAATTTGTTGTCTCTTCATCAGTGCCGACGGGGTGCCGGGAACTGAAGCAGTTTTTTTGGTCTCTTTGTCTCTTCATCAGTGCCGAGGGGGTGTCGGGGACTGAAGCGATTTGTTGGTCTCTTCATCAGCGCCGACGGGGTGCTGGGAACTGAAGCAATTTTTTTTTGGTCTCTTCATCAGTGCCGACGGGGTGCCGGGAACTGAAGCAGTTTGCTGGTCTCTTTGTCTCTTCA
The DNA here is from genome assembly GCA_022559845.1 of Amorphophallus konjac. Classification (NCBI taxonomy): domain Eukaryota; kingdom Viridiplantae; phylum Streptophyta; class Magnoliopsida; order Alismatales; family Araceae; genus Amorphophallus; species Amorphophallus konjac. The sequence continues at coordinate 4,406,358 of CM040126.1, forward strand.
TCAGTGCCGACGGGGTGTCGGGGACTGAAGCGATTTGTTGGTCTCTTCATCAGCGCCGACGGGGTGTCGGGAACTGAAGCAGCATATTTTGTCTCTTCATCAGTGCCGACGGGATGCCGGGGACCGAAGCAGTTTGCTGGTCTCTTTGTCTCTTCATCAGTGCCGACGGGGTGTCGGGAACTGAAGCACTTTGCTGGTCTCTTTGTCTCTTCATCAGTGCCGACGGGGTGTCGGGAACTGAAGCGGTATGTTGGTCTCTTCATCAGTGCCGACGGGGTGTCGGGAACTGAAGCAGCATATGTTGTCTCTTCATCAGTGCCGACGGGGTGCCGGGAACTGAAGCAGTTTTTTTTGGTCTCTTTGTCTCTTCATCAGTGCCGACGGGGTGTCGGGGACTGAAGCGATTTGTTGGTCTCTTCATCAGCGCCGACGGGGTGTCGGGAACTGAAGCAGCATATGTTGTCTCTTCATCAGTGCCGACGGGATGCCGGGGACCGAAGCAGTTTGCTGGTCTCTTTGTCTCTTCATCAGTGCCGACGGGGTGTCGGGAACTGAAGCACTTTGCTGGTCTCTTTGTCTCTTCATCAGTGCCGACGGGGTGTCGGGAACTGAAGCGGTATGTTGGTCTCTTCATCAGTGCCGACGGGGTGTCGGGAACTGAAGCAGCATATGTTGTCTCTTCATCAGTGCCGACGGGATGCCGGGGACCGAAGCAGTTTGCTGGTCTCTTTGTCTCTTCATCAGTGCCGATGGGGTGTCGGAAACTGAAGCACTTTGCTGGTCTCTTTGTCTCTTCATCAGTGCTGACGGGGTGTCGGGAACTAAAGCAGTATGTTGTTGGTCTCTTCATCAGTGCCGACGGGGTGTCGGGAACTGAAGCACTTTGTTGTTTCTTTTCTTTTCTTTCCCCCTTTTTTTTTGAACCACATTACCGACACAAGCGCCCTTTCGGGTTTTCACCGGTACCGGCCCCCTCTTGCTTTTGCCCACGCGCCCTTTCGGGTTTTCACGTGGCGGGGTACCCGATTTTGCCCGTAGCGCCCTTTCGGGTTTTCGCCATAGCCGGGTTGTTGCCATTTTTACCTTTGTCCCCGTGTGGAGACAAGTCCGGCGAGGTATCTCTATTTTTAACCCCATTTTATTTTCTTTCCTTTTTTTTTGACGAGCGGGTGATATGCAAGTGTCGGCTAGGGCACGGAGCCTTGCGCCGGAAGGTAGGGCTCATTCGTTGGCAAGAAGACAATGCCAGCGCAACGGGAGAGTTCGTGCCGATTCGGACGTAGGGTCCGTAATGGCCATATTGTATGGAGTGGGTGGCTAGGGCACGGGGCCTTGCGTCGGAAAGGGACTTATTCATTGGCAAGGGACTAATGCCAGCGCGAGGAGGGAATTTGTGCCGATTCGGAGGTGGGGTCCGTAATGGCAATATTGTGTGATGGGAGGTGGCTGAGGCCCGAGGCGACGTGCCAGGGACGGGCTTGTTTATTGGCGGGGTGACGGTGCCATGGCAAGGGCAGGGCTGCAGGGGTAAAGTCATTTTTGCTCGGGTGGACGCCCGCATGACCATGATTGTGGGGGATGGAATGTCTTCCCCGGGGACATTTGTTACTGGACGTTACCGGCTTACCCCTCCACGTATGTGAGTGGATGAGTATGTAAGTGCATGCACATATACATGTATATGAATATATATAAATACATATATATATATATACTTATTTATTATCTTACATATATTTTACTCCCCCTTCTTTTTTTTTTTTTATTCTCCTTTCTTCTTTCTTCTCCTCCCCTCCTTTTTTATTTCATTTCCCTCATTTTTCTCTTCCTGCCTTTTTATTTCCTTTTCCCTTCCTTCCCTTCCTCTTTTTTTTTTGCTTTTCTTCTTTTCTCTCCTTTTTTTGTTCTCCCCCTCCTTTTTTCTCTTTTTTTTTCCTTTCCTCTTTTTTATTTCCCCACCCCTTACTTCTCCCTTTTTCTATTCCCCCCCTTTTTTCTTGCCTCTCTTTTATTTTCTCCCCCTTTTCCTTCTTCTCTTTCTTTTCTTTTCTTTTCTCCTTTTTTCTCTTCTTATATAAAAATGGGGTGGGGGCGTTTCGAACGGTCACCCGTTTCGAATCCCCCCCTCTTCCCTCTTTCTCTCTCCTTGGCGACCGGACGGACGGCCTCCCCCCCATCCTCCTTTTCTCCTTCTTCTCTGGCGCCGAGCGTCCCCTCCGCCTCCGTCGTTGTCGCCGTGGTGAGGAGGCGGCAGTGGAGCCCCCCCTTATCTTTTCCTTCTTCCTCCCTTCCCCTCTCTTTTCTCTTCTCTGTTCCCCCCTTTCTTCTTTCTTTTCTCCCCTCCTCCTCTCCATCTTCGACGGACGGTGGAGCCCTAGGCTCCCCCTCCCTCTTCTTCTCCGTTCCTTTCTTCCCCTCTCCCCTCTTTCCTTCTTTTCTTAGCGTGGGACGGCAGCGGCGATCATGGCCGGCACCGACGTGGCGAGGGAGCGCCGGAGCGTGCCGGGGAGGGTCTGTAGAAGCGCGTCGGTGAATACCCGTATGGGTGTACCGGTGAGGGGAGTTACGGGTGTGCCGGGGAAGGCACCAGGGGCGTGTGCCGGCGAAGGCCTTACCACGGGCTGTGCCGGGGGAGACATCGGGGAAAGCCTCTAGGGCGTACCGGTGAGGCACCCGTGGGTGTGCCAGAGAAGGCACCACGGGTGTGTGCCGGCGAAGGCCATCTTCGCGAGCGTGCCGGGGAAGCACCTAAAAGCGTGCCGGGGCGGCAGGAGTTGGCTGTGCCGGTGAAGGGCTCCACGGGCGTACCGGGGAGCGGCCGCTTCAGCTGGTGTACCGGGGAAGGCACCTCAGGGGCTGTGCCGGGGAAGGCACTGAGGGCGTACCGGGGAAGCCTTGAGGGGCTGTGCCGACGAACGGCTCGTCTTAGTGTGCCGGGGAAGACCGCTCGAAGCGTACCGGCGAGGGCAACTTCAGGGCGTGCCGGGGAAGAGGTCAGCCCAGGGCGTACCGGGGAAGGGCACTGGGCAGTGCACCGGTGAGGGTCTCCAGGGGGAGTTTTTAGCTTAAGGAAGAGGACTCCTTCGATCGGCGGACTTCTGGTGTTGCCTCTCGGGGCCCACCATGCTTTGTTGGGGCCGTCACTCCTTGTGGACGCGCACCCGTGTTTTCCCTTACGCCTCTGGCTTAGGGGAAACTCTGCCAAAATTTCGTCAGAAATTGGCAATATTTATTCATCTAACTTGTAGCAACGCCCCTTCATAGTCCTTTTACTTCCTTTTGCATGTGGCTTATCCTGATTTCCTGTTTATGTATCTTTGCAGATAAATGGCTGCCCCAAGTGGTTCCTCGGCTCCTTCTGCTGCTATCGGTGCTGACCTTATCCCACGGGGCCCGGTACCAGCAGTTACCTGGCTAAATGTAGAAGACTTGGATCGGGAGCATGCAGAAATAGCCGCTTTGGCAGAGTCATCTGAGTCCGACGGGGAGACCATGGATTTCCGGAGGCTTGCCCGAGTTGACAGCGGCTTCACATTTGACCGGGTCACCGGAGAGTACAGGAAGGACTTCCCGAAGGATAGGCACCTTGTCCGATTCCTGAAGCACCTGCGCTCCCGAGAGGGGCGAGACTTTCGCACTATAAAAGCCGTCGAGCGGGCCATCCTACATGCCCGGGACAGTCTATTGTACAGCGTCCCCAGGAGCATTCCGATGTATCTGGTGGGAGAAGCCCGGGAATGGAAGCCGGTCCTGGGGATCGAAGGGGTGCTGCCGGCTGAAGATAAATTGGTGCGGGCCCCTCAGTTCACGCCAGCAAGGTGGGACATGTCTGCGGGGAAGGTGCATGGCGAGTCGCCCCGATTTGGTTTATTCTTGGCTCCCCTGAAATGGGGTTATAGGGAGGAGCCGTTCATATTGGACTGTTTGGCCATCAGGTTCAAGTACGAACTATCACTGGGCTGGTTCGGGGAACTGAAGCTTCAAGACGCCCACAGCTTCCGAGAAGGGGCGGTGGAGTTCACGGAATACGTACTGTTCAACTACGCCCCGTTGCTGGTCCGAGTTGGCATCTATCACAGCGTGTACGCTTCCCGGTACGGTTATCCCATCTCCAAGGGTCTCTGTTGCGGCATGATAGAAGTATTCAGTGCGGAGACCAATACCTTCTACACGGCAGAGGGAGAAACTTCGCTTGATTTGTGGAGCCTAAGCCACCTGAGCGGCTTGCCTATTGACGGGGAGCCTTATGAAGAAGTATGCCTCCCGGACTTGATCAAAGACGAGACTAATGGGGACGGCTATTATTCTCTGGGGTATTCATACCGGTACCTGATGAAGGCATACCGGGAGCTGTACCAGCTGTCGCACAAGGGGAAGCAGCCCGCCCGTGGGGATAGGAAACGGGTGCGTATGGCAGTATGGCTGGAATATTTCTATGATGGGCTGAAGCAGTATGAAGATTTTTCTTGCGTTGGCACCGCTGTTGCTCGCAAGAAACGTGCGAAGCCCAAGCATGACGTGAAGATCCCCTCCAAGGGACGTCGGAGCGGGGCCAATCCGACGGGGGTCGACCCACAAACTCACTGTGCCGCCTATCTGACGTACTGGCTGTGTTCATTTGCCATGCCGTACGGGGATGAGACGGTGATTCGGCCAGATGCCATCTACCCGGCGTGTCAGATGGCGTGGGGTGTTAAACTTTCTCTGTGCCCGGCGGCGCTCTGTCTGATTTATAAGGCACTGGGAGACATCAGCACGCACCAGTTCCCGAGGCAGGCCCGGTACGTGTGCCCACTGCACTTCTTCAACGCGTGGGTTTGTTCACTGTTTCCGGAGTTCGCCCCGCGAGTCCTTCAGGATTGGGGGCTGGTGCCGAGGATGCTGGAGTTCGCGAGTGCAGAACCGGCTTCTACTTCCATGCGGATGTATGATATTCGGGGCCGGTTGACCACGGTTCCCAAGGACGCAGCCGGTACCATTCATTTCTGGACGCTGGCCACACATTCAAGCCCGCTTGTGAATAACAAGAGGGAATGCAAGGATGACCAGGTGGAGAGGTATGTCCACCCTATCAGCCAGGAAAACGTGGTGCGCCCGTTGCTGGAGCCCGAGCTGAGGGATTGGGCGCTGGCTATCTGCCCGAGCGTGTTGGTGTTCTGGAAGGGAGACAACGTACTGCTGGAGCCGTATTACCCTTTCCGATTTGGCCGCAACTTCGGGTATGACCAGCACATCCCTGCTTATCATGCGCAATTCGGCTTGCCTTCGCGGAACGTCCGGGGAAGTGCGGTCGCCGAGCACGCTAGAAGCTGGTGGGACTTCTTCCACCGGGCGGACTCTGCCTCCTTCAGGGTGCCAGCCCCGGGTCGCGTGCCCCGAGTGACTGAAGACTATATAAAGTGGTGGAATGCCCGGACGGCTTTCTATCGGTTGCACAAGACCGATTGTTGGGATGGCGCCGAAAGGAGATTCCTTAGCCGGCAACCGGTGCCAGTACTTGACATTGAGCCAGATCATCTTCTTCGGCTCAAGAACAGGCAAGAGAAGGAGGTGGCGACATATCTGATAGCTCGTCGGGAAGCCCGGGATAGGAGGCCGATGCCGAAAGTGGAGCTGCCTCCAGTGGCGAAGGACAGCTATGAGAAGACACTGAGGGACCTGTGCCAGGTAGGGAGCGACCGTCTGGACCTCATCAATTATCCATTCCCCATAGAGGAAGAGGGGACTCCTGCCAAGAGCTGGCGTCCGGAGAGAGACTTGGCCTGCCTGTATCGCACGTTCATGAGGCGGGAGGAGAGGAAGCCTGAGAATTACAAGGATACCACGTGGCTATATATCCTCCTCCGGGTGAATGGGATGAAGATTGAAGATGTGACGGCCTCCATCCTGGGCAAGCGCCTGCACACCCCTTATTATTATGCTGATGGGTGGGGCATGGACCACTTCAATCTTTTCTGTCACCTTTCTTCCAAGAAACATGCGGATCTGGCCAACCTCACGGACCGGTGTCAAACTATTGAGGACGTTTGTTGGCTAGTCCGGGAGGCGGCACGTCGGGACAAGGAGATATCCCTGAGCTACTGGCCGATCACGCTGCGGCTGTACACTGGCCCTCATGGTATTCAGTTCCCTCTTGCTCTTCGGTTTTGTCCCTCAGCGCTGCGGCTTTCGCGGTGAGTTAGGTACTAATGGTGTATGCATGTTCGTTCTTTCCCCTCTTTTCTTTGCAGACCATCCCGACAGCACGCAGATGGCCACGTACCGGAACCTCCTCCGGCTGGTGAAGAAGCCTGCGCATTTTGAAGCCGCGCCGCTGGCCCCGACCACGGCTCCTTTGCCTAGGGCTGCGAAGAGGCCCCGGGCTAAATCGCCTGTGAAGAAGGCGGTGGACGCCGCCAAGGCGGCTAAGCAGCGGGATACAAAGCGGAGGAAGACAGACACGGCTAAGGCTTCGACGGCTGTTCCTCTGGCGCCACTAGTCTCGTCCTTCGAGGAATTCGAAGCTGCCCGTCCCGAGCCAGGTCAACCTGCCGGTCCGCGTCCCCGCTCTTTAGTGTGCCTTTTGAATCTCCCTCCTCCTTTTTATCTTGGAGTGGAGCCCTGACACCTGGATACTTCTTTTGTTTCAGCTTCTATAGAAGAGCCCATGCCCACGCCTGACATGGGCGAAGTTGCGGTCCCGGCGGAGGCGATCCCGGCGGGGGCTCCAGCTCCCTTGCCGCAGGCAACGGGAAGGCCCCGGGCACAGTCGCCCGTTAAGAAGGCACTGGCTGCTGCCAAGGTGGCCGGGCAAAAGACGGTAAAACGGCAGTGGACCGAGGCATCCCCGGCTCCGACGGCAGCCTCGCCGGTGGCCCGCGTCTTGTCCTTCGAGGAATTCGAAGCCACGCAGACCGAACCGAGCCGCGAAGCTGGTGAGATTCATCGGCCGCCCGTGTCGTCTGCGGTCGACCGGCCTCCCGAGTTGGCCTCGGCTTCGCGCATGGCGACGATGCGCTTCTATCTCACGGGCGAGGGTACGGTCGGGACTCCCGAGGAGGCGTTGCCTGTTGAGGAAGCCCGCGGGTCATCTCGTGTCGCAGGAACTGAAGGGGGTAAATATTTTCGACTACATGGTTAGCTCCCCCCCCTTTTGTCCTAGGGGCCAGTAGTTTCACCCTGGCTTATCTTCTTTTGCATGATAGGCGTTGCTGCGGTGGCCACCGAGTCATTGGGGCCTGATCCCGACCTCCCGACGACGTTGATATATGTGAGGAGGAAGAAGATCGGAGCGCGAGCCTCGCCTAGCCCGAGGGAGGACGTGCTGGGCAGAGACTCTGAGGTGGAAGCTCCTCTGCCGGTCCAGGCCGAGCCGACGGCGGTCGAGTCTCCGTCTGGGGAAGAGGTAGATTACAACTACTCTTCCGACGAAGTAGCTGCTGACGAGGGCGCGTCCGGGGCATCGGAGCCGCCCGAGCCGGCCTTCGGGGCCCCCTTACTTGCTGGCTCCCCGAGCCTCGTGGGGAAGACCGTTGTGAGTGTGAGCTTGTTTGGGCCGGCTCTCCCTTTCCCTTTTTTTTTGATTAACTGACGACCTTATCCCCCCCCTTTTTCTTTAGGATTTTCGAGGACCGGCCGAACTTGAGATCACAGAGGAGGCTGCCCCGGCTGCGCTGATCGACCGCCCAACGGGAGCCGATGCCGTCATGGGCAAATTGGCTCTTTTGCTCGACGCCCTTCGAGAGGAAATGCCCGCGGAGCCCTCCGGTACTACCAGAGCGGCGGGCGAGCCTCTGGAGGAGGGGGAGATCGCGCCTGAAGGTAGCATCATCCCAGCGGCCAAGGTGAGTATGCGGGCTCCACGGTCTCCCTTTTGCATGGTTTATTTTAGATGGCGAATAGCTGATTCCCATTCCCATGGTCAGGCGATGCCGATATCGGGGAAGGCGCCTGGTCGTATCCGGAAGGCAGTGGCCAAGCGGAGACCGAGCATTGGCCCGATAGCGGTGAAGGGGCCGGCTCCAGTCTTGGGCTTGGAGAGAGAGAGACTGGCTGCGCTCGTGGAAGCGAGACGTTTACCCCATCTGGTGGTTCCGCTTCCGCCCTTCCCGAAACTCCCGGCTCAGATGGAGGACCCGCTCTTGCAGCAGATATTTGCGGGGCTCCGTGCGCATTTGGAGGGATCTCAGCCGTGAGCGAGGAGTTCATGGGTGACGGCTTCGGGCCTGGCCTTACTCGAAGCTCCTCCTCTAGCCGAGGTAACGGCCCCTGCACCCCTGCCCCTTGGAGGAGTGGCAGAGTCGGGCCAGACGGAGGCAGAGGGGGCAGGTGACCTCCAAACGATGGGGGCACGGGAGGCTTCGGCAATGGTCCTTTCCTTTCCCCAGGCAATGGTCGGCCAAGAGTCTCTCGTCGAGCTACGCCGGCCGGGCGACTTGACCCTCGCCCTTCCTTCATCTTCAGTGGCGGCAGATACCGACCTGTGGGCAGAGGTGGACAGCACCGTAGAATTCACCCCTCCGGTCGTGCCCTCAGTTAGTCACACGTCCTCAGAAGCGCCAGTCCATCAGATGCTGATCACTTTACGGACGATGCTTCTCGGCGATGCTTCTCTGTCGTATCGGGAGGTGCATACCATCGTAACGCAATTAACGGGGGCGCTGCAAGTGCTTGGCTGTCCGCTGGGGGAATGGTCACGGCGGGTCTTGCTATTATTGAAATATGTCAAGCGCCGCGAGTTCCTGGAGACCCAGGCTCCTGACGAACGCGCCGCCCTTGATGCTCAGGCAGACGAATATCTGCAGGCCCTAAAGGCCCGACGCGACAGTAGAGAACGCCACGGAAAGGCCCTAGAGGAAGGCGAAGGCAGCGTTCGTTCCTTCAAGAACCGGATCGAGAAGCTGGAGGGCTATCTCGCTGCGGCTAAACTTGGCCTCGCCGAGGCGGAAGGGGCGGTGGCAGAGGAGAGGGAAGCTCTTGCCGTTGCCGACGTTGAAATGGCGTCCGTCGAAGCGGAGCTCGCCCGTCTTGAGGGATTGAGGGGCCGACTGCGCGATATGACGAACTTCCCTTGCGTCGGGATCCTCCCCCTCGAGGACATCTTCAGGGACATCGACTGAGCGTTGCATCCCTTAATTTCTCTTTCTTTTTTTTGAATGTAACACAGGGGTATGCCCCGCAGCACATGTAGTTTGATCCTCTTTTGAATAGAGCAAAGCATTTATGATTTCACGCGTTCCTGGTGTATGCATTTATCCCGGAGGGAGCTTTCCCACCCCTCTTTCTCTTCCGTGCATATTGTTTTCTCCTTCCTCTTCCCTCGCTCTTGCATCTTTCCCCCCTTTTCGTGTAGGGGCCCATTGGCAGGGTATGAGTCTTTGCGGGGATTCACTTTGGAAGGACCAGGCAGGGACCCATGTAAGGGTACAGGAGAGCGCTCGCCTTCCCAGGGGGAGGACGAGGGGACCACTCCACCATTGGGAGCGCGTGCTGGTCTCGAGTGAGGGGTATTTGGCCAGAGACCCCTTTTGCCGTTCAGAGGTGGCGGATAGAAAGGTCCGTTTAGTCAGTGACTTAGACGGGAGGTCTGATCCAAAGGGGTGCTCGCCCCCCGGGGAGGATGGAGAGAAGAGTTCGTCTAGTCAATGATCCGGACGTGAGGTCCGAGCCAAAGGGGTACTTTCCGCCCGGGGAGGACGGAGAGAAGAGTTTGTCTAGTCAGTGACCCGGACGTGAGGTCCGAGCCAAAGGGGTACTCTCCGCCCGGGAAGGACGGAGAGAGGAGTTTGTCTAGTCAATGACCCGGACGTGAGGTCCGAGCCAAAGGGGTACTCTCCGCCCGGGAAGGACGGAGAGAGGAGTTTGTCTAGTCAATGACCCGGACGTGAGGTCCGAGCCAAAGGGGTACTCACCGCCCGGGAAGGACGGAGAGAAGAGTTTGTTTAGTCAATGACCCGGACGTGAGGTCCGAGCCAAAGGGGTACTCACCGCCCGGGAAGGACGGAGAGAAGAGTTTGTTTCTTTCTTTTTAAATCAATTTTGGTACCCCCGCTGATGCGGGGCGGTGACTGGAAATGGGGGGCGTTCCCCCTTTCCGGCTTCTCTTTTTTTTTCTCTTTTTTTTTCTCTCTCTTTTTTTTTCTTCTTTTTTTTCTTCTCTTTTTTTTGCTTCTTCCTTCTTTCTCTTTCCATTTTTTTCTTCTTTTTTTTTGCTTCTTCTCTCTTCCTCTTTCCATTTTTTTTTGCTTCTTCTTCTTTTTTTTTTGTCTTTCTCTTTTTGCTTCTTCTTTCTTTCTCTTTCTATTCCTTTCTTCCCTTTTTCGGGAACCCGGCTGGTGGCCAAATCATTCGGACATTAATCACGCAAATCCGCCCCAAAATGGGGCGAAGAGTAATATTATTACCTGAATGGGGGTGCTGGGGCGTGGTACAGCCTCAAGTGCCTTCCATTAAGAGGCGGGAATTGAACCTCCCCGCGGTGGTTGACAATTACATAGGCTCCGCCTTCGTAGACTTTCTGGACTACGTAGGGTCCGAGCTAGTTCTCGTTTAGCTTACCTTTGGGGTTGGCCGCCATGAGATCTCTTCTCTTGACCATGACGAGGTCACCCTTCTTGAATTCGCGTTCCTTGACGAGTTTGTCAAAGGCGCGTGCAATCCGGGCCTGATAGACCTGGATATTCTGTTGGGCTTGAAGCCGCTTTCCTTCCAGACTGGAGAGTTTATCGAGCCTTCGCTCGGTGTTGGTCTGCCCTTCGGGGACAAGCCCATGCTGAATGGCGACCCTGAGGGACGGTATCTCCAGTTCGACGGGGATGATTGCTTCCGAGCCATATACAAGAGAGAAGGGCGAGCAGCCCGTTGGGGTCTTGTATACGGTTCGGTACGCCCAAAGCGCTTCATACATTCTTTCTTCCCAGTCCCTTTTGTTAGAGCTAACAGTCTTGGCCAGGAGAGTGCAAAGTGTCTTATTGAAAGCTTCGGCCAGCCCATTGGCTTGTGGATTGTAAGGAGTCGATGTCCTCCAGTCAATTTTATATTTTTCTGCTAGCCGGTAAACTTTCTGGTTGCGGAAGTGGCTGCCGTTGTCCGACACAATCCGGTCGGGCACGCCGAACCGGAATATAATATTGCGGCGGACAAACCTGACCACGATTTCTCCGGTGACCTCCCGTAAGGCAATAGCCTCTGCCCAGCGGGAGAAGTAGTCGGTCGCCGCCAGAATATATTTGCAGCCTGTGGAAGATGCAGGAAAGGGGCCCACGACGTCCGTTCCCCATTGGGCGAACGGCCAACTGGGCACTGTTGGGTGTAGTGGTGCAGGAGGTCTTCTGGGAATGGTGGCATGCTCCTGACATCTCTGACACGACTTAGCATATTCGCAACAGTCGTTGAACATTGCAGGCCAATAATAGCCAAGTTTCTTGATTTCAATCTTCATTTTCGGCCCCGCCTGGTGTGCGCCAGCTATGCCGGCATGGACCTCCTTCATAACCCTCCAAGCTTCTTCAACGGACAAGCATCGGAGGAGTAGCTTCCGTTTGGCATCGGCGACAATCCGGAATAATATTCCGCTTCGGAGCTCATAGGAGTCCTTGGTTCTGACCAGCTTGATCTTTTCTTCTCTTCGGTCGGGTAGTCGCTGGTGCCTGAACCACTGCATTAGGGGGTCTCTCCAGTCAGGCAGGCTGACGGCTTCTGCTGTAGCGACCTGTAGGTCCTCCTCTTCCGGCTCTTCTTCTATCATGCTGGGCATCTGGCGTTGGTTTATTACTTGGATATGGAGATATCCATCTGGGGGCACCGCCAGTGAGCTTGCCAATTTTGCCAATGCGTCGGCTTGTGCGTTCTCCCCTCTGGCGACATGGCCTATTTCGAGGAGGTAGAACCGCTCCATGAGCCCTTTCGCTTTAGTGTGATACGGGAGCAGCTCGGGTTTTCGGACATCAAACTGCCCCTGGATTTGCTTGACGACAAGCAGCGAATCGCCGAACACTTGGAGCATTTTGATCTCCATTTGGAGGGCGACCTGGAGACCGATGATTAGAGCTTCATACTCCGCCTCATTATTTGTACAGGGCTTGCTGATGCAGCAAGAAGTGTGTAGCACCTCTCCATCTGGAGATTTGAGGACGATGCCCGCTCCGGCCCGCACCTTGGTACGTCCGGACGGGGTCGCTTCTGTTCTTGAGGCTCCGTCGAAGTATAACTGCCAGACGACTTGTTGCACTTGATCCACCTCTAGTGTTTCGTCTTCGGGTAGCTCTGTGGCCAACGGAGAGTCTTCGGGCACAGGGTGTGCTGCGAAGAAGTCCGCGACGGCTTGCCCCTTAACGGCCTTCTGTGGCACGTAAGTAATGTCAAATTCCATGAGCAGCACGGCCCACTTGCCAAGGCGCCCCTTCGGGACTGGCTGGAGGAGAATGTGCTTGATGGGGTCGGCCCTGGATATCAGGCTGACTTCATGGGACAACATATAGTGCCTCATCTTCTTGACCGCGAAGACCAAGGCAAGGCAGATTTTCTCAATCGGGGTGTACTTAGCCTCTGCGCCCACCAACCTTCGACTGAGATAGTAAAGAGCTTGTTCTTTTCCCTCATCATTGTTCTGGGCGAGCATTGCCCCCAGTGAGTACTCGGTGGCCGCTATGTAGAGAATAAGCGGTCTACCTTTGACAGGTGCCCCCAGGACGGGTGGGGTCTTCAGGTACTCCTTTAGCTGGTCGAACGCGTGCTGGCATTCGTGACCCCAGCTGAAGGGTGCATTCTTCATCATCAGTCTGTGGAAGGGTCGGCAACGCCCTGACAGGTTGGAGATGAACCTGCGGATGTAAGCTAAACGCCCCTGCAGGGACCTCAGCTCCCCCAGACTCTTCGGAGGAGGCAGCTCCTGGATGGCTTTTATCTTCAGGGGGTCGATCTCGATCCCTCTGTGCCGGACAATAAAGCCGAGGAATTTCCCGCTGGACACGCCAAAGGCGCACTTCATGGGATTCATTTTCAGCCCGTACTGCCAGAGCCTTTGGAAGACGGCCCTGAGGTCGCTCAGGTGCTCGTCTCTTTTCTTCGTCTTGACGACCAGATCATCAATGTAGCACTCGACCTTGCCGTATAGCAGCTCGTCGAAGATCTTGGTCATCGCCCGCTGATATGTGGCACCGGCATTCTTGAGGCCGAAGGGCATCCTCTTGTAGTGAAATACCCCTTTGGGTGACCGGAAAGCCGTATGGACCCGGTCGTGGTCGGCTATCCAGATTTGGTTATAGCCGGACGACCCATCCATAAAGGACATGGCCTCGTGGCCGGTGGTTGCATCAATCATCACTTCGGTGATAGGCATCGGGAAGTCATCTTTCGGGCAGGCTCTATTCAGGTCGCGGAAGTCCACGCAAATCCTGATCTGTCCATTCTTCTTTTTCACCGGTACAATATTGGCCAGCCATGTGGTGTATTGATTTTCTGCCACGAAACCGACGTTTATGAGCTTGTCGACTTCTTTGCAGATCTGGCTGGTTAACTCCGGCCTCATGCGCCGGGGAGGTTGCTTCACTGGTTCCATTTTGGGATCAATAGACAGGATGTGTTGAGTCACCTCGGGGCTCAGACCGGGCATTTCTTCATAGTTCCAGGCAAAGCAATCCCGGAATTCTTGCAGCAACTTCGTGTATTGTTCTCTTTCCTGTAGAGGCATGAGAGCACTCAAAAAAGTCGGCCTGGGATTGTCTTCTGTGCCGAGGTTGATTTCAACCAATTCGTCGACTGTGGCCTGGCCGCTATTTTCAATTTCCGGCGGGGCTGGCGACAAATCCACGAAGTCTTGGTCTTCATTGTCTTCGGGCTCGAAGACGTCATCTCCCTCTCCTTGTTCATCATGACTGGGTATAGAGGTTGCATTTGCCTCGCAGTCCCCCAGGGTCGTAGCCGCCGGGTACGTAAGGTCCGCAGGTTCAGGAGGGCATAAGTGCATCTCGGGCTCTTCTGTGTATTCATCATAGACCGCTCCTGCAGAGGCTGGGGTAGCCGCATCTTCGGGCGCCCGGCATCGGGTGGACACAGTGTAGGCTCCTGCCCTGGGGCTGTCTGCCACATGGGGGCGTGGCGGGGCTACCACGTAGTCCCCCATTCTAAGCTCATCCCTGTCGATGAGGCTTTGAGCGAGGTCTTTGAAGACATAACAGTCTTCAATGGCGTGGCCCAGTATTTGGTGGTAAGGGCAAAACAGTGGATTCTCGCTTCTTCGGGTGTCCTGCGGCCTCTTGGACCGTGGAAGGGAGACCTTGCCGTAATGGCAAGCCCAGTCGAAGATGCCCCGGGTCTTCTCTCTCGGAAAGGAATAAGGCTTCTGCAGCTTCTCTTGGAGTGTCAGCCCTTGCCTGGTTGGCCGCTCGATCAGCGGGCTTGCCATGTCTCTCATTTCCTGCCTTGTCAGGGCGGGGGTGTTGGGACTGGTGCCTCGGGGCCGAGGCATCCGGCCACCCCATGGGGGAAGAGATCCTTGGATTAGGTCGGCGACTAGCGAGGTTAACTCGGCCAGTCGTGCTCTTAGCATCTCGATCTCCCGTTGCTGCCTATGGTACAAGGCGTACATGACGGGGTCGTATCGAGGGGAACTCGGGGCATGGCCCGTGCTACTGCTCCTTGCTTCGCCGGCCGGCCGGGGTGGAGGCGCCTCGCTGGCGTGCCCTCTCGAGGTCGACACTTCGGAAAAGGAGGGGGTCTTCTCCATATAGCGGCGGCTGGGAGGCTTCCACAGAAATACTTCTTCGTCTTGTGCCTCTTCGGCCGAGGCCCCGGGACATGTGTCTTGGTGGGTTTCCAGCGAATCTGCAGCTTCTGCGGGGTCGTCGCCGGGCCATGCTGAGACCGATATGACATCAGTCTCGTAGTAATCTTCTAGTGAAAAGCCCAGACCGGGGTGCTTGGTGATTTTCAGCAACCGTCGATCCAGGTTTGGTGGGTTCCACATTCTTTCAAATATTTCCTTCCGGCTGGAGGGCTGGTAGGGAGGAATCTTCTGCTTTCTGACCATTCTGGCTGCCTGGTCAGTCATGTGGGGAAGTCCCGTGATGGGGACGTGCGGGTCATGCAACTCGTCAGGGAACCGGCAATCATCGTCTTCCCTGACCGGCTTTTCGCCAGCCACATAGAAAATAGTGGGCGGCCCCTCAGAGTTAGGCACCTCGAAGGTTTTCAGTCGTTCAGCTGCTTGGGATTCTATCTCTGCTATCGGCTTGACGATCCCTGGCGGGACCCTGACATCTTCTAGCAGGTCTTCGAGGCAGGGTGCCCCCGGTGTGGGGTAGATGGCGAGAGGGGCTGCCCTGAATACCCCTTCTTCTTGTGCAATAAATGGTACATGCGGGGGAGCTACATAGCCTGGGGGCGGCGGAGGAAACCAGCCCCCTGATTCCATTTTCTTCTTGCCCTTGTCTTGGATGACTTGAGGAGCTTGCTTCGCCTTCTCCAAGTACAGATTAGCATCTGACAAGTGACACTCGAACACCTCGAACGGGTGGAGGTCGGCGAAGATTCTGACTTCCTTTTCCTCACAGGGGTACTTGATGCATTGATGCAGGGTGGAGGGCACCACTCTGTTCTAGTGTAGCCAAGGCCGGCCAAGCAACGCCTTGTAGGAAGTGCTGGAGTTGATGACGTGGAACTGGACCTTGGTGGTGAAGTCATCAAAGGTCAAGTTGAACTCTGCGACCCGCATAGGAACTTCGCATTTCTGGTTAAAGCTGGCAATCTTGACATTTTTAACTTCGACCAGATGTACGTCAAAGTAGTGCTTCTGGTATACCCGGTACGGGAGTATATTCACCGCTGCTCCTGGGTCGATCAAGACCCTGTTGATAGGCTGGCCGTTCAGCTGCCCTTTCATGTAGAGGGGCCTGTTATGGCTGCAAGTCGGTAGGAGCATGTCATCTTCTGTGAAAGCCACTGCTACTTCAGGTGGTATTTCTGCCAAACAGGCTTCAAGGTGTGCTGGCGTCTGGAGTGCGGCGATGATGGCTTGCCGTGTTTCTTCATTCAAGGACAGCATCTCCCAAATCGTGAACCGGGTCGGGATTTTCTTGAGATGTCTGACTATTCGCTCGGCCGCCCGTACCTTGAGCAGTTTCATCTCCTCGGGCTTGCTGCGCCTGCCTTCATCCTGGGACTGGGGTGCCGGATCAAGGGATGCCTGTTTTGTGGGTTCTGCTGTGGCCTGTCGAGCAGGCGGGGCCTGTTGAGCCTCCTCTGCTGCTCGCATGAATTCGGCGAGGTTTGGGGTGCCGCTGGATTCTTCCTCTGGCTGGGCAAGAACTGTAGCCGGTAGAGCTTGAGGAATGCTTGCTTTATTGGTCACAGCGGACCCCTGGGGGTGCACCCGCCTTCCTGCTCGAGCGGATAGGAACTCGGCGAACGACGGGGCGCCTTGACTCTTGGTGCCTCCGAGATAGAGGCCTGATGGAGGAGGGATCTCAGTGCCTCGGACCTCGGGCTCGGGAACCTGGTATGGTTGTTCTCCCCTGAGCATGATGTTGAGGCTGCCCTGAGGAGGGCGCCCCCACTTCCTCCCTGACCTGGTGGCATGCTGGGAGGTGGATGCTTCAGCTTGACTCACTTCTGCCGGCTCATGGGGTGGCTCTTCTTCTTTCTCTTCCAGGGAGAGAGAGGTGTCGAACAGCGCCGCGAGGGTATTACAGGCGAAGACAACCTCCTTCTTCTTCTTGCCCCTGGGTCTTCTCTTCTTCTTCTTCTTGCCTGCTGCAGCGGGTGGCTGCTCTTGAGGAGGTTCACCCCACAGGGGAGGTTCTTTGTCTGCATCAGCTTCTGTTCCCGGAGCCAGCTCGAGTGATTCGAACTCCGTCCAGGGGACATACTCCTTCAGCTCCACAGGCTGGATTTCGGGCTGTTCATAATCTTCGAGCCCATCAATAATAGCCTGGGGTCTTTCAACCGCTGGGCTAGTCTTCTTGTGCATCCGCAGCGGGGCAGAGCTCTTCCTGTTGTGAGTGGGCCACCTCATGACCAGCCGGGGGGCCGTGTCGTGGCAAACAGGGTTTATTGGGGGCGGTGCAGGCAGGGGCGTTGCTACCCTCGAGTGAATTCCTGGGGTGGGTCGAGAGGCGCGCGCCTTCCTGGTTTTTCCGGGTGCAGTCTGCCACCCTTCTCGGTCTTGAGCTGGGGCCATGATAAAGGTTTCATAAGTGGCATGGGCACAGGCCTTCGCCCATTCTTCTGGCAGCTCCTGATATAGCGAGATCATACTGACGGAGGAGGCTATACTGGGCAGCTCGTGTGGCTGCGGGGGGTCTACTTTATGCTCCCCCATGTCCAGCTCCCCGTCTCTGATTAAGGACTCAATAACATCCTTGAAGACGTAGCAATCTTCAATAGTATGCCCGAGCACCCGGTGGTACAGACAGAAGCGCGGGTCATCTTTCTTCTTTGAGTCGCCAGGCCTTTTCGGCTCTGGCAATGTGATCTTATTGTAGCTGGTTGCCCACTCAAACAGGAGCTTGGACTTGTTCCGGGAGAAGGAATACAACTTGTTTCTCATCTTCTCTCTTAGTGAGGGGCCTTCTCGCCGTTCTGTGGTTCTGGGTGG
Source organism: Amorphophallus konjac (assembly GCA_022559845.1). Taxonomy (NCBI): domain Eukaryota; kingdom Viridiplantae; phylum Streptophyta; class Magnoliopsida; order Alismatales; family Araceae; genus Amorphophallus; species Amorphophallus konjac. Next base: position 4,423,930 of record CM040126.1, read on the forward strand.
CGGAGGGTTAGCTGCTCCCTTGGCTTTCTCCTTCTGCTTTTCGAAAGCCTGGAAGTCTAGTGCATGCACCTCCGGGGGAGCCGGCTTCTTCTCCGCCTGTCTGGCCCTCTGGCTTGACATAGTCGGGGTGGAGGAGTATCGGGCCAAGAATGCCTCGATCTCTGCTACCACATTATTCAGACGGTCAAATGTCTTGACCTCAGTGCCGATCATTCTTTCTAGGATTTCTTTCTTTAAGTTTTGCTTGCAGATCTGCACTGCGTCCTCCTGATACGGGGGGCGTTTGCACCTCATGCTGAGGTTCCTCCACCTCTTAATGTAGTCGAGAGCCGACTCATCATTCTTCTGCCTCGTGGCGTAGAGTTCAGCCATGGTAACTTCTCTCTCGGCCACGTAAAATCTTTCTTTGAACTTCTTCTGCATGTCGGGCCAATCGGCCACGGACCCGGGCGGCAAGCCGGAGTACCATTCAAAGGCAAGCCCGGTGAGTGTTGAGCCGAAGAACTTCAGGAGGTAGGCTTCATCAGCAGCCAAGTCTCCCATGACGTTCACATAATAGGCAATATGCTCTCTGGGAGATCCTTGCCCGTTGAACTTCTCGAATTTCGACGGCTTGGTGACGCCAGCCGGCAGCTTCTTGGCAGCGTAATGAACCGGGTAGGGTACCCGGTAGACGTCGAAAGGCGTCTGACCCCCATCGCCCCTCTCAGCCAATTTCATATCTATCATCTGCTCGAGCATTAATCGGCTGACTGCCGCCGGGTCGACTGGGCTCGGGTAAAAATGAGCGGGCTGTGCGCTCGGGGTGGCTACCACGGTCGCCCGGGGGGCCATGGGGGACCCTTGTGAAAGCAGAGCCTGTGGCGGGGTGACTGCTGCGCAATGTGATTGCTGCGGGGGCGCGCCCCCGAGAGGATTGAGGGTTGCTGGGAGAGCTGCCTCGGGAGACTGCCCCCCGTCCCTGGGTACCTCGGGTGTGACCTCGGTCTGCCAGGACATTGGGGGTGGTGTGTTTCGCTCATTCAATTGCTTTTTAAGTGATTCGATTTCCTGTTGGAATCGTTGCATCATGAGCAGCATTGCTGGGTCAGCTGTGGGGAGGCTGGGTATGCCCCCCGTCTCTTCGGCCGGGGCGTCCTCGGATGATGTCGAGGGTCCGCCACTCGTGTCGCCGGTGGTGACTACATTGGCCGTGAGGGCCGTGAGGGGCTCCCCAGGTGTCGCGCCGCCTGCCGCTCTCCTTCTTCTGGTAAGGGGTCCCGGCCTGGCAGCTATTCTGGCCAATTCTTCCGGGTCGGCGGGTAAGGCCCCATACCGACCATGAACTCCTGCCATGTTGCAGGTGAATGTCATCCATTTCCTATTCTTGTTTCTTCTTGACGCCCTCCGGGACGGTCCCCCTGGGAATGTTAGCCTGTCGAAGACCGACCGTCGGGACGGCGCCTCCTCCCATACAGGGGACTGGCACGGCTCTTCCGGGCGGGTCCTCGACTCCATACTAGGTGCAGGTTCCCCCCTTTCTTCCTGGAAGGCGGAGGTCATTGCCCCCAGTAGTCTCCGGCGGCCAGCGGGGGTGCTACCCGGGCCTCGGAGGTAGCTTCTCATGGCCTGCTCGATCCCTTCCCACTCCTGGTCAGGGAGAGCGGCCTGTGGTTGCGAGTCGACGACAGCAGCGGAAGGAGAGTAGGCCCTGAGTGCCGGGCGGGCGGCGTTGTGTCGGCGCCCCCGGCGACGGCGGTGAGCATCCTCGGACGGCACCAGGATGGCAGGTGCCGGTTGGAGAGTGGGGGTCACTACCTCAGCCCTGTCATGGTGTCGGGCCCTCCTGGGGCGGAAGATGCTGGGCCCTGCCTGGGCGGGTGCGTTGGGCTGGGTCTCCTTAGGCACCCAGACTTGCTTCAGTTTAGCCGGCCTGTGACCCGGCGTCCTCTTTGGTGCTACGACCGGGGCTATGGGCCTCGTCTTCTCCTTCAGCTTAGCCAGTCCTTCAAAGGAGTTGCGGACTGGAACGGTTGGGATGATGCGGTCCGGTGTCACCTGGGACCTCTGCCCGTCTAGGCGGACTCGGAGGGCCCCAACCGTCATGGACTTCCCGGAGTTGGAGGCGCGACGCCCTGATCCGGCGCTGATGTTGCTTCTCCGGAGCCTTCTCCGGTGGGATGCCGACCCTTGGTGGAACGGGCCGGTAGTTTGGTGCACGTGGTGCACGTTGCAGCTGAGCGTCGTTGTGTGGACGCTATTGTTGTCTTCGGCCACAGCTCGGCCGGCGACAGCTTCGACGGCTCCCGGAGCGGGAGCGTTGGTTTGAGGCTCCTCGGGCGTTTCCACGTCGAGGACTGGACGAAGGCTACCCCCAGGAAGTTGGGGAAACCCACGGTGGGAGGGAAGCTCCCGAAAGTGAGGGGTACCGCCAGGTAGCCACCTCGCACGTGATTCTCCACAACCTCAGGGCTGCAGATGACACCCATTGTCGGCTCCATGATGCCTCTCTCTTTACTTTTTTCTGCATTTAAAAAGATAACGCAGTTAGTATTACAAGAAGGGGGCTGTGGGGCCCCTAATTTCGGCAAAGAGATGAAGGGTGGATGGGTCCCACCGGGCGTGCCAGAGTTGTGGATGCACTAAAATTCGCTTGCTTATTGTGGCTTCGTCTATTGAGTGCGTGGGCGTGCCAGTCACAGAAGTGACAATTTATTCAGGCTCCGAAGAGCCCAAGGTGCGCTCGATCTGACTTCATCAGACGATTGTATGGTTCGTGTCGGGACCGAATCCCGTCGCGCCATGAAGGTCACGACGTCATTTACATCCCTCATACGAGGGAATACCCTTGATTAATTGCCGAAATTAGAGGCCCCGCGGCCGAAAGGAGTAACACTAATTATACGAGAGAGATAGGGATGGGTCACACTGAAAGTTGTATTAAGGCCACAAACTGTCGGCCGTGTCGGCCACTCGTAGACCTTTCGTATTCGGACACAAGTCCGTGACAGCGCCACAATGAGAAAATCGAGGTAGATCCCTTCAAATGTCTGCCGAGCATGCGGCAATTTTAAATGAAGGTTCGGAAGGTATCCGGAACGAGAAAACAAATCCGGTCCGATTAAGATGTCGGCCCGAGGTTAGGTCAAAGCCCGGCCATATCGGGGGAATTCCCGAGACTCGGGCTCGACCTAAAGGGGGGCAGCGTTGTTGTTCCTTTTGCCCCAGATCCCGGGGAGAGAGCGGGCTGCGGCGTGGGCATTAGCATCTTTTATCTAGAGCTTTCCAGGTTATACCTTCTGGGGTTTCTGATTTGATGTTTACTATTTATTCGTGCCTCTGTCCGGGATGATTTTTTGTTCATGATTATTCTTATCATTATCGTTTGTTTGTTATTTATTATTTTTTTCTATTACCCCTCCCACCTCTTTTATTGTGATTAATATTACGCATTCGGAGTCCTTTAATTAGCGTAATTTTTATTAATTTATTTGCTATTATTAATGCCCTGGTCAAGTTGTATATGTGTATATGTATAGTGTGCCGGCGAAGGGGAAAACGGGAGTGTACCGCTGAGGGCTGGGGCGTACCGCTGAGGGTTGCAGGGGGGCGTACCGCTGAGGGCTGCAGGGGGGAGTACCGCTGAGGGCTGTAGAGAGTGTACCGCTGAGGGCCGCAGGGGCGTACCGCTGGAGGCTGTAGGGGCGTACCGCTGAAGGCTCAAGAGAGGGTACCGCTGAAGGCTGGGTGTGGGTGTGCCGCTGGGAGTTGGGCAGGGAGTGATGGAGGTTAACTCAGTTTTGATTACCTGCTTTAAGGCTTTTCTTTTCTTCTTGTCTTAACCCTTGTGTAGTTTCATATAAAATTCCTCCCGTGTTTGTTCTCTTGGTTCGGTTCGGTCTCTTTTCTTGCGGGTCGGGTTTTCGGGCGGCCAGGTGGTTAATTAGTCCGGTTCGGTTTTTGTTGTGATGCCGGCAGCGGCTGGATGAGTTGGAAGGTTTCGTCAGTTATCCTACTCGTTTGTTGCCTCCTTTTGCCTCTTTTAATGTTTTATTATTTTCCCACAAAAATTCGGCAGCATCTCCCCTTGACCCGGGGCGTAAGGGAGATAAAGGGAACGCGCCCACATGGAGTGGCGGAACCCGACAACTGGAGATGGGCCCCCGGGGGAGCAACACCTTTAAAGAGCCTCGGAAAACGTAAAGGGAAGGGCTCGGGGGGCAAAGCCAAGGAGTGGGCTGCTGAGAGGCTGAGGGTGTATGCCGCTTAAGGCCTGCGGTGTGCCGGCCAAGGCTGATCAGGTGTACCGGCCAAGGAGCGTGCCGGCCAAAGGGGTAGACTGGTATGCGTGCCGCTGAGGGCAGAGGAGGGCGTACCGCTGAGGGCACTTGGGGCGTACCGCTGAAGGCGAGGAGATAGCGTGCCGGCCAAGGATAAATGGGGGGGGGCGTACCGCTGGACAACCCCCATGGGCGTGCCGCTGAGGGACCAAACAGGGGTGCCGGCGAAGGGCCAGGAAGAGGCATCGCTGGGAGTTCAACAGAGTGTGCAAGCTGGGGGCCTTAGAAGCCGTTTAAAGAAAAGAAAGGGGATTCAAGGCCAAGGGCAGGCCACTTGATCACTATGTGTTTGGAGAGAGGGTGAGGGTCTCCCTCTCCCTTAAGCCAGTGGACACAGCAGATGGCCATGGAGAGGATTGAAGGGCTTGTGAAACCAAGGTTAACAGAAGGGGAAAACCTACATCGACGTGGAGGACCCTAAAGACGCCGGAGGAATGAAGAGACAGAGGGAGTAACGGATCGTCCGTCGAAAAGCCCGCAAAGCCTAGCATAAAACATCGAAGATCGAAGAGGAACCCGGAGAAGGTGGTTTTCATTCATGAGAATCAAGAGGGCGTGGCCCTACATATATATTACAAAAGCAAACCCCCAGATGGGGCCGTGGACAAAAGGGAGAAGGACAAAGAACCCCCAGGAGGAATGGGATACCAGAGAGACGAAAACATCCGGGCCTCAGACCTTGGCCCCTATCCCCAACCCTTTCCCCCAATACAAAGAGCTCTCTCTCTCTTACTCTTGTTTCTTCCCGGTGGCCGTCGGACGGAGCACAGGCCGGGAGGGCCTCTTCTTCTCTTCTTTCTTCTCCTCTTTCTCCTATGTGTGCCCTCTACTGTTGGAACCTCTTCTCCTCTCTCTGTTCCTCCCCTCCGTTTTCTCTTACCAGGAGGCTTTTATACTCCCAGCCACCGACGACTTCGAGCACGACCGTCGAAGGCGGGAAGCCGGCTGTGATGATGGGTTTGACCTGCCCCTGTACTGGCTGTCAGTGGGGTAGGCTACGTGGCCCAACGACCAGCTGCCACCTCAGACGGCTCCACTGCGCGCCAAGGATGTGTAGGGCATGGGCCTCACGTCGCCCGTTGAAAGAGCTTCACCGCTGTGCCGTTGAAGGGCTGAACAAGCGTGCCGCTGTAGTGCCAAAAGAGCGTACCGCTGGAGCCCCGGATGGGCGTGCCGCTGAACGGCCTGAAGGGTGTGTCGCTGAAGACCCCCAGGGGGCGTGCCGTTGAACCCCAAAGGGGGTGTGCCGCTGAAGACCCCCCCCCCCCATGGGGGGTGTGCCGGTGAAGACCCCCCCATGGGGTGTGCCGGTGAAGACCCCCCCATGGGGGTGTGCCGGTGAAGACCTCCCCATGGGGTGTGCCGGTGAACCCCCTTGGGGGTGTGCCGGTGAAGACCCCCCCATGGGGTGTGCCGGTGAAGACCCCCCCATGGGGGTGTGCCGGTGAAGACCCCCCATGGGGTGTGCCGGTGAACGCCCTTGGGGGTGTGCCGGTGAAGACCCCCCCATGGGGTGTGCCGGTGAACCCCCTTGGGGGTGTGCCGGTGAACCCCCATAGGGGTGTGCCGGCGAGGGCCGCGGCGGGGTGTGCCGCTGAAGGGAGCGTGCCGCTGGGGCCTCAACTGGGCGTGCCGCTGAAGGGCTAAATGGGCGATTTTGAGCCCATTGTGAGCATGAGTTGTGGCCCATTTGATTTTCTTCGAGGCCCACGGGTTGTGGAGCCTTTTGTGCTTGATTTCCCCGGGGGTTTCTTCACTCGGCGCCGTTGTTGATGCTGGGCTGAGCATGACATTTTGGATGTGCAATTTTCGGTGTCCACACCCGGCCTGGACCGGCAGAGGAGCTTCCACCTCAGAGTCTCTGCCCAGCACGTCCTCCCTCGGGCTAGGCGAGGCTCGCGCTCCGATCTTCTTCCTCCTCACATATATCAACGTCGTCGGGAGGTCAGGATCAGGCCCCAATGACTCGGTGGCCACCGCAGCAACGCCTGTCATGCAAAAGAAGATAAGCCAGGGTGAATCTACTGGCCCCCTAGGACAAAAAGGGGGGGGGGAGCTAACCGTGTAGTCGAAAATATTTACCCCCTTCAGTTCCTGCGACACGAGATGACCCGCGGGCTTCCTCAACAGGCAACGCCTTCTCGGGAATCCCAGCCGTACCCTCGCCCGGGAGCAACACGGGCGCCGATTCCTCCGTGCTGCCCGTGAGATAGAAGCGCATCGTCGCCACCCGCGAATCCGAGGCCAACTCGGGAGGCCGGTCGATCGCAGACGACACGGGCGGCCAATGAATCTCACCAGCTTCGCGGCTCGGTTCGGTCTGCGTGGCTTCGAATTCCTCGAAGGACAAGACACGAGCCACCGGCGAGGCTGCCGTCGGAGCCGAGGATACCTCGGTCCGCTGCCGTTTTACCATCTTTTGCCCGGCCACCTTGGCAGCAGCCAGTGCCTTCTTAACGGGCGACTGTGCCCGGGGCCTTCCCGTTGCCTGCGGCAAGGGAGCCGGAGCCGCCGCCGGGGTCGCCTCTGCCGGGACCGCAACTTCACCCATGTCAGGCGAGGGCACGGGCTCTCCCGTAGAAGCTAAGACAAAAGAAGTATCCAGGTGTCAAGACTCCACTCCAAAATAAAAGGGGGGGGGGAAGATTCAAGAGACACGCTAATGATCGGGAACACTGACCGGCAGGTTGACCTGGCTCGGGACGGGCAGCCTCGAATTCCTCGAAAGACGGGGCTAGTGGTGCCAGAGGAGCAGCCGTCGAAGCCTTAGCCGTTTCTATCTTCCTCCGCTTTGTATCCCGCTGCTTAGCCGCCTTGGCGGCGTCCACCGCCTTTTTCACAGGCGATTTGGCCCGGGGCCTCTTCGCAGCCTTAGGCAAAGGAGCCGTGGTCGGGGCCAGCGGCGCGGCTTCAAAATGCGCAGGCTTCTTCACCAGCCGGAGGAGGTTCCGGTACGTGGCCATCTGCGTGCTGTCGGGATGGTCTGCAAAGAAAAGAGGGGAAAGAACGAACATGCATACACCATTAGTACCTAACTCACCGCGAAAGCCGCAGCGCTGAGGGATAAAACCGAAGAGCAAGAGGGAACTGAATACCATGAGGGCCAGTGTACAGCCGCAGCGTGATCGGCCAGTAGCTCAAGGATATCTCCTTGTCCCAACGTGCCGCCTCCCGGACTAGCCAACAAACGTCCTCAATAGTTTGACACCGGTCCGTGAGGTTGGCCAGATCCGCATGTTTCTTGGAAGAAAGGTGACAGAAAAGATTGAAGTGGTCCATGCCCCACCCATCAGCATAATAATAAGGGGTGTGCAGGCGCTTGCCCAGGATGGAGGCCGTCACATCTTCAATCTTCATCCCATTCACCCGGAGGAGGATATATAGCCACGTGGTATCCTTGTAATTCTCAGGCTTCCTCTCCTCCCGCCTCATGAACGTGCGATACAGGCAGGCCAAGTCTCTCTCCGGACGCCAGCTCTTGGCAGGAGTCCCCTCTTCCTCTATGGGGAATGGATAATTGATGAGGTCCAGACGGTCGCTCCCTACCCGGCACAGGTCCCTCAGCGTCTTCTGATAGCTGTCCTTCGCCACTGGAGGCAGCTCCACTTTCGGCGTCGGCCTCCTATCCCGGGCTTCCCGACGAGCTATCAGATATGTCGCCACCTCCTTCTCTTGCTTGTTCTTGAGCCGAAGAAGATGATCTGGCTCAATGTCAAGTACTGGCACCGGTTGCCGGCTAAGGAATCTCCTTTCGGCGCCATCCCAACAATCGGTCTTGTGCAACCGATAGAAAGCCGTCCAGGCATTCCACCACTTTATAGTCTTCAGTCACTCGGGGCACGCGACCCGGGGCTGGCACCCTGAAGGAGGCAGAGTCCGCCCGGTGGAAGAAGTCCCACCAGCTTCTAGCGTGCTCGGCGACCGCACCTCCCCGGACGTTCCGCGAAGGCAAGCCGAATTGCGCATGATAAGCAGGGATGTGCTGGTCATACCCGAAGTTGCGGCCAAATCGGAAAGGGTAATACGGCTCCAGCAGTACGTTGTCTCCCTTCCGGAACACCAACACGCTCGGGCGGATAGCCAGCGCCCAATCCCTCAGCTCGGGCTCCAGCAACGGGCGCACCACATTTTCCTGGTTGATAGGGTGGACATACCTCTCCACCTGGTCATCCTTGCATTCCCTCTTATTATTCACGAGCGGGCTTGAATGTGCGGCCAGTGTCCAGAAATGAATGGTACCGGCTGCGTCCCGGGGAATCGTGGTCAACCGGCCCCGAATGTCATACATCCGCATGGAAGTAGAAGCCGGTTCTGCACTCGCGAACTCTAGCATCCTCGGCACCAGCCCCCAATCCTGAAGGACTCGCGGGGCGAACTCATGAAACAGTGAACAAACCCACGCGTTGAAGAAATGCAGTGGGCACACGTACCGGGCCTGCCTCGGGAACTGGTGCGTGCTGATGTCTCCCAGTGCCTTATAAATTAGACAGAGCGCCGCCGGGCACAGAGAAAGTTTAACACCCCACGCCATCTGACACGCCGGGTAGATGGCATCTGGCCGAATCACCGTCTCATCCCCGTACGGCATGGCAAATGAACACAGCCAGTACGTCAGATAGGCGGCACAGTGAGTTTGTGGGTCGACCCCCGTCGGATTGGCCCCGCTCCGACGTCCCCTGGAGGGGATCTTCACGTCATGCTTGGGCTTCGCACGTTTCTTGCGAGCAACAGCGGTGCCAACGCAAGGAAAATCTTCATACTGCTTCAGCCCATCATAGAAATATTCCAGCCATACCGCCATACGCACCCGTTTCCTATCCCCACGGGCGGGCTGCTTCCCCTTGTGCGACAGCTGGTACAGCTCCCGGTATGCCTTCATCAGGTACCGGTATGAATACCCCAGAGAATAATAGCCGTCCCCATTAGTCTCGTCTTTGATCAAGTCCGGGAGGCATACTTCTTCATAAGGCTCCCCGTCAATGGGCAAGCCGCTCAGCTGGCTTAGGCTCCACAAATCAAGAGAAGTCTTTCCCTCTGCCGTGTAGAAGGTATTGGTCTCCGCACTGAATACTTCTATCATGCCGCAACAGAGACCCTTGGAGATGGGATAACCATACCGGGAAGCGTACACGCTGTGATAGATGCCAACTCGGACCAGCAACGGGGCGTAGTTGAACAGTACGTATTCCGTGAACTCCACCGCCCCTTCTCGGAAGCTGTGGGCGTCTTGAAGCTTCAGCTCCCCGAACCAGCCCAGTGATAGTTCGTACTTGAACCTGATGGCCAAACAGTCCAATATGAACGGCTCCTCCCTATAACCCCATTTCAGGGGAGCCAAGAATAAACCAAATCGGGGCGACTCGCCATGCACCTTCCCCGCAGACATGTCCCACCTTGCTGGCGTGAATTGAGGGGCCCACACCAATTTATCTTCGGCCGGCAGCACCCCTTCGATCCCCAGGATCGGCTTCCATTCCCGGGCTTCTCCCACCAGATACATCGGAATGCTCCTGGGGACGCTGTACAATAGACTGTCTCGGGCATGTAGGATGGCCCGCTCGATGGCTTTTATAGTGCGAAAGTCTCGCCCCTCTCGGGAGCGCAGGTGCTTCAGGAATCGAACAAGGTGCCTATCCTTCGGGAAGTCCTTCCTGTACTCCCCGGTGACCCGGTCAAATGTGAAGCCACTGTCAACTCGGGCAAGCCTCTGGAAATCCATGGTCTCCCCGTCGGACTCAGATGACTCTGCCAAAGCGGCTATCTCCGCGTGCTCTCGATCTAGGTCCTCCACATTGAGCCATGTGACTGCCGGCACGGGACCCCGCGGGATGAGGTCGGCACCGACGGCGGCAGCAGGGGCAGAAGAACCACTTGGGGCGGCCATTTGTCTGCAAAGATACACAAATAAGAAGATCAGAATAGATCACAAGTAAAAAGACTATGAAGGGGCGTTGCTACAAGTTAGATGAATAAATATTGACGATTTCTGACGAAATTTCGGCAGATTTTCCCCTAGGCCAGAGGAGTAAGGGAAAACACGGGTGCGCGTCCACAAGGAGTGACGGCCCCAACAAAGTCATGGTGGGCCCCGAGAGGCAACACCAGAAGTCCGCCGGTCAAAGGAATCTTCTCCCCTAGCTAAAAATCCCCTTGGCCCCTTGGCCGGTACAACTCACCCCCTATGGGCCCTCACCGGCACGCCTTGGTGCCTCCTTCGCCGGCACCACCTAAAGCCCCCCTTGGCCGGTACGCCCCTGGCGTGAAGACCTTGGCCGGCACGCCCTTGCCAGTGCCTTGGCCGGCACACCCTCCAAGTGCCTTCCCCGGCACACCCTGCTAGTGTCTTGGCCGGCACACCCATGGGAGCAGCTCCCCGGCACACTCCCAGGCTGCCCTTGCCGGCACGCCCCCGGGTGCCCTACCCGGTACACCCCCAGCAGGCGCTCCCCGGCACACCCGGTGGCCATCCTCACCGGCACACCCCAGCAGGCGCTCCCCGGCACACCCGGTGGCCATCCTCACCGGCACACTCCAGCAGGCGTTCGCCGGCACGCCCAGAAGGCCCGTCCCCGACACGCTTCCAACGTCGCTTCCCCGACACGCACATGGGACCTTTCCCCGGCACACCCGACGAGGCCCCTCGCCGGTGCACCCTAAGGCGCTTTCCCCGGCACCCTTGACACCTCCTCGCCGGCACAACCGGCGCCCGACGGTCGGAATGAGAAGAGATAAAGAATGGAGAAGAAGAAGAAAGGAGGAGGGAAAGAAGAGAAACAAGGGGCTAGGGCCCCGTCGCCCCACGGTGGGAAAGGGAAGGAAGGAGGAGAAGGGAGGAGAGGGGAAGAATAGAGGACGGGAAGAGAGAAGACGGGGGGCTCCACGGCGGTGCCCTCACCACGACGACGATGACGGTGGCGGAGCGGGCGTCCGGCGCCGGAGAAGAGAAGAAGAAGAGGAATGGGGGGTGGTGGTTCCGTCTGCCGAACAGAGAAAAGAGGGAAAGAGGGGGTTCGAACGGGGGGTTCAAATGAACCGCCCCCACCCCTTTTATACAAAAAAAAAGAAGGAAGAAAGGAGAAAAGAGAAAAGAAAAAAAGGGGAAAGGGAAAGGAGGAGAACGAATAAAAAAAAATAAGAAAAAAAATAAGAAAAAAAAAGGAAAGGGAAGAAAAGAAAAAAAAGAGAGAGAAAGAGAAAAGGAAATAAAAAAGAAGAAGAAGAAAGAAAAGCAAGGGATAAAAAAGAGAACAAAAAAAGGAGAGGGAAATAAATGTATATACATGATATTAAAATATATATATATATATATATATATACATACTCATGTATACGCGTGCATACTGGTATCTTCTCACGCATCTGCTCGCACGTGTCAATGTGCGAGTCGATATCGTACGATAATAGGTGTCTCCGGAGAACGTTCCATCCCCCTGATCCTATGCAAATGGGCGTCCGCAGGGGTGAAGGCGACTCTGCCCCTGCAGCTCTATCCTTGTCATAATATCACTACCCTACCGCCAAATAAGCCCGTCCCTGGCACGTGGCCCTATGCTTTAGTCACCTTCTGTCACGCAAAGCCACCATCACGGACCTTACGTCCGGATTGGCAAAACCCCCATCCTTGCGTTGGCATTAGTCCCTTGCCAACGAATAAGTCCCTGTCCGGCGCAAGGCCCCGTGCCCTAGCCACCCACTCCGCACAATATGGCCATTATGGACCTTACGTCCGAATCGGCACAGATTCTCCCGTTGCGCTGGCATTCTATTCTTGCCAACGAGTGAACCTTATCTTCCGGCGCAAGGCTTCGTGCCCTAGCCGACACTCGCATATCACTCACTTAAAAAAAAAAAGAAAGAAAAGAAAAAGAAGAAAATGGGGTTAAAAATAGAGATACCCCGCCGGACTTGTCCCCACACGGGGACAAGGGTAAAAATGGCGACAACCCGGCTGTGGTGAAAACCAGAAAGGGCGCTACAGGCAAAATCGGGTACCCCGCCGCGTGAAAACCCGAGAGGGCGCGTGGGCAAAAGCAAGAGGGGGCCGGTACCGGCGAAAACCCGAAAGGGCGCTTGTATCGGTAATGTGGTTCAAAAAGAAGAGAGAAAGAAAAGAGACAAAAGAGATCAACAAACCAAGTCAGCTCCCGACTCCCCGTCGGCACTGACGAAGAGACCAAGAGACAATAAACCAAGTCAGTTCCCGACATCTTGTCGGCACTGACGAAGAGACCAAGAGACTAAGAGACAACAACAATGTCAGTTCCCGGCGTCCTGTCGGCACTGGCGAAGAGACTAAGAGATCAACAAAGCATGTCAGTTCCCGGCGTCCTGTCGGCACTGGCGAAGAGACCAAGAGACTAAGAGACAACAAACCAGGCCAGTTTCTGACGTCCTGTCGGCACTGGCGAAGAGACTAAGAGACAACAAATCGGGTCAGTCCCCGACGTCCTGTCGGCACTGGCGAAGAGACCAAGAGACTAAGAGACAACAAACCAGGCCAGTTTCCGACGTCCTGTCGGCACTGGCGAAGAGACTAAGAGACAACATATCATGTCAGTTCCCGGCATCCTATCGGCACTGGCGAAGAGACAAAAGAGATCACCATATCATGTCAGTTCCCGACATCCTGTCGGCACTGATGAAGAGACCAACACACTGCTTCAGTTCTCGGCATTCCGTCGGCACTGATGAAGAGACCAACATACTACCTCAGCTCCCGAAGCTTCGTCGGCACTAACAAAGAGACCAACAAACAATGAACCAGGTCAGCTCTCGACGCATCGCCGACATCGACAAAGAGAGAAGAGACGGGGACACCCTCGGGCACCGCCCGGCTCATCCTTCGCCTGCGATACCCGTGGGTGGGGGGCATTTGTGGACACCAAAAATTGCACGTCCAAATGTCATGCTCGGCCCAGCATCAACAACGGCGCCGAGTGAAGAAACCCCGGAGAAATCAAGCACAAAAGGCCCCACAGTCCGTGGGCCCCAAAGGAAATCAAATGGGCCATGACTCGTGCTCGCAACGGGCTCAGAACGGGCCCCATATACACACTCCGTGAGGAGCCCTTCAGCGGCACGCCCAGCCCCCATGGGGTCTTCAACGGCACGCCCAAAGGGGCCTTCAACGGCACGCCCCAACGGAGCCTTCAACGGCACGCCCAGTTGAGGCTTCAACGGCACGCCCTGGCAGAACCCTCCAGCGGCACGCTCCCTTCAGCGGCACACCCTGCCGCGGCCCTCGCCGGCACACCCCTATGGGGGTTCACCGGCACACCCCCAAGGGGGTTCACCGGCACACCCCATGGGGGGTCTTCACCAGCACACCCCCATGGGGAGGGTCTTCAGCGGCACACCCCCATGGGGGGGGTCTTCACCGGTACACCCCCATGGGGGGGGTCTTCACCGGCACACCCCCCATAGTGGGGGGTCTTCAGCGGCACACCCCCTTTGGGGTTCAACGGCACGCCCCCTGGGGGTCTTCAGCGACACACCCTGTAGGGTCCCCAGCGGCACGCCCTTCAGGCCGTTCAGCGGCACGGCCCTTTGGGGCTTCAGCGGCACGCCCTCAGCAGTCTTCAGCGGCACGCCCTTCAGGCCGTTCAGCGGCACGCCCATCCGGGGCTCCAGCAGTACGCTCTTTTGGCACTACAGCGGCACGCTTGTTCAGCCCTTCAACGGCACAGCGGTGAAGCTCTTTCAACGGGCGACGTGAGGCCCATGCCCTACACATCCTTGGCGCGCAGTGGAGCCGTCTGAGGTGGCAGCTGGTCGTTGGGCCACGTAGCCTACCCCACTGACAGCCAGTACAGGGGCAGGTCAAACCCATCATCACAGCCGGCTTCCCGCCTTCGACGGTCGTGCTCGAAGTCGTCGGTGGCTGGGAGTATAAAAGCCTCCTGTTAAAACACAGAGAGGGAGATATAGAGGAAAAGGAGAGGAGAAGAGACGAACAGAGAGAGGAGAAGAGGTTCCAACAGTAGAGGGCACACACAGGAGAAAGAGGAGAAGAAAGAAGAGAAGAAGAGGCCCTCCCGGCCTGTGCTCCGTCCGACGGCCACCGGGAAGAAACAAGAGTAAGAGAGAGAGAGCTTGTTGTATTGGGGGAAAGGGTTGGGGATAGTGGCCAATGTCTTAGGCCCGGACGTTTTCGTCTCTCTTGTATCCCATTTCTCCTGGGGATTCTTTCTCCTTCTCCCTTTTGTCCATGGCCCCATCCGGGGGTTTGCTTTTGTAATATATATGTAGGGCCACGCCCTCTTGATTCTCATGAATGAAAACCACCCTCTCCGGGTTCCTCTTCGATCTTCGATGTTTTATGCTAGGCTTTGCGGGCTTTTCGACGGACGATCCGTTACTCCCTCTATGTCTTCATTCCTCCGGCGTCTTTAGGGTCCTCCACGTCGATGTATGTTTCCCCCTTCTGTTAGCCTTGGCTCCGTGAGCTCCTCACTCCCTTCCATGGCCATATACCGTGTTCCCGGGCTTGAGGAGAAGGGGAGTTACCCTTCTTTCTTCCCAACCGCTCAGTTACTAATAGGCCACCCTTGGCCTTGAAATCCCCTGTCTTTCTTCCTCTTTCCCTGAACAGCCACCAAGTACCCCCCCCAGTTGCTAATACCCTTTTCAAGCCTCTCAGCGGTGCACCTTTCCGGCCTTTGGCCGGTACACCTTTCCGGCCCTCAGCGGCACGCCCAGATCAGCCTTCAGCGGTGCGCCCACCCTTGGCCTTCAGCGGCACACCCTGTTCAGCCTCCAACGGCACACTTTGTTCAGCCTTCAACGGCACACCCTGTTCAGCCTCCAACGGCACACTTTGTTCAGCCTTCAACGGCACACCCTGTTCAGCCTACAACGGCACACCCTGTTCAGCCTTCAGCGGCACACCCCCTGTTCAGCCTTCAGCGGCACACACCCTGTTCAGCCCTCAGCGGCACGCCCTTCACTCCCTCAGCTTACCCCTTTGTCCAGTCCCAGTCCAGGTCCCTTAGATGTCTTCGATCTGTCGTTCTCCTTCGCGTTTTCCGAGTCTCTATAAAGGTGTTGCCCCCCCCGGGGGCCCACCTCCAGTTGTCGGGTTCCGCCACATCATGTGGGCGCGTTCTCTATATCTCCCTTACGCCCCGGGTTAAGGGGAGATGCTGCCGAATTTTTGTGAGAAACTAATAAACAATTAAAAGAGGCAAAAGGAGGCAACAAACAAGTAAGATAACTGACGAAACCTTCCAACTCATCAAACCACTGCCGGCATCATGACGAGAACTGAATCGGGCTAATTAACCACCTGGCCGCCCGAAAACCCGACCCGCAAGAAAAGAGACCGAACCGAACCAAGAGAACAAACGCGGGAGGAATTTTATATGAACTTACACAAGGGTTAAGACAAGAAGAAAAGAAAAGCCTTAAAGCAGGTAATCGAAACTGAGTTAACCTCCATCACCTCCTGCCCAACTCCCAGCGGCACACACACACCCAGCCTCCAGCGGTACGCCCCTGCAGCCCTCAGCGGTACGCCCTTTGCAGCCTCCAGCGGTACACTCTCTACAGCCCTCAGCGGTACGCCCCCCTGTAGCCCTCAGCGGTACGCCCCAGCCCTCGGCGGTACACTCCCGTTTTCCCCTTCGCCGGCACACTATACATATACACATATACAACTTGACAAGGGCATTAATAATAGCAAATAAATTAATAAAAATTACGCTAATTAAAGGACTCCGAATGCGTAATATTAATCACAATAAAAGAGGCGGGAGGGGTAATAGAAAAATAAATAATAAACCAATGATAATAATAAGAATAATCATGCATAGAAGAAGAGAAATCATCCCGGACAAAGGCACGAATAAATAGTAAACATCAAATCAGAAATCCCAGAAGGTATAACCTAGAAAGCTCTAGATAAAAGATGCTAATGCCCATGCCGCAGCCCGCTCTCTCCCCGGGATCCGGGGCAAAAGGAACAACAACGCTGCCCCTTTAGGTCGAGCCCGAGTCTCGGGAATTCCCCCGATAGGGCCGGGCTTTGATCTAACCTCGGGCCGACATCCTAATCGGACCGGATTTGTTTTCTCGTTCCGGATACCTTCCGAACCCTCATTTAAAATTACCGCATGCTCGGCAGACATTTGAAGGGATCTACCTCGATTTTCTCATTGTGGCGCTGTCACGGACTTGTGTCCGAATACGAAAAGTCTACGAGTGGCCGACACGGCCGACAGTTTATGGCCTTAATACAACTTTCAGTGTGACCCATCCCTATCTCTCTCGTATAATTAGTGTTACTCCTTTCGGCCGCGGGGCCTCTAATTTCGGCAATTAATCAAGGGTATTCCCTCGTATGAGGGATGTAAATGACGTCGTGACCTTCATGGCGCGACGGGATTCGGTCCCGACACGAACCACACACTCGTCTGACGAAGTCAGATCGAGCGCACCATGGGCTCTCCGGAGCCCGAATAAATTGTCACTCCGGTGACTGGCACGCCCACGCACTCAATAAAACCAACAGACGAACGGGAGCCCCAGTCTAACGGAAAGTGCGTCCACAGGACCTTATCGGGGTTGGCTTCGATCCCTCGCTGAGTGACCAGGAAACCCAGGAACTTCCCTGATCTTACTCCAAAGGTGCACTTGGCGGGGTTGAGCTTCATGCAGTACTTCAAGAGGGTGCCGAAAGTCTCGGCGAGGTCGGTGAAGTGGTCTTGGGCCCTCGGGGTCTTGACGAGCATGTCGTCGATGTAGGCCTCGATGTTCTGACCTGACTGTCCCTCGAACATATGGTTGACCAGTCGCTGGTATGTGGCTCCAGCATTCTTCAATCCGAAGGGCATCCGGGTGTAGCAGTACACGCCGTAGTCGGTGATGAAGGCGGTCTTCTCGACATCTTCAGGGTTCATTCGGATCTGATGATAACCCGAATAGGCATCCAGGAAACTGAGTATCTCGTTGCCCGAGGTTGAGTCAACCAGTTGGTCGATGCTCGGTAGCGGATAGCAGTCCTTGGGGGTGGCCTTGTTCAGATTGGTGAAGTCTACGCACATTCGCCACTTGCCGGTGGTCTTCGGCACCAGGACGACGTTGGCTAGCCACGTTGGGTACAGGACCGGTCTAAAAAGACCAGTCTCTTGTCCCTTGGTGACCTGCGCCTTGATGATCGCCTGTTTCTCGGGCGCATGCTTCCTCCTCCGCTGCTGTACGGGTCTCATGGTGGCATCGAGGTTAAGCTTGTGCATCACAGTTTCCTCTGGTATACCAGGGAGTTGATCATCGGACCAAGCGAAGACCCGGACGTATCCAGAAAGAAACTCCTTGTATTGCTGCTGTTCCTTCGGTGGTAGGTCGGCACCGATCCTTACTCCAAGGGCCGGGTCGTCGTTCAGGAATACCGTTAATAATTTGCCACCGGGCTCGGTGGTCACGGCTTTTCCTTCGACTCCCCTGGGGCCCTTATCCTTCCCGTCCGGCCTTGAGGCTTCCACCGAGATATTGTAGCACCTTCTAGCCATGGCCTGGTTACCTCGGACTTCCCCCAACCCGTTTTTGGTGGAAAACTTCATTTTTGGTGATAGGTAGATGGTACGGCCTTTATTCGGCTGAGAAATTTTTGGCCGAAAATGGCGTTGTACGCTATCATACCTTTAATCACTATGAAGTCCACTATGACCGTAACGGTTTTGGGTGGGGTGCCGATAGTGACCGGCAGGCTTAGGGCTCCCTCGGGGTAGGTGGCCAGGCCATTAAACCCGCTAAGGGGTGTTCGGATCGGGCGGAGCTTGGATGGGTCTTCCCCCATCTTGAGAAAACAGTCATAAGATAATATATCGGGGGTGTAATGCCCTGGATCTTGTTGGATCTTTGTTGGATCTTTCGGATCTCTTTCGGATTGGTTTCGTTGAGTTTCGGTTCGCTTTTGTGGCTTCCGAGTTGAGTTTGACGAGCCGTGTGGGTTTTTCTCACGTACTAGTTACGGAACCCTACGGTGAGTTTGTTTGTCAATTCTCGAGCTCGTGGATGCTGCAGCGACGATGTACTCGTCGAGCCGGTCGTTTCGCCTATTTTTGCGTATTTTTTTGAATTTGTGCATTTTCGGCGAATTTTTGGAATTTTCAGAAATTAGGAAAATTTCTCAATTTCTTTCCTTTTCTTTTTCTTTCTCTCTCTCCTTCTCATTCGTGCGACCGTCTCTCTCTCTCCCGTTCTCTCTCGTTCTCACCCCTTTCCGGCTCCGGCTGCAGACGGAGGCGTAGGTGGGCGAGGCGGTGAAGCCGTGGAGCTGGTTGGATGCGCGATGGAGCGAGGATCGGATCGATTCTGGCGCGATCCCGTACGGTGGATTCAAAGCCGGTGAAATCGGTTCGCGAGTGGTTTTCGGCGTGGTTTAGTCCCTTCGGGGCACGGTTTCTTCGGTGGAGGTAGGGTGACGGATCCTTGCTTCTCCATCTTCGTTTTCCCTGCCATTGCACGGCGTTCGGCTAGGAAACGAGTGTGTTTGGGCTTATTTTACCTAAACCGTGATTTTCGTGGTTTTTAGGGTCGGCCGATAAACGGTGACCATTTGCGGTTCAGTTAGTTTCTAAATGACCGCAGGGATGTTAGAATCCCGTCCACGTTGGTTTCGTGCGATTTGGTGTTCATTCGAGGCCAGTAGAAGTCCGGGAACCTCGGTGACCCATTTAGGGTTGATTTGGTAAAATCGCCCGAATCTTGTGTTTTTGATGTTGCATGTGGGGTTTGGAGCCCCTTGATGTTGTTATTTGTCGTTGCGGTGTGTTTCCCCTGCATTTCGGCATGAATGGGGCGTGGAATGGGCCGATCCGGCCATTCCTATGTTTTCCCGCCGTAACCGAAGTAGCGGTCTAGCCAGTGATCGTCACTTGCTTTTGACGGCCCTACGATGGACCATTATTTGGTTTGAGGGTTTAGCCCTTTTGCTTCTGGGTGAGTGACGGCCCAAGGGTGGTGCGTCATTCTCGTGTAACGCGCCAGTGACTGGCCGTTACTTGCGTTTTGTCATTTTTCCTTGGGGTTTAGTCGGTTGGTCTAACGCGCTTGACTCAGCGCGTTAGATGGAAATAACGCGCCTTGCCCAGGGTTACTTTCCGTTGACTGACGTTTGACTCGTTGAGGCGTTGCCTCTAACGGTCGAGCCCTTGTGCGTTGTTTGAGTGTAACGCGCCTGCCCCTGGCCGTTACATTCTGCGTGGACGAGGTAGGGTGGCTGCACCGTTGGAAGTGACGGTGGAGACCCTGTGCGTCGTTTGTGAGTAACGCGCATGCCTCCGTCTGTCATTTGCTGTCGTGCTGGGTTGAGGGTGGCTATGCCGTGGAAGTAACGGATGGGCCCCTGCGCGTCGTTTGGAATGCGACGGCCCTCTCCTGCCACGTCGTTTGTGAGTAACGCGCCTGGCGTCGCGCGTTACTTCACGTTGGTTTGGGTTTGCTGCACCGTTGGATGTGACGGTGGAGTCCCCGTGCGTCGTTTGCTTGTAACGCGCCTAGAGCCATGCGTTACTTGGCTTTTGTGTGGTTTTGTAGGTTATCAAGGTGGTGTGTGACGGCCTGGTGTCCGTCCGTCGTTTGGGAAATAACGGCCCTGGCTAGACCGTCACTTGCTAGTAGCAGTCTAGGGATGGTGCGTTATTTGCCTTGTGCCTTGGTTTTCCGCCCGATGGTTCTGTGTGTCTTGGCTTGGCCTAGTGGTCTGCCCGTTGTCCCGTGGATGTCTTCCGACGTCCTATGAGGGTTAAGACTACGTTGTAAGGTAGCCATGAGTCTTCTTACTTGTGGTAGGATTCTTGATCCTACTCTTGTATGCTGTTGTTGTTTGGTTTCGGTCAACCCGATTTGACCTAGTGGTTGACGTGTGACCTTGCTTGTGCGTGTCTTGGCAGTTCTGTCCTGTCTGAGACACTGCTTCTGGATGCTTCGAGGTGTTGTTCTACCTCAGTTTGCGTGCCCAGCTGTGCTGAGGGTTCTTGGCGTTTCCCTCAGGTCTCCGTGTGTTATTTTCTGCGGAGCGTGGTTTCTTTGGCTTAGGATTAGACCGATTGGCGGCTTGTTCCGCTGTTTGTGACGATCTTGCCTTTGAGTCGTTCGACTCAGGATCGTTACATAGGAGGTCTAGTTGCTTGTCCTGAGTTGTCGGCAGTGGCGATGCTGCCATTTGGTGCCTCGAAGTACGTGTTGAGGGGTGTGGTTCCCCGTTAGTACTTCGGCACTTGTGTTCGAGCTTCTGTGTCGTGTGAAGCCTCCACTTGTGTGACCTAAGGCCTAGAGGTGCCGACCCGCTAGCGGATGGCGGAGGGATTTTCCCGGTGAGCGGTTTTTAGTTAGTTCCGTGGGCTCCTAGTCAACAGTGGCGTCCTGCCGAGGGAGAATACTAGCTTGAGGACCTGGCTTAGACTATAGCCAGTGTGTGCACACGTGGTCAGGGACTAAGGACTTACGTCGACGGGCGTGACCCTGACTAGTTACTTGTTTGCTGATACTATTTGGTTCAGCTGGTGTCTACATCTCTGCTGTTGTTACAGCAGTACTATAGGTGAGACACTTGAGGTGCAGCGTGAGACGTCAGTGGACGTAGCTGGCTTTGTAAGGGGGTGCTTCCGTCACGTGACGCGTAGCTTTCGCGTTTTCTTGCGCGTTGTGACCTTTGCGAGTTGCCCGTTCGTGGCCGCACTCGGGGTCAGTGTTTTGTTGTCCGCACGGTGTTCTGTTCGTGCGTGGGGCTTTGTGCACGACGTTCCCTGTCGTGTTTTGT
Organism: Amorphophallus konjac; assembly: GCA_022559845.1. NCBI lineage: Eukaryota > Viridiplantae > Streptophyta > Magnoliopsida > Alismatales > Araceae > Amorphophallus > Amorphophallus konjac. The sequence continues at coordinate 4,445,008 of CM040126.1, forward strand.
CTGTTTCCCGGTGTCGGCGTTCGCCTTCGCCTTTGTTGGGCTGGTTGACAGACTGATGTACCCTTCTGTGTGAGTTCAGGGTCATCCATCTGTTGCCTTTTGTTTGGAGTAGTTTGGGGTGCCGAGGTTAGTTCGGTAGCCGCTTGTTTGGTGCGGGTTTTCACCCTCTCCTGCGTGTTCCCTACTCCTACTTCCCGTCTGTTCCTTTACAGCTTTGTAGTGTAGCTTTCCTGCTTTGCTACGTTACTGTTCTTGCTACGTTTGTTGTTGCTTCCGTTGCCTTCACTTTGTGCGTTGTCCAGTGGGGATCCACGTGACCCCTACTGAGTTTCTGTTGAGACTCACCCCTGCTACTTTTCAGGTGGGTTTCGCCGTCTGCCTCTGCTGTTCTTGGTGGAGTGCTCTCTTGCTGTTGTAGCTGCCAGTCGTACCTGCGTCGGGCTTCTCCCTACTTCTGTGTACGTCTCTTTCTGTTAGACTGTACTGTGCTAGACTTGTTGTCTTTCCTTTGGGCTGGACTATGTGTTTAATTGTAATTGTTGAAATTATTAATGAAATTGCTTGCTGTTATATCTCTGCGGCTTCAATGTACTCTACACATGCCTTTTATCCCTTCGGCGCTTTCCCGCGCTTGGGAGGCCTCGCGGGTCCCTCATGGTATCACGTGTATTCGGTATTTATACCGGGTGCACCGGGTATCTGGAATTCGGGTCGTTACAGGTGGTATCAGAGCAGTGTTCTGAGATGTTCGGAGTTTTCTTTTCTGAGCTATCAGAGCGTTGTTGTGTGAAGTACATGGGAATCCGAGATATACAGTTTCCAGAGTCCTTAGGCCCAGTACAGTCTCTTGCTGGCGTAGGTGTTGCGATGGTTTATCGCGGTGCTTCTTGTGTGTGGTCTTGTACGTGCTTGGTTAGCACTGTACGAGGTGATTTTTGCTCTCGTCTGGATGTGACGACGTGCTTCGTTCGATTTTGAAGTTGGTCTCGATCGTGTTGCGCTTGGCAGTGTTTGTCGGTTGGCATGAACCTGCAGTGCATTGTTCGAGCTATTTTCTGTAATTTGCTCAGGTAGCTTGTGACTTTTAGCGTTGGTGTGATGGCCATGCACGTTCTTACGTTGCTTTGGTTGTCCCAGCTTGAGTTGGTGTGGCTCCTGATGCATTGTTGTTTTCGTCGTTTCGGTTGTCGTGTTGCCTCGATTGAGAAGTTGCTCGAGCGAACCTAGGATTTTCCCTTCCTGGTGAGCTGTTGTTGTTGAGCTTGTTGCTTCTCGTCCTTCGTGGTGATGCTTTTCCGAAGTTTGCCTTGGATTTGCTGTCTTAGTGATGCCTTTGTCCTGTGTCTGCTTAAGTGTAGACAGTTTTATTTTGAGTCTGATCTGCTCCTTGTTGTACGGTTGCTTGGCTTTGGACTCCATGATGATGTTAAGAGCTGTTGTGTACCGTAGTTGTCGTGCTGTGTCTAACGGCCGATACGTTGTGAAGGCTCATTTATTGTGTCAGGACGTGATGGTAAGCTGAGATTGATGCTTTCCTTGTGCTTTGCGCTGAAGCTGGTGCTCTTCTCTTGTTGCACTTAGGCTCTTTGTGTTCGGTTATTCGCTGGATTGGTGCTCGTGGCGTTTGAATTGCGATCTTGTTGATTGCGATGGCGCTGGTGTGTGCTGAGATGCGATTACCGATGTTGTTCTGTTGCCTGTGCACGTTGTTGAGAGTACAGCTGAAGTGTGTGGGTTGGCTACCCCTTTGTCGAGAGGTTTGTTCCTTCTCGTTGTGACTTCGTCTTGGCTTCTCGTGCCTTGATGTCGTCAGTTGCCGTGCCTTTGCTTGTGGTTTTTCTCATGTTGGCATTGGCAATTGCGTGAGTGTTGGGGAATTTGTCGGCATTCCTTGCTGATTAAGTACCCTTTGCTCTGCTTTTTCTTTCTTGGGTGTTGTGCTCTTGAGGCGTGTTGCTAGTCCTTGAGTTGCGTTCCCCGAGATTGTTGTCGTTTCTCGTTGTTGTGGGTCTTCTCTTGGTGAGCAGTCTGATGCGTGACCTGTCTTTGTGGTCGTGTGCTCAGCTATTTCTGTGCCTTGATGTGACCCTGCTTGCAGATGTGTTTCTTGGCACTGCGTGTTGTGCGGAGCCGAAATTCTACAGGTGTTGCCGTTGTGCTGTTTTGGCGCTGTTTCTTTATGATTTTGTGTCTCTGCCTTGGACCATGGTCTTGTCTTGTCAGTTGGCTTTGATGTGCTCCCTTTTCCTTAGTGGAGTTAGCTTGCGACTTGATCAGATGTGATATCTGGGTGAGTGCTGACTTGATTGTGCTTGTGGTCCAGTGGTGTTATTGTCGTTGGTGTCCTGTGTGCCAGGTGTTCCCTGTTGCCTTTGGCACTGGAGCCGATGATGTGGTCGAGCTGTCAGCTGTGAGGACTGTGTCTCCTTGTGTAAGCTGCTGCTTGCCGTGTTGTTGTTGTGTTTTTCGGTTGTCTGTTGTTGTGGCTGTCGTGTCTCCTGCTCTGTGAGACGTAAACGACGTTGCCCTTGCTTCGGAGGTGTCAGATATGTTCACTTTGGTGCCGTACTCGTGCTGTAGACTTGCTGTCTTAGAAGCTAGAGTGTGTACCTGTGATTGTGGTCTGACGGTGTTCCTCTGAGCTGTGTTTTCCGAGATTTGCGTTGTTGGGTTGTTCTTCCCTGCTTCTCCTTTGTTAGTCCTTAATTTCGAGGTCGAAATTTCTTAAAGGAGGGGAGGATGTAATGCCCTGGATCTTGTTGGATCTTTGTTGGATCTTTCGGATCTCTTTCGGATTGGTTTCGTTGAGTTTCGATTCGCTTTTGTGGCTTCCGAGTTGAGTTTGACGAGCCGTGTGGGTTTTTCTCACGTACTAGTTACGGAACCCTACGGTGAGTTTATTTGTCAATTCTCGAGCTCGTGGATGCTGCAGCGACGATGTACTCGTCGAGCCGGTCGTTTTGCCTATTTTTGCGTATTTTTCTGAATTTGTGCATTTTCGGCGCATTTTCGGAATTTTCAGAAATTAGGAAAATTTCCCAATTTCTTTCCTTTTTCTTTTTCTTTCTCTCTCTCCTTCTCATTCGCGCGACCGTCTCTCTCTCTCCCGTTCTCTCTCGTTCTCTCCCCTTTCCGGCTCCGACTGCAGACGGAGGCGTAGGTGGGCGAGGCGGTGAAGCCGTGGAGCTGGTTGGATGCGCGATGGAGCGAGGATCGGATCGATTCTGGCGCGATCCCGTACGGTGGATTCAAAGCCTGTGAAATCGGTTCGCGAGTGGTTTTCGGTGTGGTTTAGTCCCTTCGGGGCACTGTTTCTTCGGTGGAGGTAGGGTGACGGATCCTTGCTTCTCCATCTTCGTTTTCCCTGCCATTGCACGGCGTTCGGCTAGGAAACGAGTGTGTTTGGGCTTGTTTTGCCTAAACCGTGATTTTCGTGGTTTTTAGGGTCGGCCGGTAAACGGTGACCATTTGCGGTTCAGTTAGTTTCTAAATGACCACAGGGATGTTAGAATCCCGTCCACGTTGGTTTCGTGCGATTTGGTGTTCATTCGAGGCCAGTAGAAGTCCGGGAACCTCGGTGACCCATTTAGGGTTGATTTGGTAAAATCGCCCGAATCTTGTGTTTTTGATGTTGCATGTGGGGTTTGGAGCCCCTTGATGTTGTTATTTGTCGTTGCGGTGTGTTTCCCCTGCGTTTCGGCGTGAATGGGGCGTGGAATGGGCCGATCCGGCCATTCCTATGTTTTCCCGCCGTAATCGAAGTAGCGGTCTAGCCAGTGACCGTCACTTGCTTTTGACGGCCCTACGATGGACCGTTATTTGGTTTGAGGGTTTAGCCCTTTTGCTTCTGGGTGAGTGACGGCCCAAGGGTGGTGTGTCATTCCCATGTAACGCGCCAGTGACTGGCCGTTACTTGCGTTTTGTCATTTTTCCTTGGGGTTTAGTCGGTTGGTCTAACGCGCTTGACTCGGCGCGTTAGATGGAAATAACGCGCCTTGCCCAGGCCGTTACTTTCCGTTGACTGACGTTTGACTCGTTGAGGCGTTGCCTCTAACGGTCGAGCCCTTGTGCGTTATTTGAGTGTAACGTGCCTGCCCCTGGCCGTTACATTCTGCGTGGACGAGGTAGGGTGGCTGCACCGTTGGAAGTGACGGTGGAGACCCTGTGCGTCGTTTGTGAGTAACGCGCATGCCTCCGTTCGTCGTTTGCTATCGTGCTGGGTTGAGGGTGGCTATGCCGTGGAAGTAACGGATGGGCCCCTGCGCGTCGTTTGGAATGCGACGGCCCTCTCCTGCCACGTCGTTTGTGAGTAACGCGCCTGGCGTCGCGCGTTACTTCACGTTGGTTTGGGTTTGCTGCACCGTTGGATGTGACGGTGGAGTCCCCGTGCGTCGTTTGCTTGTAACGCGCCTAGAGCCGTGCGTTACTTGGCTTTTGTGTGGTTTTGTAGGTTATCAGGGTGGTGTGTGACGGCCTGGTGTCCGTCCGTCGTTTGGGAAATAACGGCCCTGGCTAGACCGTCACTTGCTAGTAGCGGTCTAGGGATGGTGCGTTATTTGCCTTGTGCCTTGGTTTTCCTCCCGATGGTTCTGTGTGTCTTGGCTTGGCCTAGTGGTCTGCCCGTTGTCCCGTGGATGTCTTCCGACGTCCTATGAGGGTTAAGACTACGTTGTAAGGTAGCCATGAGTCTTCTTACTTGTGGTAGGATTCTTGATCCTACTCTTGTATGCTGTTGTTGTTTGGTTTCGGTCAACCCGGTTTGACCTAGTGGTTGACGTGTGACCTTGCTTGTGCGTGTCTTGGCAGTTCTGTCCTGTCCGAGACACTGCTTCTGGATGCTTCGAGGTGTTGTTCTACCTCGGTTTGCGTGCCCAGCTGTGCTGAGAGTTCTTGGCGTTTCCCTCAGGTCTCCGTGTGTTATTTTCTGCGGAGCGTGGTTTCTTTGGCTTAGGATTAGACCGATTGGCGGCTTGTTCCGCTGTTTGTGACGATCTTGCCTTTGAGTCGTTCGACTCAGGATCGTTACATAGGAGGTCTAGTTGCTTGTCCTGAGTTGTCGGCAGTGGCGATGCTGCCATTTGGTGCCTCGAAGTACGTGTTGAGGGGTGTGGTTCCCCGTTAGTACTTCGGCACTTGTGTTCGAGCTTCTGTGTCGTGTGAAGCCTCCACTTGTGTGACCTAAGGCCTAGAGGTGCCGACCCGCTAGCGGATGGCGGAGGGATTTTCCCGGTGAGCGGTTTTTAGTTAGTTCCGCGGGCTCCTAGTCAACGGTGGCATCCTGCCGAGGGAGAATACTAGCTTGAGGACCTGGCTTAGACTATAGCCAGTGTGTGCACACGTGGTCAGGGACTAAGGACTTACGTCGACGGGCGTGACCCTGACTAGTTACTTGTTTGCTGTTACTGTTTGGTTCAGCTGGTGTCTACATCTCTGCTGTTGTTACAGCAGTACTGTAGGTGAGACACTTGAGGTGCAGCGTGAGACGTCAGTGGACGTAGCTGGCTTTGTAAGGGGGTGCTTCCGTCACGTGACGCGTAGCTTTCGCGTTTTCTTGCGCGTTGTGACCTTTGCGAGTTGCCCGTTCGTGGCCGCACTCAGGGTCAGTGTTTTGTTGTCCGCACGGTGTTCTGTTCGTGCGTGGGGCTTTGTGCACGACGTTCCCTGTCGTGTTTTGTCTGTTTCCCGGTGTCGGCGTTCGCCTTCGCCTTTGTTGGGCTGGTTGACAGACTGATGTACCCTTCTGTGTGAGTTCAGGGTCATCCATCTGTTGCCTTTTGTTTGGAGTAGTTTGGGGTGCCGAGGTTAGTTCGGTAGCCGCTTGTTTGGTGCGGGTTTTCACCCTCTCCTGCGTGTTCCCTACTCTTACTTCCCGTCTGTTCCTTTACAGCTTTGTAGTGTAGCTTTCCTGCTTTGCTACGTTGCTGTTCTTGCTGCGTTTGTTGTTGCTTCCGTTGCCTTCACTTTGTGCGCTGTCCAGTGAGGATCCGCGTGACCCCTACTGAGTTTCTGTTGAGACTCACCCCTGCTGCTTTTCAGGTGGGTTTCGCCGTCTACCTCTGCTGTTCTTGGTGGAGTGCTCTCTTGCTGTTGTAGCTGCCAGCCGTACCTGCGTCGGGCTTCTCCCGACTTCTGTGTACGTCTCTTTCTGTTAGACTGTACTGTGCTAGACTTGTTGTCTTTCCTTTGGGCTGGACTCTGTGTTTAATTGTAATTGTTGAAATTATTAATGAAATTGCTTGCTGTTATATCTCTGTGGCTTCAATGTACTCTACACATGCCTTTTATCCCTTCGGCGCTTTCCCGCGCTTGGGAGGCCTCGCGGGTCCCTCATGGTATCACGTGTATTCGGTATTTATACCGGGTGCACCGGGTATCTGGAATCCGGGTCGTTACAGGGGGTGCTCCCATTATCAACCAAAATCCTGTCTACATTACAGTGATTTATCGTGGCCGAGATAACGAGGGCATCGTCATGCGGGGTGCTCAGCCCTTCCAGGTCTTGGTCGGAGAAGACTATGACCTGGGGCTCCATCGGCGGACCTCTAGGAGGCTCTATGGCTTGGCTGGCCCGCTCGGCATGACGTTTCCTTCCTCGGCTGGTGTCGCCGCCCGATGCCGCCCCTCCGGAGATGACGTTGATGTGGACCCCTCGGGGAGCGTTGTCGATCTCCTCTGCGGCGTCTCGGTCTTCTTTGTGCCCGGTCGTGAACCGGGCTAGATGCCCCAGACGGATGAGGCGCTCGATCTCGTCCTGGAGCTGATGGCAATCTCCAGTGTGGTGCCCGTGGTCGCTGTGGAACAGGCAATGCCTGTCCCACTTGCAGTTCTTCGACCTCATTGGTTCGGGCTGGCGGAGAAGTCCCACGTCTTTGATGTCTTCATAAATCTCGTAGACTGGTGCGGTCAAGGGGGTATACCGCTCGTACTTTCTCTTGCGCTCTCCTTCTCGATCGCGCTTCTTACTCGAGCCGGGGTTTGGCTCGGAGGTCCGCTTCTTGTCCCCCTCCCGACCCGAGCCGGTTGCGTCTCGGCAGGCGCTGAGTACTTCTTCGCACTCGACGTGGCGCAGTGCCAGAGTCACTAGCTCGGCAAGGGTCGAGGGAGGGTGGAGGACAAGCTCGCGGCGGAGATTCTCGTCCCGGGTGCCCCCGGTCAGTGCGATTGTGGCTGAGGCCACATCTAGGCGGGGGATCCTAAGGGCTTCCGATTTAAATCGGTGGACGTAAGTCCGGAGCCTCTCCCCTTGCGCCTGTTTGAGAGCCAGGAGCCCCGCTACTGACCTTGGGGGGGCGCTACCGGCGAAGCTCTCCTTGAAAATTCGCCCGAATTGCCTGAAGTCTCGAATGGACCCCGGGGCGAGGGCCCGGAACCATGCCTGAGCGCCTTGGACCAGGTTGGCCGCGAAGGCTCGGTATTTGATGGGATCCGGCGTTCCATGCAGGGTCACCAGGGCGTCGAAGCTATCGTAGTGGTCGGCTGGGTCGCCCTGGCCGTCGTAGAGCTTGAAGGTTGGGATGGAGGCTCTAGGAGAGACCTTTACCTTCAAGATGTACTCGGAGAAAGGGGATTTCTCCTCGTCCTCCGGGAAAGAGGTCTTCTGCAGGGCGCGGAGGGCGCGCTCTTACTCTGCGGACCGTCTTTCAAAATCTCGTAGCCGGAGAGACAGTTCCGGCTGTGGCCGCGCCGTGGGGCTGGGGGGGGGGGGCGTCGCGGCGATCTCCCGGAGCACTGGTGCCCGGGCGCGGCGGTCTCGCTCCCTGCTTCCCTCTCCTCGGCGTGGAGGAAGCCTCTTGCTCCGCAGGCAGAGCTTGCGAGGGTCCTCCGACGTCGTTGAGGAGGAGCTGTCGGCCGCGGAGGGTGAAGCGGCCTCCAGCGGTGTGCTGCGTTGCACTCCTTCGAGGGGGACTTCCTGACGGGGCACCGTGCAGTGCTGCGCTGCACTCCTTCGAGGGGGACTTCCTGACGGGGCACGGGACCTCGTGTCCCGGGCCGCCTGGGCCCTCATGAGCTCCACGAGGACGTCCATCTTTTCGTTGAGGGCCTGGAAGGCGTTGGCGCCACCGTCGAGGGGTGCCCCTGTCTTCGCCGGGGGGGGGTGGTGGCCCGTTGGTGGGGACGCTGGCGTTGGAGGGGGGGCTCTGTGAGACCCTAGAGGGGGCACCTCCCACCGCCGCCACAGCCTTACCTGCCCCGCCGGCAGATCTCCTCCCTGAGCTTTTTCTTACCATCTTGACTCTTCGTGCGTTTCCCACAGATGGCGCCAGATGAAGAGGCGGAATCTCGCGCTGGGTCCTGAGCGGGCTATGGATCACCAGAAGATGAATCTGCAAGAGAGGGAAACGTGTCAGAGGGCCCAGGGGATCTCCCTAGGGCAAACCCTCCGATGGCTAAGTCAGTAGAGCGATGGTGGAAGCGATAATGGGGGGAGGAGAGAGCTGATGCGCGAGAATCCTCTCCACCAAGGGGTGAAGCGAATCGTGCTCAGGAGCTTAGGATATGTGAATGCCTAGTTCAACTTACCATCTTCCGGAGGATATCCCTTGCTTAAATAGTGCGCCGCCTTCAGGAGTCCTGTAAGCTGAGGGGTTCCCGGCGGGAGTTACGTCTTTAACGGGGGCTTTCATGGCCTGATCGTGAGAACGTTATCCCCTTGGAGTCCGGCAGCTCCCATGACTCTCCCGCTGGCGGAGGACTCTGAACGGTCGCACCTGCAGATAATCAACCGGTCTTACCGAGCCTCGGGGATGCTAGCTCACGTCCGAGCGATAGGCATGGCCCGGCGAGGGTGGGGTCGGATAGATCGGCTGGAGCCTATCTCTCTCGGATGGGGAGAGGGCTTTAGGCCGGACCTTCCTTGGGACCTGACCGTTGTCTCGGGCCCTCCGAACCTAGAAGGCCGCCGGGGAGAGTTGGTTCCTCGAGTCTTATTTATTGGGCTTTTCTCCCGAAGTGGGCCCTGTGGGCTATCACTTGGGTGGGCTCGCCTGGTTAGACCTTGTAGGTCTTGTTGGGCTGCCTTTGTGGTGGGCTGCGGAAATCCCCCTCTCCAGGCCCGATTTGACACATTTTAAAAGTATTTTATACTGAAGAAATTATGATGATTAGCGCGACTCAAAACCTCACGAGGTCATAAACTCTCTCATGGTCACGCGGGTTACTCTTATTATACCCTTTCGAAGGGAGTGCGAATAAATGAAGGGGGGTGAAAATAACAAATGATCGGCGGAGTTGAAAATACTATACACAGAAGAAGTTATGATGAAATGGGCGGCCGTAAACATGAATGGGACTTCAATTTTAGCACAGTAGCATAAATGACTTTAATCATACGCGAGAGAAGGCGTAAGAATAATTATTATCATAAAACTCATGGAAATGAGCAAGAATAGAGGAGATGATGGAAATAGGCCCGATTTGACACCTTTTAGAAATATTTTCCACTGAAGAATTTATGATGAGTAGAATGAATCAAAACCTCACTGGGTCATAAACTATCTCACGGTCACGCAGGTTACCCTTATTAGACTCTATCGAAGAGAGTGAGAATAAATGAATGGGAGTGAAAATAATAAAGGATAGACGGTGTTGAAAATACTATACACAGAAGAAGCTATGATGGAATGAATGGCCCTAAATATGAATGTGACTTCAATTTTGGTACGGTAGCACAAATGACTTTAATCGTACGTGAGAGAAGGCGTAAGAATAATTATTATAATAAAACTGATGAAAATGAGCAAGAATAGAGGAGAGGATGGAAATAGGCCCGATTTGACATATTTAAAAAATATTTTTTATTGAAGAATTTATGATGAATAGAGCGACTCAAAATCTCACAGTGTCATAACCTCCCTCACGGTCGCACGGGTTACCCTTATTATACCCTATCGAAGGGAGTGAGAATAAATGAAGGGGGGTGAAAATAACAAAGGATTAGCGAGGTTGAAAATACTATACACAGAAGAAGTTATGATAGAATGGGTGGCCCTAAACATGACTGGGACTTCGTTTTTGGCACGGTAGCATAAATGACTTTAATCATGCGTGAGAGAAGGCATAAGAATAATTATTATCATAAAACAGATGGAAAGGAGCAAGAATATAGGAGAGGATGGAAATAGGCCTGATTTGACATATTTTAAAAATATTTTCTACTGAAGAATTTATGATGAATAGAGCGACTCAAAATCTCACTGGATCATAAACTCTCTCATGGTCACGCGGGTTACCCTTATTATACCATATCGAAGGGAGTGAGAATAAATGAAAGGGGTAAAAATAACAAGGGATCGGCGGGATTGTAAATACTATACACAGAAGAAGTTATGATGGAATGGGTGGCCCTAAACATGAATTTTACTTCAATTTTGACATGGTAGCACCAATGACTTTAATCATACGTGAGAGAAAGCGTAAGAATAATTATTATCATAAAACTGATGGAAGCAGTAAGAATAGAGGAGAGGATGAAAATAGGCCCAATTTGACACTTTTTAAAAATATTTTTAACTGAAGAATTTATGATGAATAGAGCGACTCAAAACCTCACTGGGTCATAAACTCTCTCATGGTCACGCGGGTTACCCTTATTGCCCTATCGAAGGGAGTGAGAATAAATGAATGGGGGTGAAAATAGGCCCGATTTGACACATTTTAAAAATATTTTCTACTGAAGAATTTATGATGAATAGAGCGACTCAAATCCTTATTGGGTCATAAACTCTCTCACTGTCACGCTGGTTACCCTTATTATACCCTATCGCAGGGAGTGAGAATAAATGAAGGGGGTGAAAATATCAAAGGATAGGCGGGGTTGAAAATACAATTCACAGAAGAAGTTATGATGAAATGGGTGGCCAGAAACATGAATGGGACTTCAATTTTGGCAGGGTAGCACAAATGACTTTAATCATACGTGAGAGAAGGCGTAAGAATAATTATTATCATAAAACTGATGGAAATGAGCAAGAATAGAGGAGAGGATGGAAATAGGCATGATTTGACACCATTTAGAAATATTTTCTTCTGAAGAATTTATGATGAATAGAGTGACCCAAAACATCACTGGTGTTGGGAGAATGTTGTGCTCACGTTGGGCATGTGTGGAACGTGAGTGTTTCTATTGTTTTGATGATGTCTAACTATGACTCATATCATGAATGGTTCTATTGTTTTGATGTGATTCCAACTATGACTCGACTATGACTCATTTCTAGTGTTTTGATGATGTCAGTCTTTAGAGTCAATTTGCTATTCATTATGCATTTGCTATGCATTTGATAAAGTCCATTTGCATACAATTTCAGGTCATCATATTGCCAATTCAACATATCAAGAATGGCTTGCAACGCTTAACCAATTGGCCGCACAGAAATCAAGATAGATCCAAAGGCGCCAAGATCACTCAAGATGCAAAGTGGAAAGGAAGTGCAACAAATCACTCAAGACTCAAGATGCAAGTGCAAAAGATCACTCAAGATACAAAGTGGAAGCTCAGCAAGATAGAAGCTCAACAAGATAAGCCATATGTCAAAGGTGAAAGCTCGTTGAGCTAAGCCAAAAGAAATGGAGTGAAGATGTCAAGGTGAAAGCTAAGGAAGAAGAACTCTTGTCATGTGATAAACCATTGGATGGTGAATGACTGGAATGAAGTTGGCACGATGAAAGGAACGCGTCTAAGAAAGGAAGCAAGCTTCTACAAGGTCCGAGCATTCATCCAAGATGATCAAGGTTCAAACACTTGGTTTACATGTTCCAAATCCAAGGTCAATGCACAAAGAAGTATAGCCAAGAGAATCCAAAGCTAAAGACTGCGTTGATACGTTCAAGACTATCAAGGGAGATGCCACGGACATGAATGGGCTGCAAAAGAAGTCAAGCGGCGGAGTTAGATCGGCTAACGGACCAACCCGGGGTGAACCCGGTTCTGCCCAGCTGGCGGTCGACCGCCAGCACAGGGGCGGTCGACCGCCCCAGCCAGGGACCGCCCAGCTGCAGTTCTGGCAGCTGGCGGTCGACCGCTAGCCAGTGGCGGTCGACCGAAAATCCCAGGGATCACCCAAATGAAAGTTTTACAGTAGCGGTCGACCGCCAGGAACCTTAGGTCGACCGCCAGCCCCGAGCCAACCATGTTTGACCTCGAAATCAACCTCGTGGCCAGCCCCTTTCCATGGTTTTGTTTAATCAAACCTCACCTAACTTCCCATGATTTGTGGATCTGGTCTGGGGCTTGTTTATAGACCATTCAAAGTCTATAAAACCATTACAAGAGGGTTAGAAACCCTAGTTGATGGAGTTGATGAAGTGAATCAAGGGAGGCCATTTCGAGAGCACTGTAGCACCTCCGTGAACAGTGTTTCGAGCAGAACATCTTCATCCTTCCAAGAGATTCAAGCCTAGATCTGAAGCTATCTCAATCTCCAAGGAAGCAAGAAGCATTCAAGGCTCTCAAAGGTGATCAAAGCTGCATCCATAAACCGCTTCATCAACTCAAGAGGATCAAGAGAAGATCAAAGCTACATCCAATATCCTCTCCATCAACTCAAGGTGATTCAAGCTCATATCTCAATCCAGCATCCTCCAAGAAAGAGTAGAAGCAAGTAAGGCTAAGAGGGAAGATCAAAGGAGGCTTCAAAGGGGTGTTCAAAGCAAGAGGAGTTCGAGTTACTGTTCACGTGAACAGTACTCCGTGAAGAACATCTTCATCCAATCCAAGGTATTCAAGCTCATATCAAAGAAATCATCTTCCAAGATCTGTGAAGAAGGAAGCAAGGATCAAGGTAGCATCTATTCATTTCTTCATCCAATCAAAGAGATCAAAGAGAGAAGATCAAGAGAGGAGATTGGAAGAACAGTTACTGTTCACATGAACAGTACTCCGTGAAGAACAATCATCCATTCAAGGGTGATTACAAGAAGATTGATTTGCAAGAAGAAGAGATCCCTGCTGCTGATCAACAAAGCATATCGATACAAGGGCCAATTCCTTCTTACTCAATCTCTTGTTTTAATTCCTTCACATATGTTTTACTTTCAATATTGTTAAACATTGAACTTGTGATTCGTCCCTACCAGGTGGTTAGTAGGAAGGCAATTGGAGGGTGTTCCAATTTGCGGTTGACGTCCCTACCAGGTGGTTAGTAGGAAGGCAATCGGGAGTTCTCCGATCTGCGGTGTAGCCGTCCCTGCCGGCTTTGTGTGTAGGAAGACAGAAAGAGAGTTTTCTCTGTTCTGTGGTTTGGGGCGTGTCCCCGGGTCAAGCTGTGAGTCAGCAAGGAAGCCTCACCGGGTTTTGGTGAGGGGTGGACGTAGGTTGCGGGGTTGCAACTGAACCACCTTAAAATCCCTGTGTTGTGGGTTGTTTATTTTGTGTGATTGCTCTATATCTTCTAACCCCATTCGCAGGTTCGTGTGCTTCCACACTTGGTTATATTGCTCACACACATATGCACTTTGAGTGATCAACATAGCATACACACACACACACGGTTGTTGCAAGCTATTGCATGTTCATCTATGTGTTATGCTTTGTAATTCACTTAAAGAAGTGTGGACGTTTCATAGCTTGTAATTCAAGTCTTTTCATTTGAGCCACTCTACTTAATTCCGCTGTGCATCGTGCCTAAGTGATTCATTCACTTAATAAGAGTGGTTTAAGCTTCCGCTAGCTAAGAGTTTTAAATAGGCCAAAGTTTCTGATAGGATCTATTCAACCCCCCCCTTCTAGATCCGTTTACACCTCACGGGACCCAACAAGTGGTATCAGAGCTAGGCTCTGTCATTCCCAGATCCAACGATCTGCAGGGAAAGATCCCGGTGTTTTTTATTTAGATGGATTCACATGCTACACTTGCTTCGATGGCTTCTCCGCCCATTTATGATGGTTCAGATTTTTCTACATGGGTTGGAAGAATGTTCATCTATGTTAGCTCCATAGATCCACAATTGTGGACTCTTATATATAATGGTCCTCATGAGCTTCCATCAAATTCAATTGATTGGTTAGCCGAACATGAGACCAAACACAATGATAATCATCTTGCATATAACTTAATTACATCTGCAGTTGATCTAAGACTAACTCATCTTGTGTCTTCTTGCAGCACAGCCAAGCAAGTACTGGACAAGTTGGTGAAAATCCATGAAGGAAAAGAACAAGAACAAGAATGCTTCATGGCCGACCGTGCAGAAGAGTCAAGCAAACCATCCTCATCAAAGGTAAATTCTGATTCCGAGGAATTCACTTTTGAAGAACTTATGGAATCCTATGATGAGTTGTTTACACAATACAAAAAGGCAATATCAGAAAATAAAAAGTTGAAAAAGGATCTCAAGAAAATTAACCAACATGAAATCTTGATTTGTAAAAAGTGTTCTACGTTTGAAGAGCTCTCTTTTGATCTAGACACACATAAACAAAGCATTGCATGTCTAAGAGATGAAAATGAAAATCTTCATGATGAAATCACTAGGTTGGAAGAAATTGTAATAAAACTTCAAAACCAACCTAAGGCAATCTCTAATGATCAAACTATGGCCGATGGGCTTATTCATGATGAGAGGTTGATTGAAGAAAATAAAAATTCTGTTTCATGCTCTGCTAATTTTGCATGTGAAAAATGTTCATTCTTGAGAAACATAAATGCTGGTCTCCATGATGATCTTGAATGGCAACAAAATTTGATTGATTCTCTAAAAGAGAGAATAGAGAATTGTTGGAAAAGAAAATTGAACATGAAAAAGTTGAAGAAGAATTGCTTGAAAAATTGGTTGCACATGATAAAGGCAAATTTGTCATTGAAGATCACTCTGAAACTTTGCATGCTTTAGAACAACAAAATCAAAATCTTAAAGCAATAAACGCCATACTCAATGAGCAATTGGCAGCATGCGAAGAGGGCCTTGTTGAATCTAAACAGCACATTTCCTCACTTGAAATTGAAATTCAAGGTTTGAATGATTTCCTGTCAACGTTTGCCCAAATCCAAGATTTTGGCTCACCGGAAGCCACCACTTCCTGTGGTCACCAACAAGGGCATATTGCTCGAAAGAAAAGCAAAACTCAGCATGCTCATCCAAACATGCACCATAACATGTCCAATGCTAAATACCATGCCTTCCACAAAATGAATGTCAATTGTTATTATTGTGGTAAACATGGTCACACTGTGCATGATTGTTTTATCTTGAGAAATGATGAGCTTAGAGCAGGAGATCAAGTGAAAGAGCAAGGAAAGAAACATGTCAAAATTGGCAGAGGGCTTGCTCAACAGAATTCTATACAAAATCACATGGAGAATCAGAAGTGTCGACATTCCTATCCAAACAGGTCGACACTCCCCATGGCCTTCAAAAGAAATGCTTCTCTTTGCTGCTCTCATTGTGGTAAGTCTTGCCATACTGTTCAAGACTGCTGGCACTTGAAGGGAAAGCATCACCCTCATACCATGAAGGGTAAGAATCATGCTCGCCCACAAAAGTATAGTCCACATGCACACGCACATGAACATAAAAAGAAAATCAATCTTTTGTGTGTTGTTTCTATTGTGGGAAAAATGGGCATGAGATATATGATTGCCTCACAATGAGGGAGGATGATGTGATTGCCTGAAAAAGATGGGCCAAGATGCTAAACCTGTTGCTAACCCACAAGGACCCAAGCAAGCTTGGGTACCTAAAAATTCAAATAAGAATTTTGGGTGCAGGATGCCTTGGAGCTGAACAAATGAATGGTCAGGTAAATAAAAGCTCAAGGCACATGTATGTACATAAACCTTTTAATTTCAATCATCTTGCATGTTTAGTCCTAACATGTAGATAGTGCATCATAAGTCTGCCAAATGTCATTAAATTCTGCAAATTGAATTGCTCTTTGAAATGCAAAACCCCCATGGTGTGAGATGAACTTTTGAGCTAGATAATTTGCTCACACCATACTTGATTTCAGCTATTTAACTCATGAAAAACTTGTTATGCTGATGAAGTTGATGTGATGATGAGTTGTTTGCTACCTGATATCAGCCACTTGTAATTCTTGGACTTTGGTTTTGATGATGCGTACCATGGCTGCATTTTCAACTCATTATTCATGTTAGCACTGCTCAAAGGGGGAGTCTATTGGCATCATCATCATCATATTGCATTCAGTTCAAAATCCATTGTGAATGATTTGTGTTTGCATCATCTCATAATCACACATACCTTAATGCACATCATGTTTAGAAGACAAATGATAATGCACAATCATTTTGCAGCATCGTCATTGCATTGTGTATTCACATGAATCTTAGGATGCATAGTTCATTGCCAACCCTTGCATGTATTCAGGGGGAGTCAACATCAACCTAGCTTGAATCATTTTACATCATATCATTCTTGCATGGCCATGGTATATCAAATGTTGATGTATGGACAGGCAGGCAATGCTTATCTGGAAGCACTCAATATGCGTGAGGTTTCACCTCCGCCAAGTACCATGCGTCACTATCGCATATAGGCCGTATAGCTAGGGGGAGTTGTTTTCTTAAGGCATTCGTGCATATGTTTCATATTCATTATGTTGCATTTAATATGTGTACAATCATGAGTCGGGTCATAGCATTCATGCATATTTCTTTTTGCCCATCTCATGAGTGATCTAGCTATTCCATGCACATCCTAAGGGGGAGTCTTCAATCTGAACATTCTTGGGTAATTGTCTGATAATGGTGTAAGAGCTTTCTATTATATGCACTGATGATTGTCCATCAAATAACAATGGTTCAGATTTAATGATTTCTTTGAAATTCTGATAAATATGTTTTTGAAATCATCTATGTCACGTAGTCTTTAATAGACTTTAACTAGAGGTTGCATGTTGTGATTTGAATGATCTTTCTGAAATCTGAAAATTCAAATGTCATAGTCAAGTTGGTTGAGTTGCTACAGTCTCGTATTGTTTTTAAACAACTTGACATATTGGAATTCATAAAGGCAAAATTTTAGACAAAGCAATGACATTAGGTCACTGAGAAACATGTCTTCTCATCAAGGAAATGAGGATAGATATGTCATGAAGTGCCTTTGTTATCTTTGTTATCTATAGCTTAGACTCAAGGCAGAGCAATGGCTACATTGCTGAGAAATATATCTCCTCATCAAAGATATGAGATCGGATATGTCATGAGGTGATTCAGCTATCTCTGTTCAAATCTGAAGCATAACAGTCAGTCTTACCAAATACCTAGGAATACTGGCGCCTAAACAGCGTGTATTCTTACGGCTAGGCGGTATGCACTAGACTCGCTTGCTCGTAAAATATGGGTCTAATGATATGAATGTCATTGAAAAGGATATATGGGAAAAAGTGCTGCAACATAGAATTCATTATAATTGTCATGGTTGTTTAACCTCAATACAAGTTGTGCTTTTCCCGATGACGATTATGAATATGGCTGTGTAAGATAATGGAGGATTACCATTGCTAGAGCATGCACTTTTGGTTCACTTCTATTAAACCATGGATATAGCTGGTTTTCAAATTCTCTTGTTAATTCAGAATTCATTAGCTTTGAACCATACATATTCATCACGGCATGTTTCTAGTTGCTTATAATGGTTTGCTCTATACTCCTCTTTCCCTCAGCTTCCTACATAATTTGTTCATTCATTTAGATAGGAGGAGAAAGGTTGCATTCATTTCTATAGGGGGAGAAGGCTTGATGGCTTGGTAGTCATTCATTCTGATAGGGGGAGAATGTTTCTTGTATGTGTTTGCATATGTGGTTTGGTGAGCGTCATATAGGGGGAGAAGACCATGTCATCTTGTGAGCATTTCATTGTCAAAGGGGTAGCATGTTTTCATGATTCATGTCATAGCATAACATGTTCATCTGTCATTGTATAGCATGTGTAAAGCATGTTTTCATGATTCATTGCAAAGTATGTGTTGAAACTTCAAAATTCATTGCCATTGCATAGCATGGTTTCATTCATTTTAGAGCATATCACACATTGCACTCTTTGCATTCACATGCTCTACTTCATCTATGCACATCTGTGATCACTTCATGCATACATAATTGGGAGAAATCATTTTGTGCTCATGCATACATATTTGCATTCTCATGTTTTGATCATCTTTGCATTGCACATATGGCTTGCATCTTGCCTTCCCATGCCTTGCATAGAAAATCGTGAAAACCATAAAAAGCTAAAATCTTGAAAACCTCTAAAAATTGAAAAATCTGAAATCAAAATTGCTTTCTGGTTGTCTTATCTATCTCTTATATTGGACCATGTTGGCATACTTCATCTCATTCATTAGTCTCACAAATGCAAAAAGGGAAAAGATTGGATTCCTTCTTGCTGATCCCTTCTTGCTGATGGCAAAGGGGGAGAAGATTTGATGGAGCCATTTCAAAGATTTTGGTATTCTTTACCATTTCAAAGATTTTGGTATTCTTTGTAGAGTCGATGTGGTTGAGCCATATGCATGTCATAGTCTTCTTGAATGTTCTTGAATCTTTTTATGACTCATAGTTGCCATCATCAAAAAGGGGGAGAATGTTGGGAGAATGTTGTGCTCACGTTGGGCATGTGTGGAACGTGAGTGTTTCTATTGTTTTGATGATGTCTAACTATGACTCAACTAATGATTGGTTCTATTGTTTTGATGTGATTCCCACTATGACTCAACTATGACTCATTTCTAGTGCTTTGATGATGTATGTCCTTAGAGTCATTTTGCTATTTATTATGCTTTTGCTATGCATTTGATAAAATCCATTTGCATACATTTCAGGTCATCATATTGCCAATCAACATATCAAGAATGGCTTGCAACACTTAACCAATTGGCCGCACAGAAATCAAGATAGATCCAAAGGCGCCAAGATCACTCAAGATGCAAAGTGGAAAGGAAGTGCAACAAATCACTCAAGACTCAAGATGCAAGTGCAAAAGATCACTCAAGATACAAAGTGGAAGCTCAACAAGATAAGCCATATGTCAAAGGTGAAAGCTCGTTGAGCTAAGCCAAAAGAAATGGAGTGAAGATGTCAAGGTGAAAGCTAAGGAAGAAGAACTCTTGTCATGTGATAAATCATTGGATGGTGAATGACTGGAATGAAGTTGGCACGATGAAAGGAACGCGTCTAAGAAAGGAAGCAAGCTTCTACAAGGTCCGAGCATTCATCCAAGATGATCAAGGTTCAAACACTTGGTTTACATGTTCCAAATCCAAGGTCAATGCACAAAGAAGTATAGCCAAGAGAATCCAAAGCTAAAGACTGCGTTGATACGTTCAAGACTATCAAGGGAGATGCCACGGACATGAATGGGCTGCAAAAGAAGTCAAGCGGCGGAGTTAGATCGGCTAACGGACCAACCCGGGGTGAACCCGGTTCTGCCCAGCTGGCGGTCGACCGCCAGCACAGGGGCGGTCGACCGCCCCAGCCAGGGACCGCCCAGCTGCAGTTCTGGCAGCTGGCGGTCGACCGCTAGCCAGTGGCGGTCGACCGAAAATCCCAGGGATCACCCAAATGAAAGTTTTACAGTAGCGGTCGACCGCCAGGAACCTTAGGTCGACCGCCAGCCCCGAGCCAACCATGTTTGACCTCGAAATCCACCTCGTGGCTAGCCCCTTTCCATGGATTTGTTTAATCAAATCTTACCTAATCTTCCATGATTTGTGGATCTGGTCTAGGGGGCATCTATGGACCATTCAAGGGTTATAAAACCAACACTTGAGGGGATGGAAAACCTAATGCTTCAAGGGGGCTTCCATATGCTTAATTGAAGATCTAAAGGGGACGAAGTACTGTTCACGTGAACAGTACTTCGTGAAGAAGTTCTTCATCCAAGCAAGGTTGATTCAAGCTCAAATCAAGGCAAACAACCTTCAAGGAAGATCAGATGCAAGCTAGGCTATCAAGGTGATCTAAGGAAGCTAGTTTCATTCAAGATCTTCAAGAGAAATCATCTACATCATTCCGATTCATCCAAGGTGATTTCTGAAGCATTCAAACTCCTAGAAGCTGTTGAAGAAACAAGATTCAAGGTAGAATCAATTACTCTCTTCATCCACTTCAAGAAGATACAAAGAGAAGATCAAAAGAGGAGATTGAAGGAAGAGTTACTATTCACGTGAACAGTACTCCGTGAAGAACATCTTCATCCAATCCAAGGTATTCAAGCTCATATCAAAGAATCATCTTCCAAGATCTGTGAAGAAGGAAGCAAGGATCAAGGTAGCATCTATTCATTTCTTCATCCAATCAAAGAGATCAAAGAGAGAAGATCAAGAGAGGAGATTGGAAGAACAGTTACTGTTCACATGAACAGTACTCCGTGAAGAACAATCATCCATTCAAGGGTGATTACAAGAAGATTGATTTGCAAGAAGAAGAGATCCCTGCTGCTGATCAACAAAGCATATCGATACAAGGGCCAATTCCTTCTTACTCAATCTCTTGTTTTAATTCCTTCACATATGTTTTACTTTCAATATTGTTAAACATTGAACTTGTGAATCGTCCCTACCAGGTGGTTAGTAGGAAGGCAATTGGAGGGTGTTCCAATTTGCGGTTGACGTCCCTACCAGGTGGTTAGTAGGAAGGCAATCGGGAGTTCTCCGATCTGCGGTGTAGCCGTCCCTGCCGGCTTTGTGTGTAGGAAGACAGAAAGAGAGTTTTCTCTGTTCTGTGGTTTGGGGCGTGTCCCCGGGTCAAGCTGTGAGTCAGCAAGGAAGCCTCACCGGGTTTTGGTGAGGGGTGGACGTAGGTTGCGGGGTTGCAACTGAACCACCTTAAAATCCCTGTGTTGTGGGTTGTTTATTTTGTGTGATTGCTCTATATCTTCTAACCCCATTCGCAGGTTCGTGTGCTTCCACACTTGGTTATATTGCTCACACACATATGCACTTTGAGTGATCAACATAGCATACACACACACACACGGTTGTTGCAAGCTATTGCATGTTCATCTATGTGTTATGCTTTGTAATTCACTTAAAGAAGTGTGGACGTTTCATAGCTTGTAATTCAAGTCTTTTCATTTGAGCCACTCTACTTAATTCCGCTGTGCATCGTGCCTAAGTGATTCATTCACTTAATAAGAGTGGTTTAAGCTTCCGCTAGCTAAGAGTTTTAAATAGGCCAAAGTTTCTGATAGGATCTATTCAACCCCCCCCTTCTAGATCCGTTTACACCTCACGGGACCCAACAAGTGGTATCAGAGCTAAGCTCTGTCATTCCTAGATCCAACGATCTGCAGGGAAAGATCCCGGTGTTTTTTATTTAGATGGATTCACATGCTACACTTGCTTCGATGGCTTCTCCACCCATTTATGATGGTTCAGATTTTTCTACATGGGTTGGAAGAATGTTCATCTATGTTAGCTCCATAGATCCACAATTGTGGACTCTTATATATAATGGTCCTCATGAGCTTCCATCAAATTCAATTGATTGGTTAGCCGAACATGAGACCAAACACAATGATAATCATCTTGCATATAACTTAATTACATCTGCAGTTGATCTAAGACTAACTCATCTTGTGTCTTCTTGCAGCACAGCCAAGCAAGTACTGGACAAGTTGGTGAAAATCCATGAAGGAAAAGAACAAGAACAAGAATGCTTCATGGCCGACCGTGCAGAAGAGTCAAGCAAACCATCCTCATCAAAGGTAAATTCTGATTCCGAGGAATTCACTTTTGAAGAACTTATGGAATCCTATGATGAGTTGTTTACACAATACAAAAAGGCAATATCAGAAAATAAAAAGTTGAAAAAGATCTCAAGAAAATTAACCAACATGAAAGCTTGATTTGTAAAAAGTGTTCTACGTTTGAAGAGCTCTCTTTTGATCTAGACACACATAAACAAAGCATTGCATGTCTAAGAGATGAAAATGAAAATCTTCATGATGAAATCACTAGGTTGGAAGAAATTGTAATAAAACTTCAAAACCAACCTAAGGCAATCTCTAATGATCAAACTATGGCCGATGGGCTTATTCATGATGAGAGGTTGATTGAAGAAAATAAAAATTCTGTTTCATGCTCTGCTAATTTTGCATGTGAAAAATGTTCATTCTTGAGAAACATAAATGTCGGTCTCCATGATGATCTTGAATGGCAACAAAATTTGATTGATTCTCTAAAAGAGGAGAATAGAGAATTGTTGGAAAAGAAAATTGAACATGAAAAAGTTGAAGAATTGCTTGAAAAATTGGTTGCACATGATAAAGGTAAATTTGTCATTGAAGATCACTCTGAAACTTTGCATGCTTTAGAACAACAAAATGAAAATCTTAAAGCAGTAAATGCCATGCTCAATGAGCAATTGGCAGCATGCGAAGAGGGCCTTGCTGAATCTAAACAACACATTTCCTCACTTGAAAATGAAATTCAAGGTTTGAATGATTTCCTGTCAATGTTTGCCCAAATCAAGATTTTGGCTCACCGGAAGCCACCACTTCATGTGGTCACCAAAAAGGGCATACTGCTCGAAAGAAAAGTAAAATTCAGCATTCTCATCCAAACATGCACCATAACATGTTCAATGCTAAATATCATGTTTTCCACAAAAAGAATGTCCATTGTTATTATTGTGGTAGACATGGTCACACTGTGCATGATTGTTTTATCTTGAGAAATGATGAGCTTAGAGCAGGACAGCAAGTGAAAGAAAAGAAATGCTTCTCTTTGCTGCTCTCATTGTGGTAAGTCTTGCCATACTGTTCAAGACTGCTGGGCACTTGAGGGAAAGCATCACCCTCATACCATGAAGGGTAAGAATCATGCTCGCCCACAAAGTATAGTCACATGCACACGCACATGAACATAAAAAGAAAAATCAATCTTTTGTGTGTTGTTTCTATTGTGGGAAAAAATGGGCATGAGATATATGATTGTCTCACAATGAGGGAGATGATGTGATTGCCCTGAAAAAGATGGGCCAAGATGCTAAACCTGTTGCTAACCCACAAGGACCCAAGCAAGCTTGGGTACCTAAAAATTCAAATAAGAATTTTGGGTGCAGGATGCCTTGGAGCTGAACAAATGAATGGTCAGGTAATAAAAGCTCAAGGCACATGTATGTACATAAACCTTTTAATTTCAATCATCTTGCATGTTTAGTCCTAACATGTAGATAGTGCATCATAAGTCTGCCAAATGTCATTAAATTCTGCAAATTGAATTGCTGTTTGAAATGCAAAACCCCATGGTGTGAGATGAACTTTTGAGCTAGATAATTTGCTCACACCATACTTGATTTCAGCTATTTAACTCATGAAAAACTTGTTATGCTGATGAAGTTGATGTGATGATGAGTTGTTTGCTACCTGATATCAGCCACTTGCAATTCTTGGACTTTGGTTTTGATGATGCGTACCATGGCTGCATTTTCAACTCATTATTCATGTTAGCACTGCTCAAAGGGGGAGTCTATTGGCATCATCATCATCATATTGCATTCAGTTCAAAATCCATTGTGAATGATTTGTGTTTGCATCATCTCATAATCACACATACCTTAATGCACATCATGTTTAGAAGACAAATGATAATGCACAATCATTTTGCCGCATCGTCATTGCATTGTGTATTCACATAATCTTAGGATGCATAGTTCATTGCCAACCCTTGCATGTATTCAGGGGGAGTCAACATCAACCTAGCTTGAATCATTTTACATCATATCATTCTTGCATGGCCATGGTATATCAAATGTTGATGTATGGACAGGCAGGCAATGCTTATCTGGAAGCACTCAATATGCGTGA
This sequence comes from Amorphophallus konjac, assembly GCA_022559845.1. NCBI lineage: Eukaryota > Viridiplantae > Streptophyta > Magnoliopsida > Alismatales > Araceae > Amorphophallus > Amorphophallus konjac. Next base: position 4,468,777 of record CM040126.1, read on the forward strand.
GGTTTCACCTCCGCCAAGTACCATGCGTCACTATCGCATATAGGCCATATAGCTAGGGGGAGTTGTTTTCTTAAGGCATTCGTGCATATGTTTCATATTCATTATGTTGCATTAAATAAGTGTACAACCATGAGTCGGGTCATAGCATTCATGCATAATTCTTTTTGCCCATCTCATGAGTGATCTAGCTATTCCATGCACATCCTACGGGGGAGTCTTGCAATCTGAACATTCTTGGGTAATTGTCTGATAATGGTGTAAGAGCTTTCTATTATATGCACTGATGATTGTCCATCCAATAACAATGGTTCAGATTTAATGATTTCTTTGAAATTCTGATAAATATATTTTTGAAATCATCTATGTCACGTAGTCTTTAATAGACTTTAACTAGAGGTTGCATGTTGTGATTTGAATGATCTTTCTGAAATCTGAAAATTCAAATGTCATAGTCAAGTTGGTTGAGTTGCTACAGTCTCGTATTGTTTTTAAACAACTTGACATATTGGAATTCATAAAGGCAAAATTTTAGACAAAGCAATGACATTAGGTCACTGAGAAACATGTCTTCTCATCAAGGAAATGAGGATAGATATGTCATGAAGTGCCTTTGTTATCTTTGTTATCTATAGCTTAGACTCAAGGCAGAGCAATGGCTACATTGCTGAGAAATATATCTCCTCATCAAAGATATGAGATCGGATATGTCATGAGGTGATTCAGCTATCTCTGTTCAAATCTGAAGCATAACAGTCAGTCTTACCAAATACCTAGGAATACTGGCGCCTAAACAGCGTGTATTCTTACGGCTAGGCGGTATGCACTAGACTCGCTTGCTCGTAAAATATGGGTCTAATGATATGAATGTCATTGAAAAGGATATATGGGAAAAAGTGCTGCAACATAGAATTCATTATAATTGTCATGGTTGTTTAACCTCAATACAAGTTGTGCTTTTCCCGATGACGATTATGAATATGGCTGTGTAAGATAATGGAGGATTACCATTGCTAGAGCATGCACTTTTGGTTCACTTCTATTAAACCATGGATATAGCTGGTTTTCAAATTCTCTTGTTAATTCAGAATTCATTAGCTTTGAACCATACATATTCATCACGGCATGTTTCTAGTTGCTTATAATGGTTTGCTCTATACTCCTCTTTCTCTCAGCTTCCTACATAATTTGTTCATTCATTTAGATAGGAGGAGAAAGGTTGCATTCATTTCTATAGGGGGAGAAGGCTTGATGGCTTGGTAGTCATTCATTCTGATAGGGGGAGAATGTTTCTTGTATGTGTTTGCATATGTGATTTGGTGAGCGTCATATAGGGGGAGAAGATCATGCCATCTTGTGAGCATTTCATTGTCAAAGGGGTAGCATGTTTTCATGATTCATGTCATAGCATAACATGTTCATCTGTCATTGCATAGCATGTGTAAAGCATGTTTTCATGATTCATTGCAAAGTATGTGTTGAAACTTCAAAATTCATTGCCATTGCATAGCATGGTTTCATTCATTTTAGAGCATATCACACATTGCACTCTTTGCATTCACATGCTCTACTTCATCTATGCGCATCTGTGATCACTTCATGCATACATAATTGGGAGAAATCATTTTGTGCTCATGCATACATATTTGCATTCTCATGTTTTGATCATCCTTGCATTGCACATATGTCTTGCATCTTGCATTCCCATGTATTTCTTTGAAAATCCTAAAACCATAAAAAGCTAAAACCTTGAAAATCTCTAAAAATTAAAAAATCTGAAATCAAAATTACTCTCTGGCTGTCTTGTCTATCTCTTCTATTGGACCATGTTGGCATACTTCATCTCATTCATTGGTCTCACAAATGCAAAAGGGGAAAAGATTTGATTCCTTCTTGCTGATCCCTTCTTGCTGATGGCAAAGGGGGAGAAGATTTGTTGAGCCATTTCAAAGATTTTGGTATTCTTTGTGTGGAGTCAATTTGGTTGAGCCATATGCATGTCATAGTGTTCTTTAATGTTCTTGAATCTGTTTATGACTCATAGTTGCCATCATCAAAAAGGGGAGAATGTTGGAGAATGTTGTGCTCAAGTTGGGCATGTGTGGAACGTGAGTGTTTCTATTGTTTTGATGATGTCCAACTATGACTCAACTAATGATTGGTTCTATTATTTTGATGTGATTCCAACTATGACTCAACTATGACTCATTTCTAGTGCTTTGATGATGTATGTCCTTAGAGTCATTTTGCTATTTATTATGCTTTTGCTATGCATTTGATAAAATCCATTTGCATACATTTCAGGTCATCATATTGCCAATCAACATATCAAGAATGGCTTGCAACGCTTAACCAATTGGCCGCACAGAAATCAAGATAGATCCAAAGGCGCCAAGATCACTCAAGATGCAAAGTGGAAAGGAAGTGCAACAAATCACTCAAGACTCAAGATGCAAGTGCAAAAGATCACTCAAGATACAAAGTGGAAGCTCAGCAAGATAGAAGCTCAACAAGATAAGCCATATGTCAAAGGTGAAAGCTCGTTGAGCTAAGCCAAAAGAAATGGAGTGAAGATGTCAAGGTGAAAGCTAAGGAAGAAGAACTCTTGTCATGTGATAAACCATTGGATGGTGAATGACTGGAATGAAGTTGGCACGATGAAAGGAACGCGTCTAAGAAAGGAAGCAAGCTTCTACAAGGTCCGAGCATTCATCCAAGATGATCAAGGTTCAAACACTTGGTTTACATGTTCCAAATCCAAGGTCAATGCACAAAGAAGTATAGCCAAGAGAATCCAAAGCTAAAGACTGCGTTGATACGTTCAAGACTATCAAGGGAGATGCCACGGACATGAATGGGCTGCAAAAGAAGTCAAGCGGCGGAGTTAGATCGGCTAACGGACCAACCCGGGGTGAACCCGGTTCTGCCCAGCTGGCGGTCGACCGCCAGCACAGGGGCGGTCGACCGCCCCAGCCAGGGACCGCCCAGCTGCAGTTCTGGCAGCTGGCGGTCGACCGCTAGCCAGTGGCGGTCGACCGAAATTCCCAGGGATCACCCAAATGAAAGTTTTACAGTAGCGGTCGACCGCCAGGAATCTTAGGTCGACCGCCAGCCCCGAGCCAACCATGTTTGACCTCGAAATGGGCTTGTTTATAGACCATTCAAAGTCTATAAAACCAACACAAGAGGGTTAGAAACCCTAGTGGATGGAGTTGATGAAGTGAATCAAGGGAGGCCATTTCGAGAGCACTGTAGCACCTCCGTGAACAGTGTTTCGAGCAGAACATCTTCATCCTTCCAAGAGATTCAAGCCTAGATCTGAAGCTATCTCAATCTCCAAGGAAGCAAGAAGCATTCAAGGCTCTCAAAGGTGATCAAAGCTGCATCCATAAACCGCTTCATCAACTCAAGAGGATCAAGAGAAGATCAAAGCTACATCCAATATCCTCTCCATCAACTCAAGGTGATTCAAGCTCATATCTCAATTCAGCATCCTCCAAGAAAGAGTAGAAGCAAGTAAGGCTAAGAGGGAAGATCAAAGGAGGCTTCAAAGGGGTGTTCAAAGCAAGAGGAGTTCGAGTTACTGTTCACGTGAACAGTACTCCGTGAAGAACATCTTCATCCAATCCAAGGTATTCAAGCTCATATCAAAGAATCATCTTCCAAGATCTGTGAAGAAGGAAGCAAGGATCAAGGTAGCATCTATTCATTTCTTCATCCAATCAAAGAGATCAAAGAGAGAAGATCAAGAGAGGAGATTGGAAGAACAGTTACTGTTCACATGAACAGTACTCCGTGAAGAACAATCATCCATTCAAGGGTGATTACAAGAAGATTGATTTGCAAGAAGAAGAGATCCCTGCTGCTGATCAACAAAGCATATCGATACAAGGGCCAATTCCTTCTTACTCAATCTCTTGTTTTAATTCCTTCACATCTGTTTTACTTTCAATATTGTTAAACATTGAAGTTGTGATTCGTCCCTACCAGGTGGTTAGTAGGAAGGCAATTGGAGGGTGTTCCAATTTGCGGTTGACGTCCCTACCAGGTGGTTAGTAGGAAGGCAATCGGGAGTTCTCCGATCTGCGGTGTAGCCGTCCCTGCCGGCTTTGTGTGTAGGAAGACAGAAAGAGAGTTTTCTCTGTTCTGTGGTTTGGGGCGTGTCCCCGGGTCAAGCTGTGAGTCAGCAAGGAAGCCTCACCGGGTTTTGGTGAGGGGTGGACGTAGGTTGCGGGGTTGCAACTGAACCACCTTAAAATCCCTGTGTTGTGGGTTGTTTATTTTGTGTGATTGCTCTATATCTTCTAACCCCATTCGCAGGTTCGTGTGCTTCCACACTTGGTTATCTTGCTCACATACATATGCACTTTGAGTGATCAACATAGCATACACACACACACACGGTTGTTGCAAGCTATTGCATGTTCATCTATGTGTTATGCTTTGTAATTCACTTAAAGAAGTGTGGACGTTTCATAGCTTGTAATTCAAGTCTTTTCATTTGAGCCACTCTACTTAATTCCGCTGTGCATCGTGCCTAAGTGATTCATTCACTTAATAAGAGTGGTTTAAGCTTCCGCTAGCTAAGAGTTTTTAAATAGGCCAAAGTTTCTGATAGGATCTATTCAACCCCCCCCTTCTAGATCCGTTTACACCTCACGGGACCCAACAAGTGGTATCAGAGCTAAGCTCTGTCATTCCAGATCCAACGATCTGCAGGGAAAGATCCCGGTGTTTATTATTTAGATGGATTCACATGCTACACTTGCTTCGATGGCTTCTCCACCCATTTATGATGGTTCAGATTTTTCTACATGGGTTGGAAGAATGTTCATCTATGTTAGCTCCATAGATCCACAATTGTGGACTCTTATATATAATGGTCCTCATGAGCTGCCATCAAATTCAATTGATTGGTTAGCCGAACATGAGACCAACCACAATGATAATCATCTTGCATATAACTTAATTACATCTGCAGTTGATCTAAGACTAACTCATCTTGTGTCTTCTTGCAGCACAGCCAAGCAAGTACTGGACAAGTTGGTGAAAATCCATGAAGGAAAAGAACAAGAACAAGAATGCTTCATGGCCGACCGTGCAGAAGAGTCAAGCAAACCATCCTCATCAAAGGTAAATTCTGATTCCGAGGAATTCACTTTTGAAGAACTTATGGAATCCTATGATGAGTTGTTTACACAATACAAAAAGGCAATATCAGAAAATAAAAAGTTGAAAAAGGATCTCAAGAAAAATAACCAACATGAAATCTTGATTTGTAAAAAGTGTTCTACGTTTGAAGAGCTCTCTTTTGATCTAGACACACATAAACAAAGCATTGCATGTCTAAGAGATGAAAATGAAAATCTTCATGATGAAATCACTAGGTTGGAAGAAATTGTAATAAAACTTCAAAACCAACCTAAGGCAATCTCTAATGATCAAACTATGGCCGATGGGCTTATTCATGATGAGAGGTTGATTGAAGAAAATAAAAATTCTGTTTCATGCTCTGCTAATTTTGCATGTGAAAAATGTTCATTCTTGAGAAACATAAATGTCGGTCTCCATGATGATCTTGAATGGCAACAAAATTTGATTGATTCTCTAAAAGAGGAGAATAGAGAATTGTTGGAAAAGAAAATTGAACATGAAAAAGTTGAAGAAGAATTGCTTGAAAAATTGGTTGCACATGATAAAGGCAAATTTGTCATTGAAGATCACTCTGAAACTTTGCATGCTTTAGAACAACAAAATCAAAATCTTAAAGCAATAAACGTCATGCTCAATGAGCAATTGGCAGCATGCGAAGAGGGCCTTGTTGAATCTAAACAGCACATTTCCTCACTTGAAAATGAAATTCAAGGTTTGAATGATTTCCTGTCAATGTTTGCCCAAATCCAAGATTTTGGCTCACCGGAAGCCACCACTTCCTGTGGTCACCAACAAGGGCATATTGCTCGAAAGAAAAGCAAAACTCAGCATGCTCATCCAAACATGCACCATAACATGTCAATGCTAAATACCATGCCTTCCACAAAATGAATGTCAATTGTTATTATTGTGGTAAACATGGTCACACTGTGCATGATTGTTTTATCTTGAGAAATGATGAGCTTAGAGCAGGAGATCAAGTGAAAGAGCAAGGAAAGAAACAGGTCAAAATTGGCAGAGGGCTTGCTCAACAGAATTCTATACAAAATCACATGGAGAATCAGAAGTGTCGACATTCCTATCCAAACAGGTCGACACTCCCCATGGCCTTCAAAAGAAATGCTTCTCTTTGCTGCTCTCATTGTGGTAAGTCTTGCCATACTGTTCAAGACTGCTGGCACTTGAAGGGAAAGCATCACCCTCATACCATGAAGGGTAAGAATCATGCTCGCCCACAAAAGTATAGTCCACATGCACACGCACATGAACATAAAAAGAAAAATCAATCTTTTGTGTGTTGTTTCTATTGTGGGAAAAATGGGCATGAGATATATGATTGTCTCACAATGAGGGAGGATGATGTGATTGCCCTGAAAAAGATGGGCCAAGATGCTAAACCTGTTGCTAACCCACAAGGACCCAAGCAAGCTTGGGTACCTAAAAATTCCAAATAAGAATTTTGGGTGCAGGATGCCTTGGAGCTGAACAAATGAATGGTCAGGTAAATAAAAGCTCAAGGCACATGTATGTACATAAACCTTTTAATTTCAATCATCTTACATGTTTAGTCCTAACATGTAGATAGTGCATCATAAGTCTGCCAAATGTCATTAAATTCTGCAAATTGAATTGCTCTTTGAAATGCAAAACCCCCATGGTGTGAGATGAACTTTTGAGCTAGATAATTTGCTCACACCATACTTGATTTCAGCTATTTAACTCATGAAAAACTTGTTATGCTGATGAAGTTGATGTGATGATGAGTTGTTTGCTACCTGATATCAGCCACTTGCAATTCTTGGACTTTGGTTTTGATGATGCGTACCATGGCTGCATTTTCAACTCATTATTCATGTTAGCACTGCTCAAAGGGGGAGTCTATTGGCATCATCATCATCATATTGCATTCAGTTCAAAATCCATTGTGAATGATTTGTGTTTGCATCATCTCATAATCACACATACCTTAATGCACATCATGTTTAGAAGACAAATGATAATGCACAATCATTTTGCAGCATCGTCATTGCATTGTGTATTCACATAAATCTTAGGATGCATAGTTCATTGCCAACCCTTGCATGTATTCAGGGGGAGTCAACATCAACCTAGCTTGAATCATTTACATCATATCATTCTTGCATGGCCATGGTATATCAAATGTTGATGTATGGACAGGCAGGCAATGCTTATCTGGAAGCACTCAATATGCGTGAGGTTTCACCTCCGCCAAGTACCATGCGTCACTATCGCATATAGGCCATATAGCTAGGGGGAGTTGTTTTCTTAAGGCATTCGTGCATATGTTTCATATTCATTATGTTGCATTTAATAAGTGTACAACCATGAGTCGGGTCATAGCATTCATGCATATTTCTTTTTGCCCATCTCATGAGTGATCTAGCTATTCCATGCACATCCTAAGGGGGAGTCTTGCAATCTGAACATTCTTGGGTAATTGTCTGATAATGGTGTAAGAGCTTTCTATTATATGCACTGATGATTGTCCATCAAATAACAATGGTTCAGATTTAATGATTTCTTTGAAATTCTGATAAATATGTTTTTGAAATCATCTATGTCACGTAGTCTTTAATAGACTTTAACTAGAGGTTGCATGTTGTGATTTGAATGATCTTTCTGAAATCTGAAAATTCAAATGTCATAGTCAAGTTGGTTGAGTTGCTACAGTCTCGTATTGTTTTTAAACAACTTGACATATTGGAATTCATAAAGGCAAAATTTTAGACAAAGCAATGACATTAGGTCACTGAGAAACATGTCTTCTCATCAAGGAAATGAGGATAGATATGTCATGAAGTGCCTTTGTTATCTTTGTTATCTATAGCTTAGACTCAAGGCAGAGCAATGGCTACATTGCTGAGAAATATATCTCCTCATCAAAGATATGAGATCGGATATGTCATGAGGTGATTCAGCTATCTCTGTTCAAATCTGAAGCATAACAGTCAGTCTTACCAAATACCTAGGAATACTGGCGCCTAAACAGCGTGTATTCTTACGGCTAGGCGGTATGCACTAGACTCGCTTACTCGTAAAATATGGGTCTAATGATATGAATGTCATTGAAAAGGATATATGGGAAAAAGTGCTGTAACATAGAATTCATTATAATTGTCATGGTTGTTTAACCTCAATACAAGTTGTGCTTTTCCCTATGACGATTATGAATATGGATGTGTAAGATAATGGAGGATTACCATTGCTAGAGCATGCACTTTTGGTTCACTTCTATTAAACCATGGATATAGCTGGTTTTCAAATTCTCTTGTTAATTCAGAATTCATTAGCTTTGAACCATATATATTCATCACGGCATGTTTCTAGTTGCTTATAATGGTTTGCTCTATACTCCTCTTTCTCTCAGCTTCCTACATAATTTGTTCATTCATTTAGATAGGAGGAGAAAGGTTGCATTCATTTCTATAGGGGGAGAAGGCTTGATGGCTTGGTAGTCATTCATTCTGATAGGGGGAGAATGTTTCTTGTATGTGTTTGCATATGTGATTTGGTGAGCGTCATATAGGGGGAGAAGATCATGCCATCTTGTGAGCATTTCATTGTCAAAGGGGTAGCATGTTTTCATGATTCATGTCATAGCATAACATGTTCATCTGTCATTGCATAGCATGTGTAAAGCATGTTTTCATGATTCATTGCAAAGTATGTGTTGAAACTTCAAAATTCATTGCCATTGCATAGCATGGTTCATTCATTTGAGAGCATATCATACATTGAACTCTTTGCATTCACATGCTCTACCTCATCTATGCATATCTGTGTTCACTCATGCATACATATTGGGTGAAATCACTTTGTGCTCATGCATACATATTTGCATTCTCATGTTTTGATCATCCTTGCATTGCACATATGGCTTGCATCTTGCCTTCCCATGCCTTGCATAGAAAATCGTGAAAACCATAAAAAGCTAAAATCTTGAAAACCTCTAAAAATTGAAAAATCTGAAATCAAAATTGCTTTCTGGCTGTCTTATCTATCTCTTATGTTGGACCATGTTGGCATACTTCATCTCATTCATTAGTCTCACAAATGCAAAAAGGGAAAAGATTGGATTCCTTCTTGCTGTTCCCTTCTTGCTGATGGCAAAGGGGGAGAAGATTTGATGGAGCCATTTCAAAGATTTTGGTATTCTTTACCATTTCAAAGATTTTGGTATTCTTTGTAGAGTCGATGTGGTTGAGCCATATGCATGTCATAGTCTTCTTGAATGTTCTTGAATCTTTTTATGACTCATAGTTGCCATCATCAAAAAGGGGGAGAATGTTGGGAGAATGTTGTGCTCAAGTTGGGCATGTGTGGAACGTGAGTGTTTCTATTGTTTTGATGATGTCCAACTATGACTCAACTAATGAATGGTTCTATTGTTTTGATGTGATTCCAACTATGACTCAACTATGACTCATTTCTAGTGCTTTGATGATGTATGTCCTTAGAGTCATTTTGCTATTATTATGCTTTTGCTATGCATTTGATAAAATCCATTTGCATACATTTCAGGTCATCATATTGCCAATCAACATATCAAGAATGGCTTGCAACGCTTAACCAATTGGCCGCACAGAAATCAAGATAGATCCAAAGGCGCCAAGATCACTCAAGATGCAAAGTGGAAAGGAAGTGCAACAAATCACTCAAGACTCAAGATGCAAGTGCAAAAGGAAGCTCAGATACAAAGTGGAAGCTCAGCAAGATAGAAGCTCAACAAGATAAGCTATATGTCAAAGGTGAAAGCTCGTTGAGCTAAGTCAAAAGAAATGGAGTGAAGATGTCAAGGTGAAAGCTAAGGAAGAAGAACTCTTGTCATGTGATAAACCATTGGATGGTGAATGACTGGAATGAAGTTGGCACGATGAAAGGAACGCGTCTAAGAAAGGAAGCAAGCTTCTACAAGGTCCGAGCATTCATCCAAGATGATCAAAGTTCAAACACTTGGTTTACATGTTCCAAATCCAAGGTCAATGCACAAAGAAGTATAGCCAAGAGAATCCAAAGCTAAAGACTGCGTTGATACGTTCAAGACTATCAAGGGAGATGCCACGGACATGAATGGGCTGCAAAAGAAGTCAAGCGGCGGAGTTAGATCGGCTAACGGACCAACCCGGGGTGAACCCGGTTCTGCCCAGCTGGCGGTCGACCGCCAGCACAGGGGCGGTCGACCGCCCAGCTGCAGTTCTGGCAGCTGGCGGTCGACCGAAATTCCCAGGGATCACCCAAATGAAAGTTTTACAGTAGCGGTCGATCGCCAGGAACCTTAGGTCGACCGCCAGCCCCGAGCCAACCATATTTGACCTCGAAATCAACCTCGTGGCCAGCCCCTTTCCATGGTTTTGTTTAATCAAACCTCACCTAACTTCCCATGATTTGTGGATCTGGTCTGGGGCTTGTTTATAGACCATTCAAAGTCTATAAAACCAACACAAGAGGGTTAGAAACCCTAGTGGATGGAGTTGATGAAGTGAATCAAGGGAGGCTATTTCGAGAGCACTGTAGCACCTCCGTGAACAGTGTTTCGAGCAGAACATCTTCATCCTTCCAAGAGATTCAAGCCTAGATCTGAAGCTATCTCAATCTCCAAGGAAGCAAGAAGCATTCAAGGCTCTCAAAGGTGATCAAAGCTGCATCCATAAACCGCTTCATCAACTCAAGAGGATCAAGAGAAGATCAAAGTTACATCCAATATCCTCTCCATCAACTCAAGGTGATTCAAGCTCATATCTCAATCAGCATCCTCCAAGAAAGAGTAGAAGCAAGTAAGGCTAAGAGGGAAGATCAAAGGAGGCTTCAAAGGGGTGTTCAAAGCAAGAGGAGTTCGAGTTACTGTTCACGTGAACAGTACTCCGTGAAGAACATCTTCATCCAATCCAAGGTATTCAAGCTCATATCAAAGCGATCATCTTCCAAGATCTGTGAAGAAGGAAGCAAGGATCAAGGTAGCATCTATTCATTTCTTCATCCAATCAAAGAGATCAAAGAGAGAAGATCAAGAGAGGAGATTGGAAGAACAGTTACTGTTCACATGAACAGTACTCCGTGAAGAACAATCATCCATTCAAGGGTGATTACAAGAAGATTGATTTGCAAGAAGAAGAGATCCCTGCTGCTGATCAACAAAGCATATTGATACAAGGGCCAATTCCTTCTTACTCAATCTCTTATTTTAATTCCTTCACATCTGTTTTACTTTCAATATTGTTAAACATTGAAGTTGTGATTCGTCCCTACCAGGTGGTTAGTAGGAAGGCAATTGGAGGGTGTTCCAATTTGCGGTTGACGTCCCTACCGGTGGTTAGTAGGAAGGCAATCGGGAGTTCTCCGATTTGCGGTGTAGCCGTCCCTGCCGGCTTTGTGTGTAGGAAGACAGAAAGAGGGTTTTCTCTATTCTGTGGTTTGGGGCGTGTCCCCAGGTCAAGCTGTGAGTCAGCAAGGAAGCCTCACCGGGTTTTGGTGAGGGGTGGACGTAGGTTGCGGGGTTGCAACCGAACCACCTTAAAATCCCTGTGTTGTGGGTTGTTTATTTTGTGTGATTGCTCTATATCTTCTAACCCCATTCGCAGGTTCGTGTGCTTCTATACTTGGTTATCTTGCTCACATACATATGCACTTTGAGTGATCAACATAGCATACACACACACACGGTTGTTGCAAGCTATTGCATGTTCATCTATGTGTTATGCTTTGTAATTCACTTAAAGAAGTGTGGACGTTTCATAGCTTGTAATTCAAGTCTTTTCATTTGAGCCACTCTACTTAATTCCGCTGTGCATCGTGCCTAAGTGATTCATTCACTTAATAAGAGTGGTTTAAGTTTCTGTTAACTAAGAGTTTTAAATAGGCCAAAGTTTCTGATAGGATCTATTCAACCCCCCCTTCTAGATCCATTTACACCTCACGGGACCCAACAACTGGGTCATAAACTATCTTACGGTCACGCGGGTTACCCTTATTATACTCTATCGAAGGGAGTGAGAATAAATGAATGGGGGTGAAAATAATAAAAGATCGGCGGGATTAAAAATACTATACACAGAAGAAGTTATGATAGAATGGGTGGCCCTAAATATGAATGGGACTTCAATTTTGGCACGATAGCACAAATGACTTTAATCATACGTGAGAGAAGACGTAAGAATAATTATTATCATAAAACTGATGAAAATGAGCAAGAATAGAGGAGAGGATGAAAATAGGCCTAATTTGACATATTTTAAAAATATTTACTACTGAAGAATTTATGATGAATAGCACGACTCAAAACCTCAATAGGTCATAAACTCCCTCACGGTCACACGGGTTACCCTTATTATACCCTATCGAAGGGAGTGAGAATAAATGAAGGGGGGTGAAAATAACAATAGATCGGCGGGGTTAAAATGACTATACACAGAAGAAGTTATGATAGAGTAGGTGGCCCTAAATACGAATGCGACTTCAATTTTGGCACAGTAGCATAAATGACATTAATCATACGTGAGAGAATGCGTAAGAATAATTATTATCATAAAATTGATGGAAAGGAGCAAGAATAGCAGAGATGATGGAAATAGGCCTGATTTGACATATTTTAAAAATATTTTCTACTGAAGAATTTATGATGAATAGAGCGACTCAAAATCTCACTGGGACATAAACACTCTTACAGTCACGCGGGTTACCCTTATTATACCCTATCGAGGGGAGTGAGAATAAGTGAATGGCGGTGAAAATAGCCCCGATTTGACACATTTTAAAAATAATTTCTTCAAAAAAATTTATGATGAATAGAGCGACTCAAAATCTCACTGGGTCATAAACTCTCTCACGGTCACGCGAGTTACCCTTATTACACCCTATCGAAGGGAGTGATAATAAATGAAGGGGGGTGAAAATAAGAAAGGATCGGTGGGATTGAAAATACTATATGCAGAAGAAGTTATGATAGAATGGGTGGCCCTAAATATAAATGGGACTTCAATTTTAGCACGGTAGCATAAATGACTTTAATTACACGTGGGAGAAGGCGTAAGAATAACTATTATCATAAAACTGATGGAAATGAGCAAGAATAGAGGAGAGGATTGAAATAAGCCCAATTTGACACATTTTAAAAATATTTTCTACTGAAGAATTTATGATGAATAGAGTGACTCAAAATCATAATAGGTCTTAAACTCTCTCACGGTCACGCGGGTTACCCTTATTATATCCTATCGAAGGGAGTGAGAATAAATGAAGGGGGTGAAAATAACAAAGGATGACGGGGTTGAAAATACTATACACAGAAGAAGTTATGATGAAATGGGTGACCGTAAACATGAATGGGACTTTAATTTTGGCACGGTAGCACAAATAACTTTAATCATGCGTGAGAGAAGACGTAAGAATAATTATTGTCATAAAACTAATAGAAATGAGCAAGAATAGAGGAGAGGATGGAAATAGGCCCGATTTGACACCTTTTAGAAATATTTTCTAGTGAAGAATTTATGATGAATAGAGTGACTCAAAATCTCATTGGGTCAAAATATATCACACGGTCACGCGGGTTATCCTTATTATACTCTATCAAAAGGAGTGAGAATAAATGAATGGGGGTGAAAATAATAAAGGATCGACGGGGTTGAAAATACTATACACAGAAGAAGTTATGATGGAATGGGTGGCCCTAAATATGAATATGACTTCAATTTTGGCACGGTAGCACAAATGACTTTAATTATATGTGAGAGAAGGCGTAAGAATAATTATTATCATAAAACTGATGGAAATGAGCAAGAATAGAGGCGAGGATAGAAATAGGCCCGATTTGTTAAATTTTAAAAATATTTTCTACTGAAGAATTTATGATGAATAGAGCGACTGAAAACCTCACTACGTCGTAAACTCTCTCACGGTCACGCGGGTTACCCTTATTGTACACTATCGAAGGGAGTGAGAATAAATGAAGGGGGGTGAAAATAAGAAAGGATCGGCGGGGTTAAAAATACTATACACAGAAGAAGTTATGATGGAATGGGTGGTCCAAAATATGAATGTCACTTCAATTTTGACATGGTAGCACAAATGACTTTAATCATACGTGAGAGAAGGCGTAAGAATAATTATTATCATAAAACTGATAGAAATGAGCAAGAATAGAAGAGATGATGGAAATAGGCACAATTTGACACATTTTAAAAATATTTTCAACTGAAAAATTTATGATGATTAGCGCGACTCAAAACTTTACTAGGTCATAAACTCTGTCATGGTCAAGCGGGTTAGCCTTATTATACCCTATCGAAGGGAGTGTGAATAAATGAAGGGGGGTGAAAATAACAAAGGATCGTCGGGGTTGAGAATACTATACACAGAAGAAGTTATGATGAAATAGGTGACCGTAAATATGAATGGGACTTCAATTTTGACACGGTAGCATAAATGACTTTAATCATACGTGAGAGAAGGCGTAAGAATAATTATTATCATAAAACTCATGGAAATGAGCAAGAATAGAGGAGAGGATGGAAATAGGCCCGATCCGACACCTTTTAGAAATATGTTCTACTGAAGAATTTATGATGAATAGAGTGACACAAAATGTCACTAGGTCATAAACTATCTCACGCTCACGCGGGTTACCCTTATTATACTCGATCGAAGGGAGTGAGAATAAATGAATGGGGGTGAAAATAACAAAAGATCGACGGGGTTGAAAATACTATACACAGAAGAACTTATGATGGAATGGGATGCCCTAAATATGAATGTTACTTTAATTTTGACACGGTGGCACAAATGACTTTAATCATACGTGAGAGACGGGGTAAGAATAATTATTCTCATAAAACTGATGGAAATGAGCAAGAATAGAGGCGAGGATGGAAATAGGCCCGATTTGACATATTTTAAAAATATTTTCTACTGAAGAATTTATGATGAATGGAGCGACTCAAAACCTCAGTGGGTCATAAACTCCCTCACGGTCACGCAGGTTACCCTTATTATACCCTATTGAAGGGAGTGAGAATAAATGAAGGGGGTGAAAATAATAAAGGATTGGTGGGATTGAAAATACTATACACAGAAGAAGTTATGATAGAATGGGTGGCCCTAAATATGAATGGGAATTCAATTTTGGCACGGTAGCATAAATAACTTTAATTATACGTGGAAGAAGGCGTAAGAATAATTATTATCATAAAACAGATGGAAATGAGAAAGAATAGAGGAGAGGATGGAAATAAGCCCGATTTGACACTTCTTAAAAATATTTTCTCCTGAAGAATTTATGATGAATTGAGTGACTCAAAACCTCACTGGGTCATAAACTCTCTTATGGTCACACGGGTTACCCTTATTATATCCTATCGAAGGGAGTGAGAATAAATGAATGGGGGGTGAACATAGGCCCGATTTGACATATTTTAAAAATATTTTCTACAGAGGAATTTATAATGAATAGAGCGACTCAAATCCTCACTGGGTCATAAACTCTCTCACTATCACGCTGGTTACCCTTTTTATGCCCTATCGAAGGGAGTGAGAATAAATAAAGGGGGTGAAAATAACAAAGGATAGGCGACATTGAAAATACTATACACAAAAGAAGTTATGATGAAGTGGGTGGCCGTAAACTTGAATGAGACTTCAATTTTGGCAGGGTAGAACAAATGACTTTAATCATACGTGAGAGAAGGCGTAAAAATAATCATTATCTTAAAACTAATGGAAATGATCAAGAATAGAGGAGATGATGGAAATAGGCCCGATTTGACACCTTTTAGAAATATTTTCTACTAAAGAATTTATGATGAATAGAGTGACTCAAAACCTCACTGGGTCATAAACTATCTCACGGTCACGCGGGTTACCCTTATTATACTCTATCGAGGGGAGTGAGAAAAAAATGAATGGGGGTGAAAATAAGAAAGGATCGGCGGGGTCCAAAATACTATACACAGAAGAAGTTATGATGGAATGGGTGGTGTAATGCCCGGGATCCTTAGTAGGTCTTGCTGGATCTTCATTGGATCTTTTGGATTTGTTTCGGTGAGTTTCGGTTCGCTTTGGTGACTTCCGAGTTGAGTTTTACGATACGTGTGGGTTTTTCTCTCGTACTAGTCACGGAACCCTATGGTGAGTTTACTTGTCAGTTCCTCGACTCGTGGATGCTACATCAACGATGTACTCGTCGAGCCGGTCGTTTCGACTATTTTTACGTATTTTTCGGAGATAGGGCCAGAAATCAGATTTTTCAGAAATTAGGAAAATTCCTAATTTATTTTCCTTTTTCTTTCAGTTTTCTCTCTCCTTCCTTCTCATTTCGCCGCCATCGTCTCTCTCTCTCCTATTTTCTCTCCTCTCGAGCTTCCTCGGCTCCGGCTATAGACGGGGTACCTAGAGGCACGTGTTAGGGATGTTGTGGAGCTAGCTGGGTGCGCGACGGGACGAGGATCGAGATGGATTTGGCGCGATCCCGAACGGTGGATTCAAAGCCGACGTTTGAGCTCCCGGCGTAGTTTTCGACGCGGTTTAGTCCCTTCGGGGTACGGTTTCTTCGGTGGAGGTAGGGTGATGGTTCCTCACTTCCTCCTCTCCGTTTTCCCTACCCTTGCACATCGTTTGGCGCAGAAACGACCGAGTTTGGGCTTGTTTAGCATAAACCGTGATTTTCGGGTGTTGTAGGGTTCGCCGGAGAATGGCAACCATTTGTAGCTCGGTTAGTGTTGAACTGACCGTTGGGACGTTAGGATCCCATACATGCTTGTTTCTTGCCGATCGGTGGTCATTCGAGGCCGGTAGGAGCCTGGGAACCTCGTTGACTCTTTTAGGGTCGATTTATTAAAATCGCCCCAATCTAGCGCTTTAACCCGTGCATGTGGGCTTTTTAGCCTCCTAGAGTGGTTTTTCATCGTCGAGGGTTGTTTCCCCTGCGCTTCGGCGTGAGTGGGGCGTGGAACGGGCCGTTTTGGCCAACCCTCTATTTTCCCGCCGTGACTGGTGTGGCGGTCGTTCCAGGGACCGTCACAGTCCCTGACGGCCCCACGACAGATCGTCACAGCGTCTGGGCATTTTTATGTTTTTAGTGGTTTTGGGAGTGTGACGGCCCAGGGGTGGTGCGTCACAGCCTCCTGACGCGTCCGGTGCGACGCGTTACGCCTGTTTTGTCGTTTAGTAGTTTGGTTAAGTCGGTTCCCCTGACGCGCCTGCCCTAGTGCGTCAGGTGTGTGTAACGCGCTCGAGCTAGGCCGTTACGTTTCGTTTGACCAGCTTTGACCTGTTGAGTCGGTTAGTGTAATGCCATCGATCTTTGCTAGATCCTTTGCAGGTCTTGTAGGATCTTTGTTGGATCTTTCGGTTCTGTTTTGGATTGGTTTCGTTGAGTTTCGGTTCGCTTTTGTGGCTTCCTACTTGAGTTTGACGAGCCGTATTACGGAACCCTACGGTGAGTTTGTTTGTCAATTCTTGAACTCGTGGATGCTACAGCGACGATGTACTCTTCGAGCCAGTCGTTTCGGTTTTTTTTGCGTATTTTTTTAAATTTGTGCATTTTTGGCGCATTTTCAGAATTTTCAGAAATTAGGAAAACTTCCTAATTTCTTTTCTTTTTATTTCCTTTTCCTCTCTCCTCCCTTTTCATTCGCTGTCGCCGTCTCTCTCTCTTCCTTTCTCTCCCGTTTCGCTCTCTCACCTCCGACTGTAGACGGGGTGCCTAGAGGCGCATGTTGGGGACGTGATGGAGCTGGCTAGGTGCGCGATGGGGCGAGGATCGGATCGATTCTGGCGCGATCCCGAATGGTGGATTCAAAGCCAGTGAAATCGGTTCGAGAGTGGTTTTCGGCGTGGTTTAGTCCCTTCGGGGCACGGTTTCTTTGGTGGAGGTAGGGTGACTGATCCTCACTTCTTCTTCTCCGTTTTCCCAGCCATTGCACATCGTTCGGCAAAGAAACGGTCGAGTTTGGGCTTATTTTGCCAAAACGTTGATTTTCGTGGTTTGTAGGGTTTGCCGGAAAACGGCGATCGTTTGTGGTGTAGTTAGTTTTAAACTGACCGCTGGCATGTTAGGATCCCATCCACGTTAATTTTGTGTTGATTGGTGTTCATTCGAGGTCGGTAGAAGTCCGGGAACCTCGGTGACCCATTTTGGGTCGATTTGATAAAATCGCCCAGATCTTGTGTTTTTGAGCTTGCATGTGGGGTTTTTAGCACCCTACTATTATTTTTCATCGTCTACGTGTGTTTCCCCTGCGCTTCGGCGTGTATGGGGCGTGGAACGGGCCGATTTGGCCATTCCTATGTTTTCCCGCCGTGACCGGTGTAGCGGTCGTTTCAGAGGCCGTTACTTGGCTCTGACGGCCCTACGATAGACCGCCACTTCGTTTGGCGTTCTTAAGAGTTTTTGGCTTCTGGGTATGTGACGGCCCTGGAGTGGCACGTCACACCCATGTAACGCGCCTGAGCCTGTGCGTTACATGCCTTTTGTCATTTTGTGTGCCGAGTATGGCGGTTCCTCTGACGGCCTGGTGGAGGTGCGTCAAAGGTGTGTAACGCGCCCATGGTTGGCCGTTACATGTCCTGTGTTCGTGCTTTGACAGGGCGTTGACCGTGTAAGGCGGTTGATGCAGCGGTCATGTTCCCGTGCGTCACAGCGTTGTAAGGCGCCTAGTGTAGGCCGTTACATGCTGTTTGGCTGAGGGCTGGGTGTTGTGCTGTTCTATGATGTAACGGCCGTGCCCCCGTACGTCGTTTGGATGTAACGCGTCTGGTGTGGACCGTTACATGCCCCTGGCCGTTGTTTTGAACCTGTTGGTTCGTTCGTGGGTTGTTGGCTTTGACGGCCCAGGTGGGGTGCGTCAGGTGTGTGTAACGCGTCCGGTGCTGGCCGTTACATGTTGTTTTCTGTGTTTTAGAGTTGATAGGGCGGTGTGAGTGACAGCTCTTCCCCGACCGTCGCTTGGAGTGTAACGGCCTAGGTCTAGACCGTCATATGCTTGTAACGGTCTAGGGGTGGCATGTTACATGCCTTGTGCTCCGATTTCTGTTCCTTCAGTTTCTGCTTGTCTTGGCTTGGCCTTATGGTCTGCTCGGTGTCCCGTAGATGTCTCCCAACATCCTATGAGGGCTAGGACTACGTTGTAAGGTAGCCAGGAGTCTTCTTGCTTGTGGTAGGATTCTCTGTCCTACTCTTGTGTGTGTCTTTGGTTGGGTTCCGGTCAACCCGGGGTGACCCAGTAGTTGACAGGTGACCTTGTGTGTGGGTGTCTTGGCAGTTATGTCCAGTTCGAGATATTGGTTCTGGATGCCTCGAGGTGTCGCTTTACCTCAGTTTGTGTGTCCAGTTGTGTCTGAGGGTTTTTGGTGTTCCCTCAGGTCTCCGTGTGTTGTTTTCTACGGAGCGTGATTTTTCTGGCTTAGGATTAGACTGATTGGCAGCTTGTTCCGCTGTCTGTGACGATCTTGCCTTTGAGTCGTTCGACTCGAGATCGTTACGTGGTAGGTCTAGTTGCCTGGTCCTGAGTCTGTTGGCAGCGGTGGTACTGCCAGTGGTGCTTGGTGGTACGTGCGACAGAGCTTTCCTTAGACTGTCTGTACTCTATCACTTGTGTTTTAGAGTCTGTGCCTTGTGAACCTCCACTAGTCGTAGCCTGTGACGTAGACTTTTCTTAGTACGTCACCCATCGGGAGTGGTGGATGGGCAGTTCCCGTTACACGGTTTTTAAGCTAGTTCCGTGGGCCCCGACCAGCGGTAGCGTCCTACCGAGGGGAATACTAGCTAGAGGCCTAGCCTAGGTACGGGTCAGTGTGTGCACACGTGGTCAGGGACTGGGGACTTGCGTCGATGGGCGTAGCCCTGACTAGTTACTTGCAGTTGTGGTGCTGCGGTCTTGTGTCCGTGAGGTGCCGTTTTTCCTTAGAACATCGTTGTTCCTTGGACCTAGTTCTTAGTGTGTCTAGTCTCCTCCGTGCTGCACACGGTCTGGTAGACGCGACACTTGAGGCGCAGTGTAAGACGTCAGTGGACGCATCTGGCTGTTCTTCTAGTGTGAGTGTACTCCTATCACTTGACCAGTGACTCTCGCGTTTCTCGTGCGTTGCGACCTTTGCGAGTAGCCCTATCGGGGCTGTACTCGAGGTCGATGTCCTGTTGTGTGCGTGACGTTCTGGTCGTGCATGGGGCTACGTGCACGGCTTTTCTGCTCATGTTTGGTTGTCGTGTGTGTAGGTCTTTTCTAGACCTTTTTGTTCTACGTTGTTGGCTTTTGCCTTCTTCTTTGGTGTTGGTCGACGGACTGGTGTACCCTACTGTGTGAGTTTGGGGTTAACCGTCTATTGTCTTTTGGAGTAGCTTAGAGTGCCGAGTTCTCCTCGGTGGCCGTGTTCCGTGTTTTACGGCCTCGCTCTTCTTTGTTGTTGAGCTCCCCTTGCTCTTAGCCTGTTCCCTACTCCTGCTGTCCCTGTTCTGTTTACAGCTTTGTAGTGTAGCTTTTCCTACTTTGCTACACTTGTTGTTAGTGTTGCTTCCGTTGCACTGTGCGTTTCCAGTGGGGATCCGCGTGACCCCTACTGAGTTTCTGTTTAGAGACTCACCCCTACTTTTCAGGTGGGTTTCGCCTTCTTCCTCTGCTGTTCCTGGAGGAGCGCGTTTGCTGTAGCTGCCAGCTGTACCTGCGTCGGGCTTCCCCCGACTTCAGTGTACGTTTCTTTTCTGTCAGACTGTACTTGTTGTCTTTCCTTTGGACTAGACTCTGGTGTATAATTGTAAAATTTGAATTATTAATGAAAAAGTAATTTTATTTCTGCTACTTTAGCAAACCGTTCTAATGAAATTTAATTACTTGCTGTTATATCTGTCAGTGCAATGTACTACACGACAGTCCTTTTTCCCTTCGGCGCTTTCCCGCACTTGGGAGGCCTCGTAGATCCCATGCGGTACCACGTGTATCCGGTAGTCCTACCGGGTATATCTGGTATCCGGAATCTGGGTCGCCACAGCTTGGTATCAGAGCGTTGTTGTGTGAAGTACATGGGAATCTCAGATATACAGTTTCCAGAGTCCTTAAGGTCTAGTACAGTCTCTTGCTGGCGTAGGTGTTGCGATGGTTTATCGCGTTGTTTTCTATGTGTGGTCTTGTGCGTGCTCGGTTGGCACTATGCGAGATGGTTTTGCTCTCGTATGGATGTGATGAGGTGCTTCGTTCGATTTAAGTGTTGATCTCGATCGTGTTGCACTTGGCAGTGTTTGTCGGATGGCATGAACCTACAGTGCATTGTTCGAGATGTTTCTGTGTTTCGTTCAGGTTACTGTTGACCTTTAGCCTTGGTTTGATGACCGTGCACGTTCTTACGTTGCTTTGGTTGTCCCAACTTGAGTCTGTTCAGCTCCTGAAGTGCCGTTGTTTCCGTTGTTTTGGTCGTCGTGTTGCCTCGATTGAGAAGTTGCTCGAGCGAACCTAGGATTCTCTTCTCCTGGTAAGCTTCTGTTGTCGAGCTCGTTGCTTCTCATCCTTCTTTGGTGAAGTTTTTTCGAGGTGAGCCTTGGAATTGCTGTCTTGGTGATGCCTTTGTCCTGTGTCTGTTTAAGTGTGGACAGTCTTGTTTTGAGTCGGATCTATCACTTGTCGTACGGTTGCTTAGCTTTGGACTCCATGATGGTGTTAAGAGCTGCCGCGTACCATAGTTGTCATGCTGTGTCCAGCGGCCGATGTATCGTGAAGGCTCATTTATCATTTTAGGGACGTGAAGGTAAGCTGAGATTGATGCTTTCCTTGTGCTTTGTGCTGAAGTTGGTGCTCTTCTCCTGTTGCACTTAGGCTCCTGGTGATCGGTTGTTCGCGGGATCGGTACTCGTGGCGTGTGGTTTACGATCTTTGTTGATTGCGATGGCGCCTGGTATGTGCTGAGGTGTGACTATCGAGGTTATTCTGTTGCCGTGTGCATTGTGTGTTGTAAGAGTACGCAGCGGTAGTGTGTGGGCTGGCTACCCATGGGTTCAGAATCGTGTTTTCGAGTTTCTGGCCGGTCGAGAGAATTGTTCTTTCTCGTGGTGACTTTGTCTTGGCTTCCTGTGCCTTGACATTGTTGTTGCCGTGCCATGTTGTGTCGGTTGCCCGTTTGCTGTTGGCATCGACATTTGCGAGTGTTGGGGAATTTGTCGACATTCCTGCTGATTGAGTACCCTCTACTCTGCATGTCTTTTCTTGGGTGTTGTGCTCTCGAGACGTGTTTGTAGTCCTTGAGGTGAGTTCTCTGAGATTGTTGTCGTTTCTCGTTGTTGTGGGTCTCTCCTTGGTGAGCAGTCTGATGCGTGACCCGTTCCCGTGTGGTCGTGTGCTCAGCTGTTTCTGTGCCTTGATGTGACCCTGCTTGCAGTTATGTTCCTTGGTTCTATGTTCAGAACGGAACCGGAATCCTACAGGTGCTGCCGTTGTTGTTTTGGCGCTGTTTCTTTATGATTTTGTGTCTCTGTTTGGACCTGGACGTGTCGGTTAGCTTGCTGTACTCTTCTTCCCTGGAGTTAGCTTGCGACTCGATCAGATGTAATATCTGAGTGAGGACTGACTTGTTTGTGCTTGTGGTCTAGTGGTGTTTTTGTTGTTGGCGTCCTGTGTGCCAGGTGTTCCCTGTTACCTTTGGCACTGGAGCCGATGATGTGGTCGAGCTGTCAGCTGTGAGGACTGTGTCTCCTTGTGTAAGCAGCCGCTTGCCGTGCTGTCGTTGTGTTTTTCGGTGTTGGTTATCGATTGTTGTGGCAGTCGTGTCTCCTGTTCTGTGAGGCGTAAACGACGTTGCCTTGCTTCGGAGGTGTCAGACGTGTTCACTTTGGTGCCATGCTCGTGTTGCGGACTTGCTGTCTTGAAAGCTGAGTGTGTACCTATAATTGTCATCTGACAGTGTTCCTCTGAGCTGTGTTTCTCGGGATTTGCATTATTTTCGTAGTTGTGTTGTTGGGTTGTTCTTCCCTGCTTCTCCTTTGTTAGTCCTTCATTTCGAGGGTGAAATTTCTTAAAGGAGGGGAGGATGTAATGCCCTGGATCTTTGCTGGATCCTTTGCAGGTCTTGTGGGATCTTTGTTGGATCTTTCGGATCTGTTTTGGATTGGTTTCGTTGAGTTTCGGTTCGCTTTTGTGGCTTCCGAGTTGAGTTTGACGAGCCGTGTGGGTTTTTCTGACGTACTACTTACGGAACCCTACGGTGAGTTTGTTTGTCAATTCTCGAACTCGTGGATGCTACAGCGACGATGTACTCTTCGAGCCAGTCGTTTCGGCTATTTTTGAGTATTTTTCTGAATTTGTGCATTTTCGGCGCATTTTTGGAATTTTCAGAAATTAGGAAAATTTCCTAATTTCTTTTCTTTTTATTTCCTTTTCCTCTCTCCTCCCTTCTCATTCGCCGTCGTCGTCTCTCTCTCTTCCATTCTCTCCTGTTTCGCCTCCTCGGCTCCGACTGCGGATGGGGTGCCTAGAGGCACGTGTTGGGGACGTGATGGAGCTGGCTAGGTGCGCGATGGGGCGAGGATCGGATCGATTCTGGCG
Source organism: Amorphophallus konjac (assembly GCA_022559845.1). Lineage (NCBI taxonomy): Eukaryota > Viridiplantae > Streptophyta > Magnoliopsida > Alismatales > Araceae > Amorphophallus > Amorphophallus konjac. The sequence goes on from CM040126.1 coordinate 4,492,464, forward strand.
CGATCCCGAATGGTGGATTCAAAGCCGGTGAAATCGGTTCGCGAGTGGTTTTCGGCGTGGTTTAGTCCCTTCGGGGCACGGTTTCTTCGGTGGAGGTAGGGTGACTGATCCTCACTTCTTCCTCTTCGTTTTCCCTGCCATTGCACGTCGTTCGGCAAGGAAACGGTCGAGTTTGGGCTTGTTTTGCCTAAACGTTAATTTTCGTGGTTTGTAGGGTTTGCCGGAAAATGGCGACCGTTTGCGGTGTAGTTAGTTTTAAACTGACCGCTGGGATATTAGGATCCCATCCACGTTAATTTCGTGTTGATTGGTGTTCATTCGAGGTCGGTAGAAGTCCAGGAACCTCGGTGACCCATTTTGGGTCGATTTGATAAAATCGCCCGGATCTTGTGTTTTTGAGCTTGCATGTTGGGTTTTTAGCACCCTACTATTATTTTTCATCGTCTACGTGTGTTTCCCCTGCGCTTCGGCGTGTATGGGGCGTGGAACGGGCCGATTTGGCCATTCCTATGTTTTCCCGCCGTGACCGGTGTAGCGGTTGTTTCAGAGGCCGTTACTTGGCTCTGACGGCCCTACGATAGACCGCCACTTCGTTTGGCGTTCTTGAGAGTTTTTGGCTTCTGGGTATGTGACGACCCTGGAGTGGCGCGTCACACCCATGTAACGCGCCTGAGCCTGTGCGTTACATGCCTTTTGTCATTTTGTGTGCCGAGTATGGCGGTTCCTCTGACGGCCTGGTGGAGGTGCGTCAGAGGTGTGTAACGCGCCCATGGTTGGCCGTTACATGTCATGTGTTCGTGCTTTGACTGGGCGTTGACCGTGTAAGGCAGTTGATGCGGCGGTCATGTTCCCGTGCGTCACAGCGTTGTAACGCGCCTAGTGTAGGGTGTTACATGCTGTTTGGCTGAGGGCTGGGTGTTGTGCTGTTCTATGATGTAACGGCCGTGCCCCCATGCGTCGTTTGGATGTAACGCGTCCGGTGTGGACCGTTACATGCCCCTGGCCATTGTTTTGAACCTATTGGTTCGTTCGTGGGTTGTTGGCTTTGACGTCCCAGGTGGGGTGCGTCAGGTGTGTGTAACGCGCCCGGTGTTGGCCGTTACATGTTGTTTTCTGTGTTTTAGAGTTGATAGGGCGGTGTGAGTGACGGCTCTTCCCCGACCGTCGCTTGGAGTGTAACGGCCAAGGTCTAGACCGTCATATGCTTGTAACGGTCTAGGGGTGGCGCGTTACATGTCTTGTGCTCCGATTTCCGTTCCTTCGATTTCTGCTTGTCTTAGCTTGGCCTTGTGGTCTGCCCGTTGTCCCGTGGATGTCTACCGACGTCCTATGAGGGCTAGGACTACGTTGTAAGGTAGCTAGGAGTCTTCTTGCTTGTGGTAGGATTCTCTATCCTACTCTTGTGTGTGTCTTTGGTTGGGTTCCGGTCAACCCGGGGTGACCCAGTAGTTGACAGGTGACCTTGTGTGTGGGTGTCTTGGCAGTTCTGTCCAGTTCGAGACATTGGTTCTGGATGCCTCGAGGTGTCGCTTTACCTCAGTTTATGTGTCCAGTTGTGTCTGAGGGTTTTTGGTGTTCCCTCAGGTCTCCGTGTGTTGTTTTCTACGGAGCGTGGTTTTTCTGGCATAGGATTAGACCGATTGGCAGCTTGTTCTGCTGTCTGTGACGATCTTGCCTTTGAGTCGTTCGACTCGGTATCGTTATGTGGTAGGTCTAGTTGCCTGGTCCTGAGTCTGTTGGCAGCGGTGGTACTGCCAGTGGTGCTTGGTGGTACGTGCGACAGGGCTTTCCTTAGACTGTTTGTACTCTAGCACTTGTGTTTTGGAGTCTGTGCCTTGTAAACCTCCACTAGTCGTAGCCTGTGACGTAGGCTTTTCTGAGTACGTCACCCACCGGGAGTGGTGGACGGGCAGTTCCTGTTACACGGTTTTTAAGCTAGTTCCGTGGGCCCCGGCCAGCGGTAGCGTCCTACCGAGGGGAATACTAGCTAGAAGCCTGGCCTAGGTACGGGTCAGTGTGTGCACACGTGGTCAGGGACTGGGGACTTGCGTTGACGGGCGTAGCCCTGACTAGTTACTTGTAGTTGTGGTGCTGCGGTCTTGTGTCCGTGAGGTGCCATTTTTCCTTGGAATGTCGTTGCTCCTTGGACCTGGTTCTCAGTGTGTCTAGTCTCCTCCGTGCTGCACACGGTCTGGTAGATGCGACACTTGAGGCGCAGTGTAAGACGTCAGTGGACGCATCTGGCTGTTCTTCTAGTGTGAGGGTACTCCTATCACTTGATCAGTGACTCTCGCGTTTCTCGTGCGTTGCAACCTTTGCGAGTAGCCCTATCGGGGCTATACTCGAGGTCGGTGTCCTGTTGTGTGTGCGACGTTCTGGTCGTGCATGGGGTTGCGTGCATGGCATTTCTACTCATGTTTGGTTGTCGTGTGTCTAGGTCTTTCTAGACCTTTTTGTTCTGCGTTGTTGGCTTTTGGCTTCTTCTTTGGTGTTGGTCGACGGATTGGTGTACCCTATTGTGTGAGTTTAGGGTTGACTGTCTGTTACCTTTTGGAGTAGCTTGGAGTGCCGAGTTCTCCTCGGTGGCCGTGTTCCGTGTTTTACGGCCTCGCTGTTCTTTGTTGTTGAGCTCCTCTTGCTCTTAGCATGTTCCCTACTCCTGCTATCCCAGTTCTGTTTACAGCTTTGTAGTGTAGCTTTTCCTACTTTGCTACACTTGTTGTTAGTGTTGCTTCCGTTGCACTGTGCGTTTTCCAGTGGGGATCCACGTGACCCCTATTGAGTTTCTGTTTAGAGACTCACCCCTGCTTTTCAGGTGGGTTTCACCTTCTTCCTCTGCTATTCCTAGAGGAGTGCGTTTGCTGTAGCTGCCAGCTGTACCTACGTCGGGCTTCCCCCGACTTCAGTGTACGTTTCTTTTCTATCAGACTGTGCTTGTTGTCTTTCCTTTGGACTAGACTCTGGTGTATAATTGTAAAATTTAAATTATTAATGAAAAAATAATTTTATTTCTGCTACTTTAGCAAACCGTTCAAATGAAATTTAATTGTTTGCTATTATATCTGTCAGTTCAATGTACTACACGACAGTCCTTTTTCCCTTCGGCGCTTTCCCGCGCTTGGGAGGCCTCGCGGATCCCATGCGGTACCACGTGTATCCGGTAGTCCTACCGGGTATATCTGGTATCCGGAATCCGAGTCGCCACAGTTAGTGTAACGGTGGTGTCCCCGTGCGTCACAGCGTTGTAACGCGCCTACCCCAGGCCGTTACGTGCTATTCTGGCTGAGTTGGGTGGCTGTGTCGTTGGCTCTAACGGCCCCGCCCTCGTGCGTTAGGTGTCTGTAACGCGTCCGTGATGGACCGTTACGTGCCTGTCGGCCAGTTGTTTTCTTGTATTGAGCCTGTTGGCCCTGACGCGTCTGCCTTGCGGCGTTAGGCTATGTAACGCGCATGGTCTAGCGCGTTACGTGGTTTAGGTGTCGTTTTGAGTTGAGGTTTGTTGGCCCTGACGGCCCGGGTCGAGTGCGTCAGAGCGGTGTAACGCGCCTGGTGTAGGCCGTTACATGCCTTGTGTGTTCTAGAGGTTGGTTAGGGCGGTGTGTGTGACGGCTCTCCTCCTGACCGTCACGTGGTTGTGACGCGTCTGCTTTAGACCGTCACGGTTGGAATGTAACGGCCAGCGCCAGACCGTCACGTTTGTGTAACGGTCTAGGGGTGGTGCGTTACAGTCTTTCTGCTCCGATTTTCGTCATTTTGGTTTCTGCTTGTCTTGGCTTATCCTTGTGGTCTGCCCGCTGTCCCGTGGATGTCTCCTGACATCCTATGAGGGCTAAGACTTCGTTGTAAGGTGGACAGAGTCTTCTTGCTTAGGGTAGGATTCTCTATCCTACTCTTGTGTGCGTCTTTGTCTGGTTCCAGTCAACCCGGGGTGACCCAGTGGTTGATAGGTGACCTTGTGTAGGTGTCTTGGCGGTTCTGTCCAGTCCGAGATAATGGTTCTGGATACCTTGAGGTGTTGCCTTACCTCGGTCCGTGTGTCCAGGTGTGCTGAGGGTCTCCGGTGTCCCCTCAGGTCTCCGTGAGTCATTTTCTGCGGAGCGTTGTTTCTCATGGCTTAGGATTAGACCGATTGGCAGCTTGTCCCGCTGTCTGTGATGATCTTGCCCTTGAGTCGTTCGACTCAGGATCGTTATGTGGTAGGTCTAGTTGCCTAGTCCTGAGTCTGTTGGTAGTTGCCGTACTGTCGGTGGTGCTTCATAGTATGTGTGACAGCGTGTCTGCCTGTCAGTACTCTAGCACTTGTGTTTCGGAGTTTTATGTTTTGTACGCCTCCGATTGCTTTTGCTCTAGGCCTTTGAGTGCCGATCCGCCTGGTGGTGGCGGAGGGGTGTTCCCGAGGCACGGTTTGTAAGCTAGTTCCGTGGGCTCCCAGCCAACGGTAGCATCCTACCGAGGGAGAAAACTAGCTGGAGTACCTGGCTTAGGTTAGAGCCAGTGTGTGCACACGTGGTCAAGGGTTGAGGACATGCGTCGATGGGCGTGACCCTGACTGGTTACTTGATACTGTTTGGTTCTGTACGGATGTCTGCGACTCTACCGTGGCTTCGACGGTATTGTAGGCGAGACACCTGTGGCGCAGCATAAGACGTCTGTGGACGCAACTGGCCGTTGCTCTGGTGGGGAGGTGCGTCCGTCTGTGACGCGTGGCTCTCCACTGCTCTTCGCGTTTCTTGCTCGTCGTGACCTTTCCGGGTTGGCCTTTCTGTGGCTGCACCCGAGGTCAGTGTCCTGTCACATGCATGATGTTATGGTCATGCGTGGGGCAGTGTGCACGATGTTCTGGTCGTGCGTGGGGCAGTGTGCACGATGTTCTGGTCGTGCGTGGGGCAGTGTGCATGATGTTCGGATCGTGCGTGTTGTCGAGTCTGTCGGTCGTCTGTGTGGGTCTTTTCTAGACCTTTTGTCTATTCTTGCAGGTCTTCATCTTAGACCTGGTGTTGGGTCGGCAGATCGGTAACTTCTGACTTTGTTAGATCAGAGTCGCCCTTCTGTTGCTGCTTGGAGTAGTTTGGGGTGCCGAGGTTAGTTCGGCCGCCGCTTGTCTGGCGCGGGTTCTTCCCCTTCCTTGCTTGTTCCCTACTCCTACTTCCCGTCTGTTTACTACTGCTTGTAGCGTAGTTTTACAGCTTTGTAGTGTAGTTTTCCAGCTTTACTACACCTACTGTTTTGTTGTTGTTGTTCCGTGTTACTGCGTGTTTTTTTCAGTGGGGATCCGCGTGACCCCTACTGAGCCAGTGACACGAGGCTCACCCCTACTTTTCAGGTGGGGTGACGTATTTCGTTCTGCTTCCGCGAGGTTCCTGGTGCGCTTGCTCGTAGCGTGTCGTTGTGGCCAGCTGGTACCTGCGTCGGGCTTCCCCCGACTTCTCGGTACGTCTTTCTTTTCTGTCGACTGTACTGTGCTAGACTTCCTGTCTTTAGCTTTGGACTTGACTCTGGTGGATAATTGTTAAATTGAAACTGTTAATTAAAAAGTAATTTTATTTCTACTACTTTAGCAAACCGATCTAATGAAATTTAATTGCTTCTATTATATCTCTGTGGCTTCAATGTACTCTACACATGCCTTTTTCCCTTCGGAGCTTTCCCGCTCTTGGGAGGCCTCGCGGGTTCCAAGTGGTATCACGTGTATTCGGTAGTTCTACCGGGTACATCTGGTATTCGGGATCCGGGTCGCTACAGGTGGCCCTAAATGTGAATGTGACTTCAATTTTGGCACGGTAGCACAAATGACTCTAATCATACGTGAGAGAAGGCGTAAGAATAATTATTATCATAAAATTGATGGAAATGAGCAAGAATAGAGGAGATGATGGAAATAGGCTCGATTTAACACATTTAAAAATATTTTTTACTGAAGAATTTATGATGAATAGAGTGACTCATATCCTCATTGTGTCATAAACTCTCTTACAGTCATGCGAGTTACCCTTATTATACCCTATCAAAGGGAGTGAGAATAAATGAAGGGGGTGAAAATAACAAAGGATCGACGGGGTTGAAAACACTATACACAGAAGAAGTTATGATGGAATGGGTGGCCCTAAATATGAATGGGACTTCAATTTTGGCAAGGTAGCACAAATGACTTTAATCATACGTGAGAGAAGGCGTAAGAATACTTATTATCATAAAACTAATGGAAATGGGCAAGAATAGAGGAGATGATGGAAATAGGTCCGATTTGACACCATTTAGAAATAATTTCTACTGAAGAATTTATGATGAATAGAGTGACTCAAAACCTCACTGGGTCATAAACTATCACACGGTCTCGCGGGTTACCCTTATTATACTCTATCAAAGGGAGTGAGAATAAATGAATGGGGGTGAAAATAACAAAGGATCGACGGGGTTGAAAATACTATACACAGAAGAAGTTGTAATGGAATGGGTGGCCCAAAATATGAATGTGACTTCACTTTTGGCATGGTAGCACAAATGACTTTAATTATATGTGAGAGAAGGTGTAAGAATAATTATTATCATAAAACTGATGGAAATGAGCAAGAATAGAGGCGAGGATGGAAATAGGCCCAATTTGACACATTTTAAAAATATTTTCTACTGAATAATTTATGATGAATAGAGCGACTGAAAATCTCACTGTGTCATAAACTCCCTCACGGTCACGCGGGTTACCCTTATTATACACTATTGAAGGGAGTGAGAATAAATGAAGGGGGGTGAAAATAAGAAAGGATCGGTGGGGTTAAAAATATTATACACAAAAGAAGTTATGATAGAATGGGTGGCCCAAAATATGAATGTGACTTCAATTTTGGCACGGTAGCACAAATGACTTTAATCATACGTGAAAGAAGGCGTAAGAATAATTATTATCATAAAACTGATGGAAATGAGCAAGAATAGAGGAGATGATGGAAATAGGCCCAATTTAACACAGTTTAAAAGTATTTTCAACTGAAGAATTTATGATGATTAGTGTGACTCAAAACCTCACTAGGTCATAAACTCTCTCATGGTCACGCGGGTTACCCTTATTATACCCTATCGAAGGGAGTGAGAATAAATGAAGGGGGGGTGAAAATAACAAAGGATCGTCGGGGTTGAAAATATTATACACAGAATAAGTTATGATGAAATGGGTGACCGTGAACATGAATGGGACTTCAATTTTGGCACGGTAGCACAAATGACTTTAATCATACGTGAGAGAAGGCGTAAGAATAATTATTATCATAAAACTCATGGAAATGAGCAAGAATAGAGGAGAGGATGGAAATAGGCCCGATTTGACACCTTTTAGAAATATTTTCTATTGAAGAATTTATGATGAATAGAGTGACACAAAATCTCACTAGGTCATAAACTATCTCACGGTCACACGGGTTACCCATATTATACTTTATCGAAGGGAGTGAGAATAAATGAATGGGGGTGAAAATAGCAAAGGATCGACGGGGTTGAAAATACTATACACATAAGAAGTTATGATGGAATGGGTGGTCCTAAACATGAATGTTACATTCCATCATAACTCCTTCTATGTATAGCATTTTCTATCCCACCGATTCTTTGCTATTTTCACCCCCCTTCATTTATTCTCACCCCCTTCGATAGGGTATAATAAGGGTAACCCGTGTAGCCGTTGGAGAGTTTATGACTACGTGGGATTTTGAGTCGCTCTATTTATCACGAATTCATCGGCGAAAAATATTTTTTAAATGTGTCAAATCTGTGCTATTTCCATCCTCTCACCTATTCTCGCCCCTGCCCATCAATTTTATTGTAATAATTATTCTTACGCCTTCTCTCACATTCGATTTAAGCCATTTGTGCGATCGTGAAAAAATTGAAGGCCCATTCATATCTAGAGCTATCCATTCCATCATAACTCCTTCTATGTATGGTATTTTCAACCCAGCCGATTCTTTGTTATTTTTACCCCCCTTCATTTATTCTCACACCCTTCGATAGGGTATAATAAGGGTAACCCGTGTAGCCGTGAGAGAGTTTATGACCCAGTGGGGTTTTGAGTCACTCTATTCATCACGAACTCTTTGACGAAAAATATTTTTTAAATGTGTCAAATCAATGCTATTTCTATCCTCTCTCCTATTCTCGCCCTACCCATCAGTTTTACCATAATAATTATTCTTATGCCTTCTGCCACATACGATTAAAGTCATTTGTACGACCGTGCAAAAATTGAAGGCCGATTTATATTTAAGGCCACCGATTCCATCATAACTCCTTCTATGTATAACATTTTCTACCCCGCCGATTCTTTGTTATTTTCATCCCCCTTCATTTATTCTCACCCCCTTCGATAGGGTATAATAAGGGTAACCCGCGTAGCCGTTGGAGAGTTTAAGACTCGGTGAGATTTTGAGTCGCTCTATTCATCATGAATTCTTCAGAGAAAAATATTTTTTAAATGTGTCAAATCTGTGCTATTTCTATCCTCTCACCTATTCTCGTCCCTACCCATCAATTTTATTATAATAATTATTTTTACGCCATCTCTCACATTCGATTTAAGCCATTTGTACGATCGTACAAAAATTGAAGGCCTATTCGTATTTAGGGCCACCCATTCCATCATAACTCCTTCTATGTATGACATTTTCAACCCAACCAATTCTTTGTTATTTTCACCCCCTTCATTTATTCTCACACCCTTCGATAGGGTATAATAAGGGTAACCCATGTAGCAGTGAGAGAGTTTATGACCCTGTGGGGTTTTGAGTCACTCTATTCATCACGAATTCTTTGACGAAAAATATTTTTTAAATACGTCAAATCGATGCTATTTCCATCCTCTCTCCGATTCTTGCCCCTGCCCATCAATTTTACTATAATAATTATTCTTATGCCTTCTGCCGCATACGATTAAAGTCATTTGTGCGACCGTGCAAAAATTGAAGGCCGATTCATATTTAAGGCCACCCATTCCATCATAACTCCTTCTATGTATAGTATTTTCTACCCCACCGATTCTTTGTTATTTTCACCCCCCTTCATTTATTCTCACCCCCTTCGATAGAGTATAATAAGGGTAACCCGTGTAGCCGTTAGAGAGTTTATAATCCCGTGGGATTTTGAGCCGCTCTATTCATCCCGAATTCTTCAAAGAAAAATATATTTTAAATGTGTCAAATCTGTGCTATTTCTATCCTCTCACCTATTGTCGACCCTACCCATCAATTTTATTATAATAATTATTCTTATGCCTTCTCTCACATTCGATTTAAGCCATTTGTGTGATCGTGAAAAAATTGAAGTGCCATTCATATTTAGAGCTACCCATTCCATCATAACTCCTTCTATGTATGGCATTTTCAACCCAGCCGATTTTTTGTTACTTTCACCCCCCTTCATTTATTCTCACACCCTTCGATAGGGTATAATATGGGTAACCCGTGTAGCCTTGAGAGAGTTTATGACCTAGTGGGATTTTGAGTCACTCTATTCATCACGAATTCTTCGATGAAAAATATTTTTTAAATGTGTCAAATCAGTGCTATTTCTATCCTCTCTACTATTCTTGCCCCTGCCCGTCAGTTTTACTATAATAATTATTCTTATGCCTTCTGCCACATACGATTAAAGTCATTTGTGCGACCCTTCAAAAATTGAAGGCCGATTCATATTTAGGGCCACCCATTCCATCATAACTCCTTCTATGTATAGGATTTTCAACCCCGCCGATTCTTTGTTATTTTCACCCCCCATCATCTATTCTCACCTCCATCGATATGGTATAATAAGGGTAGCCCACGTAGCCGTTGGAAAGTTTATGACCCGGTGGCATTTTGAGTCGCTCTATTCATCACGAATTCTTTGGCCAAAAATATTTTTTAAATGTGTCAAATCTGTGCTAATTCCATCCTCTCACATATTCTCGTCCTGACCCATCAGTTTTATTATAATAATTATTCTTACGCCTTCTTACACATTCGATTAAAGTCATTTGTGAAATCGTGCAAAAATAGAAGGCCCATTCATATTTAGAGCTACCCATTCCATCATAACTCCTTTTATGTATGGCATTTTCAACCCAGCCGATTTTTTGTTATTTTCACCCCCTTCATTTATTCTCACCCCCTTCGATAGGGTATGATAAGGCTAACTCGCATAGCGCTGGGAGAGTTTATGACCCAATGGGATTTTGAGTCGCTCTATTCATCATGAATTCTTTGTCGTAAAATATTTTTTAAATCTATTAAATCGGTGCTATTTCCATCCCCACCCCTATTCTACCCCGCCGATTCTTTATTATTTTCACCCCCCTTCATTTATTCTCACCCCCTTTGATAGGGTATAATAAGGGTAACCCGCGTAGCCGTTGGAGAGTTTATGACCCGATAGGATTTTGAGTCGCTCTATTCATCACGAATTCATCGGCGAAAAATATTTTTTAAAAGTGTCAAATCTGTGCTATTTCCATCCTCTCACCTATTCTCGCCCCTGCCATCAATTTTATTATAATAATTATTCTTACGCCTTCTCTAACATTCTATTTAAGCCATTTGTGCGATCGTGCAAAAATTAAAGACACATTCATATTTAGGGCCACCCATTCCATCATAACTCCTTCTATGTATGGCATTTTTAACCCATCCGATTCTTTGTTATTTTCACCCCCCTTCATTTATTCTCACACCCTTCGATAGGGTATAAGGGCAACCCGCGTAGCCGTGAGAGAGTTTATGACCCAGTGGGGTTTTGAGTCACTCTATTCATCACGAACTCTTTGACGAAAAATATTTTATAAATGTGTCAAATCGGTGCTATTTCTATCCTCTCTCCTATTCTTGCCCTGCCTATCAGTTTTACCATAATAATTATTCTTATGTCTTCTGCCACATACGATTAAAGTCATTTGTACGTGTAACGACCCGAGAATCCGATTACCGGGAAGGCCCGATAACCCGAGACTCGCACCGCCACCCACGAGTCCGAAGACTCGGAAGGGTTAAAAGGATGGTGTGGAGACTACACAAGTATCACAAATAATTGCAGAAATTAAATAGTTATAATGTTAAGCAGGAAATAAATTAACATTTTACATGGTCCACAATAAAATAATAACAACAGCAAGAATAGTCCACGACTAGTACAGTGACAAGAAAGAAAAGTACAGCTACACGGGGCATAGCCCGGCTCTGACCTCTGGCACTACCTCTGGGCACCCGCACCATGCTGCGCTCCTGACGCGCTCCCCGAAGGTGGCGTCTCACCTGAAACACGGTGAAAACATGCAGGGAATGAGTCTCGGAACAAGACTCAGTAGGGATCACTCGAACCCTACCTCGTAAAATGAGAAACCACTACTCTAGCGGTAGGAAAGTACCTCAGAAAGGAAAGCCCTGTACTCTACAGAACTAGACCCTACGGCACGCAAACCGACACACGTGCCACGGTACGAGAAGACCGAAACCAACGGTCGAACCGTAAAACCCACAGGTCAGAAACACACGACTGACAGTCTACCACTCCGTACTCGACAGGAGTACCACCCACTAGAAGCACAGCCGGTAGCGTCCCCTGACGTCTTACACCGCACCGCAGGTGAACCGCCTGACGTGGTAGGTCCTACCCGAGGCGCAAACACCATACAAGTAACTCACAACAAGTGACTAGCTGGGGTCACGCCCGTCGACGTGCGTCCACAGTCCCCAACCACGTGTGCACACACAGACCACGCGTCCTAGGTCTGGCCCTCTGACCGATTTTCCCCTGGCACTGGACTCTGATGTGACGAGGGGCCCGACGGTAACCAGTCTAAAACCGTCCTCAGGGTAAGCCCGTACACCACTCCCTGGTGCAACTAGCACACGCGTACTAGCAGGCTACGACTAGTGGAGGGTCACAAAGGAGTAGACTCTCAAGTCAACGGAAAACGACGTCCGAACCTGACGAAGTACGGGGGCTGTCCCACGTACCATCACCGTCGCACGGTGACCACGGTCGGGAAAGAAACGGACTCACCGCCCACGGCCAAACGCATGACCAAGGCAAACGGAACCTCGTATACCAAAAACGCGGTCACGGAACTCCACGGGGTGCCCGGGACGCACACACGGCCCAAGGGGAACACCCAACAACAGCCAGATCGCGCTAGGGATACCTAGCGCGACACGGGACATAGCGCTAGGGCCTCCTAGCGCGACAGTACGACCGTGCAAAAATTGAAGGCCGATTCATATTTAGGGCCACCGATTCCATCATAACTCCTTCTATGTATAACATGTTCTACCCCGCCGATTCTTTGTTATTTTCACCCCCCTTCATTTATTCTCACCCCCTTCGATAGGGTATAATAAGGGTAACCCGCGTAGCCGTTGAAGAGTTTAAGACTCGGTGGGATTTTGAGTCGCTCTATTCATCACGAATTCTTCAGAGAAAAATATTTTTTAAATGTGTCAAATATATGCTATTTCTATCCTCTCACCTATTCTCGCCCCTACCCATCAATTTTATTATAATAATTATTTTTACGCCATCTCTCACATTCGATTTAAGCCATTTATGCGATCGTGCAAAAATTGAAGGCCCATTCATATTTAGGACCACCCATTCCATCATAACTCCTTCTATGTATGGCATTTTCAACCCAACCGATTCTTTGTTATTTTCACCCCCCTTCATTTATTCTCACACCCTTCGATAGGGTATAATAAGGTAACCCACGTAGCCGTGAGAGAGTTTCTGTAGCGACCCGGATCCTGGATACCAGATGTACCCGGTAGAACTACCAAATACACGTGATACCACTTGGAACCCGCGAGGCCTCCCAAGAGCGGGAAAGCTCCGAAGGGAAAAAGGCATGTGTAGAGTACATTGAAGTCACAGAGATATAACAGAAACAATTAAATTTTATTAGATCGGTTTGCTAAAGTAGCAGAAATAAAATTACTTTTTAATTAACAGTTTCAATTTAACAATTACCCACCAGAGTCAAGTCCAAAGCTAAAGACAGGAAGTCTAGCACAGTACAGTCGACAGAAAAGAAAGACGTACCGAGAAGTCGGGGGAAGCCCGACGCAGGTACCAGCTGGCCACAACGACACGCTACGAGCAAGCGCACCAGGAACCTCACGGAAGCAGAACGAAAGACGTCTCCCCACCTGAAAAGCAGGGGTGAGCCTCGTGTCACTGGCTCAGTAGGGGTCACGCGGATCCCCACTGAAAAAAATACGTAGTAACACGGAACAATAACAACAAAACAGCATGTGTAGTAAAGCTGGAAAATTACACTACAAAGCCGTAAAACTACGCTACAAGCAGTAGTAAACAGACGGGAAGTAGGAGTAGGGAACAAGCAAATAAGGGGAAGAACCCGTGCCAGACAAGCGGCGGTCGAACTAACCTCGGCACCCCAAACTACTCCAAGCAGCAACAGAAGGGCGACTCTGATCGAACAAAGTCAGAAGTTACCGATCTACCAACCCAACACCATGTCTAAGATGAAGACCTGCAAGAACAGACAAAAGGTCTAGAAAAGACCCACACAGACGACCGACAGACTCGACAACACCCACGATCCGAACATCGTGCACACTGCCCCACGCACGACCAGAACATCATGCACACTACCCCACGCATGACCAGAACATCGTGCACACTGCCCCATGCACGACCAGAACATCATGCATGTGACAGGACATTGACCTCGGGTGCAGCCACGGAAAGGCCAACCCGAAAAGGTCACGACGCATAAGAAACGCGAAGAGCAGTGGAGAGCTACGCGTCACAGACGGACGCACCTCCCTACCAGAGCAATGGCTAGCTACGTCCACAGACGTCTTATGATGCGCCACATGTGTCTCGCCTACAATACCACCGAAGCCATGGTAGAGTCGCAGACATCCGTACAGAACCAAACAGTATCAAGTAACCAGTCAGGGTCACGCCCGTCGACGCATGTCCTCAGCCCCTGACCACGTGTGCACACACTGGCTCTAGCCTAAGCCAGGTACTCCAGCTAGTTTTCTCCTCGGTAGGACGCTACCGTTGGTTGGGAGCCCACGGAACTAGCTTACAAACCGTGCCTCGGGAACACCCCTCCGCCACCACCAGGCGGATCGGCACTCAAAGGTCTAGGGCAAAAGCAATCGAAGGCGTACAAAATATAAAACTCCGAAACACAAGTGCTAGAGTACTGACAGGCAGACACGCTGTCACACGTACTACGAAGCACCACCGACAGTACGACAACTGCCAACAGACTCAGGACTAGGCAACTAGACCTATCATGTAATGATCCTGAGTCGAACGGCTCAAGGGCAAGATCATCATAGACAGCGGGACAAGCAGCCAATCGGTCTAATCCTAAGCCACGAGAAACAACGCTCCGTAGAAAATGACTCACGGAGACCTGAGGGGACACCGGAGACCCTCAACACACCTGGACACACGGACCGAGGTAAGGCAACACCTCGAGGTATCCAGAACCAGTGTCTCGGACTGGACAGAATCGCCAAGACACCCACACAAGGTCACCTATCAACCACTAGGTCACCCCGGGTTGACCGGAACCAGACAAAGACGCACACAAGAGTAGGATAGAGAATCCTACCCCAAGCAAGAAGACTCCTGGCCACCTTACAACGAAGTCTTAGCCCTCATAGGACATCAGGAGACATCCACGGGACAACGGGCAGACCACAAGGACAAGCCAAGACAAGCAGAAAGCAAAACGACGGAAATCGGAGCAGAAGGACTGTAACGCAACACCCCTAGACCGTTACACGAACCTGACGGTCTGGCGCTGGCCGTTACATTCCAACCGTGACGGTCTAAAGCAGACGCGTCACAACCACGTGACGGTCAGGAGGAGAGCCGTCACACACACCGCCCTTACCAACCTCTAGAACACACAAGGCACGTAACGGCCTACACCAGGCGCGTTACACCGCTCTGACGCACCTGACCCGGGCCGTCAGGGCCAACAAACCTCAACTCAAAACAACACCTGAGCCACGTAACGCGCTAGACCAGGCACGTTACATAGCGTAACGCCGCAAGGCAGACGCGTCAGGGCCAACAGGCTCAAGACAAGAAAACTACTGGCCGACAGGCACGTAACGGTCCATCACGGACGCGTTACAGACACCTAATGCACGAGGGCGGGGCCGTTAGAGCCAATGACGCAGCAACCCAACTCAGCCAGAACAGCACGTAATGGCCTGGGGTAGGCGCGTTACAACGCTGTGATGCACGGGGACACCACCGTTACACTAATCGACTCAACGGGTCAAAGCTGGTCAAACGGAACGTAACGGCCTAGCTCGAGCGCGTTACACACACCTGACACACTAGGGCAGGCACGTCAGGGGAACCGACTTAACCAAACTACTAAACGACAAAACAGGCGTAACGCGTCGCACCGGATGCGTCAGGAGGCTGTGACGCACCACCCCTGGGCCGTCACACTCCCAAAACCACTAAAAACATAAAAAAGCCCTGACGCTGTGACGGTCTGTCGTGGGGCCGTCAGGGACTGTGACGGTCCCTGGATCGACCGCCACACCAGTCACGGTGGGAAAACAGTGGGTTGTCCAAAACGGATCGTTCCACGCCCCATTCACGTTGAAGCGCAGGGGAAACAACCCTCGACGATGAAAAACCACTCTAGGAGGCTAAAAAGACCACATGCACGGGTTAAAACGCTAGATCGGGCCGATTTTAACAAATCGACCCTAAAAGAGTCAACGAGGTTCTCGGGCTCCTACCGGCCTCGAATGACCACCGATCGGCACGAAACAAGCATGGATGGGATCCTAACGTCCCAATGGTCAGTTCAACACTAACCGAGCTACAAATGGTTGCCGTTCTCCGGCGAACCCTACAACACCCAAAAATCACGGTTTAGGCTAAACAAGCCTAAACTCGATCGTTTCCGTGCCAAACGATGTGCAAGGGCAGGGAAAATGGAGAGGAGGAAGTGAGGAACCATCACCCTACCTCCACCGAAGAAATCGTGCCTCGAAGGGACTAAACCGCGCCAAAAACCACGCCGCGAGCTCAAACGTCGACTTTGAATCCACCATTCGGGATCGCGCCAAATCCATCTCGATCCTCATCCTGTAATGCCCTGGATCCTTGTTAGGTCTTGCTGGATCTTCATTGGATCTTCCGGATTGGTTTCGGTGAGTTTCAGTTTGCTTTGGTGGCTTCCGAGTTGAGTTTTACGATCCGTGTGGGTTTTTCTCTCGTACTAGTTATGGAACCCTACGGTGAGTTTGTTTCTCAGTTCCTCAACTCGTGAATGCTACAGCGACGATGTACTCGTCGAGCCGGTCGTTTCGACTATTTTTGCGTATTTTTCTGAATTTGTGCATTTTTGGCGCATTTTCAGAATTTTTGGAAAATAGGAAAATTTCTTAATTTCTTTTCTTTTTCTTTTCCTTTCCTCTCTCTCTCTCCTCATTCGCACGTTCGCCTCTCTCTCTCTCCCGTTCTCTCTCATTCTCCCACCCTCTCGCCTCCGGCTGCAGACGGAGGGGTCCATTGGTGAGGTGGCGACGTCGGGAAGCTGTTGGGGTGCGTGATGGAGCAAGGATCGGAATGGTTTTGGCGCGATCCCGAACGGTGGATTCAAAGCCGATGTTCAAGCTCGCGGCGTGATTTTCACGCAGTTTAGTCCGTTCGGGGCACGATTTCTTCGGTGGAGGTAGGGTGATGGTTCCTCACTTCCTCCTCTCCGTTTTCCCTACCCTTGCACTTCGTTTGGCGCGGAAACGGCCGAGTTTGGGCTTGTTTAGCCTAAACCGTGATTTTCTGGTTTTGTAGGGTTTGTCAGAAAATGGCAACCATTCGTAGCTTGGTTAGTGTTGAACTAACCGTGGGGATGTTAGGATCCCATCCATGCTAGTTTTGTGTTGATCGGTGGTCATTCGACGCCGGTAGGAGCCCGGGAACCTCGATGACTCTTTTAGGGTCGATTTGTTAAAATCGCCCCGATCTAGCGTTTTAACCCGTGCATGTGGGCTTTTTAGCCTCCTAATGTTATTTTTCATCGTCGAGGGTTGCTTCCCCTGCGCTTCGGCGTGAATGGGGTGTGGAACGGGCTGATTTGGCCAACCCTCTGTTTTCTCGCCGTAACTGGTGTGGCGGTCGTTCCAGGGACCGTCACATGCCCTGACGGCCCCACGACTGACCGTTACAGCGTCTAGGTTGATTTGAGTTCTTCAGGGTTTTGAGAGTGTGACGGCCCAGGGGTGGCGCGTCACATCTCTCTGTCGCATCCTGTGAGACGCGTTACGCCTATTTTGTCATTTTATGCTTAGGTTAAGTCGGTTCCTCTAATGCGCTTGCCCCTGTGCGTCAGGTGAGTGTAACACGCCTGCCCCAGGCTGTTACATTCTGGTTGACTGACGTTGACCATTTGAGGCGGTTCCCCTGGCGCGCCTACCCTAGCGCGTCAGGTGTGCGTAACGCGCCTGCCCCAGGCCGTTACGTTCTGTTTGACCGTGTTTGACCGAGTAAGTCAGTTCGCCTAACGGCCGTGCTCCCGTGCGTTAGGTGTGTGTAACGCGCCTGCCCCAGGCCGTTACATGCTGTTTTGGCTAAGTTGGGTGGCTGCGTCGTTGGCTCTAACGGCCTTGTCCCCCTACGTTAGGTGATTGTAACGCGTCCGGTCGGGACCGTTACATGCCTCAGCCAGTTGTTGTTCTGGGTTTTGTTGGCCCTGACGTGCTTATCCTAGCGCGTTAGGTAGCTGTAACGCGTTCTGTCTAGCGCGTTACATGCTCCGAGTGTGTTTTAGAGTTTGAGGGTTGTTGGCCCTGACGGCCCCGGTCGGGTGCGTCAGGCTGGTGTAACGCGCCCGGTGCTGGCTGTTACACGCCTTTGCGTTTCTAGATGTTGGTTAGAGTGGTGTGCATGACGGCTTCTCCCCCGACCGTCGCGTGGAGTGTAACGGCCTAGGCTTAGACCGTCAGATTCATGTAACGGTCTAAGGGTGGTGCTTTACATGCCTTGTGCTTCAATTTCCGTTCCTTCGGTTTCTGCTTGTCTTGGCTTGGCCTTGTGGTCTGCCCGTTGTCCCGTGGATGTCTCTTGACCTCCTATGAGGGCTAGGACTACGTTGTAAGGTAGTCAGGAGTCTTCTTGCTTGTGGTAGGATTCTCTATCCTACTCTTGTGTGTGTCTTTGGTCGGGTTCCGGTCAACCCGGGGTGACCCAGCGGTTGACGGGCGACCTTGTGTGCGGATGTCTTGGCGATTTTGTCCAGCCCGAGACACTGGTTCTGGATGCCTTGAGGTATCATTTTACCTTGGGTTGCATGTCCAAGTGTGCTGAGGGTCTTCGGTGTTCCCTCAAGTCTCTGTGAGTCGTTTCCTGCGGAGTGTCATTTCTTGTGGCTTAGGATTAGACCGATTGGCGGCTTGTTCCGCTGTCTGTGACGATCTTGCCTTTGAGTCGTTCGACTCGAGATTGTTACGTGGTAGGTCTAGTTGTCTGGTCTTGAGTTGGTTGGCAGTGGTTGTACTGCCAGTGGTGCTTCGTAGTACGTGTGACAGGGCTTTCGTAGACAGTCTATACTCTAGCACTTGTATTTTGGAGTCTGTGCCTTGTGAACCTCCACTAGTCATAGCCTGTGACGTAGGCTTTTTAGTACGTCACCCACCGGGCGTGGTGGACGGGCAGTTCCCGTTACACGGTTTTTAAGCTAGTTCCGTGGGCCTCGGCCAACGGTAGCGTCCTACCGAGGGGAATACTAGCTTGAGGCCTGGCCTAGGTAGTGGTCAATGTGTGCACACGTGGTCAGGGACTGAGGACTTGCGTCGATGGGCGTGACCCTGACTAGTCACTCGCAGCGTGGTACTGCGGTCTTGTGTCCGTGAGGTGCCATTTTTCCTTGGAACGTCGTTGTTCCTTGGACCTGGTTCTTGGTGTGTCTAGTCTCCCCCGTGCTGTACACGGTCTGGTAGACGTGACACTTGTGGCGCAGTGTAAGACGTCAATGGACGCATCTGGATGTTCTTCTAGTGTGAGGGTACTCCTATCACTTGATCGGCGACTCTTGCATTTCTTGGAGCCGGTGTTCTCCTTTCCGTGTCGGCTAGTCTTGGCCTTGCCCAAGATTTGCTTCCCTGGCTGTGTTGTCTGTTCTTGGCTGTGTCCAAGATGAGCCTGGGGTTGCGTACACGATGTTCCAATCGTATAGGCCGTTGTGGTTGTTTTATCCGTCTTTGCAGGTCTTCGTTTTGGACCTGGTGTCGGGTCGACAGATCGGTAACTTCTGACTTTGCTAGATCAGAGTCGCCCTTCTATTGTTGCTTGGAGTAGTTTGGGGTGCCGAGGGTAGTTCGGCCGCCGCTTGTCTGGCGCGGGTTCTTCCCCTTCCTTGCTTGTTCCCTGCTCCTACTTCCCGTTTGTTTACTACTGCCTGTAGCGTAGTTTTACAGCTTTGTAGTGTAGTTTTCCTATTTTACTACACCTGCTGTTTTGTTGTTGTTGTTGTTCCGTGTTACTACGTGTTTTTTAGTGGGGATCCGCGTGACCCCTACTGAGCCAGTGACACGTGACTCACCCCTACTTTTCAGGTGGGGTGACGTTGTCGTTCTGCTTCTGCGTGGTTCCTGGTGTGCGTGCTTGTTGCGTGCCGTTGCTGCCAGTTGGTACCTGCGTCGGGCTTCCCCCGACTTCTTGGTACGTCTTTCCTTTCTGTCGACTGTACTGTGCTAGACTTGTTGTCTTTGGCTTTCGACTGACTCTGGGATATAATTGTTAATTTGAAACAGTTAATTAAAAAGTAATTTTATTTCTGCTACTTTAGCAAACCTATCTAATGAAATTTAATTACCTACTGTACTATCTCTGTGGCTTCAATGTACTCTACACGTGCCTTTTTTCCTTCGGAGCTTTCCCGCTCTTGGGAGGCCTCGCAGGTTCCATGCGATATCTCGCGTATCCGATAGACCTATCGGGTATGCCGGGTATCCGGAATCCGGGCCGCTACACGTCCCGTCGCGCACCCAGCCAGCTCCACAGCATCCCCAACACGTGTCTCTAGGTACCCCGTCTATAGCCGGAGTCGAGGAAGCTCGAGAGGAGAGAAAACAGGAGAGAGAGACGACGGCGGCGAAATGAGAAGGAAGGAGAGAGGAAAAGGAAAGAAAAAGGAAAAGAAATTAGGAATTTTCCTAATTTCTGAAAAATTCAATTTCTGGCCCTATCTCCGAAAAATATGCAAAAATAGTCGAAACGACCGGCTCGATGAGTACATCGTCACTGCAGCATCCATGAGTCAAGGAACTGACAAGTAAACTCACCGTAGGGTTCCGTAACTAGTACGAGAGAAAAACCCACACGGATCGTAAAACTCAACTCGGAAGCCACCAAAGCGAACCGAAACTCACCGAAACAAATCCAAACGATCCAATGAAGATCCAGCCATACCTACCAAGGATCCAGGGCATTACAGTTTATGACCCTATGGGGTTTTGAGTAACTCTATTCATCATGAATTCTTTGACGAAAAATATTTTTTAAATGCGTCAAATCGGTGCTATTTCCATCCTCTCTCCTATTCTTGCCCCTGCCCATCAGTTTTACTATAATAATTATTCTTATGTCTTCTGCCACATACGATTAAAGTCATTTGTGTGACCGTACAAAAATTGAAGGCCGATTCATATTTAGGGCCACCCATTCCATCATAACTCCTTCTATGTATAGGATTTTCAACCCCGCCGATTCTTTGTTATTTTCACTCCCCATCATTTATTCTCACCCCCTTCGATATGGTATAAGAAGGGTAACCCACGTAGACGTTGGAGAGTTTATGACCCGTTGGGATTTTGAGTCGCTCTATTCATCACGAATTCTTTAGCGAAAAATATTTTTTAAATGTGTCACATGTGTGCTAATTCCATCCTCTCACCTATTCTCGCCCCGACCCATCAGTTTTATTATAATAACTATTCTTACGTCTTCTCTCACATTCGATTAAAGTCATTTGAGCGATCGTGCAAAAACTGAAGGTCCATTCTGATTTTGGGCCACCCATTCCATCATAACTCATTCTATGTATGACATTTTTAACCCCGCCAATTCTTTATTATTTTCACCCCCCTTCATTTATTCTCACCCCCTTCGATAGGATGTGATAAGGCTAACTCACATAGCACTACGAGAGTTTATGACCCAATGGGGTTTTGAGTCGCTCTATTTATCATGAATTCTTTGTCGAAAAATATTTTTTAAATATGTCAAATCGATGCTATTTCCATCCCCACCCCTATTCTACCATGTCGATTCTATGTTATTTTCACCTCCCTTCATTTATTCTCACCCCCTTCGATAGGGTATAATAAGGGTAACCCGCGTAGCCGTTGGAGAGTTTATGACCAAGTGGGATTTTGAGTCGCTCTATTTATCACGAATTCTTCAGAGAAAAATATTTTTTAAATGTATCAAATCTGTGCTATTTCCATCCTCTCACCTATTCTCGCCCCTGCCCATCAATCTTATTATAATAATTATTCTTATGCCTTCTCTCACATTCGATTTAAGCCATTTGTGCGATCATGCAAAAATTGAAGGCCCATTCATATTTAGGGCCACCCATTCCATCATAACTCCTTCTATGTATGGCATTTTCAACCTAACCGATTCTTTATTATTTTCACCTCCCTTCATTTATTCTCACACCCTTCGATAGGGTATAATAAGGGTAACCCACGTAGCCGTGAGAGAGTTTATGACCCAGTGGGGTTTTGAGTCACTCTATTCATCACGAATTCTTTGATGAAACATATTTTTTAAATATGTCAAATCGGTGCTATTTCTATCCTCTCTCCTATTCTTACCCATGTCCATCAGTTTTACTATAATATTTATTCTTATGCCTTCTTCCACATACGATTAAAGTCATTTGTGCGACCGTGCAAAAATTGAAGGCCGATTCATATTTAGGGCCACCCATTCTATCATAACTCTGTCTTTGTATAGGATTTTCAACCCCGCCGATTCTTTGTTATTTTCACCCCCCTTCATTTATTATCACCCCCTTCGATATGGTATAATAATGGTAACCCACGTAGCCGTTGGAGAGTTTATGACCCGGTGGGATTTTGAGTCGCTCTATTCATAACGAATTCTTTGGCGAAAAATATTTTTCAAATGTGTCAAATCTGTGCTATTTCCATCCTCTCACCTATTCTCGCCCCGACCCATCACTTTTACTATTATAATTATTCTTACGCCTTCTCTCACATTCGATTAAAGTAATTTATGCGATCGTGCAAAAATTGAAGGCCCATTCATATTTAGGGCCACCCATTCCATAATAACTCCTTCTATGTATGACATTTTCAACCCTACCGATTCTTTGTTATTTTCACCCCCCTTCATTTATTCTCACCCCCTTGATAGGGTATGATAAGGCTAACTCGCATAGCGTTGGGAGAGTTTATGACCCAATAGGGTTTTGAGTCGCTCTATTCATCATGAATTCTTTGACAAAAAATATTTTTTAAATGTGTCAAACCGGTGCTATTTCCATCCCCACCCCTATTCTCGTCCCTGCCCAGCAGTTTTATTATAATAATTATTTTTACGCCTTCTCTCACATACGACTAAAGTCATTTGTGTGACTGTGCGAAAATTGATGGCCTATTCATATTTAGGGCCACCCATTCCAGCATAACTACTTCTGTGTATAGCATTTTCAACCCCGCCGATTCTTTGTTATTTTCACCACCATTCATTTATTATCACCCCCTTCGATAGGGTATAATAAGGCTAACTTGCATAGCCCTGAGAGAGTTTATGACCCAATGGGATTTTGAGTCGCTCTATTCATAATGAATTCTTTGGCGAAAAATATTTTTTAAATGTGTCAAATTAGTGCTATTTTCGTCCCCTCCCCTATTCTTGCCCCTGCCCATTAGGTTTATTATAATAATTATTCATATGTCTTCTCTCACATACGATTAAAGTCATTTGTGCGGCCGTGCGAAAATTGAAGGCCCATTCATATTTAGGGCCATCCATTACATCATAACTACTTCTATGTATAACATTTTCAACCCCACCGATTGTTTGCTATTTTCACCCCCCTTCAATTATTCTTACCCCCTTCAATAGGGTATAATAAGGTAACCCGCATGGCCATAGGAGAGTTTATGACCCAGTGGGATTTTGAGTCACTATATTCATCACGAATTCTTCGACGGAAAATATTTTTTAAATGTGTCATATCAGTGCTATTTCCGTCTTCTCCCCTATTCTCGTCCCTGGCCATCAGTTTTATTATAATAATTATTCTTACGCCTTCTCTTACATACGATTAAAGCCATTTGTGCGACCGTGCAAAAATTGAAGGCCCATTCATATTTAGGGGCACCCAATCCATCATAACTCCTTCTGTATATAGCATTTTCAACCCCGCTAATTCTTTGTTATTTTCACCCCCTTCATTTATTCTCACCCCCTTCGATAAGGTATAATAAGGGTAACCTGCGTAGCCGTGGGAGAGTTTATGACCCGGTAGGGTTTAGAGTCACTCTATTCATCACGAATTCTATGGAATTTTTTTTAAAAAATGTGTTAAATTGATGCTATTTCCATCCTCTCACCTATTCTCGCTCCTACCCATCAGTTTTATCATAGTAATTATTCTTACGCCTTCTCTCACATTCGATTAAAGTCATTTGTGCGACCATACGAAAATTGAAGTCACATTCATATTTAGGGCCACCCATTCCATCATAACTCCTTCTATGTATTGCATTTTCAACACTGCCGATTCTTTGTTATTTTCACCCCCCATCATTTATTCTCCCCCCCTACGATAGGATATAATAAGGGTAACCTGCGTCGCCGTGGGAGAGTTTATGACCCAGTGAGGTTTTGAGTTGCACTATTCTACACGAATTCTTCTGCGAAAAATATATTTTAAATGTGTCAAATCGGTGTTATTTTCATCCTCTCCCCTATTCTCGCCCCTACCCATCAGTTTTATTATAATGATTATTCTAACACCTTCTCTCACATACGATTAAAGCCATTTATGTGATCGTGCAAAAATTGAAGGTCCATTCATATTTAGGGCCACCCATTACATCATAACTCCTTCTATGCATAGCATTTTCAACCCCGCTAATTCTTTATTATTTTCACGCCCCTTCATTTATTCTCACCCCCTTCGATAGGGTAGAATAAGGCTAGCTCGCATAGCCCTAGAAGGGTTTATGACCCAATGGGGTTTGGGTCACTCTATTCATCATGAATTCGTCGATAGAAAATATTTCTTAAATGTGTCAAATCGATGCTATTTCCGTCGCCTCCCCTATTCTCACCCCTGCCCATCAATTTTATTATAATAATTATTCATATACCTTCCCTCACATACGATTAAACCCTAAACCCTAACCCCTAAACCCCTAAATCCCTAAACCCCTAAACTCTAACCCCTAAACCCTAACCCCTAAACCCTAAACCCTAAACCCCTAAACCCTAAACCCTTAACACCTAAACCCCCAAACCCTAAACCCTAAACCCTAAACCCTAAATCCTAAACATTAAACCCTACAGCCTAAAACCCTAAAACCCTAAACCCTAAAACCCTAAAACCTAAACCTTAAAACCCTAAACCCTAAAACCCAAAAACCCTAAACCTTACACCCTATACCCTAAACCCTAAACCGTAAATTCTAAACCCTAAAACCCTAAACCTAAAACCCCAAACCCTAAACCCTAAATAAACCCTAAACCCTAAAACCTAAACCCTAAAACCTAAACCCTAAACCCTAAATCTTAAAACCCTAAAACCCTAAACCCTAAACCCTAAAACCCTAAAACCTAAAACTCTAAACCCTAAACCCTATACCCCTAAACCCCTAAAACCCCAAACCCCTAAAACCCTAAACCCCTTAACCCCTAAAACCCTAAAACCCTAAACCCTAACCCCTAACCCCCTAAACCCTAAACCCCTAAACCCTAAACACTAAACCCTAAACCCTAAAACCCTAAAACCCTAAACCTTAAACCCTAAAATAACCATAAACCCTAAAACCTAAAATAACCATGAACCCTAAACCCTAAAATAACCATGAACCCTGAACCCTGAACCCTGAACCCTAAACCCTGGATCCACCACTTAAGATGGGTTTCAAAATATAACTCTAAATTAACTTTAAATACAACCAAATTAAAGATAAAATGACAAAATGATACTAACTCAAGATTAACCCTCAACTAAAAAAGACTTAACTCTACTTTAATTCAAGATTAAAAATAACACAGTTAAAATAAAATAAAATTATTTTATCAACTTCTATTCTTTTGTGTTTTGACATGACAACAAATTAACTTAACTTAGATAAAATAAGTTAATCTAAATTAACTCAAATTAACTCTTATTTAACTTAAGTATCTAAATCCTTCTAAACAACACTAAAAAAGAGATAACCCAAGATTACCGCCAAAACATGGCAGGGCTTAAATTTTAGATTTTAAGATAATATAAAGATAGAAGGTATAATTTAAAAATCAAAAGAGAATAATATTTTAATATGATTAACATCAAATGTGCATAAATATGTCCAAAAGTCTCAAGTCGTTTTAAGAAGAGTTTGAGCTGACTCATAGTCAACAAGAATCAAAGATGGTTGATTGAGAGTAAAATTCCATAGTACAATTAAATATTTCTCAAGCAAAATTCTCAACAGTCTCTTTAGAATAAAATCAAAATATGATGCGACTGTTTAGATATAAGAAGATACACCTAGCAAACACAATTCTATGTAGTTAAAAGCATGCCTAAGCGCTTGCCTAGGCATTGAGGAGAGACGAGGCGTACCCGTGGGCGCCTCATCTCGCCCTATCTCGCCTCACTCTGACTACAATTTTCTCAATTAATTAGTTTCTTCATTATTTAATTTCTTCTCTTTCAGAATGCTTATTATATTGTGAAATCTTTATCAATTTAATGCTGTGTCATTTTATTTAGTGAATCATAATAATTTGAATCATAGGATTGAATGAATTCAAGAAATTTATTGACTTTATATAGCCATTTTTGTGATATTTAGACACATAGTTTACTTGATTAAATATATATATTTAATAAAATTTTATCTCAAACGCCTCAAACGCCTAGGCCATCGCCTAGGCGTTTGAGACATGAGGCGACCCCTCGGTCGCCTCGGTCGCTTCACATCTCAGACTTCATAGAAACACATAGAATACTCAAAATCCAATAAATACACATAGAACTCTTAATAAATCCAAAATTTGCAACTGAGGAACACTAAAAATCAATGAGAACTGAATCAGATAATTACAACATGAGTCCCCAAAAAATAAAACATTAAATATTTTAAATCATTTAAAAGTTTTAAACTAAAACTACAACTAACAATAAGAGACAGATCTACTGTAAGGCTCGTACCTTAATGGATCCTTGTTGGTTTTTGTTCTATTATTTGTTCTGGAATTTCTGGCTATTTTCCTGGATTTTTAGGAATTTGTCTGGTATTTTTCCAGATTTATTTGGAGTTATTTGAGGGTTATTAGAATTAATGAGATTTTAATATATATGATGATTATATTATATATATTTTATTTTATTTTTTTCTTTTAATCCCTCTCTCACCCTCTTTCTCCCCGTCGATCTCTCATTCTCACCCTCTCTCTCTCTCCTCCGTGCGATCGCCCCTCTCTCCTCTCTAGGGAACACGGGCGAGACGAGGTCAGATTGAGGCGTGGTTGGCGCCGTTGGATTCCTTGCGTCGAGAGGAGCGCGTAGGTGTCCACTTCGGTGTGGTTCGGTGAACGTGGGAGCGAGGTGGAGCGTGAAGGCTTCGTGGTTCTTCCTCCTTGCATGCGGCCTTTCCCTTGGATTCGGCTTGCAAAAGGTAGGGGGATGGAATCCCGATCTTGCTAGGATCGTTTCCCTTAGCTCGTTTGTTGATTAGCTCCCCGTAGCACGCATGATGCCCATGTTTCCATATTTGGGGTTTTAGCTTCAATCTTTGAGTTTAATGCGTTTTAGGCCTTGCATGTGCTAGATTAAGTTGTTAAATTATTGTTTAGCATGCGTGGTTTGGCAGGATATCAGGTTTTTCGACGATACCCGGCGATTTCTGTCATCTGGGAGGGCTTCGATTTTCAAACCGTACCCGCCCGTAACCCAGGTGAAGTGACGGTCCTGCCAGGAACCGTCACTTGCCCGACGATCCATAGTGGACGCGTCGCTTCCAAATAACGGCCCATCGGGGGTGCGTCATTTGGAGAGTAACGGTAGGAATCCCATCCATTACTCACCAGTTGTTTTCGGTTAGCCAGGTGAGGCGGTGAGTCCGGCGGTCTATCGGCCGACCGTCGTTTACTTCCGACGCGCTTAGACCGGAGCGTCGCTTCGCCTGCTGTTGTTTTTAAACGCTGTTTGTTGGTTTGAGCCTCGGGTGGAAGTAACGGCGGAGCTCCCGCGCGTCGCTTCGAAGCAACGCATAGGACCCCCACCATCACTCTCCCCTTGAAGGCCTTTGAGCTGGAACTCAGGTGGAAGTAACGGCTGGAGACCAGTGTGTTGTTTGTGATGTAACGCGCCAGTCCCCGACCGTCACTTTCAAATAGCACGTGGGTCTTCGACCGCCGCTTCCCTGATGGTTGTAATATGTTCCCAGCCCTTTCGTTATGCGTTCCTTTATATACTCATGCCATATTCGTATTGTTTTAATGTATAGCAGCGTGTTTTATTACCATTAGAGTAGCCTTTCTTTCCAAGCAATGGAGCCACTGTTGTTTCCCTAAGGTCTGTTGAGTGCCGACCCGCTTGAGGATGGCGGAGGGGTATGTTTCCCATGCACGGTTTGTAAGCTAGTTCCGTGGGCTCCCAGCCAATGGTAGCGTCCTATCAAGAGAGAAAACTAGCTAGAGGGCCTGGCTCAGGCTAGAGTCAGTGTGTGCACACGTGGTCGGAGACTGTGGACTGACACCGACGGGTGCCACTCGACTGGTCACTTGGTTTGGTACTGTTTACGCGCTTAGCTTGTCGCTTCGTCGACTGTGAGTGCTTGAGACGCAGTGTAAGTCGTCAGTGGACGCTTCTGGTTTCTGCTCTAGTGGTTGTCCTTCCTTATTGTTTGGATTAGTTAAAACTTATTCTATTTGGTAGTTTTAGTTTTAATCGCTTGCATTTAGTTAACTGTGGCATACTTTGGCTGTTATCCTTGCTTAGTTAGAGTTTGCAGCTTTACTTAAGTAGTTATTTCATGCCATTGCCTGTTAGCTTATTGAAATGCATGCTCTACTTGCTTTATTTATGCATGTATGCTTGTTTAGTGCGAGGTAGGGATCCGCGTGACCCCTACTGAGTCTGGCTGTGACTCACCCTTTCTCCTTTCAGGTGAGCCGCGCCCGTCGTCTCCCGGTGCCTTGTGAGTCGGTTCGGAGACCGTGTTAGCCGCCAGCTTTAGTCGAGGCGCCTTTTGTGGCTTGTTGTACCCTTGTCGGGGTATGCCCCGTGTAGTTGTACCTATTTTTGGACTAGCATTCTTGTTTCTCTGGACTAGTATATGAGTATCACTCTAGTTATTTTGAATTGCTTCCGCACTTGTGTTAATTTCTTTACTTAATTGTAAATTGCGCGTTCCAAATTCCAATTCGTTATGCATACCCCTCAACACTTTTCTTCTAACCCTTCAGGGGCCTCATCAGTCTCTTGGGTGGCTTCCCCAGTTCTTGGTATCGGTGTATCGATGTTATCGGTATATCGGTATCTTGAACTCTGGGTCGTTACATCTACAGCAGACCAAATGCAACATTATTAATTTTTCCAACTATATAACGTCAATTACCTAAGAAAGGGTAATTTTAATGAAAATCTATAACAAACAATAAGAGACAGACCTACAGCAGACTAACATCATTAACTTTTCAAACTATATAACATCAATTACATAAGAAAGAATAATTTCAATGTTACAATCACACACAAAACTAAAAAAATATGTTAACAAAGATAGTTTAGTAATTATACTTGGCCTTTTTCAGTAAAGGGTGAGACACTTCACCTCAATTATCCATTTCAATAAATACATCACGATAAAACCCTACTTCCCAAACTGGGCATGAATGTTAGAAAATTAGTCATTTTTATAAAAAAACTACAATATAAAGATAACAAATATTGACCTTCAATATATCAGAAATTTTTTCAAACTCACTCATGTTACTTTCGGGTGCGTGTGATATGCCTGAAATACCTAATAATAATAATTAAAATATTAAATATGTAATGCCCTGGATCTTTGATAGGTCTTGCTGGATCTTCATTGGATCTTTTGGATTGGTTTCGGTGAGTTTCGGTTCGCTTTGGTGGCTTCCGAGTTGAGTTTTACGAGCCGTGTGGGTTTTTCCTCTGTACTAGCTACGGAACCCTACGGTGAGTTTGTTTCTCAATTCCTCGACTCGTGGATGCTACAACGACGATGTACTCGTCGAGCCGGTCGTTTTGACTATTTTTACGTATTTTTCTGAATTTATGCATTTTCGGCACATTTTCGAATTTTCGAAAATTAGGAATATTTCCTAATTTCTTTTCTTTTTTCTTTTCCTTTCCTCTCTCTCTCTCTCCTCATTCGCACGCTCGCCTCTCTCTCTCTCTCCCGTTCTCTCTCGTTCTCCCACCCTCTCGCCTCCGGCTACAGACGGAGGGGTCCGTTGGTGAGGTGGCGACGTCGGGAAGCTGTTGGGGTGCGTGATGGAGCGAGGATCGGAATGGTTTTGGCGCGATCCCGAACGGTGGATTCAAAGCCGATGTTCGAGCTCGCGGCGTGGTTTTCGACGTGGTTTAGGCCCTTCGGGGCACGGTTTCTTCGGTGGAGGTAGGGTGATGGTTTCTCACTTCCTCCTGCTCGTTTTCCCTGCCCTTGCACTTCATTTGGCGCGGAAACGGCCGAGTTTAGGCTTGTTTAGCCTAAACCGTGATTTTCGGGTTTTATAGAGTTCGCCGGAGAACGGCAACCATTTGTAGCTCGGTTAGTGTTGAACTGACCGCTGGGATGTTAGGATCCCGTCCATGCTAGTTTTGTGTTCATCGGTGGTCATTCGGGGCCAGTAGGAGTCCGGGAACCTCGGTGACTCTTTTAGGGTCGATTTGTTAAAATCGCCTCGATCTAGCATTTTAACCCGTGCATGTGGGCTTTTTAGCCTTCTAATGTTATTTTTCATCGTCGAGGGTTGTTTCCCCTGCGCTTCGTCGTGAATGGGGCGTGGAACGGGCCGATTTGGCCAACCCTATGTTTTCCCGCCGTGACTGGTGTGGCGGTCGTTCCAGGGACCGTCACATGCCCTGACGGCCCCACGACTAACCGTTACAACGTCTGCGTTGATTTGAGTTCTTCGGGGTTTTGAGAGTGTGACGGCCCAGGGGTGGCGCGTCCCGTGAGATGCATTACATCTGTTTTGTCGTTTTATGCTTGGGTTAAATCGGTTCCTCTGACGCGCCTGCCCCTGTGCGTTAGGTGAGTGTAACGCGCTTGCCCCAGGCCGTTACATTCTGGTTGACTGACGTTGACCTTTTGAGGCGGTTCCCCTGGCACACCTGCCCTAGCGCGTCAGGTGTGCGTAACGCTCCTGCCCCAGGCCGTTACGTTCTGTTTGACCGTGTTTCACCGAGTGAGTCGGTTCGCCTAACGGCCATGCTCCCGTGCGTTAGGTGTGTGTAACGCGCCTGCCCCAGGCCGTTACATGCTATTTTGGCTGAGTTGGGTGGCTGCGTCGTTGGCTCTAACGGCCTTGTCCCCATGCGTTAGGTGATTGTAACGCGTCCGGTCGGGACCGTTACATGCCTCTCAGCCAGTTGTTGTTCTGGGTTTTGTTGGCCCTGACGCGCTTGTCCTAGCGCGTTAGGTAGCTGTAACGCATTCGATCTAGCGCGTTACATGCTCCCAGTGTGTTTTAGAGTTTGAGGGTTGTTGGCCCTGACGGCCCCGGTCGGGTGCGTCAGGCTGGTGTAACGTGCCCGGTGCTGGCCGTTACATGCCTTTGCGTTTCTAGAGTTGGTTAGGGCGATGTGCGTGACGGCTTCTCCCCCGACCGTCGCGTGGAGTGTAACGGCCTAGGCTTAGACCGTCAGGTTCATGTAACGGTCTAAGGGTGGTGCGTTACATGCCTTGTGCTTCGATTTCCGTTCCTTCGGTTTCTGCTTGTCTTGACTTGGCCTTGTGGTCTGCCCGTTGTCCCGTGGATGTCTCTTGACGTCCTATGAGGGCTAGGACTACGTTGTAAGGTAGCCAGGAGTCTTCTTGCTTGTGGTAGGATTCTCTATCCTACTCTTGTTTGTGTCTTTGGTTGGGTTCCGGTCAACCCGGGGTGACCCAGCAGTTGATTGGCGACCTTGCGTGTGAGTGTCTTGGCGGTTTCGTCCAGCCCGAGACACTGGTTCTGGATGTCTTGAGATATCGTTTTACCTTGGGTTGCGTGTCCAGGTGTGCTAAGGGTCTTCGGTGTTCCCTCAAGTCTCCGTGAGTCGTTTCCTGCGGAGTGTCGTTTCTTGTGGCTTAGGATTAGACCGATTGGCGGCTTGTTTCGCTGTCTGTGACGATCTTGCCTTTGAGTCGTTCGACTCGAGATCGTTACGTGGTAGGTCTAGTTGACTGGTCCTGAGTCGGTTGGCAGTGGTTGTACTGCCAGTGGTGCTTCGTAGTACGTGTGACAGGGCTTCCGTAGACTGTTTGTACTCTAGCACTTGTGTTTTGGAGTCTGTGCCTTGTGAACCTCCACTAGTCGTAGCCTGTGACGTAGGCTTTTTTTTAGTACGTCAACCACCGGGAGTGGTGGACGGGCAGTTCCCGTTACACGGTTTTTAATCTAGTTCCGTGGACCCCGGCCAACGGTAGCGTTCTACCGAGGGGAATACTAACTAGAGGCCTGGCCTAGGTAGTGGTCAGTGTGTGCACACGTGGTCAGGGACTGAGGACTTGCGTCGACGGGCGTGACCCTGACTAGTCACTCGCAACGTGGTACTGCGGTCTTGTGTCCGTGAGGTGCCGTTTTTCCTTGGAACGTCGTTGTTCCTTGGACCTGGTTCTTGGTGTGTCTAGTCTCCCCCGTGTTGCACACGGTCTGGTAGACGTGACACTTGTGGCGCAGTGTAAGACGTCAGTGGACGCATCTGGCTGTTCTTCTAGTGTGAGGGTACTCCTATCACTTGACCGGCGACTCTTACGTTTCTCGGAGCCGGTGTTCTCCTTTCTGTGGCGTCTAGACTTGGCCTTGCCCAAGATTTGCTTCCCTGGCTGTGTGGTCTGTTCTTGGCTGTGTCCAAGATGAGCCTGGGGTTGCGTACACGAGTTTCCAATCATGTAGGCCGTTGTGGTTGTTTTATCTGTCCTTGCAGGTCTTCGTTTTGGACCTGGTGTCGGGTCGACAGATCGGTAACTTCTGACTTTGCTGGATCAGAGTCGCCCTTCTGTTGTTGCTTGGAGTAGTTTGGGGTGCCGAGGGTAGTTCGGCCGCCGCTTGTCTGGCGCGGGTTCGTCCCCTTTCTTGCTTGTTCCCTGCTCCTACTTCCCGTATGTTTACTACTGCTTGTAGCGTAGTTTTGCAGCTTTGTAGTGTAGTTTCCTACTTTACTACACCTGCTGTTTTTGTTGTTGTTGTTCCGTGTTACTACGTGTTTTTCAGTGGGGATCCGCGTGACCCCTACTGAGCCAGTGACACGTGGCTCACCCCTACTTTTCTGGTGGGGTGACGTTGTTCGTTCTGCTTCCCCGTGGTTCCTGGTGTGCGTGCTCGTTGCGTGCCTTTGCTGCCAGCTGGTACCTGCGTCGGGCTTCCCCCGACTTCTTGGTACGCCTTTCCTTTCTGTCGACTGTACTGTGCTCGACTTATTGTCTTCAGCTTTGGGCTGACTCTGGGATATAATTGTTAATTTGAAATAGTTAATTAAAAAGTAATTTTATTTATGCTACTTTAGCAAACCTATCTAATGAATTTTAATTGCTTACTGTACTACCTCTGTGGCTTCAATGTACTCTACACGTGTCTTTTTCCCTTCGGAGCTTTCCCGCTCTTGGGAGGCCTCGCGGGTTCCATACGGTATCTCGCGTATCCGGTAGTCCTACCGGGTATGTCGGGTATCCGGAATCCGAGTCGTTACAAAATATCTATTTGATTATCTAATAATGTAATTTGAGAAAGAAAGGGGAAAAATATAAAATTAGAATGTTAATAGTTGTCAATACAAATATTTATAAGACACAGTCATCAAAACATAACACACATTTCATTTCACCAACTAAATCATTTTTTCTTTCAATTTAAAGAGGTGAGAATCAACACCACAATACACAATAGGAGATAATCACTGTAATTGGACACTTCAATTTTTCAAAATTGAAATCACAAGATTGACAAAGACAAAGATAATAAATACATGTACACATGTATGTACACATATATGTATGTATGTGTACCTATATATACATAAACAAATAACAATGATTCCTATTAACAAATCCATCTTAACCCTCAAAGTTAAAATAAACGGTCAACAAAATGAAAACAAATAAAAATGACATAAGGAACTATTAAAATTATTTTTAAAAAAAGAACATTGAAATAGAATTTTTAGAATTAAAAAATATTAATATGATATTTTTTAACTTCTTCCAACATTTTATATAACACTGGGAACAACAAATTCAGAACATAACAAATTCAAATAAAAACGTGAAATACTAAATTAATAAATTAGTTAGACAGAGGAAAAAGAAATCATCAAGTTTGGGAGAGGTATTAGAGTTTATCTCCCCGTGAGATAAAGAGGAGGGAGAAAGACATCGATTAGGGAGGGGAGAGTGAAAGGTGTCCAAGTGAGAGGGACAATGGAGAAAAACAGAGATAGGGAGAGGTGTGAGTCTCTCTATCTCACTATGCATGACAATACTCTTCTCTACCTTCTAGACTCTGCCACGATAGCTCCTGTTAGCCCTAGTTGTCTCCACGGCCTAAAATTTAAACCCTTATCCCTCAACTTTTATCTCTTATCCCTTAACACTTAACCTTTATTCTTTATTCCTTATTTCTTATTCCTTATTCTTTATTCCCTATTCCTTATTCCTTAACCCTTAATCTTATTCCTTATTCTTTATCCTTAATCCTTATCCTTATTCTTTATCCTTATTCCTTATTCCTATTTTCTTATTACTTATTCCTATTTCCTTAACCCTTATTCCTTATCTTTATTCATTATCATTATTCATTATCCTTATTTCTTAGCCTTATTCTTATTCCTTACCCTTATTCCTTATCCATATTCCTTATCCTTATTCCTTATCCTTATTTTTTATCTCTATTCTTTATCCTTATTCCTTATTCCTTATTTCTTATCTTATTTCTTATCCCTATTCCTTATCCCTATTCTTTATCTTATCCTTATTTCTTATCCCTATTCTTTATCCTTATTTCTTATTCCTTATCCTTGTTCCTTATCCTTATTCTTTATTCTTATTCCTTGTCCTTATTTCTTATCCCTTTTCCTTATTCCTTACCCCTTATCCCTTATCCCTTATCACTTATCCAGTATATCTTATGTCTTATATCTTATACCTTATACCTTACACCTTACACCTTAAACCTTAACCCTTAAGGGCCTCTTTGCTTGAGGGATAAGCCGGGTTATCTTATAGATAACCAAAAAAAAAGAGGCAACCTACATGATATATTATATGATATCTATTGTTCTATTCCTATTGCACGTGAATTATGGAAAGCTTCAGAAGATAAATATGGTAAAGAAGATGCTAGAATTGAACATTTTATTGATTCTAAGTATCTGCATTTTATCATGTCTGATACCATGTATGTAGTTTCACAAACTCGTGAATTTTTTAATATTATATGTGAAATGAAATCAAGGGATCAAAATATGGATGAAAATTTAATAGTGTCATGCTTGAGAGATAAACTCCCTCCTTCCTGACATAATTTTGCTAGATCCCTTCAACATAAACATTCTAAGATCCCACTGGATGAACTTCAATGTTCCATTCGAATTGAAGAAGAACAAAAAAAAAACTTATTGAATCCAAAAACTCCTCAAATGTCAACATGACTGAGCACAACAATCGAGATAGAAATGTTAATAATTCTAGATTCTAAAATCCTAATCCTAGATTCCATAACCAAAAGAAGACTAATTATCAAAGGAATCAAAACTATAAGACTAAAGGGAAAATTTTTAAGAATCAATCTAATCAAAAGTGTTGCTATGTGTAGCGACCCGGATTCTGGATACCCGGTAGGACTACCGGATACACGTGATACCGTTTGGAACCCGCGAGGCCTCCCAAGAGCGGGAAAGCTTCGAAGGGATAAGGGCATGTGTAGAGTACATTGAAGCCACATGGATATAACAAAAGCAATTAAATTTAATTAGATCAGTTTGCTAAAGTAGCAGAAATAAAATTACTTTTTAATTAACAGTTTCAAATTAACAATTATATCCCAGAGTCAAGTCCAAAGCTAAAGATAACAAGTCTAATACAGTACAGTCGACAGAAAGGAAAGACGTACCAAGAAGTCGGGGGAAGCCCGACGTAGGTACCAGCTGGCAGCAACGACACGCAAAGAGCACGCGCACCAGGAACCACGCGGAAGTAGAACGAACAACGCCACCCCACCAGAAAAGCAGGGGTGAGCCACGTGTCACTGGCTCAGTAGGGGTCACGCGGATCCCCACTGAAAAAAAAAACACACAGTAACACGGAAGAACAACAACGGAAACAACAGGTGTAGCAAAGCAGGAACTACACTACAAAGCTGTAAAATTACGCTACAAGCAGTAGTAAACAGACAGGAAGTAGGAGTAGGGACCAAGTAAGGAAGGGGAAGAACCCGCACCAGACAAGCGGCGGCCGAACTAACCTCGGCACCCCAAACTACTCCAAGCAATGACAAAAGGGCGACTCTGATCTAACAAAAGTCAGAAGTTACCCATCTATCAACCCAACACCCGATCTAAGACAAAGACCTGCAAGAACAGATAAAAAGGTCTAGAAAAGACCACACAGACGACCGACTGACTCGATCACACAAACACAACTAGAATGTCGTGCACACTGTCCCACGCACGACCAGAACATCATGCATGTGACAGAACACTGACCTCGAGCACAGCCACGGAAAGGCCAACCCAGAAAGGTCACGACGCACAAGAAATGCCGAGAGTCACGTGCCACGTGGCGGAAGCACCTCCTCCTCACAAGAGGAACAGCCAGCTGCGTCCACTGACGTCTTATGCTGTGCCACAAGTGTCTCGCCTACAATACCGCGGAAGCCACGGCAAAGTCGCAGACACGAGCTGAACCAAACAGGAACAACAGCAACAACAGAACAAGTAACTAGTCAGGGTCACGCCCGTCGACGTAGGTCCTCAGTCCCTGACAACGTGTGCACACACTGGCTCTAGCCTAAGCCAGGTTCTCTAGCTAGTTTTCCCCCTCGGTAGGATGCTACCGTTGGTTGGGAGCCCACAGAACTAGCTTACAAACCGTATCTCGGGAACACCCCTCTGCTATCTGCTAGCGGATCGGCACTCAAAGACCTCAGGGTAACAACAAAAGGAGGCTCACAAGACACAGAGACTCTAAAACACAAGTGCCGAAGTACAAGCAGGCAAGAACACCCCACGACACGTACTTCAAGGCACCAATGGCAGCACAACCACTGCCAATAGACTCCGGACAAGGCAACTAGACCTACCGTGTAACGATCCTGAGTCGAGCGACTCAAGGCAATATCATTACAGACAGCGGAACAAGCCGCCAATCGGTCTAATCCTAAGCCACAAGAAACGACACTCCGCAGAAAACAACTCACGGAGACTTGAGGAAACACCGAAGACCCTCAGACACGCCTGGACACGCAAACCAAGGTAAGATGATACCTCGAGGCATCCAGAACCAGTGTCTCGGATTGGACAGAACCGCCAAGACACCCACACAAAAGGTCGCCTGCCAACCCCTGGGTCACCCCGGGTTGACCGGAACCCGACAAGAATTCACAAAAGTAGGATAGAGAATCCTACCTCAAGCAAGAAGACTCCTGGTGTAAGACCCGTGCCTTAATGGATCCTTGATGGTTTTTGTTCTATTATTGGTTCTGGAATTTCCGGCTATTTTCCTGGATTTTTAGGAATTTGTCTGGTATTTTTTCCAGATTTATTTGGAGTTATTTGAGGGTTATTAGAATTAATGAGATTTTATTATATATAATAATTATATTATATATATTTTAATTTCTTTTTTTTCTTCTTTTCTTTTAATCCCTCTCTCACCCTCTCTCCCCCGTCAATCTCTCATTCGCCCTCACTCTCTCTCTCTCCTCTTGCGATCGCCCTCTCCTCCTTCATAGGGAACACGGGCGAGACGAGGTCGGATTGAGGCGTGGTTGGCGCCGTTGGATTCCTCGCGTCGAGAGGAGCGCGTAGGTGTCCACTTCGGCATGGTTCGGTGATCGTGGGAGCGGAGTGGAGCTTGAAGGCTCGGCGAGCCTACCTCGGTGCATGCAGCCTTTTCTTCGGTTTCGGCTTGCGAGAGGTAGGGGGATGGAATCCTGATCTCGCTAGGATCATTTCCTGTGGCTCGTTCCGTTGATTAGAGCCCGTGGCATGCATAATGTTCATTTCTTCCATTTGTAGGGTTTTAATGAAATTCTTGAGATTAATGCTTATTAGGCCTTGCATGTGATGTTTTTAGTTGTTATATTGTCGTATGGGTTGCATGGTTTGACAGGTTACAGGTTTTACGCCGTTACCCGGTGATTCAGATCGTCCGGGAGGGAACTGATTTTTAGATATAACCCGTCCACGACCCAGGTGAAGTGACGGTCTCGCCAGGAACCGTCACATCTCCGACGGTCTTTCGTGAGCGCATTACTTCAATGTAACGGCCCATCGTGGGTGCGTTACATTGAGAGTAACGGTAGGGCTACCAGACGTCGCTCTCTCGTTGATTTACGTTGGTTTGGTCAGGCGGTGCGCCCGACGGCCAGTCGGCCGGCCGTCGTTTCCAAGCGACGCGCCGAGCCTGGGGCGTCGTTTCGCCTGCGATTGATTTAAACGATGTACGTTGGTTTTAGGCCTCGGGTGAAAGTAACGGCGGTGCTCCCGCGCGTTGCTTCGAAGCAACGCATAGGACCCCCACCGTCACTCTCCCTCTTAGGTCCTTTGAGCTGGAACTCAGGTGGAAGTAACGGATGGAGACCAGCGCGTCGTTCTTGGTGTAACGCGCCAGTCCCCGACCGTCACTTTCAAGTAGCACGTGGGTATTCGACCGCCGCTTCCCTGATGGTTTTAATATGTTGCCAGCCCATTTGTTATGCGTTCCTTTTTATACTCATGCCATATTCGTATTGTTTTAAATGTTTAGTGGCGTGTTTTATTACCATTAGAGTAGCCTTTCTTTCCACGCAATGGAGCCACTGTTGTTGCCCTGAGGTCTGTTGAGTGCCGACCCGCTTGAGGATGGCGGAGGGGTGTGTTTCCCATGCACGGTTTATAAGCTAGTTCCGTGGGCTCCCAGCCAATGGTAGCGTCCTACGAAGGGGGAAAACTAGCTAGAGGGCCTGGCTCAGGCTAGAGTCAGTGTGTGCACACGTGGTCGGAGACTGTGGACTGACACCGACGGGTGCCACTCTGACTGGTCACTTGGTTTGGTACTGTTTACGCGCTTAGCTTGTCGCTTCGTCGACTGCAAGTGCTTGAGACGCAGTGTAAGTCGTCAGTGGACGCTTCTGATTTCTGCTCTAGTGGTTGTCCTTCCTTGTTGCTTGGATTGGTTAAGACTTATTCTATTTGGTAGCTTTAGTTTTAATCGCTTGCATTTAGTTAACTGTGGCATACTTTGGCTGTTATACCTATTTAGTTAGAGTTTACAGCTTTACTTGAGTAGTTATTCATGCCATTGCCTGTTAGCTATTTAAATGCATGCTCTACTTGCCTTTATTTATGCATGTATGTTCGTTTAGTGCGAGGTAGGGATCCGCGTGACCCCTACTGAGTCTGGCTGTGACTCACCCTTTCTCCTTTCAGGTGAGCAGCGCCCGTCGTCTCCCGGAGCTTTGTGAGCCGTTTCAGAGACCGTGCTTAGCTGCCAGCTTTAGTCGAGGTGCCTTGTAATACCCTGGATCTTTAGTAGGTTTTTCGGATTCTTTTGGAGAGTTTTGCATTGCTTTTGTATCTCCCGAGTTGAGGTTTTATGAACCGTGTGGTTTTTCTCTCGTATAATCTACAGAACCCTACGGTGAGTTTACCTCTCAGCTTATCGACTCGTGGACAATACAGTTGCAGTGTACTCTTCGTGAGGATCGTTTTGACTATTTTTGCAGATTTTTAGGCCTAATTTCTTGAAATCTCTCTTTCGCTCGGTTTTAGCCCAGACGGCTGCTGATCGAAGCAAGGGAGGTACCATCGGGAAGGTCATTTCGCATGGATCGCGGTGACGCCCTTCTTCCCTCGATCCGCGGAGCGTGGTGACACTTGGCGCCGTGAGGACGGCGTGGCTCTCGTCGACCGTTCGGCACCGAATTGGCGTTCCCACCGCGTAAGAGGTAGGGGGATGGAATCTTCTCCTCGCTAGGGACCTGTTGGTACCACATGCGTCGTGGTTCGACGCCAGTTTTCTTGATTTTTGTGCAATTTTCCATGCTAATGTAATTTAGTGTTATTTAGCCTTAAATTCATGAAATCGATTCCATGGCCATCGTCTTTCAATTTTAATGGCATGATTGGTGATTGAATGTTGTTATGGCAGGGTGGTTTGACAGGTTACAGGTTTTACGTCGTTACCCGGCGATTCAGATTGTCCGGGAGGGAACCGATTTTTTTAGATATAACCCATCCGCGACCCAGGTGATGTGACGGTCTCGCCAGGAACCGTCACATCTCCGATGGTCATTCGTGAGCACGTTACTTCAATGTAACGGCCCATCGTTACATTGAGAGTAACGGCGGGGCTCCCGGCCGTCGGTCTCGCGTTGATTTCTGTTGATTCGGTCAGGCGGTGCGCCCGACGGCCAGTCGGCCGACCGTCGTTTCCAAGCGACGCGCCTTGGCTAGCGCGTCACTTCGCCTGCGAACGGTTTTAAACGCAGCACGTTGGTTTTTGGCCTCGGGTGGATGTAACAGCGGTGATCCAACGCGTTGCATCGATGTAACGCGCTGGGCCCCTACCGTTACATTCCCTTTTGGGTCTCTTGAGCTGGAACTCCGGTGGAAGTAACGGATGGAGACGGACGCGTTATTCTTGGTGTGACGCGCCAGTCCCCGACCGTTACATTCATATAGCGCGTGAGCAGCCGACCGCCGCTTGCCTGGAAGTTTCATTATGTTGCCAGCCTATTAGTTATGCATTCCATGTTGCATATACGCCATGTTTAACTTATTTTATAAAAAAACTGTGGCATTATTTTAGATCCCAATAGAGTAGCTCTCTCTTTCCTTGTGATGGAGCCACTAGTCGTAGCCCTCCGAGTTGGAGTGTCGGCCCACCTGGGAAAGGTGGAAAGGGTAGTTCCCGTTACACGGTTTTTAAGCTAGTTACCGTGGGCCCTCGGCCAATAGTAGCGTCCTACTAAGAGGGAAAACTAGCTGGAGAGCCTGGCTTAGGCACGAGCCAGTGTGTGCACACGTGGTCAGAGGCTTGGACTGACACTGACGAGTGTTACTCTGACTAGTTACTCGGTTCGGTTTGATTCTGTTACGCCTCTCGCTTGGAGACTCTAGCCATGCGAGTTGCATGAGATGCAGTGTAAGCCGTCAGTGGACGCATTTGGTCTCTCACTTCTTGTGGTCTCTTCTTTTTCCTATCTCCGGGTTAGTTGAGCT
This sequence comes from Amorphophallus konjac, assembly GCA_022559845.1. Taxonomy (NCBI): domain Eukaryota; kingdom Viridiplantae; phylum Streptophyta; class Magnoliopsida; order Alismatales; family Araceae; genus Amorphophallus; species Amorphophallus konjac. The sequence goes on from CM040126.1 coordinate 4,533,346, forward strand.
TTTCTTTCTATTGGTAGATGTAGTTCTTGACGCTTATATCTATATTTAATTGGCATGTAGTTAGCTGTTTAAACTACTTAGTTAGGTTTTACAGCTTTACTATAAATGTGTTTTATTTATGCCAATTGCATGTTTATTGTGTTAAATGCATGCTTTAATTGCTGATATATTCGTATGCCTGCGTGATTAGTTGCGAGGTAGGGATCCGCGTGACCCCTACTGAGTCTAGCTGTGACTCACACTTCCTACTTTCAGGTGAGTCACATCCACCGTCTCTTGGAGCTTCACATGGTTTTGTCGGCAGCTAGTAGTGTGCCAGCAGTAGTCGGTTGGTCTTTTGTACTTTTGACCGGGGTATGCCCCGTGTAGTTGTACATTTGAACTCTCTTTTCTGTCAGTTTGGACTTGTTACTGTTGTAAATCTGGACTATTGTATATATTTTATCATTCTGATAGTTTATTTTGCTTCCGCACTTAATTAGTAATTGTTGTTTAACTAATATTGCGCGTTGTAGTTCCAATTTGTTATACAACTCCTCGACAAACTTCACTAACCCTTCAGGGGCCTCATCAGCCTCTTGGGTGGCTTCCCCAGTTCTTGGTATCGGTGTATCGATGTTATCGGTATATCGGTATCCGGAGCTCTGGGTCGTCACACGCCTTTTGAGGCTTGTTCGTACTTTTGCCGGGGTATGCCCCGCGTAGTTGTACCTTGTGGACTAGTACTCTTGTTTCTTTGGACTAGTATATGAATATCACTCCAGTTATTTTTGAATTGCTTCCGCACTTGTGTTAATTTCTTTACTTAATTGTAAATTGCGCATTCCAAATTCCAATTCGTTATGCATACCCCTCAGCACTTTTCTCTAACCCTTCAGGGACCTCATCAGCCTCTTGGGTGGCTTCCCCAGTTCTTGGTATCAGTGTATCGATGTTATCGATATATCGGTATCCTGAACTCTGGGTCGTTACAGTTGGTATCAGAGCGTTGTTTGAGGAATTGTATAAGGAATTGAAATTTGCGCTTGTCCAGAGCTAGTCCTGTTGTCCTCTATTGCTGGCATAGGATGTTTTCCGTATGTTTGATTAATTACGATTGATTTGTGTTTGGGCAGTGTAATTATGCCCCCCCGTCGAGGAAGGCCCCCTCGAGCTCCTCGTGTTCCTCGAGATGCGCCCAGGGAAGATAGTGGTTCTACACCTCCTCCTGCAGTTCCTGCTGTTCCAGTTGTTCCTCCTCCAGTGCCGCTTGTTGCTCCTCCTGTTGAAGCGCCTGGCAGTCGAGGCAAGGCATTGAAAGAATTTCTTCTGTTCAATCCGCCTGCTTTCGATGGTCAAGCTGATCCAGAGGTGGCAAGGCAATGGTTGGATGCGATCGAGCGTGTGTTCGTATCGATGGAGTGTGCTGAAGATGAAAAAGTTATGCTTGCTGCTTTTCAACTCCAGGGTACATCCATCACATGGTGGAAAGCCGAGTGGCAGATTGCCTTCCGTTCAAGACCTCTTCGACAGATTACTTGGGCAGAGTTTGTTGCTGCTTTCGAGCGTGCCTATACTCCCGCCTGTCTTCAGATGGACAAGATGTATCAATTTATGGAGCTGACTCAGGGCGGTATGACTGTGCTTCAGTATCGGAATAGGTTTATGGAATTGGGTCAATATGCGCCTCATGTGCTGGCTAGTGAAGCTTTGAAGACTCAGCAATTTTTGCGAGGTTTGAGGCCTGAATTGAAGATGCCTCTCATCGCCAGTCGTGTTGCGGATCTTGATAGTGCGTGCCAGACAGCGGTGGCTTTAGAGCTGGAGATGACGAGACCTGGTGGATATCCTCAGGCAGGGTCAGTGCAGCCGGTAGCTCAGTCGCAGCAGACTTACCGACCGCCAGTGCCAGGTATTCCCTCGGTCCAGTCAGAGATTTCTAGTGCTTCCTCTCCTTCCAAGCCCAAGTTCAAGCAGTTCAAGAAGAAGAAGAAGTTTTACCAACAGCCGTCCGGTACAGATTCTGTTCAGCAGTCGACAGCACCTTCTTCTTAGACTCGGCAGAGCTCAGCTGTCAGTCAGCCATGGACGTGTAGGAGATGCGGTGGTCATCACAAGGGCCAGCCGTGTTCTCTTCCTGTTGTTTGCTTTAGGTGTGATCAGCCGGGTCATGTGGTTCGTGATTGCCCGTTGAGGCCGAAACAATTGCAAGTTCCTCAGTTTTCTCAACCTCAGCAGCCGCAATTCAGACCTCCGACTGCACCTCAAGCTCAGCAATTTTACTCTCAAGCGTCGGCGTCTTCTCCGCAATCTTCAGCTGGTTCTAAGAAGCAGAAAGGCAAGGTTTCTCATTTGACTAGAGCTGATGCTGTTGCGTCCCATCTTGTGGAAGGTACGATTATGCTTTATGGTCATTCAGCTCGTGTCTTATTTGATTCTGGTGCTTCTCACTCTTTTATTTCTGAGGATTTCATGGTTTGTATTGAGGAACCGACTTCCGAGGTATCTTGTGAGATGTTTGTTGAATTGCCTTCTGGAGATTTCATGGTTACACCTTTGTGCCTGGAAGAATCTCCTGTGATGATTGATAATCACCAGTTGCCGGCAAGATTGTATGCGTTACAGCTGGCAGATTATGATGTTATTCTGGGAATGGATTGGTTGGAGCATTATGGAGCTGTGGTTGACTGCGGATCGAAGAAAGTCTATTTTCAGCCACAGGAAAAATCAGCCTTTTATTTTCAAGGTATTCGATCCCGATCTTCTCGTATGATTATTTCTGCTATTCGAGCCTATAGGTTGCTTAGCGCAGGTTGCCAGGGATTCCTTGCTTCAGTGGTTATTGTTAAAAAATCACGACGGGATGTTTGTGATATTCCGGTTGTCTGTGAATTTCCTGATGTGTTTCCTGACGAGTTGCCAGGCTTGCCCCCAGAGCGAGAGATAGAGATGGTGATTGAACTGATTCCAAGTACCGGCCCCTTAGCAAAGCCGCCGTACCGAATGGCCCCAGCTGAATTGAGAGTACTGCGAGCACAGCTACTAGAGTTACTGGAAAAAGGTTACATTCATCCCAGTTTCTCTCCGTGGAGTGCCCCAGTGCTGTTTGTGAAAAAGAAAGATGGAAGCCTGAGACTTTGTATTGATTACAGGCAGTTGAATCAGGTGACTATCAAGAATAAGTATCCGCTTCCCAGGATTGATGATTTGTTTGACCAGTTACAGTCTGCTACTGTCTTTTCACGGATTGATCTCAGATCTGGCTACTTTCAGTTACGGATCCGGGAATCCGATGTGGAGAAGACTGCATTCAGCACTCGTTATGGTCATTTTGAATTTTTAGTCATGCCGTTTGGGTTAACTAATGCCCCAGCAGCTTTCATGGACCTGATGCATCGTATCTTTCGTCCATTTCTGGACCAGTTCGTGGTGATCTTTGTGGATGATATTCTGATCTATTCTGCCTCTGATGAAGATCATGTGCAGCATTTGAGGATCGTTCTGCAGACTCTAAGGGATCACGAGCTTTTTGCGAAGTTCAGTAAATGTGAATTCTGGCTTTGGGAAATTCATTTTCTTGGTCATGTGATTTCTGGTGATGGAGTGGCAGTGGATCCTGCAAAGATCGATGCTATTTTGAGTTGGCAGAGACCGAGAACTGTAACAGAGATTCGAAGTTTTCTAGGTTTGGCTGGGTATTACCGCAGATTCATTCAAGACTTTGCGAAAATTGTAGCCCCAATGACTAGATTGACTCATAAAGATGTGTCTTTTGTCTGGTCGGATCAGTGTGAGACTAGCTTTGTTGAATTGAAAAGGCTATTGACTTCTTCTCCTGTGTTGACTTTGCCTTCCGACTCGGGTGGATTTATGGTCTGTACAGATGCTTCTCGAGTAGGTTTGGGTGCAGTGCTAATGCAACATGGTAAGGTTATTGCATATGCGTCCCGGCAGTTGAAACAACATGAAGGAAATTATCCCACGCATGATCTGGAGCTAGCTGTAGTTGTTTTTACCTTAAAGATCTGGAGACATTATCTGTATGGTAAGAAATTTCAGATTTTCACCGATCATCAGAGTTTACAGTATATTTTCTCCCAGAAAGATCTGAATCTCAGGCAGAGGCGATGGATGGAATTCATGAAAGATTATGACTTTACACTCTCCTATCAGCCTGGTAAAATGAATGTAGTGGCTGATGCTTTGAGCAGGAAAGTACAGGTCAGTCATTTGTTGCTTCATGAACGGAAATTATGGGAACGGCTTCCGAGCGAGGCATTCAGTGCAGAGTTTCCTACTGATCTGAAGATGGCAGTTTGTGCTAGTTTAGTTTTGGGTTCAGCTTTATATCATCAGATTAAAGATGCCCAGCAGGCTGATTCTGATTTGGCTCGTGTTATATCAAGCTATGATGTGGATTTTGATAATGAGGTAGTTGTCAGTTTTCAAGACAGATTATATATTCCCGCTGATGATGATTTAAGACTTGAGATTCTGAGTGAGGCCCATGGTTCTCGTTTTGCCATTCATCCGGGTGTCACCAAGATGTATCAGAATTTGAAGAAGCAGTTCTGGTGGCCAGGTATGAAGAAAGACGTGGCTGTGTTTGTTTCTAAGTGCTTGACTTGTCAGTTAGTTAAAGCCGAACATCAAAAGTCAGGTGGTTTGCTTCAGCCGTTAGAGATTCCGATGTGGAAATGGGACAATGTTACTACAGATTTTGTGGTGGGTTTGCCTCGGACTTCTCAGGGTTTTGATGGCATCTGGTTGTTAGTCGACAGATTGACTAAAATTGCCAGATTGTTGCCGATTAAAGTTACTTGGAATGTGCAGAGATTGGCCGAGCTGTATGTGCATAAGATCGTGCCACTGCATGGAATTCTTGTTTCACTTGTGTCAGATCGTGACCCACGTTTTACCTCCGGCTTCTGGCGTAGTTTCCAGAAAGCTTTGGGCACTGAGTTAGCTTTCAGTTCAGCGTATCACCCTCAGTCGGATGGACAGTCAGAGAGGACTATTCAGACTCTGGAAGACATGCTGAGATTGTGTTGCCTTGATTGGCAGGGTTCGTGAAGTCAGTATTTGCCACTGGTTGAATTTGCTTATAATAACAGTTTTCACACCAGTATTGGTATGGCTCCTTATGAAGCACTTTATGGTCGTCCTTGTCGAACTCCTCTAAACTGGTTTGATGTTGAGGACAGATTGTTGATAGGGCCTGACATGGTGCAGCAATGTTCTGATGTGGTTCGTCTGATCAGGCAAAGATTGTTGACGGCTCAGAGTCGACAGAAAAGCTATGCAGATCAGCGCAGACGTCCACTATAATTTGAGCCTGGAGATAGGGTGTTTGTTAAAATATCTCCGATAAAAGGTGTTTCCAGATTTGGGAAGCGTGGAAAGCTTAGCCCGCGGTATGTTGGCCCTTTTCCGATTATTGAAGCTATTGGTCAGGTGGCTTATCGTCTGCAACTTCCTGCGGCTATGCAAGCTGTTCATGATGTGTTCCACGTGTCTCAATTGAGGAAATATGTGCCAGATGCTTCTCATGTTCTTGATGATTCAGTGTGGCCTGAGGTGACTGCTGATTTGTCCACGCCAGAATTTCCTATCAGAATCGAAGACCGTCGTGAGCAGCGGTTGAGAAACAAGGTTATTCCTCTGGTAAGAATTGCTTGGCAGCGTCACTCCGATAATGAGTCTACTTGGGAGCGTGAAGATGAGATGCGTCAGCTTTTTCCCTTTTTATTCTAGTGAGGTATAAGTCCTTTCTCAGTTTCCTCCTTTTCGGTTGTTGTAAATTTCGTGGGCAAAATTTCTGTAAGGAGGGAGGGACTGTAAGGCCCGTGCCTTAATGGATCCTTGATGGTTTTTGTTCTATTATTGGTTCTGGAATTTCTGGCAATTTTCCTAGATTTTTAGGAATTTGTCTGGTATTTTTTTCGAATTTATTTGGAATTATTTGAGGGTTATTAGAATTAAGGAGATTTTAATATATATAATAATTATATTATATATATTTTAATTTCTTTTTTTTCTTCTTTTCTTTTAATCCCTCTCTCACCCTCTCTCCCCCGTCGATCTCTCATTCGCCCTCACTCTCTCTCTCTCCTCTTGCGATCGCCCTCTCCTCCTTCATAGGGAACACGGGCGAGACGAGGTCAGATTGAGGCGTGGTTGGCGCCGTTGGATTCCTCGCGTCGAGAGGAGCGCGTAGGTGTCCACTTCGACAGGGTTCGATGATCGTGGGAGCGGAGTGGAGCTTGAAGGCTCGGCGAGCCTACCTCGGTGCATGCGGCCTTTTCTTCGGTTTCGGCTTGCGAGAGGTAGGGGGATGGAATCCTGATCTCGCTAGGATCATTTCCTGTGGCTCGTTCCGTTGATTAGAGCCCGTGGCATGCATAATGTTCATTTCTTCCATTTGTAGGGTTTTAATGAAATTCTTGAGATTAATGCTTATTAGGCCTTGCATGTGATATTTTTAGTTGTTATATTATCGTATGGGTTGCATGGTTTGACAGGTTACAGGTTTTACGCCGTTACCCGGTGATTCAGATCATCCGGGAGAGAACTGATTTTTAGATATAACCCGTCCGCGACCCAGGTGAAGTGACGGTCTCGCCAGGAACCGTCACATCTCCGACGGTCTTTCGTGAGCGCGTTACTTCAATGTAACGGCCCATCGTGGGTGCATTACATTGAGAGTAACGGTAGGGCTTCCAGCCGTCGCTCTCTCGTTGATTTACGTTGGTTTGGTCAGGCGGTGCGCCCGACGGCCAGTCGACCGGCCGTCGTTTCCAAGCGACGCGCCGAGCCCGGGGCGTCGTTTCGCCTGCGATTGATTTAAACGCTGTACGTTGGTTTTAGGCCTCGGGTGAAAGTAACGGCGGTGCTCCCGCGCGTTGCTTCGAAGCAACGCATAGGACCCCCACCGTCACTCTCCCTGTTAGGTCCTTTGAGCTGGAACTCAGGTGGAAGTAACGGATGGAGACCAGCGCGTCGTTCTTGGTGTAACGCGCCAGTCCCCGACCGTCACTTTCAAGTAGCGCGTGGGTATTCGACCGCCGCTTCCCTGATGGTTTTAATATGTTGCCAACCCATTTGTTATGCGTTCCTTTTTATACTCATGCCATATTCGTATTGTTTTAAATGTTTAGTGGCGTGTTTTATTACCATTAGAGTAGCCTTTCTTTCCACGCAATGGAGCCACTGTTGTTGCCCTGAGGTCTGTTGAGTGCCGACCCGCTTGAGGATGGCGGAGCGGTGTGTTTCCCATGCACGGTTTATAAGCTAGATCCGTGGGCTCCCAGCCAATGGTAGCATCCTACCAAGGGGGAAAACTAGCTAGAGGGCCTGGCTCAGGCTAGAGTCAGTGTGTGCACACGTGGTCGGAGATTGTGGACTGACACCGACGGGTGCCACTCCGACTGGTCACTTGGTTTGGTACTGTTTACGCGCTTAGCTTGTCACTTCGTCGACTGCGAGTGCTTGAGACGCAGTGTAAGTCGTCAGTGGACGCTTCTGGTTTCTGCTCCAGTGGTTGCCCTTCCTTGTTACTTGGATTGGTTAAGACTTATTCTATTTGGTAGCTTTAGTTTTAATCGCTTGCATTGAGTTAACTGTGGCATACTTTGGCTGTTATACCTGTTTAGTTAGAGTTTACAGCTTTACTTGAGTAGTTATTCATGCCATTGCCTGTTAGCTATTTAAATGCATGCTCTACTTGCCTTTATTTATGCATGTATGTTCGTTTAGTGCGAGGTAGGGATCCGCGTGACCCCTATTGAGTCTGGCTGTGACTCACCCTTTCTCCTTTCAGGTGAGCCGCGCCCGTCGTCTCCCGGAGCTTTGTGAGCCGTTTCGGAGACGGTGCTTAGCTGCCAGCTTTAGTCGAGGCGCCTTTTGAGGCTTGTTCGTACTTTTGCCGGGGTATGCCCCGCGTAGTTGTACCTTGTGGACTAGTACTCTTGTTTCTCTGGACTAATATATGAATATCACTCCAGTTATTTTTGAATTACTTCCGCACTTGTGTTAATTTCTTTACTTAATTGTAAATTGCGCGTTCCAAATTCCAATTCGTTATGCATACCCCTCAGCACTTTTCTTCTAACCCTTCAGAGGCCTCATCAGCCTCTTGGGTGGCTTCCCCAGTTCTTGGTATCGGTGTATCGATGTTATCGGTATATCGGTATCCTGAACTCTGGGTCGTTACACCTGGCTACCTTACAACGTAGTCTTAGCCCTCATAGGACGTCAGGAGACATCCACGGGACAACGGGCAGGCTACAAGGACAAGCCAAAGGCAAGCAGAAACCGAAACAACGAAAATCAGAGCAGAAGGATTATAACGCACCACCCCTAGACCGTTACACGAACGTGACGGTCTCGCTCAGGCCATTACACTCCAACCGTGACGGTCCAACACAGACGCATCACACACACGTGACGGTCACAGGGGAACCGTCATGCACACCGCCCTAACCAACCTCAAAAGCGCACAAGACACGTAACGGCCTACACCAGGCGCATTACACCGCTCTGACGCGCCCGACCCAGGCCGTCAGGGCCAACAGACCTCAACCAAAACAACACTCAAACCACGTAACGCACGAGACCAAGCGCGTTACAGCGGCCTAACGCACCAAGACAGGCGCGTCAGGGCCAACAGACCCAAAACCAAATGCGCAAGCCACGTAACGCACCAGGGCAGGCGCGTTACGCCAACCTAACGCACAGGAGCTGACGCGTCAAGGGCAACAGACCCACGTCTGAAACCTCAGACAGACAGAACGTAACGGTCCACGCCGGACGCGTTACAACTCTATGACGCACGGAGACAAGGCCGTTACAACCAACAGGCACAGCCACCCAAAATTAGCCCACAAACAGAGTGTAACGGCCTGCGGCAGGCGCGTTACACACGCCTAACGCACCAGAACATAACCGTTTGGCAGACCGACTCAGTCGGTCAAAATCATTCAAACAGAATGTAACGGCCTGGGGCAGGCGCGTTACACAGACCTAACGCCCTAGGGCAGGCACGTCAGAGGAACCGACTTAACCCAAACGCTAAACGACAAAACAAGCATAACGCGTCTCACGGACGCGTCAGAGGGCTGTGACGCGCCACCGCTGGGCCGTCACACCCTCAAAACTACCAAGAACTAAAAATCACCCAGACGTTGTGACGGTCTATCATGGGGCCGTCAGGGCATGTGACGGTCCCTGGAACGACCGCTACACCAGTCACGGCGGGAAAATAGAGGGTTGGCCAAATCGGCCCGTTCCACGCCCCATTTCCACCGAAGCGTAGGGAAACAACCCTCGACGATGAAAAACTACATAAGGAGGCTAAAAAGCCCACATGCACGGGTTAAAACGCTAGATCAGGACGATTTTAACAAATGGACCCTACAAGAGTCAACGAGGTTCCCAGGCTCCTACCGGCCTCGAATGACCACCGATCGGCACGAAACAAGCATGGATGGGATCCTAACGTCCCAACGGTCAGTTCAACACTAACCGAGCTACAAATGGTTGCCATTTTCCGGTGAACCCTATAAAACCCAAAAATCACGATTTAGGCTAAACAAGCCCAAACTCGGCCGTTTCCGCGCCAAACGACATGCAATGGCAGGGAAAACGGAGAGGAGGAAGTGAGGAACCATCACCCTACCTCCACCGAAGAAACCGTGCCCCGAAGGGACTAAACCACGCCGAAAACCACGCCGCGAGCTCAAACGTCAGCTTTGAATCCACCGTTCGGGATTGCGCCAAAACCACACCATCTTCGCTCCGTCGCGTACCCAGTCAACTCCACAGCATCCCCAATACGTGCCCCTAGGCCCTTCGTCTGTAGCCGGAGCAAAGGAGGCTCGAGAGGAGAGAAACGAAGAGAGAGAGACGGCGGCGGCGAATGAGAAGGAGGAGAGAGGAAAAGGAAAGAAAAAGGAAAAGAAATTAGGAATTTTCCAAATTTCTAAAAATCTGATTTCTGGCCCTATCTCCTAAAAATACGTAAAAATAGTCGAAACGACCGACTCAGAGAGTACATCATCGCTGCAGCATCCACGAGTCGAGGAACAGACAACTAAACTCACCGTAGGGTTCCGTAACTAGTACGAGAGAAAAATCCACACGGATCATAAAACTCAACTCGGAAGCCACAAAAGCGAACCGAAACTCATCGAAACAAATCCAAAAGATCCAATGAAGATCCAGCAAGACCTACCAAGGATCCAGGGCATTACACTATGTGTGTGAAAAATCAAGGCATTTTGCTAAGAATTGCTATGACAAAAAGAATAATGGCAGACCTCGTCCCAAATTTCATCGCCATGATCACAACAAAACACCAAATCCTCAAGTCAACATGATAACCTCTGGAGCTTCCTCTTTTGAGCCTTCTAATGGGTTTGTAACATTATTCCCTGAGATAAATTTAATTAATTTCTTCAATGATTGGTGGATAGATACTGGGGCTAACACTCATGTTCGCTTTGATCGGCATACTTTTATCACCTATTAGGCCACCAACAAGAGCGTAGCTTTGGGGAACTCCAGTGCTGCTCGAGTTGTGAGGGAAGGACGAGTCAATTTGAAGTTAACTTCAGGAAATGTCCTATCTCTCCAAGGAGTTCAACATGTGCCTACAATTTGGAGGAACCTAATAAGCAGATTCTTGTTGAATAGGAATAATTATAAGTTAGTATTTGAGTCAAAAAAATTGTAATTTTTAAATTTTGAAATTTTATTAGAAAGGGTTATGTAAGTGAGGGTTTGTTTAAATTAAATGTGCTTTGTCCGAATATTATCAATACTATCAACTTTTTTTCTGATTCCTCAACTTATGTTGTCAATTTAAAATCTAGTGATTTATGGCACTCTAGACTATGTCATGTGAATCATAAGACTATAAGAAGAATGATTTCGAAAACCAAAATATAACGGTAAATTCTTTAAGAAATGTTCATTTAGGATAACATAAGTAATATTAATAGGTTCATTACCATCTTTCATCAGATCTTATCCTAGTCTAGAAGGATCATCCTTATCAATCTTCCAATATCCTCCATACTTGACGAGCAAAGTGTAGAGGTCTGTCTGTTCATCCACCTAATATCACAGAAGAGAAATATAATACGACAAAAAACACACATGCACAGACAAATTTTCCTAATTAACAAGAACACATTTAAAAGCAGATGTGTCCAAGATTATGCAAACATATACAACAAGACAAATTACCAGTGTGCCCCACTACACTGCACATTTAAAAATATGCATATGGCAATGCCCCCACCTTCATCCCACATTTATTTTCATCACCCCATACTGTGCCCCACATGTGTAGAATCATGAGCTGTATAATTTAGACATTACAAAACTATCCTGGCCCACAATCTTCAACTTTACGCTGAAAAAGATCCTCTGGATTTCACCCTCCCACTCAAATCGGATGGCGCTGGATACCTTTTAAATGCACAACCTTCCCTCCAGACCTAAACCCATAAAAAACCTTATTTAGTGCTCTACGGCATTATAAAAACTTCTCCTTTCGCCCCCGTCACATGCTGTAGATAATTTATCAAGAAGTTTTACTTGGCAGATAGGAGAGGTGTCTACGCATGATGCTTCTTTTCTACTCCGCATCTATGCACAATTCTTTTCTCCTCTTCCTTCGCGTCCGTGCACGATCCTTCTTCTTCGCCAAGCCGCATGATCCTTCTTCCCCGAGCTGCACGACACTCCAAGGCCAACGGCAATGTCATTCTCTTTTACCTAGGGTTTTCAGGTGGATTGGGTTTGGGACGGGAGCGGATTGAAGGTGGGAGGGAGGGACAATGATTCGCGAACCGCAATGTCCTTCTCTTTTACGTAGGGTTTTCAGGTGGATTAGGGTTGGGGACAGGAGCGGGTTGAAGGTGGGAGGAAGGGAGAAAGAACTGCGAACGAGTGCTACAGTTCGATCTTTAACCAGGGCAAGTATGGACATTTCCTAAGTCTAGTCAAAGTTAACCGTAGTTAAACCCACGGCTGGTCACGCACGGTTACTTAGATGATAGTTTTGCACAATTAGAATTTATAGTGATATATATGATAATACGTTTCTAAGAGTGATTTTTTTGCAATTTCACATATAACAATGGTTTCTATGCACAAAACTAATATATTTTTTATCCTATGATAAGACATCATTGAAATAATCATTGTTGGAGGAGTTTACATGCAATTTTCCATCAAAGTAGGAGTGCCCTTTAATGTTTATTTCTTCTGAAATTCCAATAATTTTTGCACATTTTTTTATATATTTGCACAATATTGCAAACTTTGAGGGTGTATTTGCAAATTTCTATTTCCTCGTAGATTTGACCATCACGAATTCTTCGATAAAAAATATTTTTTAAATGTGTCAAATCGATGCTATTTCCATCCTCACTCCTATTCTCGCCCCTGCCCAACAGTTTTATTATAATAATTATTCTTACGCCTTCTTCGACATACGATTAAAGTCATTTGTGCGACCGTGCAAAAATTGAAGGCCGATTCATATTTAGGCCACCCAATCCATCATATCTCCTTCTCTGTATAGCATTTTCAACCCCACCGATTCTTTGTTATTTTCACCCCCCTTCATTTATTCTCATCCCCTTCCATAAGCGATAATAAGGGTAGCCCACGTAGCCGTTGGAGAGTTTATGATCCGATGGGATTTTGAGTCGCTCTATTCATCACGAATTCTTTGGCGAAAAATATTTTTTAAATGTGTCAAATCTATACTATTTCCATCCTCTCACCTACTCTCGATCTTGCCCATCAGTTTTATTATAATAATTATTCTTACGCCATCTCTCACATTCGATTAAAGCCATTTGTGCGACCGTGCAAAAATTGAAGGCCCATTCATATTTAGGGCCACCCATTCCATCATAACTCCTTCTATGTATGGCATTTTCAACCCAGCCGATTCTTTGTTATTTTCATCTTTTTTCATTTATTCTCAGCCCCTTCGATAGGGTATAATAAGGGTAACCCGTGTAGCCGTGAGAGAGTTTATGTCCCAGTGTGGTTTTGAGTTGCTCTATTCATCACGAATTTTTTGATGAAAAATATTTTTTAAATGTGTCAAATCGATTCTATTTTCATCCCCTCCCCTATTCTCACCCCTGCGTAGTAATTTTGTTATAATAATTATTCTTACGCTTCTCGCACATAAGACTAAAGTCATTTGTGCGACTGTGTGAAAATTGATGGCACATTCATATTTAGGGTCACCCATTCCATCATCACTCCTTCTATGTATAGCATTTTCAACCCCGCCGATTCTTTGTTATTTTCACCCCCCTTCATTTATTCTCACCCCCTTCGATAGGGTATAATTAGGGTAACCCGCATCGTCGTGGGAGAGTTTATGACCCAATGAGATTTTACGTTGCTCTATTCTTCACGAATTCTTCAGCAGAAAATATATTTTAAATGTGTCAAATTGGTGCTATTTTCATCCTCTCCCCTATTCTCGCCCCTACCCATCAGTTTTATTATAATAATTATTCTTACGCCTTCTCTCGCATACGATCAAAGATATTTGTACGACTGTGTAAAAATTGAAGCCCATTCATATTTAGGGTCACACATTCTATCATAACTCCTTCTGTGTATAGCATTTTCAACCCCACCAATTCTTTATTATTTTCATCCCCCTTCATTTATTCCCACCCCCTTCGATAGGGTAGAATAAGGGTAACCCGCGTAGCCGTGCGAGAGTTTATGACCCAGTGGGGTTTTGAGTCGCTCTATTCATCACGAATTCTTTGGTGAAAAATAATTTTTAAATGTGTTAATTCGGTACTATTTCCATCCCCTCCCCTATTCTCGCTCCAGTCCAACAGTTTTATTATAATAATTATTCTTATGTGTTCTCTCACATACGATTAACGTCATTTGTGCGACCGTGCGAAAACTGAAGGCCCATTCATATTTAGGGCCTCCCATTCCATCATAACTCCTTCTATGCATAGCATTTTCATCCCCGCCGATTCTTTGTTATTTTCACCCCCTTCATTTATTCTCACCCCCTTCGATAGTGTATAATAAGGGTAATCCACGTCACCGTGGGAGAGTTTATGACCTAGTGGGGTTTTGAGTCGCTCTATTCTTCACGAATTCTTCAACAAAAAATATATTTTAGATGTGTCAAATCGGTGCCATTTCCATCCTCTCCCCTATTCTCGCCCCTACCCATTAGTTTTATGATAATAATTATTCTTACGCCTTCTCTCGCATACGATTAAAGCCATTTGTGCGATCGTGTAAAAATTGAAGGCCCATTCATATTTAGCACCACATATTCCATCATAACTCCTTCTGTGTATAGCATTTTCAACCCCGGTAATTCTTTGTTATTTTCACCCCCTTCATTTATTCTCACTTCGATAGGATAGAATAAGGGTAACCCGTATAGCCGTGGGAGAGTTTGTAACCCAGTGGGGTTTTGAGTCGCTTTATTCATCACGAATTCTTTGATGAAAAATATTTTTTAAATGTGTCAAGTCGGTGCTATTTCTATCCTCTCTACTATTCTCGCACCTGCCTATCAATTTTATTATAATAATTATTCTTACGCCTTCTCCCATATATGATTAAAGTCATTTGTGTGACCATGCAAAAATAGAAGGCCATTCCATCATAACTTAGACTATGTATAACATTTTCAACCCTGCCGATTCTTTGTTATTTTCACCCCCCTTCATTTATTCTCACCCGCTTCGATAGGGTATAATAAGGGTAACCCGCATAACCGTTGGAGAGTTTATGACCCGGTGGGATTTTGAGTCGCTCTATTCATCACGAATTCATCGGCGAAAAATATTTTTTAAATGTGTCAAATCTGTGCTATTTTCATCCTCGCACCTATTCTCGCCCCTACCCATCAGTGTTATTATAATAATTATTCTTATGACTTCTCTCACATTCGATTAAAGCGATTTGTGCGACCGTGCAAAAATTGAAGGCCCATTCATATTTAGGGTTACCCATTCCATCATAACTCCTTCTATGTTTGGCATTTTCAACCCAGCCGATTCTATGTTATTTTCACCCCCCTTCATTTATTCTCACCCCCTTCGATAGGGTATAATAAGGGTAACCCGCGTAGCCGTGTGAGAGTTTATGACCTAGTGGAATTTTGAGTAGCTCGATTCATGAGTAATTTTTTGACGAAAAATATTTTTTAAATGTGTCAAATCGGTGCTATTTCCATCCCCTCCCCTATTCTTGCCCCTGCCCAGCAATTTTATTATAATAATTATTCTTACGCTTCTCTCACATATGACTAAAGTCATTTGTGCGACTGTGCGAAAATTGATGGCCCATTCATATTTAGGGCCACCCATTCCATCATAACTACTTCTGTGTATAGCATTTTCAACTCCGTCAATTCTTTGTTATTTTTACCTCCCTTCATTTATTCTCACCCCCTTCGATAGGGTATAATAAGGGTAACCCGCGTAGCTGTAAGAGAGTTTATGATCCAGTAGGATTTTGAGTCGCTCTATTCATGAATAATTTTTCGATAAAAAATATATATTTTTTAAATGCGTCAAATCGGTGCTATTTCCATCCCCTCCCTTATTCTCGTCTGTACCCAGTAGTTTTATTATAATAATTATTCTTACTCATCCCTCACATACGACTAAAGTCATTTATGCGACTGTGCAAAAATTGATGGCCCATTCATATCTAGGGCCACCCATTCCATCATAACTACTTCTGTGTATAGCATTTTCAACCCTGCCGATTCTTTGCTATTTTCACCACCCTTCATTTATTCTTACCCCCTTGGTTAGGGTATAATAAGGCTAACTCCCATAGCCCTGGGAGAGTTTATGACCCAATAGGGTTTTGAGTCGCTCTATTCATCATGAATTCTTTGGCAAAAAATATTTTTAAAATATATCAAATTGGTGTTATTTCCGTCCCCTCCCCTATTACCGCACCTGCCCATCAGTTTTATTATAATAATTATTCATACGTCTTCTCTCACATACGATTAAAGTCATTTGTGCGGTCGTACAAAAATTGAAGGCCCATTCATATTTAGGGCCATCCATTCCATCATAACTACTTCTATGTATAACATTTTCAACCCCACCGATTCTTTGTTAATGAATAGTGCGACTCAAACCTCACTAGGTCATAAACTCTCTCATGGTCATGCAGGTTACCCTTATTATACCCTATCGAAGGGAGTGAGAATAAATGAAGGGTGGTAAAAATAACAATGGATCGGTGGTGTAAGGCCCGTGCCTTAATGGATCCTTCGTGGTTATTGTTCTATTAATTGTTCTGGTATTTCCGGCTATTTTCCTGGATTTTTAGGAATTTGTATGGTATTTTTTCAGATTTATTCGGAGCTGTTTGAGGGTTATTGGAATATAAATAAGATTTATATATATATAATGATTAAATTATATATATATTAATTTTATTTTTTTTAAATTAATCCCTCACCCCCCTCTCCTTTCTTCCCCGTCGATCACTCTCACCCTCGCTCTCCCTCTCCTCTACGCGACCGTCTCCCCCCTTCCTAGGGATCACGGCCGAGACGAGGTCGGATTGAAGCAAGGTTGGCGCCGTTGGATTCCTCGCGTCGAGGCGAACGCGTGGGTACCCATCTCAGCGTGGATCGGTGGACGTGGGAGCGTGTTGGAGCTTGAAGGCTCGGCGAGCCTACCTCGGTGCATGCGGGCTTTTCGCGCGTTTCGGCTTGCAAGAGGTAGGGGGATGGAATCCTTACCTCGCTAGGAGCATTTCCTATAGCTCATCCTGTTGATTAGCGCCCCGTAGTGTGCATGTTGCCCATTTGTTCATATTTAGGGTTTTGGCCATATTCTTCGCGTTTGATCGATTTTAGGCGATGCATGTGCTAGATTAGCTGTTAAATTGTGGTATAGCATGCGTGGTTTGGCAGGTTACAGGGTTTTTCGTCGATACCCGGCGTTTTCAGCCGTCCGGGAGGGCTTCGGTTTACAAACCGTACCCGCTCGTAACCCAGGTGGAGTGACGGTCCGGCCAGGAACCGTCACTTGCCTGACGGTCCAAGATGGACACGTCACTTCCCAAATAACGGCCTATCGAGGGGCGTCGTTTGGAGAGTAACGGTGGGAACCCCATCCGTTACTCGATCGTTATTTTCCGTTGGCACGGTGAGGCGGTGAGCCCGGCGGTCTGTCGACCGGCCGTCGCTTCCGAGCGATGCGCCGAGACCGGGGCGTCGCTTCATCTGCTATCGCTTTGGAACGTTGTGTGTTGTTTTGAGCCTCGGGTGAAAGTAACGGCGGAGTTCCCGCGTGTTGCTTGGAAGCAACGCATAGGACCCCCACCGTCACTCTCCCCTTCATGGCCTTTGGGTTTGGTACTCGGGAGGATGTAACGGCGGTGACCTACCGCGCCGCTTGGAAGCGACGCGCAGGGCCCCTACCGTCACATTCCCCAAGGGAGAAAACTAGTTAGAGGGCCTGGCTCAGGCTAGAGTCAGTGTGTGCACACGTGGTCGGAGACTGTGGACTGACACCGACGGGTGCCACTCCGACTGGTCACTTGGTTTGGTACTGTTTACGCGCTTAGCTTGTCGCTTCGTCGACTGCGAGTGCTTGAGACGCAGTGTAAGCCGTCAGTGGACGCTTCTGGTTTCTGCTCCAGTGGTTGTCCGTCCTTGTTGTCTGGATTAGTTGCAGCTTATTCTATTTGGTAGTTTTAGTTTCAGACGCTTGCATTTAATTAGTAGTGGCATGTGTTAGCTGTTATACTTGCTTAGATAGAGTTTACAGCTTTCTTGTGATTGGTTATTCATGCCATTGCCTGTGTATTTATTTAAATGCATGCTTTAACTGCTGTCCTTTATACATGTCTGCTTGTTTAGTACGAGGTAGGGATCCGCGTGACCCCTACTGAGTCTGGCTGTGACTCACCCTTCTCCTTTCAGGTGAGCCGCGCCCGCCGTCTCCCGCAGTGTAGTGTGCTGTTTCGGGACCGTTCCTAGCTGCCAGCTGTGCACGAGCTGCCTTTTTGAGGCTTGTGTAGTGCCTACCGGGGTATGTCCCGTGTAGTTGTTCTTTTGTGGACTAGTACTTTGTGATTCTGGACTAGTTATATATATATCACTCTGGTTATTTTAAATTACTTCCGCACTTGTGTTTAAATCTTAATACTTAATTGTATTGCGCGCCCTAATTTGCAATTAATTATGTATATTCCTCAGCTAACCCCCACTAACCCTTCAGGGGCCTCATCAGCCTCTTGGGTGGCCTCCCCAGTTCTTGGTATCGGTGTATCGATGTTATCGATATATCGGTATCCTGAACTCTGGGTCGTCACAGCTGGTATCAGAGCTTAAGTTGAGGATTTGCGTAAGGAATTGGAATTGACGCTTGTCTAGAGCTAGTCCTGTTGTCGTCTCTTGTTGGCATATGATGTTTTCCGTATGATTGATGGATTTTATTGTTGATTGTGTTTTGGCAGCATAATTATGCCGCCTCGTCGAGGGAGACCTCCTCGTGTTCCTCGAGATGCGCCCAGGGAAGATAGCGGTTCTGCACCTCCTCCTACAGTTCCCGCTGTTCCTATCGTTCCAGTTGCTCCTCCAGTGCCGATCGTTCAAGCTGAAGTGCCTGCCAGTCGAGGCAAGGCTTTGAAGGAATTTCTGATGTTCAATCCGCCTGCTTTCGATGGCCAAGCTGATCAAGAAGTCGCACGGCAATGGTTGGACGCGATAGAGCGTGTGTTTGTCTCGATGGAGTGTGCTGAAGATGAAAAGGTCATGCTTGCTGCCTTTCAACTCCAGGGTACATCCATTGCGTGGTGGAAAGCCGAGTGGCAGATTTCCTTTCGATCTAGACCTCTTCGGCAAATCACTTGGGCAGAGTTTGTTGCTACTTTTGAGCGTGCCTATACTCCTGCCTGCTTGCAGATGGATAAGATGTATCGGTTTATGGAATTGACCCAGGGCTGTATGACCGTGCTTCAGTACAGGAATAAGTTCTTGGAATTGGGTCAGTATGCGCCCCATGTACTGGCCAGTGAAGCTTTGAAGACCCAGCAATTCTTGCGTGGGTTGAGGCCAGAGTTGAAGGTGCCGCTGATAGCGAGTCGTGTTGCGGATCTCGATACTGCGTGTCAGACAGCTGTAGCTTTAGAGCTGGAGATGGCGAGACCGGGTGGATATCCCCAAGCAGGGTCAGTGCAGCCGGTAGCTCAGGTTCAGCAGACTTACCGACAGCCCGTGCCTGGTGTACCTTCGGTCCAGTCAGAGGTTTCCAGTGCTTCCTCTCCTTCTAAGCCCAAGTTCAAAAGGTTCAAGAAGAAGAAGAAGTTTTTTCAGCAGCCGTCCGGTACAGATTCTGTTCAGCAGCCGACAGCACCTTCTCCTCAGACTCGGTAGAGTTCAGCTTCAAGTCAGCCGTGGACGTGTCGGAGATGCGGTGGTCATCACAAGGGCCAGCCGTGTTCTCTTCCTATTGTTTGCTTTAGGTGTGACCAGCCAGGTCATGTGGTTCGGGATTGCCCGCTGAGGCTGACTCAATTGCAAGCTCCTCAGTTGTCTCAACCTCAGCCGCAGTTTAGACCTCTTGCACCTCAAGCTCCACAACAATTTTTCTCTCAGGCGTTGGCGTCTTCTCAGCAATCTTCAGCTGGTTCCAAGAAGCTGAAAGGCAAAGTTTCTCATTTGACAAGAGCTGATGCTGTTGCGTCCCAGCTTGTGGAAGGTACGATTATGCTTTATGGTCATTCAGCCCATGTCTTATTTGATTCTGGTGCTTCTCACTCTTTTATTTCTGAGGATTTCATGGCTTGTATCGAGGAACCGACTTCTGAGTTGTCTTGTGAGTTATTTGTGGAATTGCCTTCTGGAGATTTCATGGTTACTCCTCGGTGTTTGGAAAAATCTCCTGTTTGGATTGATAATCACCAGTTGCCGACGAGATTGTATGCGTTGCAGTTGGCAGATTATGATGTTATTCTGGGAATGGATTGGTTGGAGCATTATGGAGCTGTAGTTGACTGCAGATCGAAGAAAGTCTATTTTCAGCCCCAGGGAAAATCAGCCTTTTATTTTCAAGGTATTCGATCCCGTTCTTCTCGTATGATTATTTCTGCTATTCGAGCCTATAGTTTGCTTAGCGCAGGTTGTCAGGGATTCCTTGCTTCAGTGGTGGCTGTTGAAAAACCACGACGAGATGTTTGTGATATTCCTGTTGTTTGTGAGTTCCCTGATGTGTTTCCTGACGAGTTTCCAGGCTTGCCCCCAGAGCGAGAGATTGAGATGGTGATTGAACTGATTCCAGGTACTGGCCCCTTAGCAAAGCCGCCGTACCGTATGGCTCCAGCTGAATTGAGAGTACAACGTGCACAGCTACTAGAGTTACTGGAGAAAGGTTATATTCGCCCCAGTTTTTCTCCGTGGAGTGCCCCAGTGCTGTTTGTGAAAAAGAAAGATGGAAGCCTGAGACTTTGTATTGATTACAGGCAGCTGAATCAGGTGACTATCAAGAATAAGTATCCGCTCCCCAGGATTGATGATTTGTTTGACCAGTTACAGTCTGCTACTGTCTTTTTGCGGATTGATCTCCGATCTGGCTATTTTCAGTTGCGGATCCGGGAATCTGATGTGGAGAAGACTGTTTTCAGTACTCGTTATGGTCACTTTGAATTTTTAGTCATGCCGTTTGGTTTGACTAATGCCCCAGCAGCTTTCATGGACCTAATGCAGCGTATCTTTCTTCCATTTCTGGACCAGTTTGTGGTGATCTTTGTTGATGATATCTTGATTTATTCTGCCTCCGTTGATGATCATGTGCAGCATTTGAGGATCGTTCTGCAGACTCTAAGAGATCACGAGCTTTATGCGAAGCTCAGTAAATGCGAATTCTGGCTTCGGGAGATTCATTTTCTTGGCCACGTGATTTCTGGTGATGGAGTGGCAGTAGACCCTGCAAAGATTGGTGCCGTTTTGAGTTGGCAGAGACCGAGGACCATCACTGAGATACGAAGTTTTTTAGGATTGGCTGGGTATTACCGCAGATTCATTCAAGATTTTGCGAAGATTGCAGCACCGATGACTAAATTGACACGGAAGGATGTGCCATTTGTCTGGTCGGATCAGTGTGAGGCTAGCTTTGTTGAATTGAAAAGGCTATTGACTTCTTCTCCAGTGTTGACTTTGCCTTCCGACTCGGGTGGTTTTCTTGTTTGTACTGATGCTTCTCGAGTAGGTTTGGGTGCAGTGCTGATGCAACATGGTAAGGTTATCGCATATGCATCTCGGCAATTGAAGCAGCACGAAGGGAATTATCCCACTCATGATCTGGAGCTAGCTGCAGTTATTTTTGCCTTGAAAATCTGGAGACATTATATGTATGGTGAGAAATTTCAGATTCTTACTGATCATCAGAGTTTGCAGTATATTTTCTCTCAGAAAGATCTGAACCTCAGGCAGAGGCGATGGATGGAATTCATGAAGGATTATGACTTTACACTCTCCTATCAGCCAGGTAAAATGAATGTTGTGGCTGATGCTCTAAGTAGGAAAGTACAGGTCAGCCATTTGTTGCTTCACGAATTGAAGTTGTGGGAACAGCTTCCGAGCGAGGCTTTGTGTGTAGAGATTCCTGCCGATCCGAAGATGGCAGTTTGTGCTAGCTTAGTTTTGGGTTCAGCTTTGTATCAACAGATTTTAGAAGCCCAGCAAGCTGATTCTGATTTGGCCCGTGTTATATCAAGATATGATGTGGAACTTGATGACGAGCTGGTTGTCAGTTTCCAGGGCAGATTGTATATTCCCATTGATAATGATTTGAGGAATGAGATTCTGAGTGAAGCCCATGGTTCCCATTTTGCTATTCACCCTGGTGTCACTAAGATGTATCAGAATTTGAAGAAGCAGTTCTGGTGGCCCGGCATGAAGAAGGATGTGGCTATTTTTGTTTCTAAGTGCTTGACTTGTCAGTTAGTTAAAGCCGAACATCAAAAGCCAGGTGGTCTGCTTCAGCCATTAGAGATTCCGATGTGGAAATGGGACCATGTTACTACAGATTTTGTGGTGGGTTTGCCTCGAACTTC
Source organism: Amorphophallus konjac (assembly GCA_022559845.1). Classification (NCBI taxonomy): domain Eukaryota; kingdom Viridiplantae; phylum Streptophyta; class Magnoliopsida; order Alismatales; family Araceae; genus Amorphophallus; species Amorphophallus konjac. The sequence continues at coordinate 4,555,441 of CM040126.1, forward strand.
TCAAGGTTTTGATGGGATCTGGCTGCTTGTGGACAGATTAACAAAAACCGCTAGATTGTCGCCGATTAAAGTTACTTGGAGTGTGCAGAGATTGGCCGAGCTCTATGTGCAGAAGATCGTGCCGCTGCATGGAATTCCTGTTTCACTTGTGTCAGATCGTGACCCACGTTTTACCTCTGGCTTCTGGCATAGTTTCCAGAAAGCTTTGGGCACTGAGTTAGCTTTCAGTTCAGCGTATCACCCACAGTCAGATGGACAGTCAGAGAGAACTATTCAGACTCTGGAGGACATGCTGATATCGTGTTACCTTGATTGGCAAGGTTCGTGGGGTCAGCATTTGCCACTCGTTGAGTTTGCTTATAATAACAGTTTTCACTCCAGTATTGGCATGGCTCGTTATGAAGCGCTGTATGGTCGTCCTTGTCGTACTCCTCTGAATTGGTTTGATGTTGGGGACAGACTGTTGACGGGACCGGACATGGTACGACAGTGTTCTGATGTGGTTCGTCTGATCAGGCAGAGATTGTTGACGGCTCAGAGTCGACAGAAAAGTTATGCAGATCAACGCAGACGTCCACTACAATTTGAACCTGGAGATATGGTGTTTGTTAAAATATCTCCGATGAAAGGTGTTTCCAGGTTTGGGAAGCGTGGAAAGCTTAGTCCGCGGTATGTTGGCCCTTTTCCGATTGTTGAGGCTATTGGTTCAGTGGCTTATCGTTTGCAACTGCCGGCGGCCATGCAAGCTATTCATGATGTGTTCCACGTGTCTCAGTTGAGGAAATATGTGCCTGATGCTTCTCATGTTCTCGATGATTCAGTGTGGCCCGAGGTGACTGCTGATTTGTCCACACCAGAGTTTCCTATCCGAATTGAAGACCGTCGTGAGCAGCGGTTGAGGAATAAGGTTATTCCTCTGGTAAGGGTTGCATGGCAGCGTCACTCTGGTAACGAGTCTACTTGGGAGCGTGAAGATGAGATGCAACAGCTTTTTCCTTTCTTATTCCAGTGAGGTATAGCCTTTTCTCTGTTTCCTCCTTTTCGGTTGTTGAAAATTTCGAGGGTGAAATTTCTGTAAGGAGGGAGGGACTGTAAGGCCCGTGCCTTAATGGATCCTTCGTGGGTATTGTTCTATTAATTGTTCTGGTATTTCCGGCTATTTTCCTGGATTTTTAAGAATTTGTCTGGTATTTTTCCGAATTTATTCGGAGCTGTTTGAGGGTTATTGGAATATTAATAAGATTTTTATATATATAATGATTAAATTATATATATATTAATTTTATTTTTATTTTATTAATCCCTCACCCCCCTCTCCTTTCTTCCCCGTCGATTACTCTCACCCTCGCTCTCTCTCTCCTCTACGCGACCGTCTCCCCCCTTCCTAGGGATCACGGCCGAGACGAGGTCGGATTGAAGCAAGGTTGGCGCCGTTGGATTCCTCGTGTCGAGGCGAACGCGTGGGACGTGGGAGCGTGTTGGAGCTTGAAGGCTCGGCGAGCCTACCTCGGTGCATGCGGGCTTTTCGCGCGTTTCGGCTTGCAAGAGGTAGGGGGATGGAATCCTTACCTCGCTAGGAGCATTTCCTATAGCTCATCCTGTTGATTAGCGCCCCGTAGTGTGCATGTTGCCCATTTGTTCATATTTAGGGTTTTGGCCATATTCTTCGTGTTTGATCGATTTTAGGCGATGCATGTGCTAGATTAGCTGTTAAATTGTGGTATAGCATGCGTGGTTTGGCAGGTTACAGGGTTTTTCGTCGATACCCGGCGTTTTCAGCCGTCCGGGAGGGCTTCGGTTTACAAACCGTACCCGCTCGTAACCCAGGTGGAGTGACGGTCCGGCCAGGAACTGTCACTTGCCTGACGGTCCAAGATGGACACGTCACTTCCCAAATAACGGCCTATCGAGGGGCGTCGTTTGGAGAGTAATGGTGGGAACCCCATCCGTTACTCGATCGTTATTTTCCGTTGGCACGGTGAGGCGGTGAGCCCGGCGGTCTGTCGACCAGCCGTCGCTTCCGAGCGACGCGCCGAGACCGGGGCGTCGCTTCATCTGCTATCGCTTTGGAACGTTGTGTGTTGTTTTGAGCCTCGGGTGAAAGTAACGGCGGAGTTCCCGCGCGTTGCTTGGAAGCAACGCATAGGACCCCCACCGTCACTCTCCCCTTCATGGCCTTTGGGTTTGGTACTCGGGAGGATGTAACGGCGGTGACCTACCGCGCCGCTTGGAAGCGACGCGCAGGGCCCCTACCGTCACATTCCCCCCTGCACCTGTGAGTTGGAACTCGGGAGGGAGTAACGGCTGGAGACCAGCGCGTCACTCTTGATGTAACGCACCAGTCCCTGACCGTCACTTCCAAGTAGCGCGTGGGCCTCTGACCGCCGCTTGCCTGTCAGTTTAGTTATGTTCCCAGCCCATTGCTTATGCATTCCGTTCTATACTCATGCCATAGTTGTATTGTTTTACTATATTGTGGCGTGTTTTATATGCCAATAGAGTAGCTTTTCTTTCCATGCAATGGAGCCACTGTCGTTGCCCTAAGGTCAGTTGAGTACCGACCCGCTTGAGGATGGCGGAGGGGTATGTTTCCCATTCACGGTTTGTAAGCTAGTTCCGTGGGCTCCCAGCCAATGGTAGCGTCCTGCCAAGGGAGAAAACTAGTTAGAGGGCCTGGCTCAGGCTAGAGTCAGTGTGTGCACACGTGGTCGGAGACTGTGGACTGACACCGACGGGTGCCACTCCGACTGGTCACTTGGTTTGGTACTGTTTACGCGCTTAGCTTGTCGCTTCGTCGACTGCGAGTGCTTGAGACGCAGTGTAAGCTGTCAGTGGACGCTTCTGGTTTCTGCTCCAGTGGTTGTCCGTCCTTGTTGTCTGGATTAGTTGCAGCTTATTCTATTTGGTAGTTTTAGTTTCAGACGCTTGCATTTAATTAGTAGTGGCATGTGTTAGCTGTTATACTTGCTTAGATAGAGTTTGCAGCTTTCTTGTGATTGGTTATTCATGCCATTGCCTGTGTATTTATTTAAATGCATGCTTTAACTGCTGTCCTTTATGCATGTCTGCTTGTTTAGTACGAGGTAGGGATCCGCGTGACCCCTACTGAGTCTGGCTGTGACTCACCCTTCTCCTTTCAGGTGAGCCGCGCCCGCCGTCTCCCGGAGTGTAGTGTGCTATTTCGGGACCGTTCCTAGCTGCCAGCTGTGCACGAGCTGCCTTTTTGAGGCTTGTGTAGTGCCTGCCGGGGTATGCCCCGTGTAGTTGTTCTTTTGTGGACTAGTACTTTGTGATTCTGGACTAGTTATATATATATCACTCTGGTTATTTTAAATTGCTTCCGCACTTGTGTTTAAATCTTAATACTTAATTGTATTGCGCGCCCCAATTCGCAACTAATTATGTATATTCCTCAGCTAACCCCCACTAACCCTTCAGGGGCCTCATCAGCCTCTTGGGTGGCCTCCCCAGTTCTTGGTATCGGTGTATCGATGTTATCGGTATATCGGTATCCTGAACTCTGGGTCGTCACAGGTGGAGTTGAAAATACCATACACAGAATAAGTTATGATGGAATGGGTGGCCCTAAACATGAATGAGACTTCAATTTTGGCACGGTAGTACAAATGACTTTAATCATACGTGAGAGAAGGCGTAAAAATAATTATTATCATAAAACTGATGGAAAGGAGCAAGAATAGAGGAGAGGATGGAAATTGGCCTGATTTGACACCTTGTAAAAATATTTTCTACTGAAGAATTTATGATGAATAGAGCGACTCAAATCCTCATTGGGTCATAAACTCTCTCACGGTCACGCGGGTTACACTTATTACACTCTATCAAAGTGAGTGAAAATAAATGAATGGGGGTGAAAATAACAAAGGATCGGCGGGGTTCAAAATACTATACACAGAAAAAGTTATGATGGAATGGGTGGCCCTAAATATGAATGGGACTTCAATTTTAGCACGGTAGCACAAATGACTTTAATCATAGGGGAGAGAAGGCGTAAGAATAATTATTATCATAAAACTGATGGAAAGGAGCAACAATAGAGTAGAGGAGGCTCGATTTGACACATTTTAAAAATATTTTCTATTAAAAAATTTAAGATGAATAGAGCGACTCAAATCTTCACTGGGTCATAAACTCTCTCACGGTCACGCGGGTCACCTTTATTATACCCCATCGAAGGGAGTGAGAATAAATGAAGGGGGATGAAAATAACAATGGAACGGAGATGTTGAAACTACTATACATAGAAGAAGTTATGATAGAATGTGTAGCGACCTGGATTCCGGATACCCGGTGTACCCGGTAGGACTACCGAATACACATGATACCGCTTGGAACCCGCGAGGCCTCCCAAGAGCGGGAAAGCTCCGAAGGGAAAAAGGCATGTGTAGATTACATTGAGGCCACAGAGATATAATAGAAGCAATTAAATTTCATTAGATCGGTTTGCTAAAGTTGCAGAAATATAATTACTTTTTAATTAACAGTTTATATTAACAATTATACACCACCAGAGTCAGTCTAAAGCTAAAGACAACAAGTCTAGCACAGTATAGTCGACAAAAAAGAAAGATGTACCGAGAAGTCGGGAGAAGCCCGACGCAGGTACCAGCTGGCCACAACAGCACGCTACGAGCACGCGCACTAGGAACCACGCGGAAGCAGAACGAACGACGTCACCCCACCTGAAAAATAGGGGTGAGCCTCGTGTCACTGGCTCAGTAGGGGTCACGTGGATCCCCACGGAAAAACACGCAGTAACACGTAACAACAACAACAAAATAGCAGGTGTAGTAAAGCAGGAAAATTACACTACAAAGCTGTAAAACTACGCTACAAGCAGTAGTAAACAGACGGGAAGTAGGAGTAGGGAACAAGTAAGGAAGGGGAAGAACCCGCGCCAGATAAAGCGGCGGCCAAACTAACCTCGACACCCCAAACTACTCCAAGCAGCGACAGAAGGGCGACTCTGATCTAACAAAGTCAGAAGTTACCGATCTACCGACCCAACACCAGGTCTAAGACGAAGACCTGCAAGAACAGACAAAAGGCCTATAAAAGACCCACACAGACGACCGACAGACTCGACAACACGCACGATCAGAACATCATGCACACTGCCCCACGCACGACCAGAACATCATGCACACTGCCCCACGCACGACTAGAACATCATGCATGTGACAGGACACTGACCTCGGGTGCAGCCACGGAAAGGCCAACCCGGAAAGGTCACGACGCGCAAGAAACGCGAAGAGCAGTGGAGAGCCACGCGTCACAGACGGACGCACTTCCCCACCAGAGCAACGGCCAGCTGCGTCCACAGACGTCTTATGCTGCGCCACAGGTGTCTCGCCTACAATACCGCCGAAGCCACGGTAGAGTCGCAGACACCCGTACAAAACCAAATAGCATCAAGTAACCAGTTAGGGTCACGCCTGTCGATGCATGTCCTCAGCCGCTGACCACGTGTGCACACACTGGCTCTAGCCTAAGCTAGGTACTCCAGCTAGTTTTCTCCCTCGATAGGACGCTACCGTTGACTGGGAGCCCACGGAACTAGCTTACAAACCGTGCCTCAGGAACACCCCTCCGCCATCACCAGGCGGGTGGGCACTCAAAGGCCTGGGGCAAAAACAATCGGAGGCGTACAAAACACAAACTCCGAGCACAAGTGGTAGAGTATTGACAGGCAGACACGCTGTCACACGTACTATGAAGCACCACCGGTAGTACGGCAACTGCCAACAGACTCAGGACTAGGCAACTAGACCTACCACGCAACGATCCTGAGTCGAACGACTCAAAGGCAAGATCGTCACAGATAGCGGAACAAGCCGCCAATCGGTCTAATTCTAAGCCACGAGAAATGACACTCCGCAGGAAACGACTCATGGAGACCCGAGGGAACACCGAAGACCCTCAGACACGCATGGACACACGGACCGAGGTAACAACACCTCGAGGCATCTAGAGCCAACGTCTTGGACTGGACGAAACCGCCAAGACACCCACATACAAGGTCACCCGTCAACCGCTGGGTCACCGCGGGTTGACCGAAACCCGACCAAAGATACACACAAGAGTAGGATAGAGAATCCTACCACAAGAAAGAAGACTTCTGGCTACCTTACAACGTAGTCCTAGCCCTCATAGGACGTCAGGAGACATCCACGGGACAACGGGCAGACCACAAGGACAAGTCAAGACAAGCAGAAACCAAAACTACGGCAATCGGGGCAGAAGGATTGTAACGCACCACCCCTAGACCGTTACACGAACGTGACGGTCTAGCTCAGGTCGTTACACTCCAACCGTGACGGTCCAACACAGACGCGTCACACACACGTGACGGTCACAGGGGAGCCATCACACACACCACCCTAACCGACACCTAGAACACAGAAGGCACGTAACGGCCTACACCAGGCGCGTTACACCGCTCTGACGCGCCCGACCTGGGCCGTCAGGGCCAACAGACTACAAACACACAACGAAACTCGAGGCACGTAACGCACGAGACCAAGCGCGTTACACCGGCCTAACGCAGCAACACAGGCGTGTCAGGGCCAACAGAGCTCAAGCCAAAACAACACTCGAACCACGTAACGCATGAGACCAAGGGCGTTACACCGGCCTAACGCTCCAAGACAGACGCGTCAGGGCCAACAGGCTCAAGTCAAGAAAACACTGGCCGACAGGCACGTAACGGTCCATCTCGGAAGCGTTACAGACACCTAACGCACAAGGGCAGGGCCGTTAGAACCAACGACACAACACCCACTCAGCCAGAACAGCATGCAACGGCCTGGGCCAGGAGCGTTAGGACGCTGTGACGCACGGGGACACCACCGTTACACAAACTGACTCACGGTCAAACACAAAGTCAAACAGAACGTAATGGCCTACACCGGGCACGTTACACCCACCTGACGCACAGGGGCAGGCGCGTCAGGGGAACCAACTTAACCAAAGCACTAAATGACAAGATAGGCGTAACGCGTCTCACGGGACGCGTCAGAGGGCTGTGATGCGCCACTCCTGGGCCGTGACACCCTCAAAACCACCAAGAACTAAAAATCACCCAGACGCTGTGACGGTCTGTCGTGGGGCCGTTAGGGATTGTGACGGTCCCTGGAACGACTGCCACACCAATCACGGCGGGAAAACAGTGGATTGGCCAAATCGGCCCGTTCCATGCCCCATTCACGCCGAAGCGCAGGGGAAACAACCCCCGACGATGAAAAACTACATAAGGAGGCTAAAAAGCCCACATGCACAGGTTAAAACGCTAGATCGGGGTGATTTAACAAATCGACCCTAAAAGAGTCAACGAGGTTCCCGGGCTCCTACCGGCCTCGAATGACCACCGATCAACACAAAACTAGCAAGAATGGGATCCAGACATCCCAACGGTCAGTTCAACACTAACCGAGCTACAAATGGTTGCCGTTCTCCGGCGAACCCTACAAAACCCGAAAATCACGGTTTAGGCTAAACAAGCCCAAACTTGGCCGTTTCCGCGCCAAACGATGTGCAAGGGCAGGGAAAATGGAGAGGAGGAAGTGAGGAACCATCACCCTACCTCCACCGAAGAAACCGTGCCCCGAAGGGACTAAACCGCGCCGAAAACCACGCCGCGAGCTCAAACGTCGGCTTTGAATCCACCTCGGGATCGCGCCAAAACCATTCCAACCTCGCCCCGTCGCGCACCCAGTCAACTCCACAGCATCCCCAACACGTGCCTCTAGGTACCCCGTCTGCAGTCGGAGCCGAGGAGGCTCGAGAAAAGAGAAACGAAGAGAGAGAGACGGCAGCGGCGAATGAGAAGGAGGAGAGAGGAAAAGGAAAGAAAAAGGAAAAGAAATTAGGAATTTTTCTAATTTCTGAAAAATTCGATTTCTGGCCCTATCTCCGAAAAATACAAAAAAATAGTCGAAACGACCGGCTCGGAGAGTACATCGTCGCTGTAGCATCAACGAGTCGAGGAACTGACAAGTAAACTCACCGTAGGGTTCCGTAACTAGTACGAGAGAAAAACCCACACGGATCGTAAAACTCAACTTGGAAGCCACCAAAGCGAACCGTAGCTCACCGAAACTAAACCGAAAGATCCAACAAAGATCCCACAAGACTTACCAAGGATCCAGGGCATTGCATCCTCCCCTCCTTAAGAAATTTCGCCCTCGAAATTAAGGACTAGCAAAGGAGAAGCAGGGAAGAACAACCCAACAGTACAACCACGAAAACAACACAAATCTCGAGGAACACAGCTCTGAGGAACACCATCAGACCACAATCACTGGCACACGCTCTGGATCGAGCACGACACAAGTGAACACAAGTCTGACACCCCCGAAACAAGGGCAACGTCGCTTACGTCTCACCAGGGAAAGAGACACGACTGCCACAACAACAAACAACCGATCGAGAAACACATCGGCAGCACGGCAAGCGGCAGCTTACACGAGGAGACACAATCCTATCAGCTGACAGCTCAACCACATCATCAGCTCTGGTGCCAAAGGCAGCAGGGAACACCTAGCACACAGGACACCAACGACAACACTGGACCACAAACACAATCAAGTCAGTCCTCACTCAGATATTACATCTGATCGAGTCGCAAGCTAATTCTAGGAAAGAAGAGTACAACCAAGCTAACCGACAAGACTTGGTCCACACAGAGACATAAAATCATAGAGAAACAGCACTCACAGAAACAACACAGCGGCAGCACCTGTAGGATTCTGGCTCCGCACAACACACAGGGCCACGGAACACTACTGCAAGCAGGGTCACAACAAGGCACAAGAACATCTGAGCACACGACCACAAGGGATGGGTCACGCATCAGATTGCTCACCAAGGAAAGACCCACGACAACGAGAAACGACAACAACCTCGGGGAACGCAACTCAAGGACTACAAACATGCCTCGAGAGCACAACACCCAAGAAAAGAGATGCAGAGTAGAGGGTACTCAATCAGCAAAGGATGCCAACAAATTCCCCAATACTCGCAAATGCTAATGCCAACAGCAGAAAATCACCAGCAACAGCACGGCAACAACAATGTCAAGGCACAAGAAGTCAAGATGAAGTTACATCGAGAAGAAGTAAACCTCTCGATCAGTGGGTAGCCAACCCACACGCTTCTGCTGCACTCTCAACAATGCGCACAGGCAACAGAACAACCTCGATAGTCGCACCTCAGCACACACCAGGCGCCATCGCAATCAACAAAGATCACAATTAACACGCCACGAGTACCGATCTCACGAACAACCGATCACAAGGAGCCTAAGTGCAACAGGAGAAGAGCACCAGCTTCAGCACAAAGCACAAGGAAAGCATCAATCTCAGCTTACCTTCACGTCCCGAAAACGATAAATGAGCCTTCACGATACATCGGCCGCTGGACACGGCACGACAATACGGTACACAACAGCTCTTAACACCATCATGGAGTCCAAAGCCAAGCAACCGTATAGCAGAGAGCATATCATGCTCAAAACAAAGCTGTCCACACTTAAGCAGACATAGGACAAAGGTATCACTAAGATAGCAATTCCAAGGTAAACCTCGAAAAGATTCCACCAGAAGGGACGAGAAGCAGGAAGCTCAATCACAAAAGCTCACCAGGAAGGGAAAATCCTAACTTGCCTGAGCAACTTCTCCAACACGGAATCTAATCGAGCACTTCAACAGAAGTGAAACACATCAGGAGCTGAACAGACTCAAGCCGAGACGACCAAGACAACGTGAGAACGTGTACGGTCATCAAACCAAGGCTAAAGGTCAACAGTAACTTGAACAACACACGGAGAAAACCTCGAACAACGTACTGTAGATTCAAGCCTTTCGACGAACACTGCCAAGTACAACATGATCGAAACAAACACAACGATGAAAAGGAACACCTCATCACATCCTGACGAGAGCAGAACCATCTCGTACAGTGCCAGAATAGCACGCACAAGACAACATACGAAGAAAATAACACGATAAAGAAATCGCAAACCGAAACTAGCTGAAGACTGTACTGGACTCTCACGACTCTGGATACAGTATATCTCGGATTTCCATGTACTTCACACAACAATGCTCCGATAGCTCAGAAAAGAACTCCGAACATCTCAGAACACTGCTATGATACCAAGCTGTAGCAACCCGGATTCCGGATACCCGGTGTACCCGGTAGGACTACCGAATACACGTGATACTGCTTGGAACCCGCGAGGCCTCCCAATAGCAGGAAAGCTCCGAAGGGAAAAAGGCATGTGTAGAGTACATTGAAGCCACAGAGATATAACAGAAGGGAAAAAGGCATGTGTAGAGTACAAGTAGCAGAAATAAAATTACTTTTTAATTAACAGTTTAATTTAACAATTATACACCACCAGAGTCAGTCTAAAGTTAAAGACAACAAGTCTAGCATAGTACAGTCGACAGAAAAGAAAGGCGTACCGAGAAGTCGGGGGAAGCTCGACGCAGGTACCAGCTGGCCACAACAGCACGCTACGAGCACGCGCACCAGGAACCACGCGGAAGCAGAACGAATGACGTCACCCCACCTGAAAAGCAGGGGTGAGCCTCGTGTCACTGGCTTAGTAGGAGTCACGCGGATCCCCACTGAAAAACACGCAGTAACACGTAACAACAACAACAAAACAGCAGGTGTAGTAAAGCAGGAAAATTACACTACAAAGCTGTAAAACTACGCTACAAGCAGTAGTAAACAGATGGGAAGTAGGAGTAGGGAACAAGCAAGGAAGGGGAAGAACCCGCGCCAGACAAGCGGCGGCCAAACTAACCTCGGCACCCCAAACTACTCCAAGCAGCGACAGAAGGGCGACTCTGATCTAACAAAGTCAGAAGTTACCGATCTGCCGACCCAACACCAGGTCTAAGATGAAGACCTTTCAAGAATAGACAAAAGGCCTATAAAAGTCCCACACAGCTGACCGACAGACTCGACAACACGCACGATCAAAACATCGTGCACACTTCCCCACGCACGACCAGAACATCATGCACACTGCCCCACGCATGACCAGAACATCATGCATGTGACAGGACACTGACCTCAGGTGCAGCCACGGAAAGGCCAACCCGGAAAGGTCACGACGTGCAAGAAACGCGAAGAGCAGTGGAGAGCCACACGTCACAGACGGATGCACCTCCCCACCAGAGCAACGGCCAGCTGCGTCCACAGACGTCTTATGCTGCGCCACAGGTGTCTCGCCTACAATACCGTCGAAGCCACGGTAGAGTCGCAGACACCCGTACAAAACCAAACAGCATCAAGTAACCAGTCAGGGTCACGCCCGTCGACGCATGTCCTCAGCCCCTGACCACGTGTGCACACACTAGCTCTAGCCTAAGCTAGGTACTCCAGCTAGTTTTCTCCCTCGGTAGGACGCTACCGTTGGCTGGGAGCCCACGGAACTAGCTTACAAACCGTGCCTCGGGAACACCCCTCCGCCATCACCAGGCGGGTCGGCACTCAAAGGCCTGGGAAAAAACAATCAGAGGCGTACAAAACATAAAACTCCGAGCACAAGTGCTGGAGTACTGACAGGCAGACACGCTGTCATACGTACTACGAAGCACCACCGGCAGTACGACAACTGTCAATAGACTCAGGACTAGGCAACTAGACCTACCACGCAACGATCCTGAGTCGAACGACTCAAAGGCAAGATCGTCACAGACAGCAGAACAAGCCGCCAATCGGTCTAATTCTAAGCCACGAGAAACGACACTCCGCAGGAAACGACTCACGGAGACCCGAGGGAACACCGAAGACCCTCAGACATGCCTGGACACATGGACCGAGGTAACAACAATTTCGAGGCATCCAGCGCCAGCGTCTCGGACTGGACGAAACCGCCAAGACACCCACATACAAGGTCGCCCGTCAACCGTTGGGTCACCTCGGGTTTACCGAACCCGACCAAAGATACACACAAGAGTAGGATAGAGAATCCTACCACAAGCAAGAAGACTCCTGGCTACCTTACAACGTAGTCCTAGCCCTCATAGGACGTCAGGAGACATCCACGGGACAACGGGCAGACCACAAGGACAAGCCAAGACAAGCAGAAACCAAAACGACGGCAATCGGGGCAGAAGGATTGTAACGCACCACCCCTAGACCGTTACACGAACGTGACGGTCTAGCTCAGGCCGTTACACTCCAACCATGACGGTCCAACACAGACGCGTCACACACACGTGACGGTCACAGGCGAGCCGTCACACACACCGCCTTAACCGACACCTAGAACACAGAAGGCACGTAACGGCCTACACCAGGCGCGTTACACCGCTCTGACGCGCCCGACCCGGGCCGTCAGGGCCAACAGACCGCAAACACACAAGGAAACTCGAGGCATGTAACGCACGAGACCAAGCGCATTACACCGGCCTAACGCAGCAACACAGGCGCGTCAGGGCCAACAGACCTCAAGCCAAAACAACACTCGAACCACGTAACGCACGAGACCAAGGGCGTTACACCGGCCTAACGCTCCAAGACAGACGCGTCAGGGCCAACAGGCTCAAGTCAAGAAAACACTGGCCGACAGGCACGTAACAGTCCATCTCGGACGCGTTACAGACACCTAACGCACAAGGGCAGGGCCGTTAGAACCAACGACACAACACCCACTCAGCCAGAACAGCATGTAACGACCTGGGGCAGGCGCGTTATGACGCTGTGACGCACGGGGACACCACCGTTACACAAACCGACTCACGGTTAAACACAAAGTCAAATAGAACGTAACGGCGTACACCGGGCGCGTTACACCCACCGGACGCACAGGGGCAGGCGCGTCAGGGGAACCGACTTAACCAAAGCACTAAACGACAAGATAGGCGTAACGCGTCTCACGGGACACATCAGAGGGCTGTGACGCGCCACTCCTGGGCCGTCACACCCTCAAAACCACCAAGAACTAAAAATCACCCAGACGCTGTGACGGTCTGTCGTGGGGCCGTCATGGACTGTGACGGTCCCTGGAACGACCGCCACACTAGTCACGGCGGGAAAACATAGGGTTGGCCAAATAGGCCCGTTCCATGCCCCATTCACGCCGAAGCGCAGGGGAAACAACCCTTGACGATGAAAAACTACACAAGGAGGCTAAAAAGCCCACATGCACGGGTTAAAACGCTAGATCGGGGTGATTTTAACAAATCGACCTTAAAAGAGTCAACGAGGTTCCCGGGCTCCTACCGGCCTCGAATGACCACCGATCAACACAAAATTAGCAAGAATGGGATCCAGACATCCCAATGGTCAGTTCAACACTAACCGAGCTACAAATGGTTGCCGTTCTCCGGCGAACCCTACAAAACCCGAAAATCACGGTTTAGGCTAAACAAGCCCAAACTTGGCCGTTTCCGCGCCAAACGATGTGCAAGGGCAGAAAAACGGAGAGGAGGAAGTGAGGAACCATCACCCTACCTCCACCGAAGAAACCGTGCCCCGAAGGGACTAAACCACGCCGAAAACCACGCCGCGAGCTCAAACGTCGGCTTTGAATCCACCGTTCGGGATCGCGCCAAAACCATTCCAACCTCGCCCCGTCGCGCACCCAGTCAACTCCACAGCATCCCCAACACGTGCCTCTAGGTACCCCGTCTGCAGTCGGAGCTGAGGAGGCTCGAGAGGAGAGAAACGAAGAGAGAGAGACGGCAGCGACGAATGAGAAGGAGGAGAGAGGAAAAGGAAAGAAAAAGGAAAAGAGATTAGGAATTTTCTTAATTTCTAGAAAATCTGATTTCTGGCCCTATCTCCAAAAAATACGCAAAAATAGTTGAAACGATCGGCTCGGAGAGTACATCGTCGCTGTAGCATCCACGAGTCGAGGAACTGACAAGTAAACTCACCGTAGGGTTCCGTAACTAGTATGAGAGAAAAACTCACACGGATCGTAAAACTCAACACGGAAGCCATCAAAGCGAACCGAAGCTCACCGAAACCAAATCGAAAGATCCAACAAAGATCCCACAAGACCCACCAAGGATCCAGGGCATTACAAAATGGGTGACCTTAAATATGAATGGGACTTCAACTTTGGCACGGTAGCACAAATGACTTTAATCATACGTGAGAGAAGGCGTACGAATAATTATTATCATAAAACTGATTGAAAGGAGGAAGAATAGAGGAGAGGATGGAAATAGACACGATTTGACATATTTTAAAAATATTTTCTACTCAAGAATTTATGATGAATAGAGCGACTGAAAATCTCACTAGGTCATAAACTCTCTCACGGTCACGCGGGTTACCCTTATTATACCCTATCGAAGGGAGTGAGAATAAATGAATGGGGGTAAAAATAGGCCCGATTTGACATATTTTAAAAATATTTTCTACTGAAGAATTTATGATGAATAGAGTGACTCAAAATCTCACTGGGTCATAAACTCTCTCACGTTCACGCAGGTTACCCTTATTATACCCTATCGAAGGGAGTGAGAATAAATGAAGGGGGGTGAAAATAACAAAGGATCGGCAGAGTTGAAAATACTATACATAGAAGAAGTTATGATGGAATGGGTGACCCTAAACATGAATGGTACTTCAATTTTGACACGGTAGCACAAATGACTTTAATCATAAGTGAGAGAAGACGTAAGAATAATTATTATCATAAAATTGATGAAAATGAGCAAGAATAGAGGAGAGGATGGAAATAGGCTCGATTTAACATATTTTAAAAGTATTTTGTACTGAATGAAATTATGATGATTAGCGCGACTCAAAACCTCACGAGGTCATAAACTCTCTCATGGTCACGCGAGTTACCCTTATTATACCCTTTTGAAGGGAGTGCGAATAAATGAAGGGGGAGTGAAAATAACAAAGGATCGGTGGGGATGAAAATACTATACACAGAAGAAGTTATGATGAAATGGGTGGCCGTAAATATGAATGGGACTTCAATTTTGGCACGGTAGCATAAATGACTTTAATCATACGCGAGAGAAGGCGTAAGAATAATTATTATCATAAAACTCAAGGAAATGAGCAAGAATAGAGGAGAGGATGGAAATAGACCCGATTTGACACCTTTTAGAAATATCTTCTACTGAAGAATTTATGATGAGTAGAATGACTCAAAATCTCACCGGGTCATAAACTATCTCACGGTCACGCGGGTTACCCTTATTATACTCTATCGAAGAGAGTGAGAATAAATGAATGGGAGTGAAAATAACAAAGGATCGACGGGGTTAAAAATATTATACACAGAAGAAGCTATGATGGAATGGGTGGCCCTAAATATGAATGTGACTGCAATTTTAGTACGGTAGCACAAATGACTTTAATCATACGTGAGAGATGGCGTAAGAATAATTATTATCATAAAACGGATGGAAATAAGCAAGAATAGAGGAGAGGATGGAAATAGGCCAGATTTGACACATTTTATAAATATTTTCTATTGAAGAATTTATGATGAATAGAGCGACTCAAAATCTCACTGGGTCATTAACTCCCTCACGGTCACACGGGTTACCCTTATTATACCCTATCGAAGGGAGTGAGAATAAATGAAGGGGGGTGAAAATAACGAAGGATCAGCGAGGTTGAAAATACTATACACAGAAGAAGTTATGATAGAATGGGTGGCCCTAAACATGAATGGGACTTCATTTTTGACACGGTAGCACAAATGACTTGTTGGGTCCCGTAGTGCAGGAACACGGATCTAGAGGGGGGGTGAATAGATCCTACTACTAAAAACTATGACCGATTAAAAACATAAACAAGCCCACATCGGAATTAACAACCTTGACGAGATTGAAGATTACACTCAAGCAAGATGATTGAATTCTCTCAATCTCACCGTTCACACACGATTAGGATAAACACATTAAGCTATTAAACATAATAAGGTAAACCACAATGCAAACCATAGGACACTGAGATTTTTAAGGTGGTTTGGGACCACGACGGGCTCCCTACGTCCACCCCTCACCAAACCCGGTGAGACTTCACTCGGGAGAAAATCCCCAACACAGAGACGACGCTCCAAACACACACGGATACGGAGACGAAGTCTCCCACACGATCCGACGACCGGATCACAACACACACACACACACACACACACACACACACACACACACACACACACACACACACACACACACACACACACACACACACACACACACACACACACACACGCTGCAACAATCGCAGCACAATGACACAAACACGATCGCACGAAGGCGATCAAACACGACCGTATACACAAACGGTCACACATACAAATATCTCTAATGTTCAGAAAATAAACACAAATATTCAAGCATGCTCAAACCTAAAATACAGATCATAGAACATATCACAAAGAACTGATAGAAGACATAGAAGTGATCCCCCTTTGTTCTTCACGGCCGGTTGATGATATTCCTTGAACCACGAGTTGGAGAGAAGCCGGATGAAGACGTTTCTTGCGTCCTCTTGATCCTCTGTTCGATCCGCACCTTTTCTTCTTCTTCCACGATCTCCAGATCTTCACGGAAGCAGATGATCTCCTCCTTGCAAGAGCTCCACCACGTTCTCCCCTTTTCTTCACCTATACGAATGAACAAATGTGTATTAGGGTTAATCACTACTAAAATTCGGAGCAACACATTGATATATATAGGA
Source organism: Amorphophallus konjac (assembly GCA_022559845.1). Classification (NCBI taxonomy): domain Eukaryota; kingdom Viridiplantae; phylum Streptophyta; class Magnoliopsida; order Alismatales; family Araceae; genus Amorphophallus; species Amorphophallus konjac. The sequence continues at coordinate 4,572,142 of CM040126.1, forward strand.
GACATACCAAATGACCCATATACCTCTTCTAAAATGAGTTTAAAACACCCTAACATGATTAGGAACCATTAGGGTATATTTTAGAATGGTTTAATAGGGTTTTCAATAAGTTTAAAATATTTTCGTAAGTCCCGTCCGGAAGGGGTCGACCCTTGGGATCGACCCTCGGGCAACAGGTTGCTGGAAAACACAAAACATCACCTTCTGTTACAGGGGTCGACCCCTGGGGTCGACCCTCGGCAACCAGGTTGCTGTCGGGGCCAAAAAATGAGCCAAGATTACAGGGGTCGACCCCATGGGTCGACCCTTGCATTGGGGGTCGACCCTTGGGGTCGACCCTTTTAGGTAGGGTACACAAAAATAGCTCTGCGCGCTTCGACGGCAGGAATTAATTCTCCTAGCTCCAAACTCCGATCGAAGCGAGACTGGAAGCGTTGGAAAGAGGACTCCCAGAGATACAACATAAAATTTTTAGAGGGGAGATCCAAAGGTTGGAATGAAAATGGTGAAGACTGTAAGATAGTTTGAGTTTGAAAAATAACTAAAACCTCCATCAAACCAAAGGGAAACAATTGATTAAATGTTACCATAATCCCATGAAGATCAACAATGATTTTGCATCCTGAAAAACATGATAAACCAAGAGGTTAGTTGAGAATCAAACTCATGAATCAAGCATTAACAATCTCTACAAGGGAGCTCAACATTCAAACACAAGGCGACCAAATCTTCAACAATAAAATGCTTCATCACACAAGTGTTAACAAGTATGTCAAATACAAAGCATGCATAATTATCATGGAACCACATTCATTCAAATGGCATTCTTATTGACAAAAACTAATATTCATGAAGCCTTATTTTCACAAGGAACATTGTCTTCACATGCATCTCACACATCAGTATATACCAATCATGCAAACATGTTTTCTCATGAATTCTCTTGAGTACAGGGCATGTGCATTCTTCCAAGTATGTTTCACAAATTCATGCACACATTGAAATCATAATAACTCTATGAATGATATGTCACTATCAGTCAATTAGAAATGTGTGTTCAGTGAACACAATCTCATAGATTAAGACCAAAAAGAAGTCATCTCCAGAAAAGTCATCTTCATGCAATTCTTTCATACAGAAGTCATTAACTCAAGCTTTTAGAGCAAAGTACACATGACCAATCATTCATCCAATGCATGAGCAATATGGAACCAACTTTCATGAAGTCTTGTATGAATATTTCAAGCCCAAAAATATTATGAAGAAAATACATGAAAATATCCAACCAAGACGTTGAAAGCTATTAGATGAAATGAATGAAATGTAGAAGAATCATTGCAATGCAATGAGAGAGGCAACCCCCTTTTTTCAATAAGATCTTCATTGACGCACTCCTTTGAGTTCCAAACATGAAGTATGGATTTTGATCATGTAAATCAAAATATTCAAGGCATGAGATCCTTAAATACAAATCATTCATATAACTTTCAAACATGAACAGAGTTAACTCCCTTTAAGAAGAAGAGCTTCATTGATGGACTCCTTAAGATTCCAAGTATGAGCCATGAAGTTGTATTCCTACAAACCAACATAAATATAACCAAGTGTTCACATGACTGTCAAGAGTGAACATTAACTCCATCAACTCATCAACTCAAGATATAACACATGTTGTTCAATGAACCACATACACACACAAACACAATCGTTTTGATATCATTGAAACCAAACACAAACTAGGGGATGCAACAATCTCTCCCTTTTTGATGATGACAAAACGATGTGTGTGATAATACAGATTTTGTAAACATGGGCAAACATTGAGCATACACCAATTCTTCCACGCTCCCCAAGACAACAACAAGTATAAGGCATTGAGCAGTGAGCACACACATTAAACATACACCAATTCTTCCATGCTCCCCAAGACAACAACAAGTATAAGGCATTGAGTATTGAGCACACACATTAAACATTCTCCCCATTTTTGTCATCTACAAAAAGATAGAGGGTATGTGACATAAAATGAACATGAGAGGCCAAAGGATAAGTTTCCAATTTAAATGCCAATTGATGTTAAGTAGGGGCTCAACCATATGAAACCAAGTGTTGATCAAGGTAGAGGCACAAACATAGACAATGTCAATTCTCGAAGAGAGAGAGCCTCAAAGAGAGCATTTGTTGATCATGATACCATTTGTTGGTTGAACTCATTTTGGCATTTATGTAACATGAAGTGTTCAGAATATGTATTTCAGAATGAACGGTGCCAATTGTTGAAAAGTATGGATTTGATCAAGATGATATCATGAATGACCTATATGCATGCTGAAAATGTCAAATATGTAAATATGCAAATTAGCACTAAATATGCACTATGTGAATGCTAATCATGTAAGTTATGAAGCGATGCACAAGATGACTGATATCCTTCAAATGTAAGGTTTATGCTCAGAATTAGACTCAGGGGGAATGCATGAACATGCAAGCACATAAGCACAATCGTCATGCACACAAATATTACATATAGTAACTCCCCCTTAAAGAGACACGGGTTAAGAAAAGAGCACGTGATTCAAATTCAAGAGTATAAGACATGAAGCATAACTAAGAGGTTTTGTGCATACACAACTAGGAGTACTACATAAACCATGAATGTAGGCAAATTCATAAAATACATATATCACAGAAATACCCATGTGAAATGTGAGGCAATGACTAATGAGCTTCAAAACATATGGATTTTTAGATTTTCTAAAGAACACTAGAAGGTAATCTTCTCTCTACACTTTCACTTTAGATTCTCGACTATCGGTAGCTTCGCACAACCCCTATTTAGTTTCTTTTAAAAGACTTCACCTTTCGGCGCGAGTTTCCTCATGTGTCGCAATGGGGATTCCCGGCTACTTGGATTCGTAACACATATGGATTTTTATTTCTCCTTTTGACACGAGTTTCCTCCTTTGTTTCAGGGGGGATTCCCGGTTACTCGGATCCACATTCCACTTATTGAATTTTTGTGGGGTAGGTAGCTTTTTCCTTACGATTACTCTTTAATATCCATGTAGAGATTCAAGTTCCCTTTAGAGTGTTGAAAAGAATTTCTTAAATCCTTATCAATGAAATTCATTAAATTCATTATGTGCAAGAGTGTGAGGGTAAATTTTTGTTTTGCATGTATAAAATAAATTTGACAAGACACGGTTATGACTCCCCCTAAATATATGCACGGTCGAAATAAATCCTCCCCCTTAATATATGACATGTATCACATATGAATAAAATCTCTGCATTGTTATTTATCAAGGAGGTGAGGTCTTAGAATTTTTCAAGAAAGATTTTATAAGATAAATACATACACGCATGCAAGGATTTATGGAAGCATTGATGCAAGTATTCATGAGTCAAGATATGCGATTATCATGAAATATATGCATATGCTCTATATGCATGAATATGCAATATACATCTTTTTGTCATTTTATATGCATAGTATATGAATGATATGCAAAGATGTCAATGCATTCTTTTTATGCAAGTTTTCAATTTTTTGTAATGACTTGAGCATATAAGAAAAGCATGAACCAGGTGAATGCATGAGATGGATTTTCAATTTTTCAAAATGAGGTTCGGTCAAAATCTCATCATGAAAAGCCATGTCCCTTAGAACCCAAATGTTCAACCATGATCATTCAAAGATAATATTTCATGAGACATAAGCTTCAGTTTGAACATGATACGCCCTGCATGTGTGAATATGTAAATAACTGAGTTTCCAACAAATTTCACACAAAATTTAGCAAATGAGCAAGATAAGTGTTTGAACAACTATTATGAAGAGTAGATTTCTGAACATGTCAAACAACTTATCAATTTGGCGAATCAATCACATATGATCAATGAGCTTTAAACTGAGCCATGGTCAACATTCAATATCAATTGTTGCATTTGATCGAGCAAGTCCATAGTTCAGAGAATTTTACCTTATGAAACAAGAGAGTTTTTCATATTCAATTTGAAAGCTATTCAAATCAAAGGCAAATTGATTTCATTCACAACACAAGGTTCCTTATAAGCCATATAATTTAACTTTTGAATTTTGGTACTAGGCGGAGAACATAAGTCCGAAGACCACCATCACGCTTAGTGAAAGTATCCAGTTGAACGTAGTCCAACCTTCTCTAACCACCATTTGATATACCAAATATTCATCCATTGAAGATATATGTGGCTTGTGAAGAAATTAGAGCATAACATGAGAACACACTAAAATATCATCCCAAGTCATCAAAACCATCAAATTTGACAATGAAAGAGCAAAGTTGGGATTTTACCAAGTGAGTGTGCCTTGTTCCTTTTTATTGGAACCCCTTTCATTCTTTATTTATCTCAAGGCACATTTGCATCAAAGCCAATTCATTCAACGGATTTGGGCACCCAAGCCTTTTTGGGTCCCTTGATGTTAGTAGCATTGCCACCAAACACTTTCTTCTTTTTCGTTGCCACAATATCATCATTCTTCATGATCCTGCAATCCTCAATGACATGTCCATGGTTTCCACAATAAAGGCATTGAGGAAAAATAGTTTTACCAAAAGGTTTCCTTTTAGGAGTAAATGAATTTTCAAATCCATTTCATCTTCTATTTTCAAAAGGTCTAGATTTAACAAAATTAGACCTAGCATGTATTCTAGAAGCATGGAGATTTTCTGTTTTCAAAAACCAGCACTCTTTCATAACATGATCGTATTTCCCACAATGAAAGCAACAAGGAGTTGTGGGTTTACGGAATGATTTTTCATTGTTTGCATGAGTATTCGTGAATGAATTTTTCTTTTGGGATGCAAACCTTTTAGCATGAGAAGCATGTTCATTTCTGAATTTTCTTTGAAAGTTAAACTTAGCATTCATGGCACGATAATCATCATTTTGTTTCACAAAGCAATCATCCATGACATGGCCAAGTTTGTGACAATAAAAGCATGAGGCATTTTTCTTTTTACATGCAAGTTTGTCATCCTCTTTCATAACAACACAATCATCTATTACATGTCCAAACACACCACAATAGAAGCATTCAACATTGGACTTCGATTTTTGAAATCCATTTGGCATGGTTGGTTTGACATTTTTCTTTTTCGTAAAATCATTTTTAGAAATTTTCATTTGTACAATTAGAGGTGGTGCCTTAGAAGTGCTCGGAATATCAGATGCATGAACAAATGAAGTTTTCAATTTAGATTCAAAAGACTTTTAGTTGACCGGGGTGTATCCAAGACCTTCTTTTTGAAAGTTCACCTTAACACCCAACATTTTATCCAAATTTTATTTCCCTTTCACAAATCTAGACAAATCATCTTTTAAACTTTGCACTTCTTCTTCAAGAATAGAAACATGCAATTCAGCACTCGTGACTTCTTCTTCACATGCATAAACTTTCTCATTCAACAAGCAATTCACAGATTTGAAGCTTTCATTTTCTTCCTTGAGTTCTTTGTTTTCAACATTCATAGAATGTAGTTTTTCAGTCAATTTCTCAAGGACTTTCTCAGTTTCAACAAGATTTGAAATCCTAGCAAGTATTTGTTCATTTTCAGATTTCAACAAAGCATTTTATTTTTCAAGTTTATCAAAATTTTTCAACCTACTTTCAAGTAGAGAAATCTGAATTAGCATAGCACCATTATACTTTTTGAGCTCCTCATTTTCAATCATGATCCTCTTGTTGTCAATTTCATTGTCAAGCAATTTATCAAACATTTTATCATCATCAGAAAGAGATGCTAGCTTGCTTTTAAGATGTTTTTGTGTTTCTTCAAGCAATGAAATCTTAGACAACAAGTGTTTGTTTTGATCAAGCAAATCATGGCAATCAGTATCAATTTCAAGAGCAGTATTAGATTTTCTAAACATCTCAAGCTCCTCATTCATACAAGACATCTCATCTGAAAATAATTCAACTTTGGATTCTAGAAGTTCTTTTTCATATTCTAGGTTCTCAATCTTTGACTCCAAAGTTTTATAATTTTCACAGGAAGGATTATCATGCACATTCTCATTAATCCTCCTTTTCAAGGTTTTATTTTTGGATTTGAGTTTTTTGCATTTGTCATACACCATAGCATATGCCATTTGCCATTCCTCAATAGAGAGTTCTTCGGATTCAGAATTTACCTCATCATAATTTTCTTCATTGAGTTGATCATCATTGTCGGCCATGAGATAATTTTGTCCTTCCATCTCTTGAGCTTTGATCAACTGATCCATGAGCTCCTTGGCCGTTCTACAAGAATAAACAAATGGAAACATATGAGTATCAATGGCTCCTTTCAATAAATTTAAGACAATGACATTTTCATGGTTTTTCAATTTATCTTGACTAGACCACTTGGTCTTATCTAGAGGCAATATGTGAGGACCATCATAAATCAACTTCCAAAGATTAGGATTAATTGAATTGATTAGTCCACACATTTTACCTATCCATGAAGTAACATCAGAACCATTAAGAATAGGAAGGTAATTCATTGACACGTGCTCAACAGAAAAATTGATGATTGTAGAATGCACTAGGATCACTCTGTAGATCGTGAGATCTAGGGACAGCAGAGCCTTGCTCTGATACCAATTGTTGGGTCCCGTAGTGCAGGAACACAGATCTATAGGGGGGGTGAATAGATCCTACTACTAAAAACTATGACCGATTAAAAACATAAACAAGCGCACATCGGAATTAATAACCTTGACGAGATTGAAGATTACACTCAAGCAAGATGATTGAATTCTCTCAATCTCACCATTCACACACGATTAGGATAAACACATTAAGCTATTAAACATAACAAGGCAAACCACAATGCAAACCATAGGACACTGAGATTTTTAAGGTGGTTCGGGACCACGACGGGCTCCCTACGTCCACCCCTCACCAAACCCGGTGAGGCTTCACTCGGGAAAAAATCCCCAACACGGAGACGACGCTCCAAACACACACGGATACGGAGACGAAGTCTCCCACATGATCCGATGACCGGATCACAAACACACACACGATCCGATGACTGGATCACAACACACACACAGACACGCTGCAACAATCGCAGCACAATGACACAAACACGATCGCACGAAGGCGATCAAACACGACCGTATACACAAACGGTCACACACACAAATATCTCTAATGTTCAGAAAATAAACACAAATATTCAAGCATGCTCAAACCCAAAATATAGATCATAGAACATATCACAAAGAACTGATAGAAGACATAGAAGTGATCTCCCTTTGTTCTTCAAGGCCGGTTGATGATGTTCCTTGAACCACGAGTTGGAGAGAAGCCGGATGAAGACGTTTCTTGCGTCCTCTTGATCCTCTGTTCGATCCGCACCTTTTCTTATTCTTCCACGATCTCCAGATCTTCACGGAAGTAGATGATCTCCTCCTTGCAAGAGCTCCACCACGTTCTCCCCTTTTCTTCACCTATACGAATGAACAAATGTGCATTAGGGTTAATCACTACTAAAATTCGGAGCAACACATTGATATATATAGGAGACAGACCAAATGACCCATATACCCCTTCTAAAATGAGTTTAAAACACCCTAACATGATTAGGAACCATTAGGGTATATTTTAGAATGGTTTAATAGGGTTTTCAATAAGTTTAAAACACTTTCGTAAGTCCCGTCCGGAAGGGGTCGACCCCCGGGCAACAGGTTGCTAGAAAATACAAAACATCACCTTCTGTTACAAGGGTCGACCCTTGGGGTCGACCCTTGCAGTGGGGGTCAACCCCTGGGGTCGACCCTCGGCAACCAGGTTGCTGTCGGGGCCAAAAAATGAGCCAAGATTACAGGGGTCGACCCCATGGGTCGACCCTTGCAGTGGGGGTCGACCCCTGGGGTCGACCCTTTCAGGCAGGGTACACAAAAATAGCTCTGCGCGCTTCGACGGCAGGAATTAATTCTCCTAGCTCCGAACTCCGATCGAAGCGAGACTGAAAGCGTTGGAAAGAGGACTCCCAGAGCTACAACATAAAATTTTTAGAGGGGAGATACAAAGGTCGGAATGAAAATGGTGAAGACTGTAAGATAGTTTGAGTTTGAAAAATAACTAAAACCTCCATCAAACCAAAGGGAAACAATTGATTAAATGTTACCATAATCCCATGAAGATCAACAATGATTTTGCATCCTGAAAAACATGATAAACCAAGAGGTTAGTTGAGAATCAAACTCATGAATCAAGCATTAACAATCTCTACAAGGGAGCTCAACATTCAAACACAAGGCGACCAAATCTTCAACAATAAAATGCTTCATCACACAAGTGTTAACAAGTATGTCAAATGCAAAGCATGCATAATTATCATGGAACCACATTCATTCAAATGGCATTCTTATTGACAAAAACTAATATTCATGAAGCCTTATTTTCACAAGGAACATTGTCTTCACATGCATCTCACACATCAGTATATACCAATCATGCAAACATGTTTTCTCATGAATTCTCTTGAGTACAGGGCATGTGCATTCTTCCAAGCATGTTTCACAAATTCATGCACACATTGAAATCACAATAACTCTATGAATGATATGTCACTATCAGTCAATTAGAAATGTGTGTTCAGTGAACACAATCTCATAGATTAAGACCAAAAAGAAGTCATCTCCAGAAAAGTCATCTTCATGCAATTCTTTCATACAGAAGTCATTAACTCAAGCTTTTAGAGCAAAGTACACATGACCAATCATTCATCCAATGCATGAGCAATATGGAACCAACTTTCAAGAAGTCTTGTATGAATATTTCAAGTCCAAAAATATTATGAAGAAAATGCATGAAAATATCCAACCAAGACGTTGAAACCTATTAGATGAAATGAATGAAATGTAGAAGAATCATTACAATGCAATGATAGAGGCAACCCCCTTTTTTCAATAAGATCTTCATTGACGCACTCCTTTGAATTCCAAACATGAAGCATGGATTTTGATCCTGCAAATCAAAATATTCAAGGCATGAGATCCTTAAATACAAATCATTCATATAACTTTCAAACATGAACAGAGTTAACTCCCTTTAAGAAGAAGAGCTTCATTGATGGACTCCTTAAGATTCCAAGTATGAGCCATGAAGTTGTATTCCTACAAACTAACATAAATATAACCAAGTGTTCACATGACTGTCAAGAGTGAACATTAACTCCATCAACTCATCAACTCAACATATAACACATGTTGCTCAATGAACCACATACACACACAAACACAATCGTTTTGATATCATTGAAACCAAACACCAACTAGGGGATGCAACATGACTTTAATCATACGTGAGAGAAGGCGTAAGAATAATTATTATCAGAAAACTGATGGAAAGGAGAAAGAATATAGGAGAGGATGGAAATAGGCCCGATTTGACATATTTTAAAAATATTTTCTACTGAAGAATTTATGATGAATAGAGCGACTCAAAATCTCACTGTGTAACGACCCAGAGTTCAAGATATCGATATACCGATAACATCGATACACCGACACCAAGAACTGGGGAAGCCACCCAAGAGACTGATGAGGCCCCTGAAGGGTTATAAGAAACGTGCTGAGGGGCATGCATAACGAATTGGAATTTGGAACGCGCAAGTTACAATTAAGTAAAGAAGTTAACACAAGTGCGGAAGTAATTCAAAATAACTAGAGTGATACTCACATACTAGTCCAGAGAAACAAGAATACTAGTCCAAAAATAGGTACAACTACACGGGGCATACCCCCGGCAAGGGTACAATAAGCCACAAAAGGCGCCTCGACTAAAGCTGGCGGCTAACACGGTCTCCGAACCGACTCACAAGGCACCGGGAGACGACGGGCGCGGCTCACCTGAAAGGAGAAAGGGTGAGTCACAGCCAGACTCAGTAGGGGTCACGCGGATCCCTAACTCGCACTAAACAAGCATACATGCATAAATAAAGCAAGTAGAGCATGCATTTCAATAAGCTAACAGGCAATGGCATGAAATAACTACTTAGGTAAAGCTGTAAACTCTAACTAAGCAAGTGTAACATCTAACATGCCACAGCTAACTAAATGCAAGCGATTAAAGCTGAAACTACCAAATAGAATAAGTCTTAACTAATCCAAACAACAAGGAAGGATAACCACTGGAGCAGAAACCAGAAGCGTCTACTGACGACTTACACTGCGTCTCAAGCACTCGCAGTCGACGAAGCGACAAGCTAAGTGCACAAATAGTACCAAACCAAGTGACCAGTCGGAGTGGCACCCGTCGGTGTCAGTCCACAGTCTCCGACCACGTGTGCACACACTGACTCTAGCCTGAGCCAGGCCCTCTAGCTAGTTTTCCCCCTTGGTAGGACGCTACCATTGGCTGGGAGCCCACGGAACTAGCTTACAAACCGTGCATGGGAAACATACCCCTCCGCCATCCTCAAGTGGGTCGGCACTCAACAGACCTTAGGACAACAACAGTGGCTCCATTGCTTGGAAAGAAAGGCTACTCTAATGGTGATAAAACACGCCACTATACATTAAAACAATACGAATATGGCATGAGTATATAAAGGAACGGATAACGAAAGGGCTGGGAACATATTATAACCATCAGAGAAGCGGCGGTCGAAGACCCACGCGCTATTTGAAAGTGACGGTCTGCTCAAGACCTTAAAGGGGAGAGTGATGGTGGGGGTCCTATGCGTTGCTTCGAAGCGACGTGCGGGAGCTCCGCCGTTACTTCCACCCGAGGCTCAAATCAACGAACAACGTTTAAAACTAACAGTAGGCGAAACGACGCCCCCGTCTCGGCGCGTCGCTTGGAAACGACGGCCGGACGACTGACCGTCGGGCGCACCGCCTGACCGGGTCAACACAAAACAACGAGGAAACGACGGCCGGAGCCCTACCGTTACTCTCAATGTAACGCACCCACGATTGGCCGTTACATTGAAGTAACGCGCTCACCAGAGACCGTCGGAGAAGTGACAGTTCCTGGCGAGACCGTCACTTCACCTGGGTCGCGGACGGGTTAAACCTAAAAATGGGTTCCCTCCCGGATGACCTAAATCGCCGGGTATCGTCGAAAAACCTGATATCCTGCCAAACCATGCAGTTTATACAATAGTTTAACAACTAAATCTAGCACATGCAAGGCCTAAAATGCATTAAACTCAAAGATTTAAGCTAAAACCCCAAATATGGAAACATGGGCATCATGTATGCTACGGGGCGCTAATCAACAAACGAGCTAAGGGAAACGATCCTAGCGAGATCGAGATTCCATCCCCCTACCTTTTGCAAGCCGAAACCAAGGGAAAGGCCGCATGCAAGGAGGAAGAGCCACGAAGCCTTCACGCTCCACCTCGCTCCCACGTTCACTGAACCACACCGAAGTGGACACCTACGCGCTCCTCTCGACGCGAGGAATCCAACGGCGCCAACCACGCCTCAATCTGACCTCGTCTCGCCCGTGTTCCCTAGAGAGGAGAGAGGGGCGATCGCACGGAGGAGAGAGAGAGAGAGGGTGAGAATGAGAGATCGACGGGGAGAAAGAGGGTGAGAGAGGGATTAAAAGAAAAAATGAAATTAAAATATATATAATATAATCATTATATATATTAAAATCTCATTAATTCTAATAACCCTCAAATAACTCCAAATAAATCTGAAAAAATACCAGACAAATTCCTAAAAATCCAGGAAAATAGTCAGAAATTCCAGAACGAATAATAGAACAAAAACCAACAAGGATCCATTAAGGCACGAGCCTTACAGTCCCTCCCTCCTTACAGAAATTTCGCCCACGAAATTTATAACAACCGAAAAGGAGGAAACTGAGAAAGGACATATACCTCACTGGAATAAAAAGGGAAAAAGCTGACGCATCTCATCTTCACGCTCCCAAGTAGACTCATTACCAGAGTGACGCTGCCAAGCAACCCTTACCAGAGGAATAACCTTATTTCTCAACCGCTGCTCACGACGGTCTTCAATTCTGATAGGAAACTCTGGCGGGGACAAATCAGCAGTCACCTCAGGCCACACTGAATCATCGAGAACATGAGAAGCATCTGGCACATATTTCCTCAACTGAGACACGTGGAATACATCATGAACAACTTGCATAGCCGCAGGAAGTTGCAAACGATAAGCCACTTGACCAATAGCTTCAACGATCGGGAAAGGGCCAACATACCGCGGACTAAGCTTTCCACGCTTCCCAAACCTGGAAACACCTTTCATCGAGATATTTTAACAAACACCATATCTCCAGGTTCAAATTGTAGTGGACGTCTGCGCTGATCTGCATAGCTTTTCTGTCGACTCTGAGCCGTCAACAATCTCTGCCTGATCTGACGAACCACATCAGAACATTGCTGCACCATGTCAGGTCCCGTCAACAATCTGTCACCAACATCAAACCAATTCAGAGGAGTACGACAAGGATGACCATATAGTGCTTCATAAGGAGCCATTCCAATACTGGAGTGAAAACTGTTATTATAAGCAAATTCAACAAGTGGCAAATGCTGACTCCACGAACCCTGCCAATCAAGGCAACACAATCTCAGCATGTCCTCCAAAGTCTGAATAGTCCTCTCTGACTGTCCATCAGACTGAGGGTGATACGCTGAACTGAAAGCTAACTCAGTGCCCAAAGCTTTCTGGAAACTACGCCAGAAGCCGGAGGTAAAACACTGGTCACGATCTGACACAAGTGAAACAGGAATTCCATGCAGTGGTACGATCTTCTGCACATGTAGCTCGGCCAACCTCTGCACATTCCAAGTAACCTTAATCGGCAACAATCTAGCAGTTTTAGTCAATCTGTCGACTAACAACCAGATGCCATCAAAACCCTGAGAAGTCCGAGGCAAACTCACCACAAAATCTGTAGTAATATGGTCCCATTTCCACATCGGAATCTCTAACGGCTGAAGCAAACCACCTGGCTTTTGATGTTCGGCTTTAACTAACTGACAAGTCAAGCATTTTGAAACAAATATAGCCACGTCTTTCTTCATACCTGGCCACCAGAACTGCTTCTTCAAATTCTGATACATCTTGGTGACACCCGGATGAATAGCAAAACGAGAACCATGGGCTTCACTCAGAATCTCAAGTCTCAAATCATCATCAGCGGGAACATATAATTTGCCTTGAAAACTGACAACTAGCTCCGTGTCAAAATCCACATCATACCTTGACATAACACGAGCCAAATCAGAATCAGCCTGCTGGGCATCTTTAATCTGATGATATAAAGCTGAACCCAAAATCAAGCTAGCACAAACTGCCATCTTCAGATCAACAGGAAACTCTGCACTGAATGCCTCATTTGGAAGCTGTCCCCACAATTTCCATTCATGAAGCAACAAATGACTGACCTGCACTTTCCTGCTCAGAGCATCGGCCACAACATTCATTTTACCTGGCTGATAGGAGAGTGTAAAGTCAAAGTCTTTCATGAATTCCATCCATCGCCTCTGCCTAAGATTCAAATCTTTCTGGGAGAAAATATACCGTAAACTCTGATGATCGGTGAAAATATGAAATTTCTCACCATACAGATAATGTCTCCAGATCTTTAAGGCAAAAACAACTGCAGCTAGCTCCAGATCGTGAGTGGGATAATTTCCTTATGCTGTTTCAACTGCCGGGATGCATATGCGATAACCTTACCATGTTGCATCAGCACTGCACCCAAACCTACTCGAGAAGCATATGTACAGACCATAAATCCACCCGAGCCGGAAGGCAAAGTCAACACAGGAGAAGAAGTCAATAGCCTTTTCAATTCAACAAAGCTAGCCTCACACTGATCTGACCAGACAAAAGACACATCTTTACGAGTCAATCTAGTCATCGGGGCTGCAGTCTTCGCAAAGTCTTGAATGAATCTGCGGTAATACCCAGCCAAACCTAGAAAACTTCGAATCTCTGTTACAGTTCTCGGTCTCTGCCAACTCAAAATAGCATCGATCTTTGCAGGGTCCACTGCCACTCCATCACCAGAAATCACATGACCAAGAAAATGAATTTCTCGAAGCCAGAATTCACATTTACTGAGCTTCGCATAAAGCTCGTGATCCCTTAGAGTCTGCAGAACGATCCTCAAGTGCTGCACATGATCATTAACAGAGACAGAATAGATCAGAATATCATCAACAAAGATCACCACGAACTGGTCCAGAAATGGACGAAAGATACGCTGCATTAGGTCTATAAAAGCTGCTGGGGCATTAGTCAAACCAAACGGCATGACTAAGAATTCGAAATGACCATATCGAGTACTGAAAGCAGTCTTCTCCACATCAGATTCCCGGATCCGTAACTGAAAATAGCCAGATCTGAGATCTATCCGTGAAAAGACAGTAGCAGACTGTAACTGGTCAAACAAATCATCAATCCTGGGAAGCGGATACTTATTCTTGATAGTCACTTGATTCAGCTGCCTGTAATCAATACAAAGCCTCAGGCTTCCATCTTTCTTTTTCACAAACAGCACTGGGGCACTCCACGGAGAAAAACTGGGATGAATATAACCTTTTTCCAGAAACTCTAGTAGCTGTGCACGCAGTACTTTCAATTCAGCTGGAGCCATTCGGTACGGCGGCTTTGCTAAGGGGCCGGTACCTGGAATCAATTCAATCACCATCTCTATCTCTCGTTCTGGGGGCAAGCCTGGCAACTCGTCAGGAAACACATCAGGGAACTCACAGACAACCGGAATATCACAAACATCCCGTCGTGGTTTTTCAACAACAACCACTGAAGCAAGGAATCCCTGGCAACCTGCGCTAAGCAACCTATAGGCTCCAATAGCAGAAATAATCATACGAGAAGATCGGGATCGAATACCTTGAAAATAAAAGGCTGATTTTTCCCTGCGGCTGAAAATAGACTTTCTTCGATCTGCAGTCAACCACAGCTCCATAATGCTCCAACCAATCCATTCCCAGAATAACATCATAATCTGCCAGCTGCAACGCATACAATCTTGCCGGCAACTGGTGATCATCAATCATCACAGGAGATTCTTCCAGGCACACAGGCGTAACCATGAAATCTCTAGAAGGCAATTCAACAAACATCTCACAAGATACCTCGGAAGTCGGTTCCTCAATACAGGCCATGAAATCCTCAGAAATAAAAGAGTGAGAAGCACCAGAATCAAATAAGACACGAGCTGAATGACCATAAAGCATAATCGTACCTTCCACAAGATGGGACGCAACAGCATCAGCTCTAGTCAAATGAGAAACCTTGCCTTTCTGCTTCTTAGAACCAGCTGAAGATTGCTGAGAAGACGCCGACGCTTGAGAGAAAAATTGCTGAGCTTGAGGTGCAGTCGGAGATCTGAATTGCGGCTGCTGAGGTTGAGAAAACTGAGGAACTTGCAATTGTTTCGGCCTCAGCGGGCAATCACGAACTACATGACCCGGCTGATCACACCTAAAGCAAACAACAGGAAGAGAACATGGCTGGCCCTTATGATGACCACCGCATCTCCTACACGTCCATGGCTGACTGACAGCTGAGCTCTGACGAGTCTGAGAGGAAGGTGCTGTCGGCTGCTGAACAGAATCTGTACCGGACGGCTGCTGGAAAAACCTTTTCTTCTTCTTGAACCTTTTGAACTTAGGTTTGGAAGGAGAGGAAGCACTAGAAATCTCTGACTGGACCGAGGGAACACCTGGCACTGGCGGTCGGTAAGTCTGCTGTGACTGAACTACCGGCTGCACTGACCCTGCCTGAGGATATCCACCTGGTCTCGTCATCTCCAGCTCAAGTGCCACAGCTGTCTGGCACGCACTGTCCAAATCCGCAACACGACTGGCAATAAGAGGCATCTTCAATTCAGGCCTCAAACCTCACAAAAATTGCTGAGTCTTCAAAGCTTCACTGGCTAGCACATGAGGCGCATACTGACCCAACTCCATGAACCTATTCCGATACTGAAGCACAGTCATACCGCCCTGAGTCAGCTCCATGAATTGATACATCTTGTCCATCTGAAGACAGGCGGGAGTATAGGCACGCTCGAAAGCAGCAACAAACTCTGCCCAAGTGATCTGCCGAAGAGGTTTAGAACGAAAGGCAATCTGCCACTCGGCTTTCCACCACGTGATGGATGTACCCTGGAGTTGAAAAGTAGCAAGCATAACTTTTTCATCTTCAGCACACTCCATCGACATGAACACACGCTCGATCGCATCCAACCATTGCCTTGCCACCTCTGGATCAGCTTGACCATCGAAAGCAGGCGGATTGAACATAAGAAATTCTTTCAATGCCTTGCCTCGACTGCCAGGCGTTTCAACAGGAGGAGCAACAATTGGCGCTGGAGGAGGAACAACTGGAACAGCAGGAACTGCAGGAGGAGGTGCAGAACCACTATCTTCCCTGGGCGCATCTCGAGGAACACGAGGAGCTCGAGGGGGTCTTCCTCGATGGGGAGGCATAATTACGCTGCCAAAACACAAATCAATCGCAATTAATCAATCACACGGAAAAAACATCCTATGCCAGCAATAGACGACTACTGGACTAGCTCTGGACAAAACACAAATTTCAATTCCTTATACAAATCCTCAACTAGAGCTCTGATACCAACTGTAACGACCCAGAGTTCAGGATACCGATATACCGATAACATCGATACACCGACACCAAGAACTGGGGAAGCCACCCAAGAGACTGATGAGGCCCCTGAAGGGTTATAAGAAACGTGATGAGGGGTATGCATAACGAATTGGAATTTGGAACGCGCAATTTACAATTAAGTAAAGAAGTTAACACAAGTGCGGAAGCAATTCAAAATAACTAGAGTGATACTCATATACTAGTCCAGAGAAACAAGAATACTAGTCCAAAAATAGGTACAACTACACGGGGCATACCCCCGGCAAGGGTACAACAAGCCATAAAAGGCGCCTCGACTAAAGCTGGCGGCTAACACGGTCTCCGAACCGACTCACAAGGCACCGGGAGACGACGGGCGCGGCTCACCTGAAAGGAGAAAGGGTGAGTCACAGCCAGACTCAGTAGGGGTCATGCGGATCCCTACCTCACACTAAACAAGCATACATGCATAAATAAAGCAAGTAGAGCATGCATTTCAATAAGCTAATAGGCAATGGCATGAAATAACTACTTAGGTAAAGCTGTAAACTCTAACTAAGCAAGTGTAACAGCTAACATGCCACAGCTAACTAAATGCAAGCGATTAAAGCTGAAACTACCAAATAGAATAAGTCTTAACTAATCCAAACAACAAGGAAGGACAACCACTGGAGCAGAAACCAGAAGCGTCCACTGACGACTTACACTGCGTCTCAAGCACTCGCAGTCGACGAAGCGACAAGCTAAGCGCACAAACAGTACCAAACCAAGTGACCAGTCGGAGTGGCACCCGTCGGTGTCAGTCCACAGTCTCCGACCACGTGTGCACACACTGACTCTAGCCTGAGCCAGGCCCTCTAGCTAGTTTTCCCCCTTGGTAGGACGCTACCATTGGCTGGGAGCCCACGGAACTAGCTTACAAACCGTGCATGGGAAACATATCCCTCCGCCATCCTCAAGCGGGTCGGCACTTAACAGACCTTAGGACAACAACAGTGGCTCCATTGCTTGGAAAGAAAGGCTACTCTAATGGTGATAAAACACGCCACTATACATTAAAACAATACGAACATGGCATGAGTATATAAAGGAACGCATAACGAAAGGGCTGGGAACATATTACAACCATCAGGGAAGCGGCAGTCGAAGACCCACGCGCTATTTGAAAGTGACGGTTGGGGACTGGCGCGTTACATCAAAAACGACGCGCTGGTCTCCAGCTGTTACTTCCACCTGAGTTCCAGCTCAAGGCCTTAAAGGGGAGAGTGACGGTGGGGGTCCTATGCGTTGCTTCAAAGCAACGCGCGGGAGCTCTGCCGTTACTTCCACCTGAGGCTCAAATCAACGAACAGCGTTTAAAACTAACAGTAGGCGAAACGACGCCCCCCGTCTCGGCGCGTCGCTTGGAAACGACGGCCGGACGACTGACTGTCGGGCGCACCGCCTGACCGGGTCAACACAAAACAACGAGGAAACGACGGCCGGAGCCATACCGTTACTCTCAATGTAATTCACCCACGATTGGCCGTTACATTGAAGTAACGCGCTCACCAGAGACCGTCGGAGAAGTGACGGTTCCTGGCGAGACCGTCACTTCACCTGGGTCGCGGACGGGTTAAACCTAAAAACGGGTTCCCTCCCGGACGACCTAAATCGCCGAGTATCGTCGAAAAACCTGATATCCTGCCAAACCATGCAGTTTATACAATAGTTTAACAACTAAATCTAGCACATGCAAGGCCTAAAACGCATTAAACTCAAAGATTTAAGCTAAAACTCCAAATATGGAAACATGGGCATCATGCATGCTACAGGGCGCTAATCAACAAACGAGCTAAGGGAAACGATCCTAGCGAGATCGAGATTCCATCCCCCTACCTTTTGCAAGCCGAAACCAAGGGAAAGGCCGCATGCAAGGAGGAAGAGCCACGAAGCCTTCACGCTCCACCTCGCTCCCACGTTCACCGAACCACACCGAAGTGGACACCTACGTGCTCCTCTCAACGCGAGGAATCCAACGGCGCCAACCACGCCTCAATCTGACCTCGTCTCGCCCGTGTTCTCTAGAGAGGAGAGAGGGGCGATCGCACGGAGGAGAGAGAGAGAGAGGGTGAGAATGAGAGATCGACGGGGAGAAAGAGGGTGAGAGAGGGATTAAAAGAAAAAATGGAATTAAAATATATATAATATAATCATTATATATATTAAAATCTCATTAATTCTAATAACCCTCAAATAACTCCAAATAAATCTGGAAAAATACCAGACAGAATTCCTAAAAATCCAGGAAAATAGTCGGAAATTCCAGAATGAATAATAGAACAAAAACCAACAAGGATCCATTAAGGCACGGGCCTTACACACTGGGTCAAAAACTCTCTCATGGTCACGCGGGTTACCCTTATTATACCTTATCGAAGGGAGTGAGAATAAATGAAGAGGAGTGAAAATAACAAAGGATCGACGAGGTTGAAAATACTATACACAGAAGAAGTTATGATGGAATGGGTGGCCCTAAACATGAATGGTACTTCAATTTTGACACGGTAGCACCAATGACTTTAATCATACGTGAGAGAATACGTAAGAATAATTATTATCATAAAACTGATGGAATGAGCAAGAATAGAGGAGAGGATGAAAATAGGTCCGATTTGACACTTTTTAAAAATATTTTTAACTGAAGAATTTATGATGAATAGAGCAACCCAAAATCTCACTGGGTCATAAACTCTCTCATGGTCACGCGGGTTACCTTTATTATATCCTATCGAATGGAGTGAGAATAAATGAATGGGGGTGAAAATAGGCCCGATTTGACACATTTTAAAAATATTTTCTACTGTAGAATTTATGAGGAATAGAGTAACTCAAATCCCCATTGGGTCATAAACTCTCTCACTGTCACGCTGGTTACCCTTATTATACCCTATCGAAGGGAGTGAGAATAAATGAATGGGGGTGAAAATAGGCCCGATTTGACACATTTTAAAAATATTTTCTACTGTAGAATTTATGAGGAATAGAGTAACTCAAATCCTCATTGGGTCATAAACTCTCTCACTGTCACGCTGGTTACCCTTATTATACCCTATCGAAGGGAGTGAGAATAAATGAAGGGGGTGAAAATAACAAAGGATAGGCGGGGTTGAAAATACAATACACAGAAGAAGTTATGATGAAATGGGTGGCCGGAAACATGAATGTGACTTCAATTTTGGTAGGGTAGCACAAATGACTTTAATCATACGTGAGAGAAGGCGTAAGAATAATTATTATCATAAAACTGATGGAAAGGAGCAAGAATAGAGGAGAGGATGGAAATAGGCCTCATTTGACACCATTTAGAAATATTTTCTACTGAAGAATTTATGATGAATAGAATGACACAAAATCTCACTGGGTCATAAACTATCTCACGGTCACGCGGGTTACCCTTATTATAGTCTATCGAAGGGAGTGAGAATAAATGAATGGCGGTGAAAATAATAAAGGATCGGCGTGGTTAAAAATATTATACACAGAAGAAGTTATGATGGAATGGGTGACTCTAAATATGAATGAGACTTTAATTTTGGCACGGTAGCACAAATGACTTTAATCATACGTGAGAGAAGGCGTAATAATAATTATTATCATAAAACAGATAGAAATGAGTAAGAATAGAGGAGAGGATGGAAATATGCCCAATTTGACATATTTAAAAATATTTTCTACTAAAAAATTTATGATGAATAGAGCGTCTCAAAACCTTACTGGGTCATAAACTCCCTCACGGTCATGCGGGGCACCCTTATTATACCCTATCGAAGGGAGTGAGAATAAATGAAGTGGGGTGAAAATAACAATAGATCGGTGGGGTTAAAAATACTATACACAGAAGAAGTTATGATGGAATAAGTGGCCCTAAATATGAATGCGACTTCAATTTTAGCACGGTAACACAAATGACTTTAATCATACGTGAGAGAAGGCGTAAGAATAATTATTATCATAAAACTGATGGAAAATGGCAAGAATAGAGGAGAGGATGGAAATAGGTCTGATTTGATATATTTTAAAAATATTTGCTACTGAAGAATTTATGATGAATAGAGCGACTCAAAATCTCACTGGGAAATAAACTCTCTCACAGTCACGCGGGTTACCCTTATTATACCCTATCGAAGGAAGTGAGAATAAATGAATGGGGGTTAAAATATGCTCGATTTGACACATTTTAAAAATATTTTCTACTAACGAATTTATGATGAATAGAGCAACTCAAAATCTCACTGCGTCATAAACTCTCTCACGGTCACGCGGGTTACCCTTATTTTACCCGATCGAAACGAGTGAGAATAAATGAAGGGGGATGAAAATAACAATGGAACGGCGAGGTTGAAAATACTATACACAGAAGAAGTTATGATAGAATGGGTGGCCTTAAACATGAATGGGACTTCAATTTTTACACGGTAGCACAAATGACTTTAATCATACGTGAGAGAAGGCGTAAGAATAATTATTATCATAAAACTGATGGAAATGAGGAAGAATAGAGGAGAGGATGGAAATAGACACGATTTGACACATTTTAAAAATATTTTCTATCAAAATTTATGATGAATAGAGCGACTGAAATCATACTGGGTCATGAACTCTCTCACGGTCACGCGGGTTACCCTTATTATACTCTATCGAAGGGAGTGAGAATAAATGAATGGGGGTAAAAATAGGCCCGATTTGACAGATTTTAAAAATATTTTCTACTGAAGAATTTATGATGAATAGAGTGACTCAAAATCTCACTGGGTCATAAACTCTCTCACGGTCACGTGGGTTACCCTTATTATACCCTATCGAAGGGAGTGGGAATAAATGAAAGGGGGTGAAAATAACAAAGGATCGGTGGGGTTGAAAATACTATACACAGAAAAAGTTATGATGGAATGGGTAACCCTAAATATGAATGGTACTTCAATTTTGACACGGTAGCACAAATGACTTTAATCATAAGTGAGAGAAGACGTAAGAATAATTATTATCATAAAACTGATGAAAATGAGCAAAAATAGAGGAGAGGATGAAAATAGGCCCGATTTGACACATTTTAAAAGTATTTTGTACTGAAGAAATTATGATGATTAGCGCGAGTCAAAACCTCATGAGGTCATAAACTCTCTCATGGTCACGCGTGTTACCCTTATTATGCCCATTTGAAGGGAGTGCGAATAAATGAAGGGGGGTAAAAATAACAAAGGATCGGTGGGGATGAAAATACTATACACAGAAGAAGTTATGATGAAATGGGTGGCCGTAAATATGAATGGGACTTTAATTTTGGCATGGTAGCAAAAATGACTTTAATCATACGCGAGAGAAGGCGTAAGAATAATTATTATCATAAAACTCATGGAAATGAGCAAGAATAAAGGAGAGGATGGAAATAGGCCCGATTTGACACCTTTTAGAAATATCTACTACTGAAGAATTTATGATGAGAGAATGACTCAAAACCTCACGGGGTCATAAACTATCTCACGGTCACGCGGGTTA
The DNA here is from genome assembly GCA_022559845.1 of Amorphophallus konjac. Lineage (NCBI taxonomy): Eukaryota > Viridiplantae > Streptophyta > Magnoliopsida > Alismatales > Araceae > Amorphophallus > Amorphophallus konjac. The sequence continues at coordinate 4,594,327 of CM040126.1, forward strand.
CCCTTATTATATTCTATCGAAGAGAGTGAGAATAAATGAATGGGAGTGAAAATAACAAAGGATCGACGTGGTTGAAAATATTATACACAGAAGAAGCTATGATGGAATGGGTGGCCCTAGATATGAATGTGACTTCAATTTTATTACGGTAGCACAAATGACTTTAATCATACGTGAGAGATGGCGTAAGAATAATTATTATCATAAAACTGATGAAAATGAGCAAGAATAGAGGAGATGATGGAAATGGGCCCGATTTGACACATTTTAAAAATATTTTCTATTGAAGAATTTATGATGAATAGAGCGACTCAAAATCTCACTGGGTCTTTAACTCCCTCACGGTCACACGGGTTACTCTTATTATACCCTATCGAAGGGAGTGAGAATAAATGAAGGGGGGTGAAAATAACAAAGGATCAGCGAGGTTGAAAATACTATAAACACAAGAAGTTATGATAGAATGGGTGGCCCTAAACATGAATGAGACTTCATTTTTGGCACGGTAGCACAAATGACTTTAATCATACGTGAGAGAAGGCGTAAGAATAATTATTATCATAAAACTGATGGAAAGGAGCAAGAATATAGGAGAGGATGGAAATAGGCGCGATTTGACATATTTTAAAAATATTTTCTACTGAAGAATTTATGATGAATAGAGTGACTCAAAATCTCACTAGGTCATAAACTCTCTCATGGTCATGCGGGTTACCCTTATTATACCTTATCGACGGGAGTGAGAATAAATGAAGGGAGATGAAAATAACAAAGGATCGGCGGGGTAGAAAATACTATACACAGAAGAAGTTATGATGGAATGGGTGGCCCTAAACATGAATGGTACTTCAATTTTGACACGGTAGCATCAATGACTTTAATCATACGTGAGAGAAGGGGTAAGAATAATTATTATCATAAAACTGATGGAAGGAGCAAGAATAGAGGAGATGATGAAAATAGGCCCGATTTGACACTTTTTAAAAATATTTTCAACTGAAGAATTTATGATGAATAGAGCGACACAAAACCTCACTAGGTCATAAACTTCCTCACGGTCACGCGGGTTACCCTTATTATACCCTATCGAAGAGAGTGAGAATAAATGAAGGGGGTGAAAATAACTAAGGATGGCGGGGTTGAAAATAATATACACATAAGAAGTTATGATGAAATGGGTCGCCGTAAACATGAATGGGACTTCAATTTTGGCACGGTAACACAAATTACTGTAATCATGCGTGAGAGAAGGCGTAAGAATAATTATTATCATAAAATTCATGGAAATAAGCAAGAATAGTGGAGAGGATGAAAATAGGCCCGATTTGACACCTTTTAAAAATATTTTCAACTGAAGAATTTATGATGAATAGAGTGACTCAAAATCTCACTGGATCATAAACTCTCTCACGGTCACACGGGTTACCCATATTATACTCTATCGAAGGGAGTGAGAATAAATGAAGGGGGTTGAAAATTACAAAGGATCAGTGGGGTGAAAAATACTATACACAGAAGAAGTTATGATGGAATGGGTGGCCCTAAATATGAATGCGACTTCAATTTTGGCATAGTAGAATAAATGACTTTAATCATACGTGAGAGAAGACGTAAGAATAATAATTATTATAAAACTGATGGAAAGGAGCAAGAATAGAGGAGATGATGGAAATAGGCATGATTTGACATATTTTAAAAATATTTTCTACTGAAGAATTTATGATGAATAGAGCGACTCAAAATCTCACTGGGACATAAACTCTCTCACAGTCACGCGGGTTACCCTTATCCTATCGAAGGGAGTGAGAATAAATGAATGGGGGTGAAAATATGTCCGATTTAACACATTTTAAAAATATTTTCTACTAAAGAATTTATGATGAATAGAGTGACTCAAAATCCCACTAGGTCATAAACTCTCTCATGGTCACGCGGGTTACCCTTATTATACCCTATCGAAGGGAGTGAGAATAAATGAAGGGGAGTGAAAATAACAAAGGATCGGTGGGATTGAAAATACTATATACAGAAGAAGCTATGATACAATGGGTGGCCCTAAATATGAATGGGTCTTCAATTTCAGCACGGTAGCATAAAAGACTTTAATTATACGTGAGAGAAGGCGTAAGAATAATTATTATCATAAAACTGATAGAAATGAGGAAGAATAGAGGAGAGGATGAAAATAGGCCGGATTTGACACATTTTAAAAATATTTTCTACTAAAGAATTTATGATGAATAGAGCGACTCAAAATCTCACTGGATCATAAACTCTCTCACGGTCACGCGGGTTACCCTTATTATACCCTATCGAAGGGAGTGAGAATAAATGAAGGAGGTGAAAATAACAAAGGTTGGCGGGGTTGAAAATACTATACACAGAAGAAGTTATGATGAAATGGGTGGCCGTAAACATGAATGGGACTTCAATTTTGGCACGGTAGCACAAATTGTTTTAATCATGCGTGAGAGAAGGCGTAAGAATAATTATTATCATAAAACTCATAGAAATAACTGATGGAAAGAAGCAAGAATAGAGGAGAGGAAGGAAATAGGCCCGATTTGACACCTTTTAGAAATATTTTCTAATGAAGGATTTATGATGAATAGAGTGACTCAAAACCTCACTAGGTCATAAACTATCACACAGTCATGCGGGTTACCCTTATTATACTCTATCAAAGGGAGTGAGAATAAATGAATGGGGGTGAAAATAACAAAGGATCGATGGGGTTGAAAATACTATACATAGAAGAAGTTATGATAGAATGGGTGGCCCTAAATATGAATGTGACTTCAATTTTGGCACGGTAGCACAAATGACTTTAATTATATGTGAGAGAACGCGTAAGAATAATTATTATCATAAAACTGATAGAAATAAGCAAGAATAGAGGCGAGGATGGAAATAGGCCCGATTTGACACATTTTAAAAATATTTTCTACTGAAGAATTTATGATGAACAGGGTGACTCAAAACCTCACTGGGTCATAAACTCCCTCATGGTCACGCGGGTTACCCTTATTATACCCTATCGAAGGGAATGAGAATAAATGAAGGGGGGTGAAAATAACAAAGGATTGGTGGGATTGAAAATACTATACACAGAAGAAGTTATGATAGAATGGGTGGCCCTAAATATGAATGGGACTTCAATTTTGGCACGGTAGCATAAATGACTTTAATTATACGTGGGAGAAGGCGTACGAATAATTATTATCATAAAACTGATGGAAAGGAACAAGAATAGAGGAGAGGATGACAATAGGCCCGATTTGACACTTTTTAAAAATATTTTTAACTGAAGAATTTATGATGAATAGTGACTCAAAATCTCACTGGGTCATAAACTCTCTCATGGTCATGCGGGTTACCCTTATTATACCCTATCGAAGGGAGTGAGAATAAGTGAATGAGGGTGAAAATTGGCCCGATTTGACACATTTTAAAAATATTTTTTACTGAAGAATTTATGATGAATAGAGCGACTCAAATCTTCACTAGATTATAAACTCTCTCACTGTCACGCTGGTTACCCTTAATATACCCTATCGAAGGGAGTGAGAATAAATGAAGGGGGTGAAAATAACAAAGGATAGGCGGGGTTGAAAATACTATACACAAAAGAAGTTATGATGAAATGGGTGACGTAAACATGAATGGGACTTCAATTTTGGCAGGATAGCACAAATGACTTTAATCATACGTGAGAGAAGGCGTAAGAATAATTATTATCATAAAACTGATGGAAATGAGCAAGAACAGAGGAGATGATGGAAATAGGCCTCATTTGACACCTTTTAGAAATATTTTCTACAAATGAATTTATGATGAATAGAGTGACTCAAAACCTCACTGGGTCATAAACTATCTCACGGTCACGCGGGTTACCCTTATTGTACTCTATCGAAGGGAGTGAGAATAAATGAATAGGGTGAAAATAACAAAGGATCGGCGGGATTAAAAATACTATACACAGAAGAAGTTATGATGGAATGGGTGATCTTAAATATGAATGAGACTTCAATTTTGGCACGGTAGCACAAATGACTTTAATCATACGTGAGAGAAGGCGTAAGAATAATTTTTATCATAAAACTGAGGAAAATGAGCAAGAATAGAGGAGAGGATGGAAATAGGCCCGATTTTACATATTTTAAAAATATTTTCTACTGAAGAATTTACGATGAATAGAGCGACTCGAAACCTCACTGGGTCATAAACTCCCTCACGGTCACACGAGTTACCCTAATTATACCCTATCGAAGGGAGTGGGAATAAATGAAGGGGGGTGAAAATAACAATGGATCGGCGGGGTTAAAAATACTATACACAGAAGAAGTTATGATGGAATAGGTGACCCTAAATATGAATGCGACTTCAATTTTAGATTGGTAGCACAAATGACTTTAATCATACGTGAGAGAAGGCGTTAGAATAATTATTATCATAAAACTGATGGAAAGGAGCAAGAATAGAGGAGATGATGGAAATAGGCCTGATTTGACATATTTTAAAAATATTTTCTATTGAAGAATTTATGATGAATAGAGTGACTCAAAATCTCACTGGGTCATAAACTCTCTCACGGTCACGCGGGTTACCCTTATTATACCCTATCGAAGGGAGTGAGAATAAATGAAGGAGGTGAAAATAACAAAGGTTGGCGGGGTTGAAAATACTATACACAGAAGAAGTTATGATGAAATGGGTGGCCGTAAACATGAATGGGACTTCAATTTTGGCACGGTAGCACAAATTGCTTTAATCATCCGTGAGAGAAGGCGTAAGAATAATTATTATCATAAAACTGGTGGAAATGAGCAAGAATAGAGGAGAGGATGGAAATAAGCCCGATTTGACACATTTTAAAAATATTTTCTACTAAGAATTTATGATGAATAGAGTGACTCAAAATCTCACTGGGTCATAAACTCTCTCACGGTCACACGGGTTACCCTTATTATATCATATCGAAGGGAGTGAGAATAAATGAAGGGGGTGAAAATAAGAAAGGATGACGGGGTTGAAAATACAATACACAGAAGAAGTTATGATGAAATGGGTGGCCGTAAACATGAATGGGACTTCAATTTTGGCACAGTAGCACAAATAACTTTAATCTTGCGTGAGAGAAGGCGTAAGAATAATTATTATCATAAACTAATGGAAATGAGCAAGAATAGAGGAGAGGATGGAAATAAGCCCGATTTGACACCTTTTAGAAATATTTTCTACTGAAGAATTTATGATGAATAGAGTGACTCAAAACCTCACTGGGTCATAAACTATCACACGGTCACGCGAGTTACCCTTATTATACTCTATCAAAGGGAGTGAGAATAAATGAATGGGGGTGAAAATAACAAAGGATCGACGGGGTTAAAAATACTATGCACAGAAGAAGTTATGATGGAATGGGTGGCCCTAAATATGAATGTGACTTCAATTTTGGCACGGTAGCACAAATGACTTTAATTATATGTGAGAGAAGGCGTAAGAATAATTATTATCATAAAACTGATGGAAGTGAGCAAGAATCGAGGCGAGGATGGAAATAGCCCGATTTGACACATTTTAAAAATATTTTCTACTGAAGAATTTATGATGAATAGAGCGACCGAAAATCTCACTGGGTCTTAAACTCCATCACGGTCACGCGGGTTACCCTTATTATACCCTATCGAAGGGAGTGAGAATAAATGAAGGTTGGTGAAAATAAGAAAGGATCGGCGGGGTTTAAAATACTGTACACAGAAGAAGTTATGATGGAATGGGTGGCCTAAAATATGAATGTGACTTCAATTTTGGCACGGTAGCACAAATCACTTTAATCATACGTGAGAGAAGGCGTAAGAATAATTATTATAATAAAACTGATGGAAATGAGCAAGAATAGAGGAGAGGATGGAAATAGGTCCAATTTGACACATTTTTAAAGTATTTTCAACTGAAAAATTTATGATGATTAGCGCGACTCAAAACCTCACTAGGTCATAAACTCTCTTATGGTCACGCGGGTTACCCTTATTATATCCTATCGAAGGGAGTGAGAATAAATGAAGGGGGGTGAAAATAACAAAGGATCGTCGGGGTTGAAAATACTATACACAGAAGAAGTTATGATGAAATGGGTGACCGTAAATATGAATGGGACTCCAATTTTGGCACGGTAGCACAAATGATTTTAATCATACGTGAGAGAAGACGTAAGAATAATTATTATCATAAAACTCATGGAAATGAGCAAGAATAGAGGAGAGGATGGAAATTGGCCCGATTTGACACCTTTTAGAAATATTTTCTACTGAAGAATTAATGATGAATAGAGTGACACAAAATCTCACTAGGTCATAAACTATCTCACGGTCACACGGGTTACCCTTATTATACCCTATCGAAGGGAGTGAGAATAAATGAATGGGGGTGAAAATAACAAAGGATCGACGGGGTTGAAAATACTATACACAGAAGAAGTTATGATGGAATGGATGGCCCGAAATATGAATGTTACTTCAATTTTGGCACGGTAGCACAAATGACTTTAATCATACGTGAGACAAGGTGTAAGAATAATTATTATCATAAAACTGATGGAAATGAGCAAGAATAGAGGAGAGGATGAAAATAGGCCCGATTTGACATATTTTAAAAGTATTTTCTTTTGTCGATTTTTTGAGGAATAGCGCGACTCAAAACCTCACTAGGTCATAAACTCTCTCATGGTAACGCGGGTTACCCTTATTATACCCTATCGAAGGGAGTGAGAATAAAAGAAGGGTGGTGAAAATAACAAAGGATCGGTGGGGTTGAAAATACTATATACAGAAGAAGTTATGATAGAATGGGTGGCCCTAAATATTAATGCGACTTCAATTTTGGCACGGTAGCATAAATGACTTTAATCATACGTGAGAGTAGACGTAAGAATAATTATTATCATAAAATTGATGGAAAGGAGCAAGAATAGAGGAGAGGATGGAAATAGGCTCGATTTGACATATTTTAAAAATATTTTCTACTGTAGAATGTATGATGAATAGAGTGACACAAAATCTCACTAGGTCATAAACTATCTCACGGTCACGCGGGTTACCCTTATTATACTCTATCGAAGGGAGTAAGAATAAATGTGTGACGACCCGGATCCCGGATACCAGATATACCCGATAGGACTATCGAATACACCTGATACCACTTGGAACCCGCGAGGCCTCCCAAGAGCAGTAAGGCTCCGAAGGGATAAAAGGTATGTGTAGAGTACATTGAAGCCACAGAGATATAACAGAAGCAATTAAATTTCATTAGATCGGTTTCCTAAAGTAGCAGAAATAAAATTACTTTTTAATTAACAATTTCAATTTAACAATTATACACCAGAGTCAAGTCCAAAACTAAAGACGGCAAGTCTAGCAAGTACAGTCGACAGAAAAGAAAGACGTACCGAGAAGTCGGGGGAAGCCCGACGCAGGTACCAGCTGGCCACAACGACACGCTACGAGCACGCGCACCAGGAACCACACGGAAGTAGAACGAACGACGTCACCCCACCTGAAAAGCATGGTTGAGCCTCGTGTCACTGGCTCAGTACGGGTCACGCAGATCCCCACTGACAAACACGCAGTAACACGGAACAACAAAAATAACAGGAAAATAGCAGGTGTAGTAAAGCGGGAAAACTACACTGCAAAGCTATAACACTAATCTGGAAGCAGTAAGGAACAGACGGGGAGTAGGAGTAGGGAACAAGTAGGAAAGGGGGGAGAATCCGCACCAGACAAGCGGCTGCCGAACTAACTTCGGCACCCCAAACTACTCCAAGCAGCGACAGAAGGGCGACTCTGATCCGACAAAGTCAGGAGTTACCGATCTGTCGACACAACACTAGGTCTAAAACGATGACCTGCAAAGACAGACAGACGACACACACGACCAGAACGTCGTGCACGCAACACAACTCTGACCTCGAGTAGAGCCACGAGAGGGCTAACTCGGAAAGGTCACGACGCACAAGAAACGCGAGAGTCACGTGTCACGTGACGGAAGCACCTCCTCACCAGAAGAACAGCCAGCAGCGTCCACTGACGTCTTACACTGTGCCATGAGTGTCTCGCCTACGGTATTGCTGAAAGCACGGTAGAGTTACAGACATGCACTGAGTCAAACAGGAACTACAGTGACAAGTAACCAATCAGGGCTACGCCCGTCGACGTAAGTCCTCAGCCCCTGACAACGTGTGCACACACTGGCTCTAGTCTAAGCCAAGTTCTCTAGCTAGTTCTCTCCATCGGTAGGATGCTACCATTGGCTGGGAACCCACAGAACTAGCTTATAAACCGCTTGTTAGGAACACCCCTCCTCCATCCGTAGGCGGGTCGGCAACTCAAAGGCCTTAGGGCTACAATAAGCGGAGGCTCACACGACACAGAGACTCAAAAACACGGGTGCTGAAGTACAAGCAGGCAAGAATGCCCAACGTCACGTACTTCGAAGCACCAATGACAGCACAGCCACTACCGACAGACTCAGGGCAAGGCAACTAGACCTACTCACATGACGATCCTTGAGTCGGACGACTCAAAGGCAAGATCGTCACAGACAGCGGAACAAGCCGCCAATCGGTCTAATCCTAAGCCACGAGAAATGACGCTCCGTAGAAAATGACTCACGGAGACCTAAGGGAATATCGAGGACTCTCAGACACACCTGGATACGTAACCCAATGTAAAACGATACCTCGAGGCATCCAGAACCAGTGTCTCAGACTGAACAAAACCGCCGAAGCACCACACAAGGTCACCTGTCAACCACTGGGTCACCCCGGGTTGACCGGAACCAGAGAACACTGACACAAAACACGGCATGCACAAGCACTCCTGGCTGTCCCATCATGGTTACTGCCCTCATAGGATGTCAACAGACACCCACGGGTCACGGGCAAACCACGATACCAAACCAAGACAAGCAGAAAGCGAAACGACAAAAACCACGCTCTGGCAGAACGGACCGTCATTCATCCACTAGGCAGACCCAGTAGTCATGGAACAGCCGTCACGAACCTCGAGACAAAGGCATTGGCAATTCTAGATTGCGTCGTTAGGGAACTGTCGCTGTCAGGGAAAAGACCGCACCCAATCACCTAAACCGACTGATCCAGAAGACCACTGCCACACAAGCACAGCCTTAGAACACCAACCTATGACTGCCCAACACCCGGGCGAACACCAAACACCCAACAGCCATCACGGCCACAACAGGGCTGTAACGCACCACCACAGGGTCGTTACAGGCGCGTGACTCACCAAGGCGGGCACGTCAGAGCCAACAGGCACAAACACAAAATGCGAGCCACGTAACGCACCAGGGCAGGCGCATTACAGTGACCTAACGCACGACGACAGGCGCGTCACTCCAACCTAACGCACGAGAGCTGACGTGTCAGGGCCAACAGACCCAATCTGAAACCTCAGACAAACAGCACGTAACGGTCCACGACGGACGCGTTACAACACTGTGACGCACGGGGGCAGGGCCGTTAGAGCCAACAGGCACAGACACCCAAACTCAGCCCAAAACAGAGTGTAACGGCCTAGGGCAGGCGCGTTACACAGCTGTGACACACAGGGGCACAGCCGCTACACGAACCGACTGACCAGGTCAAATCCGGTCAAACAGAATGTAACGGCCTGTAGTAGGCGCGTTACGCGAGCCTGACGCACCAGGGCAGGCACGTCAGAGGAACCGACTCAAACAGTCAAACGCGGTCAAACAGAGTGTAACGGCCTGGGGCAGGCGCGCCACACCACTTTGACGCACTGGGGTAGTGCCGTCAGAGCAACCGCCTCAAACACAACACAAAAGGCACAATGGCTATGACGCACCAGCCGGGACACGTCAGGGGAGTGTAACGGTCAGGGGCATGACCGTCACGCTCACTCAGCCATGAAAAAATTTAAAACGCCCAGACGTTGTGACGGTCTGTCGTAGGGCCGTCAGGGACCGTGACGATCACTGAAACGACCGCTACACTGACACGGCGGGAAAAATAGTGGAATGGCCGAATCGACCCGTTCCATACCCCATTCATGCCAAAGCGCAGGGGAAACAAGGGCAAACGACTAAAAACAACATCTGGAGGCTTAAAAGCCCACATGCACGTGCTAAAACGCAAGATCAGGGTGATTTAGACAAATCGACCATAAACGAGTCACCGAGGTTCCCGGACTCCTACCAGCCTCGAATGACGACCGATCGACACGAAACTAACATGAATGGCATCCAGACATCACAACGGTCAGTTTGACACTAATTAGACCAAGAATGGTTGCCATTTTTCGGCGAACCCTGAAAATCCCAAAAACTACGGTTTTCATAAAATCGACCCGATCCCCCCCGATCGAGCACCAAACAACGCACAGATGCAGGGAAAACGTGCAGAAGGAAGTGGCGGTCTATCTCCCTACCTCCACCAAAGAAACCGTGCCCCGCAGGGACTAAACCGCGCCGAAAACCACGCCGCGAGCTCAAATGCTGGCTTTGAATCCACCGTTCGGGATCACGCCAAAACCACTCCATCCTCGCCCTTTCGCGCACCCAATCAACTCCACAGTATCCCCAGCACTCGCTCCTAGGTCCTCCGTCTGTAGCCGGAGCCGAGGAAGCTCGAGAGGAGAGAAAACGGGAGAGAGAGGCGGCGACGAAATGAGATGGAAGGAGAGAGGAAGGAAAAGAAATTTGGAATTTTCCTAATTTCTGAAAAATCCAATTTTAGGCCCTATCTCCGAAAAATACGTAAAAATAGTCAAAATGACCGGCTCGAAGAGTACATCGTCGCTGCAGCATCCACGAGTTGATGAACTGACAAATAAACTCACCGTAGGGTTCCGTAACTAGTACGAGAGAAAAACCCACACGGATCGTAAAACTCAACTCGGAAGTCACAAAAGTGACCCGAAACTCATCGAAACAGATTCGAAAGATCCAATAAAGATCCAATGAGACCTACCAAGGATCTAGGGCATTACATCCTCCCCTCCTTTAAGAAATTTCATCCTCAAAATTTAAGGACTAACAAAGGAGAAGCAGGGAAGAATAACCCGACAGCACAACCACGGAAGCGACACAAATCTCGAGAAACATAGCTCAGAGGAACATTGTCAGACCATAATCACGAGCACATGCTCTGGATCGAGCACGACACGAGTGGACACAAGTCCGACACCTCCAAAACAAGGCAACGTCGTTTACGTCTCGCGGGGGAAAGAGACACGACTGCCACAACAATAGATATCGAGGAAACGAAACGACAAACACGGTGAGTATCAGCTCAAACAAAGAGACATAATCCTCTCAGCTGACAGCTCGACCACATCATCATCTCTAGTGCCAAAGGCAACAGAAAACACCCGGCACACAGGACGCCAACGATAACAACACTGCTGAACCACGAACACAATCAAGTCAGTCCTCACTCAGATGTTACATCTGATCGAGTCGTAAGCTAACTCTAAGGAAAAAGAGTACATCAAGGTTAACCGACAAGGCCTGGTCCACACAGAGCCAATATAAATAGATAAAATCATAGAGAAACAGTGCCAAAACAACAATCAACAGCACTTGCAAAATTCCGGTTCCTTTCCGAACACAGAACCATGGAACACAATTGCAAGTAGGGTCACATCAAGGCACAAGAATAGCTGAGCACACGACCACAAGGGACGGGTCACGCATCAGACTACTCACCAAGAAAAGACTCACAACAATGAGAAACGACAATCTCAGGGAACGCAACTCAAGGACTACGAACATGTCTCAAGAGCACAACACCCAAGAAAAGGAATGCAGAGCAGAGGGTACTCAATCAGCAAGGAATGTCGATAGATTCCCCAACACTCACAAATGTCGATGCTAACACCAGACAATTATCAGCAACAACATGGTGACATACAACATCAAGGCACAGGAAGCCAAGATGAAGTCACATCGAGAAAGAAAACACCTCTCGACCGGCCATAACCTTACGAAAAGATCCTCGACCTGTGGGAACCAGCCCACACACTTCTGCTGCGCACTCAACAATGCACACAGGCATTAGAACAACCTCGGTAGTCGCATCTCAGCACACACCAGACGTCTTCGCAATCTATGGAGATCGCAAATAGCACGCCACGAGTACCGATCTCGCGAACAACCGATCACCAGGAGCCCAAGTGCAACAGGAGAAGAGCACCAGCTTCAGCACAAAGCACAAGGAAAAGCATTAATCTCAGCTTACCTTCACGTCCTGAAAATGATAAATGAGCCTTCACAACACGTCGGCCGCTGGACACGGCACGACAAACACTGTGCACGACAGCTCTTAACACCATCATGGAGTCCAAAGATAAGCAACCGTATAGCACAGAGCAGATCAGGCTCAGAATAAAGCTGTCCACACTTAAGCAGATACAGGACAAAGGCATCACTAAGATAGCAATCCCAAGGCAAACCTTGAAAAGATTCCACCAGAAGGGATGAGAAGCAATAAGCTCAACCACGAAAGCTCACCAGGAAGGGAAAATCCTAGCTTGCCTGAGCAACTTCTCAAACACGGAATCTAATCGAGCACTTCAATAGAAGCGAGACACATCAGGAGCAGAACAGACTCAAGTCGGGACGACCGAAACAACGTGAGAACGTGTACGGTCATCAGACCAAGGCCAAAGGTCAACAGCAACCTGAACAACACATGGAGAAAACAACACGACAAATCATCGCAACACCTAAGCCAGCAAATGCCCGTATTAGACTTTAAGGACTCTGGATACTGCAATATCTCGGATTCCCATGTACTTCACGCAACAATGCTCTGATAGCTCGGAAAAGAACTCCGAACATCTCAGAACACTGCTCTGATACCAGCTGTGACAACCCGGATCCCGGATACCAGATATACCCGATAGGACTATCGAATACACCTGATACCACTTGGAACCCACGAGGCCTCCCAAGAGCGGTAAGGCTCCGAAGGGATAAAAGGTATGTGTAGAGTACATTGAAGTCACAGAGATATAACCGAAGCAATTAAATTTCATTAGATCGGTTTGCTAAAGTAGCAGAAATAAAATTACTTTTTAATTAATAGTTTCAATTTAACAATTATACACCAGAGTCAAGTCCAAAGCTAAAGACAGCAAGTCTAGCAAGTACAGTCGACAGAAAAGAAAGACGTACCGAGAAGTCGGGGGAAGCCCGATGCAGGTACCAGCTGGCCACAACGACACGCTACGAGCATGCGCACCAGGAACCACACAGAAGCAGAATGAATGATGTCACCCCACCTGAAAAGCAGGGGTGAGCCTCGTGTCACTGGCTCAGCAGGGGTCACGCGGATCCCCACTGACAAAGATGCAGTAACACGGAACAACAAAAACAACAGGAAAATAGCAGGTGTAGTAAAGCGGGAAAACTACACTATAAAGCTGTAACACTACTCTGGAAGTAGTAAGGAACAGACGGGGAGTAGGAGTAGGGAACAAGTAGGAAAGGGGGGAGAATCCGCACCAGACAAGCGGTTGCCGAACTAACTTCGGCACCCCAAACTACTCCAAGTAGCGACAGAAGGGCGACTCTAATCCGACAAAATCAGGAGTTACCGATCTGCCGACACAACACCAGGTCTAAAACGATGACCTACAAAGACAGACAGACGACACACACGACCAGAACGTCGTGCACGCAACATAACACTGACCTCGAGTAGAGCCACGAGAGGGCTAACTCGGAAAGGTCACGACGCACAAGAAACGTGAGAGTCACGTGTCACGTGACGGAAGCACCTCCTCACCCGAAGAACAGCCAGTAGTGTCCACTGATGTCTTACACTGCGCCATGAGTGTCTCGCCTATGGTACCGCTAAAACCACGGTAGAGTCGCAGACACGCACTGAGTCAAACAGGAACTACAGCGACAAGTAACTAGTCAGGGCTACGCCCGTCGATGTAAGTCCTCAGCTCCGGACAATGTGTGCACACACTGGCTCTAGCCTAATCCAGGTTCTCTAGCTAGTTTGCTCCCTCGATAGGATGCTACCGTTGGCTGGGAGCCCACGGAACTAGCTTAGAAACCGCTTGTCGGGAACACCCCTCCGTCATCCGCAGGCGGGTCGGCAACTCAAAGGCCTTACAGGCTATAATAAGCGGAGGCTCACACGACACAGAGACTCAAAAACACGGGTGCTGAAGTACAAGCAGGCAAGAATGCCCAACGGCACGTACTTCGAAGTACCAATGGCAGCACAGCCACTGCCGAGAGACTCAGGGCAAGGCAACTAGACCTACTCACATGACGATCCTTGAGTCGGACGACTCAAAGGCAAGATCATCACAGACAGCGGAACAAGCCGCCAATCGGTCTAATCCTAAGCCACGAGAAACGACGCTCCGCAGAAAATGACTCACGGAGACCTGAGGGAACACCGAGGACCCTCAGACACGCCTGGATACGCAGCCCAAGATAAAACGATACCTCGAGACATCCAGAACCAGTGTCTCGGACTAGACAAAACCGCCGAAACACCACACAAGGTCACCTATCAACCACTGGGTCACCCCGGGTTGACCGGAACCAGACAACACCGACACAAAACACGGCATGCACAAGCACTCTTGGCTGTCCCATCATGGTTACTGCCCTCATAGGATGTCAACAGACACCCACGGGTCATGGGCAAACCACGAGACCAAGCCAAGACAAGCAGAAACCGAAACGATAAAAACCACGCTCTGGAAGGACGGACCGTCATTCAACCACTAGGCAGATCCAGCAGTCAAGGAACAGCCGTCACGAAACCAGAGACAAAGGCATTGGCAATTCTAGATTACGTCGTTAGGGAACTGTCGCAGTCAGGGAAAAGACCGCACCTAGTCACCTAAACCGACCGATCCAAAAGACCACTGCCACATAAACACATCCCTAGAACAGCAACCTACGACTGCCCAACACCCGGGTGAACACCAAACACCCAACAGCCATCACGGCCATAACAGGGCTGTAACGCACCCCCACAGGGTCGTTACAGGCGCCTGACGCACCAGGGCGGGCACGTCAGAGCCAACAGGCACAAACACAAAACGTGAGCCACGTAACGCACCATGGTAGGCGTGTTACAGCGACCTAACGCACGACGACAGGCACGTCACGCAAACCTAACGCACGGGAGCTGGCGCGTCAGGGCCAACAGACCCAATCTGAAACCTCAGACAAACAGCATGTAACGGTCCACGATGGATGCGTTACAACACTGTGACGCATGGGGGCAGGGCCGTTAGAGCCAACAGGCACAGACACCCAAACTCAGCCCAAAACAGAGTGTAACGGCCTGGGGCAGGCGCGTGACATAGCTGTGACGCACAGGGGCACAGTCACTACACGAACCGACTGATCCGGTCAAATCTGGTCAAATAGAACGTAACAGCCTGGAGCAAGCGCGTTACGCGAGCCTGAAGCACCAGGGCAGGCGCGTTAGAGGAACCGACTCAAACAGTCAAACGTGGTCAAACAGAATGTAACGGCCTGGGGCAGGCGCGTCACACCACTCTGACGCACTGGCGGAGTACCGTTAGAGCAACTGCCTCAAACACAACACAAAAGGCACAATGGCTGTGACGCACCATCCGGGACACGTCAGGGGAGTGTAACGGTCAGGGGCATGACCATCACGCTCACTCAGCCACGAAAAAATTTAAAATGCCCAAACGCAGTGACGGTCTGTCGTAGGACCATCAGGGACCGTGACGGTCACTGAAACGACCGCTACATCGACATGGCGGGAAAAATAGGGGTATGTCCGAATCGGCCCGTTCCAAGCCCCATTCACGCCGAAGCGCAGGGGAAACAAGGGCAAACGACTAAAAACAACATCTGGAGGCTAAAAAGCCCACATGCACGCGCTTAAATGCAAGATCAGGGCGATTTAGACAAATCGACCCTAAACGAGTCACCGAGGTTCCCGGACTCCTACCAGCCTCGAATGATGACCGATCGACACGAAACTAACATGAATGGGATCCAGACATCCCAACGGTCAGTTTGACACTAATTAGACCAAGAATGGTTGCCGTTTTCCGGCGAACCCTGAAAACCCCAAAAACTACGGTTTTCATAAAACCGGCCCGATCTCCCCCGATCGAGCACCAAACAATGCACAGAAGAAGGGAAAACGTGCAGAAGGAAGTGGCGGTCCGTCTCCCTACCTCCACCGAAGAAACCATGCCCCGTAGGGACTAAACCGCGCCAAAAACCGTGCCACTAGCTCAAACGCCGGCTTTGAATCCACCGTTCAGGATCGCGCCAAAACCACTCCATCCTCGCCCTTTCACGCACCCAATCAACCCCACAGCATCTGTAACGACCCAGAGTTCAGGATACCGATATACCGATAACATCGATACACCGATACCAAGAACTGGGGAAGCCACCCAAGAGGCTGATGAGGCCCCTGAAGGGTTAGTAGGGTTTTGTCGAGGGAATGTATAACGAACTGGAATTTGGAACGTGTAGATTACAATTACGTAATAAAATTAACACAAGTGCGGAAGCAATTCAAAATAACCAGAGTGATATATATATACTAGTCCAGATAAACAAGAGTACTAGTCCACAAGGGTACAACTACATGGGGCATACCCCGGCAAAAGTACAACAAAAGCCTCAAAAGGCGGCTCGACTAAAGCTGGCAGCTAGACGCGGTCTCCGAAACAGCTCACGAAGTACCGAGAGACGACGGGCGCGACTCACCTGAAAGGAGAAGGGTGAGTCACAGCCAGACTCAGTAGGGGTCACGCGGATCCCTACCTCGCACTAAACAAGCATTCATGCATAAATAAAGGCAATTAGAGCATGCATTTAATTAAAATGACAGGCAATGACATGAATAAACTACTCAGGCAAAGATGTAAACTCTAACTACGCAGGTAGAACAGCTAACACATGCCAAAGCTAAATAAATGCAAGCGACTAAAACTAAATCTACCAAAATAGAATAAGCCTTAACTAATCCAAACAATAAGGAAGGACAACCACTGGAGCAGAAACCAGAAGCGACCACTGACAACTTACACTACGTCTCAAGCACTCGCAGTCGGTAAACGACAAGCTGAGCGCGTAAACAGTACCAAACCAAGTGACCAGTCGGAATGGCACCCGCCGGTGTCAGTCCATAGTCTCCGACCACGTGTGCACACACTGACTCTAGCCTGAGCCAGGCCCTCTAGCTAGTTTTCTCCCTTGGTAGGACGCTACCATTGGCTGGGAGCCCACGGAACTAGCCTACAAACCGTGTATGGGAAACACCCCTCCGCTATCCCGAAGTGGGTCGGTACTCAACAGACCTAGGGCAACAACAGTGGCTCCATTGCATGGATAGAAAAGCTGCTCTATTGGTATATAGAAACACGCCATCAATTACTACAGTAGCGTAAACATGGCATAAATATAGAATGGAACGCATAACGAGAAGGCTGGCAACCATTTCAAACTAACAGGCAAGCGGCGGTCGGGTGCCCACGCGCTACATGAAAGCGACGGTCGGGGACTGGCGCGTTACATCAAGAACGACGCGTCTGTCTCCATCCGTTACTTCCGCCTGAGTTCCAGCTCAAAAACCCAAAAGGGAATGTGACGGTAGGGGTCCTGTGTGTTACATCAATGTAACGCGTTGGGTCACCGCCGTTACATCCACCCGAGGCCAAAAACCAACGTATAGCGCTCGAATCGGTCACAGGCGAAACGACGCGCTCGCCCAGGCGCGTCGGACGGAAGCGACGGCCGGCCGACTGGCCGTCGGGCTAACCGCCTCACCTGGTCAATGTAAAATACAAGACGAGTAACGGATGGGAATCCCACCGTTACTCTCCAAATAACGCACCCTCATCGGGCCGTTGTTTGGAAACGACGCGTCCTCTAAGGATCGTCAGGCGTGTGACGGTTCCTGGCAGGACCGTCACACCACCTTGGACACGGGCAGGTTCGGTTTGAAAATCAGAGCCCTCCCGGACGATAAAAATCGTCGGGTATCGACGTAGAAACCTGTAACCTGTCAAACCATACATCGTATACAACAATTTAACACCTAAAAACATCACATGCAATGTTTAAAAAGTATTAAACTCAAGAATTTACCTAAAATCCCACAATTAGGAAAAATAACCATTATGCATGCTACGGGGCTCTAATCGAAAGAACGAGCTATAGGAAATGATCCTAGCAAGCTCAGGATTTCATCCCCCTACCTTTTGCGAGCCGAAACCGACGAAATGGCCGCATGCAAGGAGGTAGGCTCACCGGGCCTTCAAGCTCCACCTCGCTCCCACGATCACCGAACCATGCCGAAATAGGTACCTTCGCGTTCCTCTTGACGCGAGGAATCCAACGGCGCCAACCACGCTTCAATCCGCCGTCGAATGGCCTGCAACCCAAGAGAGGGGAAGAGGACGGCCGCGGAGGAGAGAGAGAGCGTGAGGGAGAGTGAGATCGACGAGGGAGAGAGAGGGGGTGAGGGTGAGAGATATAATAAAAATAAAAATAATATATATATAATATAATCATTATATATATAACAATCTAATTAATATTAATAACCCTCAAAGCTCCAAATAAATCCAAAAAAATACCAGATAAATTCATAAAAATCCAGAATAATAGCCGGAAATTCCAGAACAAATACAAGAACAAAATCCGTTAAGGATCCATTAAGGCACGGGCCTTACAGTCCCTCCCTCCTAATAAAAATTTTGCCCTCGAAATTTACAACGGAAAAAGGAGGAAACTGAGAAAGGACATATACCTTACTGGAATAAGAAAGGAAAAAACTGACGCATCTCATCTTCGCGTTCCCAAGTGGACTCATTACCAGAGTGACGCTGCCAAGCAACTCTTACCAGAGGAATAACTTTATTTCTCAACCGCTGCTCACGACGGTCTTCACTTCTCAGAGGAAACTCTGGCGTAGACAATTCAGCAGTCACCTCAGGCCAAACTGAATCATCGAGAACATGAGAAGCATCCGGCACATATTTCCTCAACTGAGATACGTGGAATACATCATGAATAGCTTGCATGGCCGCGGGTAGTTGCAGACGATAAGCTACTTGACCAATAGCCTGAACAATCGAAAAAGGGCCAACATACCGCGGACTAAGCTTTCCACGCTTCCCAAACCTGGAAACACCTTTCATCGGAGATATTTTAATAAACATCATATCTCACTACCAGAAAAAGCGGGATTTCAGACGGAATTTTCAGACGGAAATTTCATACGGAAATTTCCGTCTGAAATTTGTGACCGATTTTTTTCCGTCGAAAATCCCGTCTGAAATATGCAATTACACACCGAATTTCAGACGGAAATTTGTGACGGAAAATATTCCGTCACAAATTTCAGACGGAATTTGGGACGGAAAATTTAATCTGTCAGAAATTTATGACCAAGAATTTGTGACGGCCACATTTGTGACGGATCCGTCTGACAATCCGTCACAAATGTGTCTTCTCACGGATTTTCAGACGGAAATTAATCCGTCACAAAATTTTTGCGCCCCAAATCCGTCGCAAATGTGCCTTTGCGACGGATTAGGGGCGCAAAAATTTTGTGACGGATTAATTCCCGTCTGAAAATCAGTGAGAAGACACATTTGTAACGGATTGTCAGACGGATCCGTCACAAATGTGGCCGTCACAAATTCTTGGTCATAAATTTCTGACATATTAAATTTTCCGTCCCAAATTCCGTCTGAAATTCGGTGTGTAATTGCATATTTCAGATGGGATTTCCGACGGAAAAAAATCCGTCACAAATTTCAGACGGAAATTTCCGTCTGAAATTTGCGTCTGAAAATTCCGTCTGAAATCCCGCTTTTTCTGGTAGTGTCTTCTAGCTCAAATTGTAGTGGACATCTGCGCTGATCTGCATAACTCTTCTGTCAACTCTGAGCCGTCAACAATCTCTGCCTGATCAGACGAACCACATCAAAACACTGCTGCACCATTTCAGGTCCGGTCAACAATCTGTCCCCAACATCAAACCAGTTCAAGGGAGTACGACATGGATGACCATACAGTGCTTCATAAGGAACCATTCCAATACTGGAGTGAAAACTGTTATTATAAGCAAATTCAACAAGTGGCAAATGTTGACTCCACGAACCCTGCCAATCAAGGCAACACAATCTCAGCATGTCTTCCAGAGTCTGAATAGTCCTCTCTAACTGTCCATCTGACTGAGGGTGATACGCTGAACTGAAAGATAACTCAGTGCCCAAAGCCTTCTGGAAACTGCGCCAGAAGCCGGAGGTAAAACGTGGGTCACGATCTGACACAAGTGAAAAAGGAACTCCATGCAGTGGCACGATCTTGTACACATATAGGTCGGCCAACCTCTGCACATTCCAGGCAACCTTAATTGGCAATAATCTGGCAATTTTAGTCAATCTGTCGACAAGCAACCAGATACCATCAAAACCTTGAGAAGTTCGAGGCAAACCCACCACAAAATCTGTAGTAACATGGTCCCATTTCCACATCGGAATCTCTAATGGCTGAAGCAAACCACCTGGCTTTTGATGTTCGGCTTTAACCTACTGACAAGTCAAGCACTTAGAAACAAATATAGCCATGTCTTTCTTCATACCTGGCCACCAGAACTGCTTTTTCAATTTCTGATACATCTTGATGACACCTAGATGAATAGAAAAACGGGAACCATGGGCTTCATTCAGAATCTCATGCCTCAAATCATCATCAGCGGGAACATACCATCTGCCCTGGAAACTGACAACCAGCTCGTCATCAAATTCCACATCATATCTTGATATAACACGGGCCAAATCAGAATCAACTTGCTGAGCTTCTTTAATCTGCTGATACAAAGCTGAACCCAAAACCAAGCTAGCACAAACTACCATCCTCGGATCGGCAGGAATCTCCACGCTGAATGTCTCACTCGGAAGCTGTTCCTACAATTTCCATTCATGAAGCAACAGATGATTGACTTGCACCTT
The DNA here is from genome assembly GCA_022559845.1 of Amorphophallus konjac. Taxonomy (NCBI): domain Eukaryota; kingdom Viridiplantae; phylum Streptophyta; class Magnoliopsida; order Alismatales; family Araceae; genus Amorphophallus; species Amorphophallus konjac. The sequence goes on from CM040126.1 coordinate 4,615,365, forward strand.
CCTGCTCAGAGCATCAGCCACAACATTCATTTTACCCGACTGATAGGAGAGTGTAAAGTCATAATCTTTCATGAATTCCATCCATCGACGCTGCCTGAGATTCAGATCTTTCTGGGAGAAAATATACTGTAAACTCTCATGATCAGTAAGAATCTAAAATTTCTCACCATGCAGATAATGTCTCCAGATCTTTAAGGCAAAAATAACTGCAGCTAGCTCCAGATCATGCGTGGGATAATTCTCTTCATGTCGTTTCAATTGCCGAGATGCATATGCGATAACCTTACCATGTTGCATCAGCACTGCACCCAAACCTACTCGAGAAGCATCAGTACAAACCAGAAAACCACCCGAGTCGGAAGGTAAAGTCAACACAGGAGAAGAGGTCAATAGCCTTTTCAATTCAACAAAGCTAGCCTCACACTGGTCCGACCAGACAAAAGGGACATCCTTACGAGTCAGTCTAGTCATCGGGGCTGTAATCTTTGCAAAATCTTGGATGAATCTGCGGTAGTACCCAGCCAAACCTAGGAAGCTCCGTATTTCTGTCACAGTTCTAGGCCTCTGCCAACTCAAAACAGCATCAATCTTTGCAGGGTCTACTGCCACTCCGTCACCAGAAATCACGTGACCCAGAAAATTAATCTCCCGAAGCCAGAATTCACATTTACTGAACTTCGCATAAAGCTCGTGATCCCTTAGAGTCTGCAGAACGATCCTCAAATGCTGCACATGATCTTCATCAGAGGCGGAATAGATCAAAATATCATCAACAAAGATCACCACAAACTGATCAAGAAATGGACGAAAGATACGCTGCATTAGGTCCATAAAAGTTGCTGGGGCATTAGTCAAACCAAACGGCATTACCAGAAATTCAAAGTGACCATATCGAGTGCTGAAAGCTGTTTTCTCCACATCAGATTCCCGGATTCGCAACTGGAAGTAGCCAGATTGGAGATCAATCCGTGAAAAGACAGTAGCAAATTGTAACTGGTCAAACAAATCATCAATCTTGGGAAGCGGATACTTATTCTTGATAGTCACCTGATTCAATTGCCTGTAATCAATACAAAGCCTCAGGATTCCATCTTTCTTTTTCACAAACAACATTGGAGCACTCCACGGAGGAAAACTGGGGCGAATATAACCTTTTTACAGTAATTCAAATAGCTGTGCTTGCAATACTTTCAATTCAGCTGGAGCCATTCGGTACGGTACCTTTGCTAAAGGAGTTGTACCTGGAATCAGTTCAATCACCATCTCTATCTCTCGCTCTGGAGGAAAGCCTGGCAACTCGTCAAGAAACACATCAGGGAACTCACAAACAACAGGAATATCACTGACTTCCTGTCGTGGTTTTTTAATAGCAACCACAGAAGCAAGAAACCCCTGGCAACCTGCACTAAGCAACCTATAGGCTCGAATAGCAGAAATAATCATACGAGAAGATCGGGATCGAATACCTTGGAAATAAAAATTTGATTTCCCCTGTGGCTGAAAATAGACTTTCTTCGATCTGCAGTCAACCACAGCTCCATAATGCTCCAACCAATCCATTCCCAGAATAACATCATAATCCGCCAGCTGCAATGCATATAAGCTCGCCGGCAACTGGTGATTATCGATCATAACAGGAGACTCTTCCAAACACATATGTGTAATCATGAAATCTCCCGAAGGCATCTCAACATACATCTCACAAGACATCTCTGATGTCGGCTCCTCAATACATGCCAAGAAAGCCTCAGAAATAAAAGAGTGAGAAGCACCAGAATCAAATAAGACGCGAGCTGAAAGACCATAAAGCATAATCGTACCTTCCACAAGATGGGACGCAACAGTATCAGCTCTAGTCATATAAGTAACCTTGCCTTTCTGCTTCTTAGATCCGGCCGAGGATTGTTGAGAAGACGCCGACGCTTGAGAAAAGAACTGTTGAGCTTGCAGTGCAGGAGGAGGTCTGAATTGCGACTGCTGAGGTTGAGAAAACTGAGGAGCTTGCAATTGTTTCGGCCTCAGTGGGCAATCCCGAACCACATGACCCGGCTGGTCACACCGAAAGCAAACAACAGGAAGGGAACATGGCTGGCCCTTGTGATGACCACCGCATCTCCGACACGTCCATGGCTGACTGACGGCTAAACTCTGACGAGTCTGAGTAGAAGGTGCTGTCGGCTGCTGAACTACATCTGTACCGGACGGCTGCTGGAAAAACTTCTTCTTCTTCTTGAACCTCTTGAACTTGGTCTTGGAAGGAGAGGAAGCACTGCTACCCTCTGACTGGACTGAGGGAACACCTGGCACTGGCGGTCGATACACCTGCTGAGATTGTACTGCGGGCTGAACTGACCCTGCCTGAGGATATCCACCCGGTCTCGTCATCTCCAGCTCAAGTGCCACAGCTGTCTGGCACGCACTATCAAGGTCTGCAACACGACTTGCAATGAGGGGCATCTTCAATTCTGGCCTCAAACCTCGCAAGAATTGCTGTGTCTTTAAAGCTTCACTAGCCAGCACATGGGGCGCATACTGACCCAATTCCATAAACTTATTCCAATACTGAAGCACAGTCATACTGCCTTTAGTCAGCTCCATGAATTGATACATCTTTGCCATTTGCAGATAGGCAGGAGTGTAGGCACGCTCGAAAGCAACTGCGAACTCTGCCCATGTGATCTGCCGAAGAGGTCTTGAATGAAAAGTGATCTGCCACTCGGCTTTCCACCACGTAATGGCTGTACCCTGGAGTTGAAAAGCGGCAAGCATAACTTTCTCATCTTCAGCACATTCCATAGAAACAAATACACGCTCAATAGCATCCAGCCATTGCCTCGCAACCTCTGGATCAGCTTGACCATCGAAAGGAGGCGGATTGAACATCAGGAATTCCTTCAAAGCCTTGCCTCGACTGCCAAGCACTTCAACCTGAGGAGCAACAATCGACGCTGGAGGAGGAACAATTGGGACAGCAGGAATAGTAGGAACTGCAGGAGGAGGTGCAGAACCACTATCTTCCCTGGGCGCATCTTGAGGAGCACGAGGAACTCGAGGAGGTCTTCCTCGATGAGGCGGCATAATTACTCTGCCGAGAATATAAATCAACCGTAAAATCCATCAATCATACATAAAACACCCTAAGCTAGCAATAGACGACACAGGACTAGCTCTGGACAAACGCAAATTTAATTCCTTATACAATTTCTCAAACATCCGCTCTGATACCAACTGTAACGACCCAGAGTTCAGGATACCGATATACCGATAACATCGATACACCGATACCAAGAACTGGGGAAGCCACCCAAGAGGCTGATGAGGCCCCTGAAGGGTTAGTAGGGTTTTGTCGAGGGAATGTATAACGAACTGGAATTTGGAACGTGTAGATTACAATTACGTAATAAAATTAACATAAGTGCGGAAGCAATTCAAAATAACCAGAGTGATATATATATACTACTCTAGATAAACAAGAGTACTAGTCCACAAGGGTACAACTACACGGGGCATACCCCGGCAAAAGTACAACAAAAGCCTCAAAAGGCGGCTCGACTAAAGCTGGCAGCTAGACGCGGTCTCCGAAACAGCTCACGAAGCACCGGGAGACGACGAGTGCGGCTCACCTGAAAGGAGAAGGGTGAGTCACAGCCAGACTCAGTAGGGGTCACGCGGATCCCTACCTCACACTAAACAAGCATTCATGCATAAATAAAGGCAATTAGAGCATGCATTTAATTAAAATGACAGGCAATGACATGAATAAACTACTCAGGCAAAGCTGTAAACTCTAACTACGCAGGTAGAACAGCTAACACATGCCAAAGCTAAATAAATGCAAGCGACTAAAACTAAATCTACCAAAATAGAATAAGCCTTAACTAATCCAAACAATAAGGAAGGACAACAACTGGAGCAGAAATCAGAAGCGTCCACTGACGACTTACACTGCGTCTCTAGCACTCGCAGTCGGTAAATGACAAGCTGAGCGCGTAAACAGTACCAAACCAAGTGACCAGTCGGAGTGGCACCCGTCGGTGTCAGTCCACAGTCTCCGACAACGTGTGCACACACTGACTCTAGCCTGAGCCAGGCCCTCTAGCTAGTTTTCTCCCTTGGTAGGACGCTACCATTGGCTGGGAGCCCACGAAACTAGCTTACAAACCGTGTATGGGAAACACCCCTCCGCTATCCCCAAGCGGGTTGGTACTCAACAGACCTAGGGTAACAACAGTGGCTCCATTGCATGGAAAGGAAAGCTGATCTATTGGTATATAGAAACACGCCATCAATTACTATAGGTGCGTAAACATGGCATATATATAGAATGGAACGCATAACGAGAAGGCTGGCAACCATTTCAAACTAACAGGCAAGCGGCGGTCGGGTGCCCACGCGCTACATGAAAGCGACGGTCGGGGACTGGTGCGTTACATCAAGAACGACGCGTCTGTCTCCATCCGTTACTTCCGCCTGAGTTCCAGCTCAAAAACCCAAAAGGGAATGTGACGGTAGGGGCCCTGTGCGTTACATTAATGTAACGCGTTGGGTCACCGCCGTTACATCCACCCAAGGCCAAAAACCAACGTACAGCGCTCGGAATCGGTCACAGGTGAAACGACGCGCTCGCCCAGGCGCGTCGGACGGAAGCGACGGCCGGCCGACTGGCCGTCGGGCTAACCGCCTCACCTGGTCAATGTAAAATACAAGACGAGTAACGGATGGGAATCCCACCATTACTCTCCAAATAACGCACCCTCATCGGGCCGTTGTTTGGAAACGACGCGTCCTCTAAAGACCGTCAGGCGTGTGACGGTTCCTGGCATGACCATCACACCACCTGGGACACGGGCGGGTTCGGTTTGAAAATCGGAGCCCTCCCGGACGATAAAAATCGTCGGGTATCGACGTAGAAACCTGTAACCTGACAAACAATACATCGTATACAACAATTTAACACCTAAAAACATCGCATGCAATGCCTAAAAAGCATTAAACTCAAGAATTTACCTAAAATCCCACAATTAGGAAAAATAACCATTATGCAAGCTACGGGGCTCTAATCAAAAGAACGAGCTATAGGAAATGATCCTAGCAAGCTCAGGATTCCATCCCCCTACCTTTTGCGAGCCGAAACCGACGAAATGGCCGCATGCAAGGAGGTAGGCTCACCGGGCCTTCAAGCTCCACCTCGCTCCCACGATCACCGAACCATGCCGAAATGGATACCTACGCGTTCCTCTCGACGCGAGGAATCCAACGGCGCCAACCACGCTTCAATCTGCCGTCGAATGGCCTGTAACCCAAGAGAGGGGAAGAGGACGGCCGCGGAGGAGAGAGAGAGCGTGAGGGAGAGTGAGATCGACGAGGGAGAGAGAGGGAGTGAGGGTGAGAGATATAATAAAAATAAAATTAATATATATATAATATAATCATTATATATATAACAATCTTATTAATATTAATAACCCTCAAAGCTCCAAATAAACCCGAAAAATACCAGATAAATTCCTAAAAATCCAGAAAAATAGCCGAAAATTCCAGAACAAATACAAGAACAAAATCCGTTAAGTGTAAGACCCATGCCTTAATGGATCCTTAATGGATTTTGTTCTATTATTTGTTCTGGAATTTCCGACTATTTTCCTGGATTTTTAGGAATTTGTCTGGTATTTTTCCGGATTTATTTGTGGGTTATTAGAGATTAATGAGATTTTAATATATATATAATAATTATATATATTTTAATTTCTTTTTTTTTCTTTTATTTTAACCTCTCACCCTCTCTCTCTCTCCCCGTCGATCTCTCATTCACCCTCATGCTCTCTCTCTCCTCTTGCGATCGCCCCTCTCTCCTCCTTAGGGAACGCGGGAGAGACGGCGTCGGATTGAGACGTGGTTGGCGCCGGTGGATTCCTCGCGTCGAGAGGAACGCGTGGGTACCCATTTCGGCACGGTTCGGTGATCGTGGGAGCGAGGTGGAGCTTGAAGGCCCGGTGAGCCTACCTCGGTGCATGCGGCCTTTTCGCCCGTCTCGGCTTGCAAGAGGTAGGGGGATGGAATCCTGAGCTCGCTAGGAGCATTCCCTGTAGTTCATTTCGTTGTTTAGGCTTCCCGTTGTATGCTTGTGGCCATTTTCCCATTTTTAGTGGAAACGAGTAATTTAGCCGTTTAATGGGTTTGGGGTGATGCATGCGGGTGTTTTAAGCTTGGTTGTGTTGTTTAGCATGTATGGTTTGGCAAGTTACAGGTTTTCACGGCGTTACCCGACGATTTCTATCATCCGGGAGGGCCTCGATTTTCAAACCAAACCCGCCCGTGTTCCAGGTGGTGTGACGGTCCTGCCAGGAACCGTCACACGCCTGACGGTCCTTTGGGGACGCGTCGTTTCCAAACGACGGCCCGTCGAGGGCGCGTTATTTGGAGAGTAACAGTGGGAACCCCATCCGTTACTCGTGCGTAGTTTTACGTTGACCCGGTCAGGCGGTGCGCCCGACGGCCAGTCGGTCGGCCGTCGTTTCGGTCTGACGCGCCTGGGTTAGGGCGTCGCTTCACCTGCTAGTGGTTTTTAATGTTGTTCGTCGATTTCCGGCCTCGGGTGGAAGTAACGGCGGTGATCCAACGCGTCGTTACGAAGTAACGCGCTGGGCCCCCACTGTCACTCCCCTCTTGGGTCGTTTGAGCTGGAACTCTGGTGGAAGTAACGGTGGGACACTGACGCGTCGCTTCGGATGTAACGCGCCAGTCCCCCACCGTCGCTTGCCAGTAACGCATCGGCAGATGACCGCCGTTTGCCTGTAGGTTTTGATATGTTCCCAACCTTCTCGTTATGCATTCCATAATATATATGTGCCATGTTTATATTATTTTAGTATTCAGGGGCATGTTTCTTATACCAATAGAGTAGCTTTTCTTTCCATGCAATGGAGCCACTGTTGTTTCCCTAAGGTCTGTTGAGTACCGACCCGCTTGAGGATGGCGGAGGGGTGTGTTTCCCATGCACGGTTTGTAAGCTAGTTCCGTGGGCTCCCAGCCAATGGTAGCGTCCTACCAAGGGAGAAAACTAGTTAGAGGGCCTGGCTCAGGCTAGAGTTAGTGTGTGCACACGTGGTCGGAGACTGTGGACTGACACCGACTGGTGCCACTCCGACAGGTCACATGGTTTGATACTGTTTACGCGCTTAGCTTGTCGCTTTGCCGACTGCGAGTGCTTGAGACGCAGTGTAAGTCGTCAGTGGACGCTTCTGGTTTCTGCTCCAGTGGTTGTCCTTCCTTGTTGTTTGGATTAGTTAAGGCTCATTCTATTTTGGTAGATTTAGTCTTAATCGCTTGCATTTACTTAGCTTTGGCATGCGTTAGCTGTTATACTTGCTTAGTTAGAGTTTACAGCTTTACTTGAGTAGTTATTCATGCCATTACCAGTTAGCTTATTTAAATGCATGCTCTATTTGCCGTTATTTATGCATGTATGCTTGTTTAGTGCGAGGTAGGGATCCGCGTGACCCCTACTGAGTCTGGCTGTGACTCACCCTTTCTCCTTTCAGGTGAGCCGCGCCCGTCGTCTCCCGGTGCTTCGTGAGCCATTTTGGAGACCGTGTCTAGCTGCCAGCTTTAGTCGAGGCGCCTTTTGAGGCTTGCTTGTACTTTTTCTGGGGTATGCCCCGTGTAGTTGTATCTTTTGGACTAGTACTTTGGTTTATCTGGACTAGTATATATATATCACTCTGGTTATTTTGATTGCTTTCGCACTTGTGTTATTTTTAATGCTTAATTGTAATTTGCGTGTTCTAAATTCCAATTCGTTATGCATACCCCTCAGCACTTTTCTACTAGCCCTTCAGGGGCCTCATCAGCCTCTTGGGTGGCTTCCCCAGTTCTTGGTATCGGTGTATCGATGTTATCGGTATATCGGTATCCTGAACTCTGGGTCGTTACAGTTGGTATCAGAGCGTTGTTTGAGGAATTGTATAAGGAATTGAAATTTGTGCTTTGTCCAGAGCTAGTCCTGTAGTCGTCTATTGCTGGCATAGGGTGTTTTCTGCATGATTGATGGTTTTGCTATTGTTTTATGTTCTCGGTAGAGTAATTATGCCGCCTAGTCAAGGAAGACCTCCTCATGTTCCTCGAGATGCGCCCCGGGAAGATAGTGGTTCTGCACCTCCTCCTGCAGTTCCAGTTGTTCCAGTTGTTCCTCCTCCAGCGCCGATTGTTGCTCCTCCTGTTGATGTGCCTGGCAGTCGGGGCAAGGCTTTGAAAGAATTCCTGATGTTCAATCCGCCTGCTTTCGATGGTCAAGCTGATCCTGAAGTAGCAAGGCAATGGTTGGATGCCGTCGAGCGGGTGTTTGTCTCGATGGAGTGTGCTGAAGATGAAAAAGTTATGTTTGCTGCTTTTCAACTCCAGGGTACGGCCATTTCGTGGTGGAAAGCCGAGTGGCAGATTGCCTTTCATTCAAGACCTCTTCGGCAGATCACATGGGTAGAGTTCGCAGCTGCTTTTGAGCATGCCTACACTCCTGCCTGTTTACAAATGGCGAAGATGTATCAATTTATGGAGCTGACGCAGGGCAGTATGACGGTGCTTCAGTATCGGAATAAGTTTATGGAATTGGGTCAGTATGCGCCCCATGTGCTGGCCAGTGAAGCTTTGAAAACCCAGCAATTCTTGCGAGGTTTGAGACCCGAGTTGAAGATGCCCCTCATTGCCAGTCGTGTTGCGGATTTGGACAGTGCGTGCCAGACAGCTGTGGCACTAGAGCTGGAGATGATGAGACCAGGTGGATATCCTCAGGCAGGGTCAGTGCAGCCGGTAGCTCTGTCGCAGCAGACTTACCGACCGCCAGTGCCAGGTGTCCCCTCGGTCCAGTCAGAGGTTTGTGGTTCTTCCTCTCCTTCCAAACCCAAGTTCAAAAGGTTCAAGAAGAAGAAGAAGTTTTTCCAGCAGCCGTCCGGTACAGATTCTGTTCAGCAGCCGACAACACCTTCTTCTCAGACTCGGCAGAGCTTAGCTGTCAGTCAGTCATGGACGTGTCGGAGATGCGGTGGTCATCACAAGGGCCAGCCGTGCTCTCTCCTTGTGGTGTGTTTTCGTTGTGACCAGCCTGGTCATGTGGTTCGGGATTGCCCGCTGAGGCCGAAACAATTGCAAGCTTCTCAGTTTTCTCAACCTCAACAATCGCAGTTCAGACCTCCTGCACCGTAAGCTCAACAACAATTTTACTCTCAAGCGTCGGCGTCTTCTCAGCAATCTTCAGCTGGTTCTAAGAAGCAGAAAGGCAAGGTTTCTCATTTGACTAGAGCTGATGCTATTGCGTCCCATCTGGTTGAAGGTACAATTATGTTTTATGGTTATTCAGCTCGTGTCTTATTTGATTCTGGTGCTTCTCACTCTTTTATTTCTGAGGATTTCATGGCATGTATTGAGGAACCGACTTCTGAGATGTCTTGTGAGTTATTTGTTGAATTGCCTTCTGGAGATTTCATGGTTACACCTTTGTGCCTGGAAGAGTCTCCTGTGATGATTGATAATCACCAGTTGCCGACGAGATTGTTTGCGTTGCAGTTGGCAGATTATGATGTTATTCTGGGAATGGATTGGTTGGAGCATTATGGAGCTGTGGTTGACTGCAGATCGAAGAAAGTCTATTTTCAGCCACAGGGGAAATCAACCTTTTATTTCCAAGGTATTCGATCCCGATCTTCTCGTATGATTATTTCTGCTATTCGAGCCTATAGGTTGCTTAGTGCAGGTTGCCAGGGATTTCTTGCTTCAGTGGTTATTGTTGAAGAACCACAACGGGATGTTTGTGATATTCCTATTGTCTGTGAGTTCCCTGATGTATTTCCTGACGAGTTGCCAGGCTTGCCCCCAGAGCGAGAGATAGAGATGGTGATTGAACTGATTCCAGGTACCGGCCCCTTAGCAAAGGCACCGTACCGAATGGCTCCAGCTGAATTGAAAGTACTGCGTGCACAGCTACTAGAGTTACTGGAAAAAGGTTATATTCGCCCCAGTTTTTCTCCGTGGAGTGCCCCGGTGCTGTTTTTGAAAAAGAAAGATGGAAGCCTGAGACTTTGTATTGATTACAGGCAGTTGAATCAGGTGACTATCAAGAATAAGTATCCGCTTCCCAGGATTGATGATTTATTTGACCAATTACAGTCTGCTACTGTCTTTTCACGGATTGATCTCCGGTCTGGCTACTTCCAATTACGAATCCGGGAATCCGATGTGGAGAAGACAGCTTTCAGCACTCGATATGGTCACTTTGAATTTCTGGTTATGCCGTTTGGTTTGACTAATGCCCCAGCAGCTTTTATGGACCTAATGCAGCGTATCTTTCGTCCATTTCTTGATCAGTTTGTGGTGATCTTTGTGGATGATATTCTGATCTATTCTGCCTCTGATGAAGATCATGTGCAGCATTTGAGGATCGTTCTGCATACTCTAAGGGATCACGGGCTTTTTGCGAAGTTCAGTAAATGTGAATTCCAGCTTCGGGAAATTCATTTTCTTGGTCACGTGATTTCTGGTGATGGAGTGGCAGTGGACCCTGCAAAGATTGATGTCGTTTTGAATTGGCAGAGGCCGAAGTCTGTGTCTGAGATAAGAAGCTTCTTAGGTTTGGCTGGGTATTACCGCAGGTTCATTCAAGACTTTGCGAAGATTGCAGCCCCGATGACTAGACTGACTCGTAAAGATGTACCTTTTGTCTGGTCGGATCAGTGTGAGGCTAGCTTTGTTGAATTAAAAGGGCTATTGACTTCTTCTCCTGTGTTGACTTTGCCTTCCGACTCGGGTGGTTTTCTGGTTTGTACTGATGCTTCTCGAGTAGGTCTCGGTGCAGTGCTGATGCAACATGGTAAGGTTATCGCATATGCATCTCGGCAATTGAAACGACATGAAAAGAATTATCCCACTCATGATCTGGAGCTAGCTGCAGTTATTTTTGCCTTAAAAATCTGGAGACATTATCTGTATGGTGAGAAGTTTCAGATTTTTACTGATCACCAGAGTTTACAGTATATATTCTCTCAGAAAGATTTGAATCTCAGGCAACGTCGATGGATGGAATTCATGAAAGACTTTGACTTTACACTCTCCTATCAGCCGGGTAAAATGAATGTCGTGGCTGATGCTCTGAGCAGGAAAGTACTGGTCAGTCATTTGTTGCTTCATGAATGGAAATTGTGGGAACGGCTTCCGAGCGAGGCATTCAGTGCAGAGTTTCCTGCTGATCCGAAGATGGCAATTTGTGCTACCTTGGTTTTGGGTTCAGCTTTATATCAGCAGATTAAAGAAGCCCAGCAGGCTGATTCTGATTTGGCTCGTGTTATATCGAGATATGATGTGGAATTTGATGACGAGCTGGTTGTCAGTTTCCAGGGCAGATGGTATGTTCCCGCTGATGATGATTTGAGGAATGAGATTCTGAGTGAGGCCCATGGTTCCCGTTTTGCTATTCATCCGGGTGTCACCAAGATGTATCAGAATTTGAAGAAGCAGTTCTGGTGGCCAGGTATGAAGAAAGGCGTGGCTATGTTTGTTTCTAAGTGCTTGACTTGTCAGTTAGTTAAAGCCGAACATCAAAAGCCAGGTGGTTTGCTTCAGCCGTTAGAGATTCTGATGTGGAAATGGGACCATGTTACTACAGATTTTGTGGTGGGTTTGCCTCAGACTTCTCAAGGTTTTGATGGCATCTGGTTGCTTGTCGACAGATTGACTAAAACTGCCAGATTATTGCCGATTAAAGTTACTTGGAATGTGCAGAGGTTGGCCGAGCTGTATGTGCAGAAGATCGTGCCACTGCATGGAGTGCTTGTTTCACTTGTGTCAGATCGTGACCCACGTTTTACCTCCAGCTTCTGACATAGTTTCCAGAAAGCTTTGGGCACTGAGTTAGCTTTCAGTTCAGCGTATCACCCTCAGTCGGATGGACAGTCAGAGAGGACTATTCAGACTCTGGAAGACATGCTGAGATTGTGTTGCCTTGATTGGCAGGGTTCGTGGAGTCAGCATTTGCCACTTGTTGAATTTGCTTATAATAACAGTTTTCACACCAGTATTGGAATGGCTCCTTATGAAGCACTTTATGGTCGTCCTTGTCGAACTCCTCTGAACTGGTTTGATGTTGGGGACAGATTGTTGACAGGGCCTGACATGGTGCAGCAATGTTCTGATGTGGTTCGTCTGATCAGGCAGAGATTGTTGACACCTCAGAGTCGACAGAAAAGCTATGCAGATCAGCGCAGACGTCCACTACAATTTGAGCCTGGAGATAGGGTGTTTGTTAAAATATCTCCGATGAAGGGTGTTTCCAGATTTGGGAAGCGTGGAAAGCTTAGTTCGCGGTATGTTGGCCCTTTTTCGATTATTGAATCTATTGGTCAGGTGGCTTATCGTCTGCAATTGCCTGCGGCTATGCAAGCTATTCATGATGTATTCCACGTGTCTCAGTTGAGAAAATATGTGTCAGATGCTTCTCATGTTCTCGATGATTCAGTATGGCCTGAAGTGACTGCTGATTTGTCCACGCCAGAATTTCCTATCAGAATTGAAGACCGTCGTGAGCAGCGGTTGAGAAATAAGGTTATTCCTCTGGTAAGAGTTGCTTGGCAGCGTCACTCTGGTAATGAGTCTACTTGGGAGCGTGAAGATGAGATGCGTCTGCTTTTTCCTTTCTTATTCCAGTGAGGTATATGTCCTTTCTCAGTTTCCTCCTTTTCTGTTGCTGTAAAATTTCGAGGGTGAAATTTTTATAAGGAGGGAGGGACTGTAAGACCCATGCCTTAATGGATCCTTAATGGATTTTGTTCTATTATTTGTTCTAGAATTTTCGGCTATTTTCCTGGATTTTTAGGAATTTGTCTGGTATTTTTCGGATTTATTTGTGGGTTATTAGAGATTAATGAGATTTTAATATATATAATAATGATATATATTTTAATTTCTTTTTTTCTTTTCTTTTAACCTCTCACCCTCTCTCTCTCTCTCCCCGTCGATCTCTCATTCACCCTCACGCTCTCTCTCTCTCCTCTTGCGATCGCCCCTCTCTCCTCCTTAGGGAACGCGGGCGAGACGGCGTCGGATTGAGGCGTGGTTGGCGCCGGTGGATTCCTCACGTCGAGAGGAACGCGTGGGTACCCATTTCGGCACGGTTCGGTGATCGTGGGAGTGGGATGGAGCTTGAAGGCCCGGTGAGCCTACCTCGGTGCATGCGGCCTTTTCGCCCGTCTCGGCTTGCAAGAGGTAGGGGGATGGAGTCCTGAGCTCGCTAGGAGCATTCCCTGTAGTTCATTTTGTTGTTTAGGCTTCCCGTTGTATGCTTGTGGCCATTTTCCCATTTTTAGTGTAAACGAGTAATTTAGCCGTTTAATGGGTTTGGGGTGATGCATGCGGGTGTTTTAAGATTGGTTGTGTTGTTTAGCATGTATGGTTTGGCAGGTTACAGGTTTTCACGGCGTTACCCGACGATTTCTATCGTCCGGGAGGGCCTCGATTTTCAAACCGAACCCGCCCGTGTTCCAGGTGGTGTGACGGTCCTGCAAGGAACCGTCACACGCCTGACGGTCCTTTGGGGACGCGTCGTTTCCAAACGACGGCCCGTCGAGGGCGCGTTATTTGGAGAGTAACGGTGGGAACCCCATCCGTTACTCGTGCGTAGTTTTACGTTGACCCGATCAGGCGGTGCGCCCGACGGCCAGTCGGTCGGCCGTCGTTTCGGTCCGACGCGCCTGGGTTAGGGCGTCGCTTCGCCTGCTAGTGGTTTTTAATGTTGTTCGTCGATTTTCGGCCTCGGGTGGAAGTAACGGTGGTGATCCAACGCGTCGTTACGAAGTAACGCGCTGGGCCCCCACCGTCACTCCTCTCTTGGGTCATTTGAGCTGGAACTCTGGTGGAAGTAACGGCGGGACACTGACGCGTCGCTTCGGATGTAACGCGCCAGTCCCCCACCGTCACTTGCCAGTAACGCATCGGCAGACGACCGCCGTTTGCCTGTAGGTTTTGATATGTTCCCAGCCTTCTCGTTATGCGTTCCATAATATATATGTGCCATGTTTATATTGTTTTAGTATTCAGGGGCATGTTTCTTATACCAATAGAGTAGCTTTTCTTTCCATGCAATGGAGCCACTGTTGTTGCCCTAAGGTCTGTTGAGTACCGACCCGCTTGAGGATGGCGGAGGGGTGTGTTTCCCATGCACGGTTTGTAAGCTAGTTCCGTGGGCTCCCAGCCAATGGTAGCGTCCTACCAAGGGAGAAAACTAGCTAGAGGGCCTGGCTCAGGCTAGAGTTAGTGTGTGCACACGTGGTAGGAGACTGTGGACTGACACCGACGGGTGCCACTCCGACTGGTCACTTGGTTTGGTACTGTTTACGCGCTTAGCTTGTCGCTTTGCCGACTACGAGTGCTTGAGACGCAGTGTAAGTCGTCAGTGGACGCTTCTGGTTTTTGCTCCAGTGGTTGTCCTTCCTTGTTGTTTGGATTAGTTAAGGCTCATTCTATTTTGGTAGATTTAGTCTTAATCGCTTGCATTTACTTAGCTTTGGCATGCGTTAGCTGTTATACTTGCTTAGTTAGAGTTTACAGTTTTACTTGAGTAGTTATTCATGCCATTACCAGTTAGCTTATTTAAATGCATGCTCTATTTGCCGTTATTTATGCATGTATGCTTGTTTAGTGCGAGGTAGGGATCCGCGTGACCCCTACTGAGTCTGGCTGTGACTCACCCTTTCTCCTTTCAGGTGAGCCGCGCCCGTCGTCTCCCGGTGCTTCGTGAGCCGTTTTGGAGACCGTGTCTAGCTGCCAGCTTTAGTCGAGGCGCCTTTTGAGGCTTGCTTGTACTTTTTCCGGGGTATGCCGCGTGTAGTTGTATCTTTTGGACTAGTACTTTGGTTTATCTGGACTAGTATATATATATATATCACTCTGGTTATTTTGATTGCTTCCGCACTTGTGTTATTTTTAATGCTTAATTGTAATTTACGCGTTCTAAATTCCAATTCGTTATGCATACCCCTCAGCACTTTTCTACTAACCCTTCAGGGGCCTCATCAGCCTCTTGGGTGGCTTCCCCAGTTCTTGGTATCGGTGTATCGATGTTATCGGTATATCGGTATCCTGAACTCTGGGTCGTTACATTAAGGATCCATTAAGGCACGGGCCTTACAGCATCCCAGCACTCGCTCCTAGGTCCTCCGTCTGCAGTCGGAGCCGAGGAAACTCGAGAGGAGAGAAAACGGGAGAGAGAGGCGGTGATGAAATGAGATGGAAGGAGAGAGGAAGGAAAAGAAATTAGGAATTTTTCTAATTTCTAGAAAATCCAATTTTAGGCCCTATCTCCGAAAAATACGTAAAAATAGTTAAAACGACCTGCTCGAAGAATACATCGGGGCTGCAGCATCCACGAGTCGATGAACTGACAAATAAACTCACCGTAGGGTTCCCTAATTAGTACGAGAGAAAAACTCATACGGATCGTAAAACTCAACTCGGAAGCCACAAAAGCGACCCGAAACTCACCGAAACAGATCCGAAAGATCCAATAAAGATCCAACGAGACCTACCAAGGATCCACGGCATCACAAAATGAATGGGGGTGAAAATAACAAAGGATCAACGGGGTTGAAAATACTATACACAAAAGAAGTTATGATGGAATGGGTGGCCCTAAATATGAATGTTACTTCAATTTTGGCACGGTAGCACAAATGACTTTAATCATACGTGAGAGAAGACGTAAGAATAATTATTATCGTAAAACTGATGGAAATGAGCAAGAATAGAGGAGAGGATGAAAATAGGCCCGATTTGACATATTTTAAAAGTATTTTCTACTGAAGAATTTATGAGGAATAGCGCGACTCAAAACCTCACTAGGTCATAAACTCTCTCATGGTAACGCGGGTTACCCTTATTATACCCTATCGAAGGGAGTGAGAATAAAAGAAGGGAGGTAAAAATAACAAAGGATCGGCGGGGTTGAAAATACTATACATAGAAGAAGTTATGATGGAATGAGTGGCTCTAAATATGAATGCGACTTCAATTTTGGCAAGGTAGCATAAATGACTTTAATCATACGTGAGAGTAGACGTAAGTATAATTATAACCATAAAACTGATGGAAATGAGCAAGAATAGAGGAGAGGATGAAAATAGGCCTGATTTGACATATTTTAAAAGTATTTTCTACTGAAGAATTTATGAGGAATAGTGCGACTCAAAACCTCACTAGGTCAAAAACTCTCTCATGGTAACGCGGGTTACCCTTATTATACCCTATCGAAGGGAGTGAGAATAAAAGAAGGGGGGTGAAAATAACAAAGGATTGGCGGGGTTGAAAATACTATAGACAGAAGAAGTTATGATGGAATGGGTGGCCCTAAATATGAATACAACTTCAATTTTGGCACGGTAGCATAAATGACTTTAATCATATGTGAGAGTAGACGTAAGAATAATTATTATCATAAAACTGATGGAAATGAGCAAGAATAGAGGAGAGGATGGAAATAAGCTCGATTTAACATATTTTAAAAATATTTTCTACTGAAGAATTTATGATGAATAGAGCGACTCAAAATCTCACTGGGTCATAAACTCTCTCACGGTCACGCGGGTTACCCTTATTATGCCCTATCGAAGGGAGTGAGAATAAATGAAGGGGGGGAAAATAACAAAGGATCGGTAGGGTTGAAAATACTATACACAGAAGAAGTTATGATGGAATAGGTGGTCCTAAACATGAATGGTATTTCAATTTTGATAGGGTAGCACAAATGACTTTAATCAAACGTCATAGAAGGCGTAATAATAATTATTATCATAAAACTAATGGAAATGATCAAGAATAGAGGAGAGGATGGAAATAGGCCCGATTTGACACCTTTTAGAAATATTTTCTACTGATAAATTTATGATGAATAGAGTGACTCAAAACCTCACTGGGTCATAAACTATCTCACGGTCACGCGGGTTACCCTTATTATCCTCTATCAAAGGGAGTGAGAATAAATGAATGGGGGTGAAAATAACAAAGGATCGACGGGGTTGAAAATACTATACACAGAAGAAGTTATGATGGAATGGGTGGCCCTAAATATGAATGTGACTTCAATTTTGGCACGGTAGCACAAATGACTTTAATTATATGTGAGAGAAGGCGTAAGAATAATTATTATCATAAAACTGATGGAAATGAGCAAGACTAGAGGCGAGGATGGAAATAGGCCCGATTTGACACATTTTAAAAAAAATTTCTACTGAATAATTTAGGATGGATAGAGAGACTGAAAACCTCACTGGGTCATAAACTTCCTCATGGTCACGCGGGTTACCCTTATTATACCCTATCGAAGGGAGTGAGAATAAATGAAGGGGGGTGAAAATAACAAAGGATCGTCGGGGTTGAAAATACTATACACAGAAGAAGTTATGATGAAATGGGTGACCGTAAACATGAATGGGACTTCAATTTTGGCACGGTAGCACAAATGACTTTAATCATACGTGAGAGAAGGCGTAAGAATAATTATTATCATAAAACTCATGGAAATGAGCAAGAATAGAGGAGAGGATGGAAATAGGCCCGATTTGACACCTTTTAGAAATATTTTCTACTAAAAAATTTATGATGAATAGAGTGACATAAAATCTCACTAGGTCATAAACTATCTCACGGTCACACGGGTTACCCTTATTATACTTTATCGAAGGGAGTGAGAATAAATGAATAGGGTTGAAAATAACAAAGGATCGACGGGGTTGAAAATACTATACACAGAAAAAGTTATGATGGAATGGGTGGTCCTAAACATGAATGTTACTTCAATTTTGGCACGGTTGCACAAATGACTTTAATCATACGTGAGAGAAGGCGTAGGGATAATTATTATCATAAAACTGATGGAAATGAGCAAGAATAGAGGAGAGGATGAAAATAGTCCCTATTTGACATATTTTAAAAGTATTTTCTACTGAAGAATTTATGAGGAATAGCGCGACTCAAAACCTCACTAGGTCATAAACTCTCTCATGGTAACGCCGGTTACCCTTATTATACCCTATCGAAGGGAGTGAGAATAAAAGAAGGGTGGTGAAAATAATAAAGGATTGGCGGGGTTGAAAATACTATACACAGAAGAAGTTATGATGGAATGGGTGGCCTTAAATATGAATGCGACTTAAATTTTGGCACGGTAGCATAAATGACTTTAATCATACGTGAGAGTAGACGTAAGAATAATTATTATCATAAAACTGATGGAAAGGAGCAAGAATAGAGGAGAGGATTGAAATAGGCCCGATTTGACATATTTTAAAAATATTTTCTACTGAAGAATTTATGATGAATATAGCGACTCAAAATCTCACTGGTTCATAAACTCTCTCACGGTCACGCGGGTTACCCTTATTATACCCTATCGAAGGGAGTGAGAATAAATGAAGGGGGGGAAAATAGCAAAGGATCGGCAGGGTTGAAAATACTATACACAGAAGAAGTTATGATGGAATGGGTGGCCCTAAACATGAATGGTACTTCAATTTCGATAGGGTAGCACAGATGACTTTAATCATACGTGAGAGAAGGCGTAAGAATAATTATTATCATAAAACTAATGGAAATGATCAAGAATAGAGGAGAGGATGGAAATAGGCCCGATTTGACACCTTTTAGAAATATTTTCTACTAATGAATTTATGATGAATAGAGTGACTCAAAACCTCACTGGGTCATAAACTATCTCACGGTCACGCGGGTTACCCTGATTATACTCTATCGAAGGGAGTGAGAACAAATGAATTTGGGTGAAAATAAGAAAGGATCGGCGGGGTTAAAAATACTATCCACAGTAGAAGTTATGATGGAATGGGTGGCCCTAAATATGAATGTGACTTCAATTTTGGCACGGTAGCACAAATGACTCTAATCATACGTGAGAGAAGGCGTAAGAATAATTATTTTCATAAAACTGATGGAAATGAGCAAGAATAGAGAAGAGGATGGAAATAGGCTCGATTTAACACATTTTAAAAATATTTTTTACTGAAGAATTTATGATGAATAGAGTGACTCATATCCTCATTGGGTCATAAACTCTCTCACGGTCATGTAGGTTACCCTTATTATACCCTATCGAAGGGAGTGAGAATAAATGAAGGGATGTGAAAATAACAAAGGATTGGCGGGGTTGAAAATACTATACACAGAAAAAGTTATGATGAAATGGGTGGCCGTAAACATGAATGGGACTTCAATTTTGGCACGGTAGCACAAATGACTTTAATCATTCGTGAGAGAATACGTAAGAATAATTATTATCATAAAACTGATGGAAAAGAGCAAGAATAGAGGAGAGGATGGAAATAGGCCCGATTTGACATATTTTAAAAATATTTTCTACTGAAGAATTTATGATGAATAGAGCGGCTCAAAATCTCACTATGTAAGGCCCGTGCCTTAATGGATCCTTGTTGGTTTTTGTTCTATTATTCGTTCTGGAATTTCTGACTATTTTCCTGGATTTTTAGGAATTTGTCTGGTATTTTTCTAGATTTATTTTGAGTTATTTGAGGGTTATTAGAATTAATGACATTTTAATATATATAATGATTTTATTATATATATTTTAATTTCATTTTTTCTTTTAATCCCTCTCTCACCCCCTTTCTCCCCGTCGATCTCTCATTGTCACCCTCTCTCTCTCTCTCCTCCGTGCGATCGCCCCTCTCTCCTCTCTAGGGAACATGGGCGAGACGAGGTCAGATTGAGGCGTGGTTGGCGCCGTTGGATTCCTCGCGTCGAGAGGAGCGCGTAGGTGTCCACTTCGGTGTGGTTCGGTGAACGTGGGAGCGAGGTGGAGCGTGAAGGCTTCGTGGCTCTTCCTCCTTGCATGCGGCCTTTCCCTTGGTTTCGGCTTGCAAAAGGTAGGGGGATGGAATCTCGATCTCGCTAGGATCGTTTCCCTTAGCTCGTTTGTTGATTAGCGACCCGTAGCATGCATGATGCCCATGTTTCCATATTTGTGGTTTTAGCTTAAATCTTTGAGTTTAATGCGTTTTAGGCCTTGCATGTGCTAGATTTAGTTGTTAAACTATTGTATAAACTGCATGGTTTGGCAGGATATCAGGTTTTTCGACGATACCCGGTGATTTAGGTCGTCCGGGAGGGAACCCATTTTTAGGTTTAACCCGTCCACGACCCAGGTGAAGTGACGGTCTCGCCAGGAACCGTCACTTCTCTGACGGTCTCTGGTGAGTGCGTTACTTCAATGTAACGGCCAATCGTGGGTGCGTTACATTGAGAGTAACGGTAGGGCTCCGGCCGTCGTTTCCTCATTTTTTTGTGTTGACCCGGTCAGGCGGTCCGCCCGACGGTCAGTCGTCCGGCCGTCGTTTCCAAGCGACGCGCCGAGACGGGGGCGTCGTTTCGCCTGCTGTTAGTTTTAAACGCTGGTCGTTGATTTGAGCCTCGGGTGGAAGTAACGGCGGAGCTCCCGCGCGTCGCTTCGAAGCAACGCATAGGACCCCCACCGTCACTCTCCCCTTTAAGGCCTTGAGCTGGAACTCAGGTGGAAGTAACGGCTGGAGACCAGCGCGTCGTTTTTGATGTAACGCGCCAGTCCCCAACCGTCACTTTCAAATAGCGCGTGGGTCTTCGATCGCCGCTTCCCTGATGGTTGTAATATGTTCCCAGCCCTTTCGTTATGCGTTCCTTTATATACTCATGCCATATTCGTATTGTTTTAATGTATAGTGGCGTGTTTTATCACCATTAGAGTAGCCTTTCTTTCCAAGCAATGGAGCCACTGTTGTTGTCTTAAGGTCTGTTGAGTGCCGACCCGCTTGAGGATGGCGGAGGGGTATGTTTCCCATGCACGGTTTGTAAGCTAGTTCCGTGGGCTCCCAGCCAATGGTAGCGTCCTACCAAGGGGGAAAACTAGCTAGAGGGCCTGGCTCAGGCTAGAGTCAGTGTGTGCACACGTGGTCGGAGACTGTGGACTGACACCGACAGGTGCCACTGCGACTGGTCACTTGGTTTGGTACTGTTTGTGCGCTTAGCTTGTCGCTTCGTCGACTGCGAGTGCTTGAGACGCAGTGTAAGTCGCCAGTGGACGCTTCTGGTTTCTGCTCCAGTGGTTGTCCTTCCTTGTTGTTTAGATTAGTGAAGACTTATTCTATTTGGTAGTTTCAGCTTTAATCGCTTGCATTTAGTTAGCTGTGGCATGTTAGCTGTTACACTTGCTTAGTTAGAGTTTATAGCTTTACCTAAGTAGTTATTTCATGCCATTGCCTGTTAGCTTATTGAAATGCATGCTCTACTTGCTTTATTTATGCATGTATGCTTGTTTAGTGCGAGATAGGGATCCGCGTGACCCCTACTGAGTCTGGCTATGACTCACCCTTTCTCCTTTCAGGTGAGACGCGCCCGTCGTCTCCCGGTGCCTTGTGAGTCGGTTCGAAGACCGTGTTAGCCGCCAGCTTTAGTCGAGGCACCTTTTGTGGCTTGTTGTACCCTTGCCGGGGGTATGCCCAGTGTAGTTGTACCTATTTTTGGACTAGTATTCTTGTTTCTCTGGACTAGTATATGAGTATCACTCTAGTTATTTTGAATTGCTTCCGCACTTGTGTTAACTTCTTTACTTAATTGTAAATTGCGCGTTCCAAATTTCAATTCGTTATGCATACCCCTCAGCACTTTTCTACTAACCCTTCAGGGGCCTCATCAGCCTCTTGGGTGGCTTCCCCAGTTCTTGGTGTCGGCGTATCGATGTTATCGGTATATCGGTATCCTGAACTCTGGGTCGTTACAGTTGGTATCAGAGCGCTAGTTGAGGATTTATATAAGGAATTGAATTTTGTGTTTTGTCTAGAGCTAGTCCAGTAGTCGTCTATTGCTGGCATAGGATGTTTTTTTCCGTGTGATTGATTAATTGCGATTGATTTGTGTTTTGGCAGCGTAATTATGCCTCCCCGTCGAGGAAGACCCCCTCGAGCTCCTCGTGTTCCTCGAGATGCGCCCAGGGAAGATAGTGGTTCTGCACCTCCTCCTGCAGTTCCTGTTGTTCCAGTTGTTCCTCCTCCAGCGCCAATTGTTGCTCCTCCTGTTGAAACGCCTGGCAGTCGAGGCAAGGCATTGAAAGAATTTCTTATGTTCAATCCGCCTGCTTTCGATGGTCAAGCTGATCCAGAGGTGGCAAGGCAATGGTTGGATGTGATCGAGTGTGTGTTCGTGTCGATGGAGTGTGCTGAAGACGAAAAAGTTATGCTTGCTGCTTTTCAACTCCAGGGTACATCCATCACGTGGTGGAAAGCCGAGTGGCAGATTGCCTTTCGTTCTAGACCTCTTCGGCAGATCACTTGGGCAGAGTTTGTTGCTGCTTTCGAGCGTGCCTATACTCCCGCCTGTCTTCAGATGGACAAGATGTATCAATTCATGGAGCTGACTCAGGGCGGTATGACTGTGCTTCAGTATCGGAATAGGTTCATGGAGTTGGGTCAGTATGCGCCTCATGTGCTAGCCAGTGAAGCTTTGAAGACTCAGCAATTTTTGCGAGGTTTGAGGCCTGAATTGAAGATGCCTCTTATTGCCAGTCGTGTTGCGGATTTGGACAGTGCGTGCTAGACAGCTGTGGCACTTGAGCTGGAGATGACGAGACCAGGTGGATATCCTCAGGCAGGGTCAGTGCAGCCGGTAGTTCAGTCGCAGCAGACTTACCGACCGCTAGTGCCAGGTGTTCCCTCGGTCCAGTCAGAGATTTCTAGTGCTTCCTCTCCTTCCAAACCTAAGTTCAAAAGGTTCAAGAAGAAGAAAAAGTTTTTCCAGCAGCCGTCCGGTACAGATTCTGTTCAGCAGCCGACAGCACCTTCCTCTCAGACTCGTCAGAGCTCAGCTGTCAGTCAGCCATGGACGTGTAGGAGATGCGGTGGTCATCATAAGGGCCAACCGTGTTCTCTTCCTGTTGTTTGCTTTAGGTGTGATCAGCCGGGTCATGTAGTTCGTGATTGCCCGCTGAGGCCGAAACAATTGCAAGTTCCTCAGTTTTCTCAACCTCAACAGCCACAATTCAGATCTCCGACTGCACCTCAAGCTCAGCAATTTTTCTCTCAAGCGTCGGCGTCTTCTCAGCAATCTTCAGCTGGTTCTAAGAAGCAGAAA
The DNA here is from genome assembly GCA_022559845.1 of Amorphophallus konjac. Lineage (NCBI taxonomy): Eukaryota > Viridiplantae > Streptophyta > Magnoliopsida > Alismatales > Araceae > Amorphophallus > Amorphophallus konjac. The sequence goes on from CM040126.1 coordinate 4,638,522, forward strand.
GGCAAGGTTTCTCATTTGACTAGAGCTGATGTTGTTGCGTCCCATCTTGTGGAAGGTACGATTATGCTTTATGGTCATTCAGCTCGTGTCTTATTTGATTCTGGTGCTTCTCACTCTTTTATTTCTGAGGATTTCATGGCCTGTATTGAGGAACCGACTTCCGAGGTATCTTGTGAGATGTTTGTTGAATTGCCTTCTGGAGATTTCATGGTTACGCCTGTGTGCCTGGAAGAATCTCCTGTGATGATTGATGATCACCAGTTGCCGGCAAGATTGTATGCGTTGCAGCTGGCAGATTATGATGTTATTCTGGGAATGGATTGGTTGGAGCATTATGGAGCTGTGGTTGACTGCAGATCGAAGAAAGTCTATTTTCAGCCGCAGGGAAAAATCAGCCTTTTATTTTCAAGGTATTCGATCTCGATCTTCTCGTATGATTATTTCTGCTATTCGAGCCTATAGGTTGCTTAGCGCAGGTTGCCAGGGATTCCTTGCTTCAGTGGTTGTTGTTGAAAAACCACGACGGGATGTTTGTGATATTTTGGTTGTCTGTGAGTTCCCTGATGTGTTTCCTGACGAGTTGCCAGGCTTGCCCCCAGAACGAGAGATAGAGATGGTGATTGAATTGATTCCAGGTACCGGCCCCTTAGCAAAGCCGCCGTACCGAATGGCTCCAGCTGAATTGAAAGTACTGCGTGCACAGCTACTAGAGTTACTGGAAAAAGATTATATTCGTCCCAGTTTTTCTCCGTGGAGTGCCCCAGTGCTGTTTGTGAAAAAGAAAGATGGAAGCATGAGGCTTTGTATTGATTACAGGCAGCTGAATCAAGTGACTATCAAGAATAAGTATCCGCTTCCCAGGATTGATGATTTGTTTGACCAGTTACAGTCTGCTACTATCTTTTCACGGATAGATCTCAGATCTAGCTATTTTCAGTTACGGATCCGAGAATCTGATGTGGAGAAGACTGCTTTCAGTACTCGATATGGTCATTTCGAATTCTTAGTCATGCTGTTTGGTTTGACTAATGCCCCAACAGCTTTTATGGACCTAATGCAGCGTATCTTTCGTCCATTTCTGGACCAGTTCGTGGTGATCTTTGTTGATGATATTCTGATCTATTCTGTCTCTGTTAATGATCATGTGCAGCACTTGAGGATCGTTCTACAGACTCTAAGGGATCACGAGCTTTATGCGAAGCTCAGTAAATGTGAATTCTGGCTTCGAGAAATTCATTTTCTTGGTCATGTGATTTCTGGTGATGGAGTGGCAGTGGACCCTGCAAAGATCGATGCTATTTTGAGTTGGCAGAGACCGAGAACTGTAACGGAGATTCGAAGTTTTCTAGGTTTGGCTGGGTATTACCGCAGATTCATTCAAGACTTTGCGAAGACTGCAGCCCCGATGACTAGATTGACTCGTAAAGATGTGTCTTTTGTCTGGTCGGATCAGTGTGAGGCTAGCTTTGTTGAATTGAAAAGGCTATTGACTTCTTCTCCTGTGTTGACTTTGCCTTCCGGCTCGGGTGGATTTATGGTCTGTACAGATGCTTCTCGAGTAGGTTTGGGTGCAGTGCTGATGCAACATGGTAAGGTTATCGCATATGCATCCCGGCAGTTGAAACAGCATGAAGGAAATTATCCCACTCACGATCTGGAGCTAGCTGCAGTTGTTTTTGCCTTAAAGATCTGGAGACATTATCTGTATGGTGAGAAATTTCATATTTTCACCGATCATCAGAGTTTACGGTATATTTTCTCCCAGAAAGATTTGAATCTTAGGCAGAGGCGATGGATGGAATTCATGAAAGACTTTGACTTTACACTCTCCTATCAGCCAGGTAAAATGAATGTTGTGGCCGATGCTCTGAGCAGGAAAGTGCAGGTCAGTCATTTGTTGCTTCATGAATGGAAATTGTGGGGACAGCTTCCAAATGAGGCATTCAGTGCAGAGTTTCCTGTTGATCTGAAGATGGCAGTTTGTGCTAGCTTGGTTTTGGGTTCAGCTTTATATCATCAGATTAAAGATGCCCAGCATGCTGATTCTGATTTGGCTCGTGTTATGTCAAGGTATGATGTGGATTTTGACACGGAGCTAGTTATCAGTTTTCAAGGCAGATTATATGTTCCCGCTGATGATGATTTGAGACTTGAGATTCTAAGTGAAGCCCATGGTTCTCGTTTTGCTATTCATCCGAGTGTCACCAAGATGTATCAGAATTTGAAGAAGCAGTTCTGGTGGCCAGGTATGAAGAAAGACGTGGCTATATTTGTTTCAAAATGCTTGACTTGTCAGTTAGTTAAAGCCGAACATCAAAAGCCAGGTGGTTTGCTTCAGCCGTTAGAGATTCCGATATAGAAATGGGACCATGTTACTACAGATTTTGTGGTGAGTTTGCCTCGGACTTCTCAAGGTTTTGATGGCATCTGGTTGTTAGTCGACAGATTGACTAAAACTGCCAGATTGTTGCCGATTAAGGTTACTTGGAATGTGCAGAGGTTGGCCGAGCTATATGTGCAGAAGATCGTACCACTGCATGGAATTTCTGTTTCACTTGTGTCAGATCGTGACCCGCATTTTACCTCCGGCTTCTGGCGTAGTTTCCAGAAAGCTTTGGGCACTGAGTTAGCTTTCAGTTCAGCGTATCACCCTCAGTCAGATGGACAGTCAGAGAGGACTATTCAGACTTTGGAGGACATGCTGAGATTGTGTTGCCTTGATTGGCAGGATTCGTGGAGTCAGCATTTGCCACTTGTTGAATTTGCTTATAATAACAATTTTCACTCCAGTATTGGAATGGCTCCTTATGAAGCACTATATGGTCGTCCTTGTCGTACTCCTCTGAATTGGTTTGATGTTGGTGACAGATTGTTGACAGGACCTGACATGGTGCAGCAATGTTCTGATGTGGTTCGTCAGATCAGGCAGATTGTTGACGGCTCAGAGTCTACAGAAAAGCTATGCAGATCAGCGCAGACGTCCACTACAATTTGAACCTGGAGATATGGTGTTTGTTAAAATATCTCCGATGAAAGGTGTTTCCAGGTTTGGGAAGCGTGGAAAGCTTAGTCCGCGGTATGTTGGCCCTTTCCCGATCATTGAAGCTATTGGTCAGGTGGCTTATCGTTTGCAACTTCCTGCGGCTATGCAAGCTGTTCATGATGTATTCCACGTGTCTCAGTTGAGGAAATATGTGCCAGATGCTTCTCATGTTCTCGATGATTCAGTATGGCCTGAGGTGACTGCTGATTTATCCGCGCAGAGTTTTCTATCAGAATTGAAGACCATCGTGAGCAGCGGTTGAGAAATAAGGTTATTCCTCTGGTAAGGGTTGCTTGGCAGCGTCACTCTGGTAATGAGTCTACTTGGGAGCGTGAAGATGAGATGCGTCAACTTTTTCCCTTTTTATTCCAGTGAGGTATATGTCCTTTCTCAGTTTCCTCCTTTTCGGTTGTTATAAATTTCGTGGGAGAAATTTCTGTAAGGAGGGAGGGACTGTAAGGCCCGTGCCTTAATGGATCCTTGTTGGTTTTTGTTCTATTATTCGTTCTGGAATTTCTGACTATTTTCTTGGATTTTTAGGAATTTGTCTGGTATTTTTCTGGATTTATTTGGAGTTATTTGAGGGTTATTAGAATTAATGAGATTTTAATATATATAATGATTGTATTATATATATTTTAATTTCATTTTTTCCTTTAATCCCTCTCTCACCCTCTTTCTCCCCGTCGATCTCTCATTCTCACCCTCTCTCTCTCTCTCCTCCGTGCGATTGCCCCTCTCTCCTCTCTAGGGAACACGGGCGAGACGGGGTCAGATTGAGGCGTGGTTGGCGCCGTTGGATTCCTCGCGTCGAGAGGAGCGCGTAGGTGTCCACTTCGGTGTGGTTCGGTGAACGTGGGAGTGAGGTGGAGCGTGAAGGATTCGTGGCTCTTTGTAAGGCCCGTGCCTTAATGGATCCTTGTTGGTTTTTGTTCTATTATTGATTCTGGAATTTCCGGCTATTTTCCTGGATTTTTAGGAATTTGTCTGGCATTTTTCCGGATTTGTTTGGAGTTTTTGAGGGTTATTGAATATTAATAAGATTTTTATATATATAATGATTATATTATATATATATTAATTTTATTTTTATTTTTATATCTCTCACCCTCACTCTCTCTCCCTTCCCGTCGATCTCACTCTCACCCTCTCCCTCTCTCTCTTCTCACGATCGTCCCCTCCCTCTCCTAGGGAACTCGGGCGAAACGAGATCGGATTGAGGCGAGGTTGGCACCGTTGGATTCCTCGCGTCGAGTAGTGCGCGTGGGTGTCCACTTCGGCGTGGATCGGTGATCGTGGGAGCGAGGTGGAGCGTGGAAGCTCCGTGGCTCTTCCTCCTTGCATGCGGCCCATTCGACGGTTTCGGCTTGCGAAAGGTAGGGGGATGGAATCTCGATCTTGCTAGGATCGTTTCCCTTAGCCTGTTTGTTGATTAGCACCCCGTAGCATGCATGATGTTCATATTTTCATTTTTGGGGTTTTAGCCTAAATCTTGAGTTTAATGCGTTTTAGGCCTTGCATGTGCTAGATTTAGATGTTAAATTGTTGTCTAGCATGCGTGGTTTGACAGGTTATCAGGTTTTTCGTCGATACCCGGTGTTTTCAACCGTCCGGGAGGGCTTCGGTTTATAAACCGTACCCGCCCGTAACCCAGGTGCAGTGACGGTTCTGCCAGGAACCGTCACTTGCCTGACGGTCCATAGCGGACGCGTCACTTCCAAATAGCGGCCCATTGGGGGTGCGTTACTTGGAGAGTAACGGTGGGGCTCCCATCCGTTACTCATCAACTATTTTCCGTAGTTTTGGTCAGGCGATGCGCCCGACGGCCAGTCGGCCGATCGTCGTTTCGGTCCGACGCGCCCAGACCGGGGCGTCACTTCGCCTGCTATCATTTAGAACGCTGATAGGTGGTTTGAGCCTCGGGTGGATGTGACGGCGGTGACCCCACGCGTTGCTTCGAAGTAACGCGCAGGGCCCCCACCGTTACATGCCCTTTAGTGCCTCTTGAGCTGGAACCCTGAAGGGAGTGACGGATAGGGACTGGGGCGTCATTCTTGAAGTAACGCGCCGGCCCCCGACCTTCGTTTGCATGTGGCGCGTGGGTCTTTGACCGCCGCTTCCCTGATGGCTGCAATATATTCCCAGCCCATCTGTTATGCGCTTCTTTCTATATTCATGCCATATTTTCATTGTTTTAAATATATTATGGCGTGTTTTATACCAATAGAATAGCTTTTCTTTCCATGCAATGGAGCCACTGTTGTAGCCCTAAGGTCTGTTGAGTGCCGACCCGCTTGAGGACAGCGGAGGGGTGTTTCCCATTCACGGTTTGTAAGCTAGTTCCATGGGCTCCCGGCCAATGGTAGCGTCCTGCCAAGGGGGAAAACTAGCTAGAGGGCCTGGCTCGGGGCTAGAGTCAGTGTGTGCACACGTGGTCGGAGACTGAGGACTGACACCGATGGGTGCTACTCTGACTGGTCACTTGGTCTGGTACTGTTTACGCGCTCAGCTTGTCGTTCGCGACTGCGAGTGCTTGAAACGCAGTGTAAGTCGTCAGTGGACGCATCTGGTTTCTGCTCCCAGTGGTTGTCTGTTCTTGTTGCTTGGATTAGTTGCAGCTTATTCTGTTCGGTAGTTTTAGCTTCAGTCGCTTGCATTTAATTATCGTTGGCATGTGTTAGCTGTTATACCTGTTTAGTTAGAGTTTACAGCTTTCTTGTGATTAGTTAATCATGCCATCTCCTGTTATTTATTTAAATGCATGCCCTAATTGCTGTTACTTATGCATGTCTGCTTGTTTAGTGCGAGGTAGGGATCCGCGTGACCCCTACTGAGTCTGGCTGTGACTCACCCTTCTCCTTTCAGGTGAGCCGCGCCCGCCGCCTCCCGGAGTTTAGTGTGCTGTTTCGGGCCCGTTCCTAGCTGCCAGCTGTGCACGAGCTGCCTTTTTGAGGCTTGTGTTGTGCTTTTGCCGGGGTATGCCCCGTGTAGTTGTTCCCTCGTGGTCTAGTGCTTTGTGACTCTGGACTAGTTATATATATATCGCTCTAGTTATTTTGAATTGCTTCCGCTCTTGTGTTAATTTCTTTACTTAATTGTAAACTGCGCGTTCCAAATTCCAATTCGTTATGCATACCCCTCAGCACTTTTCTATTAACCCTTCAGGGGCCTCATCAGCCTCTTGGGTGGCTTCCCCAGTTCTTGGTATCGGTATGCCGATGTTATCGGTATATCGGTATCCTGAGCTCTGGGTCGTTACAGTTTGTATCAGAGCGTTGCTTGAGGATTTGTATAAGGAATTGAAATTTACGCTTGTCCAGAGCTAGTCCATTGCGTTGTCCATTTGCTGGCATAGGATGTTTTCCGTGTGATTGATTAAGTGCGGTTGATTTGTGCTTTGGCAGTGTAATTATGCCTCCTCGTCGAGGAAGACCTCCTCGTGCTCCTCGAGATGCGCCCAGGGAAGATAGTGGTTCTGCACCTCCTCCTGCAGTTCCTGCTGTTCCAATTGTTCCTCCTCCAGCGCCGATTGTTGCTCCTCCTGTTGAAGTGCCTGGCAGTCGAGGCAAGGCATTGAAGGAATTTCTGATGTTCAACCCGCCTGCTTTCGATGGTCAAGCTGATCCAGATGTGGCAAGGCAATGGTTGGATGCGATCGAGCGTGTATTTGTCTCAATGGAGTGTGCTGAAGATGAGAAAGTCATGCTTGCTGCTTTTCAACTCCAGGGTACATCCATCACGTGGTGGAAGGCCGAGTGGCAGATCGCTTTCCGTTCTAGACCTCTTCGGCAGATCACTTGGGCAGAGTTCGTTGCTGCTTTCGAGCGTGCTTATACTCCTGCCTGCTTGCAGATGGACAAGATGTATCAATTTATGGAATTGACTCAGGGCAGTATGACCGTGCTTCAGTACCGGAATAAGTTCATGGAGTTGGGTCAGTATGCGCCTCATGTGCTGGCCAGTGAAGCTTTGAAGACCCAGCAATTTCTGCGAGGTTTGAGGCCTGAGTTGAAGATGCCTCTGATTGCTAGTCGTGTTGCGGATTTGGATAGTGCGTGCCAGACAGCTGTGGCACTTGAGCTAGAGATGGCGAGACCGGGTGGATATCCTCAGGCAGGGTCAGTGCAGCCGGTAGTTCAGTCGCAGCAGACTTACCGACCGCCAGTGCCAGGTGTTCCTTCGGTCCAGTCAGAGATTTCCAGTGCTTCCTCTCCTTCCAAGCCCAAGTTCAAGCGGTTCACGAAGAAGAAGAAGAAGTTTTTCCAGCAGCCGTCCGGTACAGATTCTATTCTGCAGCCGACAGCACCTTCTTCTCAGACTCGTCAGAGCTCAGCTGAGGGTCAGCCATGGACGTGTCGGAGATGCGGTGGTCATCACAAGGGCCAGCCGTGTTCTCTTCCTGTTGTTTGCTTTAGGTGTGACCAGCCTGGTCATGTGGTTCGGGATTGCCCGCTGAGGCCGAAACAAATGCAAGCTCCTCAGTTCTCTCAACCTCAGCAACCGCAGTTTAGACCTCCTGCACCGCAAGCTCAACAATTTTATTCTCAGGCGTCGGCGTCTTCTCAGCAATCTTCAGCTAGTTCTAAGAAGCAAAAAGGCAAGGTTTCTCATTTGACTAGAGCTGATGCTGTTGCGTCCCATCTGGTGGAAGGTACGATTATGCTTTACGGTCATTCAGCTCGTGTCTTGTTTGATTCTGGTGCTTCTCACTCTTTTATTTCTGAGGATTTTATGGCATGTATTGGCGAACCGACTTCCGAGACGTCTTGTGAGATGTTTGTCGAATTGCCTTCTGGGGATTTCATGATCACGCCTCTGTGTCTGGAACAATCTCCTGTGGTGATTGATAATCACCAGTTGCCGGCAAGATTGTATGCGTTGCAGCTGGCAGATTACGATGTTATTCTGGGAATGGATTGGTTGGAGCATTATGGAGCTGTGGTTGACTGCAGATCGAAGAAAGTCTACTTTCAGCCGCATGGAAAATCAGCCTTTTATTTTCAAGGTATTCGATCCCGATCTTCTCGTATGGTTATTTCTGCTATTCGAGCCTTCAGGTTGCTTAGTGCAGGTTGCCAGGGATTCTTAGCTTCAGTGGTCGTTGTTGAAAAACCACGACGAGATGTTTGTGATGTTCCGGTTGTTTGTGAGTTCCCTGATGTTTTTCCTGACGAGTTGCCAGGCTTGCCTCCAGAGCGAGAGATAGAAATGGTGATTGAACTGATTCCAGGTACCGGCCCCTTAGCAAAGGCACCGTACCGAATGGCTCCAGCTGAGTTGAAAGTACTGCGAGCACAGCTACTAGAGTTACTGGAAAAGGGTTATATTCGCCCCAGCTTTTCTCCGTGGAGTGCTCCAGTATTGTTTGTGAAAAAGAAAGATGGAAACCTGAGGCTTTGTATTGATTACAGGCACCTGAATCAGGTGACTGTTAAGAACAAGTATCCGCTTCCCAGGATTGATGATTTGTTTGACCAATTACAGTCTGCTACTGTCTTTTCACGAATTGATCTCCGGTCTGGCTATTTTCAATTATGGATCCGGGAATCCGATGTGGAGAAGACTACTTTCAGTACTCGTTATGGTCACTTTGAATTTTTAGTCATGCCGTTTGGTTTGACTAATGCCCCAGCAGCTTTTATGGACCTAATGCAGCGAATCTTTCGTCCATTTCTTGATCAGTTTGTGGTGATCTTTGTTGATGACATCTTGATCTATTCTGCCTCTGATGAAGATCATATACAGCATTTGAGGATCGTTTTGCAGACTCTAAGGGATCATGAGCTTTATGCGAAGCTCAGTAAATGTGAATTCTGGCTTCGGGAAATTCATTTTCTTGGTCATGTGATTTCTGGTGATGGAGTGGCAGTGGACCCTGTAAAGATTGATGCCGTTTTGAGTTGGCAGAGACAGAGCACAATAACAGAGATTCGAAGTTTTCTAGGTTTGGCTGGGTATTACCGCAGATTCATTCAAGATTTTGCAAGGATTGCAGCACCGATGACTAAATTGACACGGAAGGATGTGCCATTTGTCTGGTCGGATCAGTGTGAGGCTAGCTTTGTTGAATTGAAAAGGCTATTGACTTCTACTCCTGTGTTGACTTTGCCTTCCGACTCAGGTGGTTTTCTAATTTGTACTGATGCTTCTCGAGTAGGTTTGGGTGCAGTGCTGATGCAACATGGTAAAGTTATCGCATATGCATCTCGGCAGTTGAAACGACATGAAGAGAATTACCCCACTCATGATCTAGAGCTAGCTGCAGTTATTTTTGCCTTAAAGATTTAGAGACATTATCTGTATGGTGAGAAATTTCAGATTTTTACTGATCATCAGAGTTTACAGTATATATTCTCCCAGAAAGATTTGAATCTCAGGCAACGTCGATGGATGGAATTCATGAAAGACTTTGACTTTACACTCTCCTATCAGCCAGGTAAAATGAATGTTGTGGCCGATGCTCTGAGCAGGAAAGTGCAGGTCAGTCATTTGTTGCTTCATGAATGGAAATTATGGGAACAGCTTCCGAGCGAGGCATTCAGTGCAGAGTTTCCTGTTGATCCGAAGATGGCAGTTTGTGCTACCTTGGTTTTGGGTTCAGCTTTATATCAGCAGATTAAAGAGGCCCAGCAGGCTGATTCTGATTTGGCTCGTGTTATATCAAGATATGATGTGGATTTGGACACAGAGCTGGTTGTCAGTTTTTAAGGCAGATTATATGTTCCCGCTGATGTTGATTTGAGGAATGAGATTCTGAGTGAAGCCCATGGTTCTCGTTTTGCTATTCATCCGGGTGTCACCAAGATGTATCAGAATTTGAAGAAGCAGTTCTGGTGGCCAGGTATGAAGAAAGACGTGGCTATATTTGTTTCTAAGTGCTTGACTTGTCAGTTGGTTAAAGCCGAACATCAAAAGCCAGGTGGTTTGCTTCAGCCATTAGAGATTCCGATGTGGAAATGGGACCATGTTACTACAGATTTTGTGGTGGGTTTGCCTCGGACTTCTCAAGGTTTTGATGGCATCTGGTTGTTGGTCGATAGATTGACTAAAACTGCCAGATTGTTACCTATCAAGGTTACTTGGAATGTGCAGAGGTTGGCCGAGCTGTATGTGTAGAAGATCGTGCCACTTCATGGAGTGCCTGTTTCACTTGTGCCAGATCGAGACCCGCGTTTTACCTCTGGCTTCTGGCGTAGTTTCCAGAAAGCTTTGGGCACTGAGTTAGCTTTCAGTTCAGCGTATCACCCACAGTCAGATGGACAGTCAGAGAGAACTATTCAGACTCTGGAGGACATGCTGAGATCGTGTTACCTTGATTGGCAAGGTTCGTGGGGTCAGCATTTGCCACTTGTTGAGTTTGCTTATAATAACAGTTTTCACTCCAGTATTGGGATGGCTCCTTATGAAGCACTTTATGGTCGTCCTTGTCGAACTCCTCTGTATTGGTTTGATGTTGGTGACAGATTGTTGACGGGACCCGACATGGTGCAGTAATGTTCTGATGTGGTTCGTCTGATCAGGTAGAGATTGTTGACGGCTCAAAGTCGACAGAAAAGCTATGCAGATCAGCGCAGACTGTAGACACGCCAAAATTGATATTATTTTGAGTATATTTCATATCGCTCTGCGATGCCCCATTTGACCCTCAAATCAGCTTATTTGAGTGGTTTTCCCACTTTTCATGGATTGCTCCTGATTTCTCCTATTTTTCCCCATTTATCTCCCTTTTCCTATTTTTCTGGATTTTCTGGGTATTTATCTCTATTTTATGAATTCACGCCCTCATCAGGGGCGTGTTTTTGAAACACGCCCTTGTCTAGGGCGTGTCTTTCCCATTTTATCTATTCCTCCCCATTTTTCTATTTTCTGAATTTACGACCTGAGTAAGGGCGTGTTTTCTTAAAACATGACTTAATCTAGGGCGTTTCTTAAAGAAAGGACGACCTCACCTGAGGGCGTTAATTCTTTTAGGTTTGACCGACTTCCCCGTTTGAGCTCTTCAAATTCACGTCCTTCCACGGGGCGTGTTTTTAAAAATGGCTTTGATTGAGGCGTGTTTTTACATTTTTCAAATATGGGGAATTTTTATTGCTAAATTTGATTTTTCAGAAACGCCCTTGTGCAGGGCGTGTTTTTGAGAAACGCCCTCTATCAAGTCGTCAATTCATAAATTGACGCCCTGAACTAAGGCGTGTTTCACCTTCTGGCTTCGCCGCCCTTCCCCCCGAGAGTCCTTGCTTCGATAGATGCCTACTTGGTTTGGGCTCTTGCCCATTCTTATCATTTCCCTCTTAGGACTCTTGCCCATGTTTATCTCTTCCTCAACCTATTTAATAGAGCTTCCGAGCTCTGTTAATGGGTTGGACTCCTCTTCTTCGGTTCCCGTTTTCCTTCTTCCTCTTCGTTGATTCTTCTATCTTCTTCTTCTTTCTCTTTCTTCCGTTTCTCCCGTATCTGTCTTCTTCTCCTCCTTCTTCTACTTCTCTTCTTCTTCTGTCTTCTTCCTCTTCTTCTCCTTCTTCTGCTCTGCTTTTCTTCTTCTTTTCTTTGTTTCTACAGGAACCGACGGAAGTGCTGCTTGACAGGAGGAGGTCCTTTATCCATCAAAGCTTCATCCTTTTGGGAACTTCTCCCTATTGAAGATCAAAGCCAAGGAGCAACCAACAATCAGATTTTTCTATTCCCCTTCTCCCCTATCTTATTTTTATTTTAGTTCATAATTCACATGCATGCATCATTGTTATTGATAATTCTTTCTCAATCATCATATTGAGACCTCCCCTTTTTATTATTATTTGCATTCATCATACATCCCCCACACCCTCTTTGCATAGGGGTTTAAGGGCTAATACCCTTAAGGTGTGTTCTTAATCAATTTTCATGCTCATCTTTATTAAGAATTGATGCTACACACACATTATTTCTAATCCAATTCTTTTGTGTTGTGTGTCTTTTTTTTTTGCAAGGGTAACCAAGTTGAAGAACTCTCTTCGTCGGCCGGCCGATTTGAAGAGAAAAGGAGTACTCACATCCCCCGCACTTTCAAGGTATTCTTCGCGATCTCTCCCCTTCATTAATTGTTATATCTTTTGAGGCGTTCGCGTCTCTGGCGATCACATTCTTTCCCCATTAGCACCTCGTGCTATTTTATTGCTTTCATCATATCTATTGCTTTTTATATTTAAGTGGATTTTTAAAGAGATCTACAAATTGGCGATCACGGTGGGACCCTTTCTTATTTTTTATTTGATTACCCCTTTCCCCTTGGCACCCACGTGTGCCCTTTCCTATTGGTACCCACGTGTACCCCTTCTTTTGTGCCCCTCGGGCACCTTCCCTTGTGCATTGCACTCTCCCAAAGTGATAAGTCAATTAGATAGATTTGTTTTAAAACTTTCACTTATTTAAAATCTTGATGAGCATGTTTCTGTGTTAATAATTATATTGGTTGATTGCCTATGTGATGCTGGCCGCGAGGGTTTTCTGGAAGAAGGCAATTAACGCCTCTGACAGAGGCGCTTTTTTTATTTAACGCCCTATCGCAGGGCGTCTTTTTTCTGTTTAACGCCTTCTGTCAGGGCGCTTTATATCATGCTGTGAATTCACGCCCTCCCACAGGGCGGTTCTTTATTTGGTAGCACCTCTCTTCAGGGCGCGTTTTCATGATTTGACGCCCCCACCCATGGGCGTCTCTTTATTTGGTTGAGCACCCTTGATAATTAACGCCCTGCCCAAGGGCGTCTCTTTTTTTGGTAGCGCCCTCCCCCAGGGCGTCTTATTCCTGTGTTTTCACCGAACTCCTATGTTTATCACTGTATCATATTTCTGCTTATATCTTGCATTCATTCATTCATTTTGCATTGGTTTGAGAGGCCTTATCTCTTTATACTAGGAGCCACACACCCCCTTGGTGAAGGAACGACCCTCCATTGAGCATTCCGTCTCTTTGGATTGGAAATTCCTAAACCAAGCCTCCATAAGTCCCCGCACCCGTGGATTCCCTCACGGACGCCGGGCAGGTTGTACCCTTTTGGAGTCCCGATATAGTTGGCCCACACGTGGTGAGAGAGGGTTCCTAGTTGACATTGGAGTTCAAACCATATTGAAACTAGGATTCCCCCCTTGTGTGAATCATTCCAAACTTTGCTAAAATTCATTAATTCACCAAGGTTCAAACATAAAAATCAAGGTAACCATTCCAACTTGTGTGTTTCTTTGTAAATTATTTGCACATTATTTGGATTGCATAATGGCTTACCATGATAGAAACATGTTCAATTCGATTCATGAGGATGCACAGCCTAGCACTTCATATCCTCAATTTCAACATGTTAATCAGCATTCTCACCATTCTTTCAAGGGACCACGCCCTTATTCTCATGGTCATGCCCGACCCATGGGTAATGTCCATCTTCATGGTCCCCCTCCTCAATTTCGAGCCACTATTCCTACGGGACCGTCTCATCCTAATGACGGGAAAGTCTCTCAAATCTTGCATGCATTAGATCATCTTACCCCTCAACAGATCCAAGCCCTTAAGGCCGCCGTTGAGGGTACATCACATGCATCTCCCTCCAATTCTACACGGGTGGCCCATCACCCACCTCTTTCCAATTCTATTCGGGCGGCCCTTCACCCATCTCCTTCCAATCCTGATCGGGTAGCCCATTACCCATCTCCTCCTGTTCATTCTACTCGGGTAGCCCATTACCCATCCCCTTCTATTCACACTCCTCCTCGGGTGGTCCGACACCCGCCCCCTTCTATTCCTCCTCCATCACGGCCCCGAGGCCCTTTTACTCCTTGCAATCCGGCCCGTCCGGGTTCTTTTACGGGTCATACCGTCAACTCCCCTCCACGGCCTTTTTATGCGGCCCCTCCTCCTTCAAGGCCCTGCCAGCCCTCTATTGTTCAAGTCACACCCCTCCAACAATCTCTTTTTGATAAGATTACTTCCATGGAGGAACAATTAAAGAGGGTCACGGTTCCTCCTACTCCGGTCAATCCTCTCTATGCGGCTTTGGATGACATTACAAGAATGGAGAGAGAATGGAAGGATAGGATGGACGACTACGGCGTTGATATTCCAAGCGAGCAAGAACCGGCAATTGAAGAATCCGAGCCGGTGTATGATGATGAAGCTCCGCAGGCACCCCTTTCGAGTTTCCTTAACTTTCCACTTCCCCCACTTTCATTCGATGAACCCCTCGCTCAGGATGAAGCCACCATCCCCGATCCAACCCCTATTTCCGAGACTTCTTGGTGTTACGACGATGGGTCGATACTCCAATCACCCACGCCGACGCATCTTGAGTTTTTCACCACTCCAAACACCGCTCGCCCCATTCGGCATTTCCTACGCACCAAACCTTCACCCATTAACCCTCCACCCATTACACCTCCTCCAGTTACACCATTAACCTCCGCAACACTGGCCTCCCCCAAGCCTTCCACTATTAAACCACCACCCGTTAAGCCATCTACCTCCACACCATCGGCCTCCATTAATTACACCATTAAACCTTCCCCAATTAGCCTCCCATTACCGCCACCTCGGTCTTCCATTATCCCTTTAAAACCCACTTTACCTATTCCACCATATAACCCTCCACCTTTACCTATGGCTAATCCTGAGCAGGACCCACCACTTTTTGCACTCGAGCTAACCCCGACCGCTTGCAAGCAAAGGGAGAAACTTGATGTGTTTGAACCTCCGCCTCCACTTACGCCAACACTTTCCATTATACCTCCACCACTCACAAAGCCTTCCGCCTCTGCTTCACCTCCTTTTACTACTCGGAATGGGAGTGCTTCTGCAAGTACTTGTGCCGAAGGTGATCAAGAGCCGGGCAAGACAGATGTGGCCACGGTTATGCGATTCAAGATTCAAGAAGTCATTTATCGGATGCCAATCCGGATTATTGTGCCGAGCATGGTCGCAGAGGCCAAGTCACCGCCATTGCTCAGGGAAGAATGCCAAGAATTGATGCCATCCAAGGGCCAGGCAGGGCACCCCTTGTTCAAACTTTCTAATCCAGAATTCATTATTCCTTACAAGGGGCGAATGCCCATTTTGCTCAACATTCCATATACACCACATTCAATGGGCAACTCAATGCTTCCCGTTCCAACTCTACAACTCCCCCACATTATTGATCTTTGCTTTCCAAGGGAGTTGTCTTTTACTATTGAAGCTTCTTTTATTGGGCCAATTGACCGTACATGTTCACTGCCGTGGAGGGGCAGTTATCTTAATGCTAAGGGGCCATCCCTTATTTGCTCCACTTTCTATTCATCCATCTCTATCACTTTTTCTTCATGGGCCATTCCCAGGGTTAGGAGGAGGATCTCATCCTCTCGCCCTTCACATTCTTCATATTCTTTGCATTTCATGCATTCATCGCATCCATCCCATTACATGCATTTGCACCTCCTGCTTCCCGGGTTTCCAAACCCGTATCTTCCTCGCCTTCTGGCACCGCCGGATATTCCGCATTTCCCATCTTATTCATATTCATCCTTTTATCCACTCCCCTTGGGGCATCGCGTCCCCCTTCCTGCCATTTCCCTGGAACTTCCAGGAATTTTATCCCTCCTCTTTGGGCATCTCGCCCTTTCTGATTCTATTTCTCCGGAACCTCCGGACCTTTCTCTCGGGCACGACGCCCCTTTCCATCTTCTCCTTACTGATTTCATCCCTCCGGAACCTCCGGATTCTCCACCTGATTGTCTCCATCTTTTCCCCGGGCATCGCGCCCCTTTCTATTTGCTTCCTCTGGAACCTCCGGACTTTCTCCTCGGGCATCACGCCCCTTTTCATTCTTCTCCTTCAGAACCTCCAGACTTTTCCCTTGGGCACGACGCCCCTTTCCACCTTCTCCTTCCTGATTTTATTCCTCCGGAACCTCCGGATTCTCCGTCTTATTCTCTCTATCATCTCCCAGGGCATCGCGACCCTCCTGATTTCATTCCTCCGGAACCTCCGGACCTTCCATATTTCCTTCAATTCATCTTTTTGCTCCTCCGGGACTCCATATCTTTTATTCTCTTCTTTCTTTTCCGTCATCTTTTTCATCATCTTTTTCCCTATTTCTCCCCAGGGCATCGCGTCCCTTCCTTCGTTATCCCTCCGGAGCCCCCGGATGATTCCTCCTATTACGATTCTCCTCCTTTACCTCCGGACCCTCCGGATCCACCTCTTTCTATCTACCAATTTCTTCTTCTAATTCCCCCTGATTCTGGGTCCGACCCAACTTCTTCCACATCCACTGCTTTGGGCATTTGCCCCTTCTCCCATTGTTTCCGAGGCTTTAGTCCTCACCCCTCTTCTTGATTTTCCGCTTCTTCTGTAGACTGTTCCATGTGATCAGGGTCTCCGCACCTTAGTGAGGGAGTTCTAGCCCTCGCCTCTCTTCCTTTTTTCCTTATTCATCTGAGTCTGGTCTTGGCACTACTCCTTCTTGTTAAGCCACTTTCAATCCTTTGCTTCCAATCTTTTTTCTGCAAAAGAGGACAAATCCCATGATGATCACCTCCAACAGTAGCTGCTTCTATGAAGGTTGCAAGGTAACATATTGGCGTAAGCGCATTTTTATGATATCATTACCCCATTTCTTCACGCATGATTCTCAAAAGGAAGTGCTTCTTAACAAGATTAAGAATGGTGTTTTAAACCTTTATCTTAGGCTTTTAATTGAATCATTTCGAAAAAAGAGTCTTTAGACTTGCTTTGCAGCACTTTGGTTGATAAAGAACCCGCACTGGGAATTCAAACATTCTCTCCCTGCTTGTTTAAGAGCAACCCTTAGCTAGGTATTTCACACACTTCACGGCGTCCTTAGCCGGCTCCTTTGTTTAAACATCGTTGCTACCTTGGCCATGCCATGAGTTTCCGAAAGTCTTTTCTCTTCTTTACTCGGCCGAATGCAGGTGCAAGAGGTTGACGGATGAGATGATCAACTTTGGTAAATCCCAATACGAGAGGAGTCTCAAATAGGGGCAGTCTTGACCCAAAATCAATATGAATTTCATGATACATCTCGCCACAAAGGGCAATTAAGAATTAAGTCGAACTTTCGATAATTGAATTATGAATCATGGCATGACAAGAGTGGCAAAGTCCCCGCAGGGAAAACCCTGGTCGTATGCATGTCGAGGGTCTAAAAATCAAAGGCATAAAGCCCCAACGCAACAGATCGCCTCTTTGAGGGTTAATACCTTGGAAGGAATTCAAGTTCCGATATCTCCCATCTTGCATAAAGCTTATCTCCAAATTTTCTTCTCGTCTCCCTCCAAGACCGAATATTTCTCGGGTATGGCTTTGGTAGGGGCACCATTGATCAATGGCGGTCGGTTAAAGGACGCCACTTTCCATGCACGCCCGGCTTTGGACAGATCTTAATGAAAAGGGAAGGAACGAGGACGCTCAGTTAATGGTTCAAAAACACCCCTTTGATGCTGCTTTAGCAATGTCTAACCAAAATCAAACAAAAAATTGAATATTTCTTGTCCAAACTCCATAAAAT
Source organism: Amorphophallus konjac (assembly GCA_022559845.1). Lineage (NCBI taxonomy): Eukaryota > Viridiplantae > Streptophyta > Magnoliopsida > Alismatales > Araceae > Amorphophallus > Amorphophallus konjac. The sequence goes on from CM040126.1 coordinate 4,656,090, forward strand.
TTGAATATTTCTTTTCCCAAAATCCAAAAAAAACAAAAAAAATTGAAATATTTTCCAAAAAAATCTCCATAAAAATCCAAATATTTCCAAAACCCACAAAAATTTGCATATTGATCAAAACTCATAAAAATTTGTATATTTCAAAACTCCAAAAAGATTGCATTGTATTTTCTGATGGTGTTTTGCAGGAACAGCTTGGCAGAGACCAAAAGCACGGGATGGGCCCTATCTCCACTTACTGCTATCAATCTATTGATTCTTCCCAATATTCTCATGACATGCCACCCAGGGGCATCATCTCCCTATATCATTCTGATTATCATATCTCATGATTATTCATCTCCAAATCTTTCAATCAACTCCTGCTCGATTCATCTGATTACTCCGCCAATGGGCATTATCAGATCCTGATTATTTAACTCCAAAACTTGATTAGCCAGATTGTCATCCTCATGACAAACAACAAATAATGATGCTTTGCTATGCCATGATTTGACTTATGCTGTTCACGATATATGCTATGATTGGTTGCTTTGATTCATGCTATGCTTGCTACACTTCAATGCCTTATTCATTGCTTGTTATATCTTGGCTAATGAATTTTGAGCGCAGGAAGAGACTCTTGGTCCCGCCGACTGGGCATCATCATCCAAGCCCCACGGTGCTTGCAGCTCATTTCTCAGTTCCCATGCTTATTGATATCACCATCTCCCTGTATGCATTCCACTATATGTTACATATGTTACTAGATTATATCAAGGACCTTGTGGCTTTGGTAAATCTGGGATTTGAGTTCCCCTTCATCAAAAACAATGATGATTCCAGAAGAGTCTTAGTCACACGGATAGGCCGTTGAGCCGTCCAAGACTGGGGACGATGGTTCCCTTTTACGAGTTGGTGCGTGGATAAACGGGCTTCGGCTTAGTATCAGCTCGCGAAATTGGTTTCTTGACCCAGTCTTGGCAGTTTAACAATATTATCCTTGATTATTCTATATTTTCATTTTGATTTAATTTTTCCCTTTAAACCCAGCATGCATTCATGTAGGAATTTGAAACAATTGTTGAAAAAATCATTCTGATAAGCTGATGTGAGAGTTGAATTGATCTTAATCTTTCTCGATATGAGATTTTCCTTGCCGAATTGAATCCTCAGTTCGTTTTGTCGCTGTTTTGGGTCTTTTCTCGAAAGCTCCTTGTTTGGATTTTTATCATCTTATTTTTAATCTCCTCTCCTTTGATCCACCTTGGCTGCAGCACGTCCACTGGCTGGTAACCGCTCCCCAATGGTGAAACCTACAGGTTTGTGACCTGGGGTACTTCCACCGCGTTGGAAGTTGATCATTTATTTTATCTCCTTCGTGCACCGCGTGCGCATCTCCCCTTTTATCCAAACATTGTTGATTTCATTGGATTTCCCGAGATTTGCTTCATCTCGTGCTCTTGATTTGATTCTCATCAAGTGATGTTGATTGCGTGTCTCATCACACCTTAGTATCTACTTTTCAGTTTGCTACGCTCCCTTGCAAAGCAGACGCCAAGGCGGGGCAGCTGTAGACACGCCAAAATTGATATTATTTTGAGTATATTTCATATCGCTCTGCGATGCCCCATTTGACCCTCAAATCAGCTTATTTGAGTGGTTTTCCCACTTTTCATGGATTGCTCCTGATTTCTCCTATTTTTCCCCATTTATCTCCCTTTTCCTATTTTTCTGGATTTTCTGGGTATTTATCTCTATTTTATGAATTCACGCCCTCATCAGGGGCGTGTTTTTGAAACACGCCCTTGTCTAGGGCGTGTCTTTCCCATTTTATCTATTCCTCCCCATTTTTCTATTTTCTGAATTTACGACCTGAGTAAGGGCGTGTTTTCTTAAAACATGACTTAATCTAGGGCGTTTCTTAAAGAAAGGACGACCTCACCTGAGGGCGTTAATTCTTTTAGGTTTGACCGACTTCCCCGTTTGAGCTCTTCAAATTCACGTCCTTCCACGGGGCGTGTTTTTAAAAATGGCTTTGATTGAGGCGTGTTTTTACATTTTTCAAATATGGGGAATTTTTATTGCTAAATTTGATTTTTCAGAAACGCCCTTGTGCAGGGCGTGTTTTTGAGAAACGCCCTCTATCAAGTCGTCAATTCATAAATTGACGCCCTGAACTAAGGCGTGTTTCACCTTCTGGCTTCGCCGCCCTTCCCCCCGAGAGTCCTTGCTTCGATAGATGCCTACTTGGTTTGGGCTCTTGCCCATTCTTATCATTTCCCTCTTAGGACTCTTGCCCATGTTTATCTCTTCCTCAACCTATTTAATAGAGCTTCCGAGCTCTGTTAATGGGTTGGACTCCTCTTCTTCAGTTCCCGTTTTCCTTCTTCCTCTTCGTTGATTCTTCTATCTTCTTCTTCTTTCTCTTTCTTCCGTTTCTCCCGTATCTGTCTTCTTCTCCTCCTTCTTCTACTTCTCTTCTTCTTCTGTCTTCTTCCTCTTCTTCTCCTTCTTCTGCTCTGCTTTTCTTCTTCTTTTCTTTGTTTCTACAGGAACCGACGGAAGTGCTGCTTGACAGGAGGAGGTCCTTTATCCATCAAAGCTTCATCCTTTTGGGAACTTCTCCCTATTGAAGATCAAAGCCAAGGAGCAACCAACAATCAGATTTTTCTATTCCCCTTCTCCCCTATCTTATTTTTATTTTAGTTCATAATTCACATGCATGCATCATTGTTATTGATAATTCTTTCTCAATCATCATATTGAGACCTCCCCTTTTTATTATTATTTGCATTCATCATACATCCCCCACACCCTCTTTGCATAGGGGTTTAAGGGCTAATACCCTTAAGGTGTGTTCTTAATCAATTTTCATGCTCATCTTTATTAAGAATTGATGCTACACACACATTATTTCTAATCCAATTCTTTTGTGTTGTGTGTCTTTTTTTTTTGCAAGGGTAACCAAGTTGAAGAACTCTCTTCGTCGGCCGGCCGATTTGAAGAGAAAAGGAGTACTCACATCCCCCGCACTTTCAAGGTATTCTTCGCGATCTCTCCCCTTCATTAATTGTTATATCTTTTGAGGCGTTCGCGTCTCTGGCGATCACATTCTTTCCCCATTAGCACCTCGTGCTATTTTATTGCTTTCATCATATCTATTGCTTTTTATATTTAAGTGGATTTTTAAAGAGATCTACACAGACGTCCACTACAATTTGAGCCTGGAGATATGGTGTTTGTTAAAATATCTCCGATGAAAGGTGTTTCCATATTTGGGGGGCGTGGGAAGCTTAGTCCGCGATATGTTGGCCCTTTTCCGATTGTTGAAGCTATTGGACAGGTGGCTTATCGTTTGCAACTTCCTGCGGCTATGCAAGCTATTCATGACGTGTTCCACATGTCTCAATTGAGGAAATATGTGCCAGATGCTTCTCATGTTCTCGATGATTCAGTATGGCCTGAGGTGACTGCTGATTTGTCTGCGCCAGAGTTTCCTATTGGAATTGAAGACCGTCGTGAGCAGCGGTTGAGAAATAAAGTTATTCCTCTGGTAAAGGTTGCTTGGCAGCGTCACTCTGGTAATGAGTCTACTTGGGAGCGTGAAGATGAGATGCGCCTGCTTTTTCCTTTCTTATTCCAGTGAGGTATTTGTCCTTTCTCATTTTCCTCCTTTTCGGTTGTTATGAATTTCGAGGGCGAAATTTCTGTAAGGAGGGAGGGACTGTAAGACCCGTGCCTTAATGGATCCTTGTTGATTTTTGTTCTATTATTGATTCTGGAATTTCCGGCTATTTTCCTGGATTTTTAGGAATTTGTCTGGCATTTTTCCAGATTTGTTTGGAGTTTTTGAGGGTTATTGAATATTAATAAGATTTTTATATATATAATGATTATATTATATATATATTAATTTTATTTTTATTTTTATATCTCTTACCCTCACTCTCTCTCCCTTCCCGTCGATCTCACTCTCACCCTCTCCCTCTCTCTCTTCTCACGATCGTCCCCTCCCTCTCCTAGGGAACTCGGGCGAAACGAGATCGGATTGAGGCGAGGTTGGCACTGTTGGATTCCTCGCGTCGAGTAGTGCGCGTGGGTGTCCACTTCGGCGTGGATCGGTGATCGTGGGAGCGAGGTGGAGCGTGGAAGCTCCGTGGCTCTTCCTCCTTGCATGCGGCCCGTTCGACGGTTTCGGCTTGCGAAAGGTAGGGGGATGGAATCTCGATCTTGCTAGGATCGTTTCCCTTAGCCTGTTTGTTGATTAGCACCCCGTAGCATGCATGATGTTCATATCTCCATTTTTGGGGTTTTAGCCTAAATCTTGAGTTTAATGCGTTTTAGGCCTTGCATGTGCTAGATTTAGATGTTAAATTGTTGTCTAGCATGCGTGGTTTGACAGGTTATCAGGTTTTTCGTCGATACCCGGCATTTTCAGCCGTCCGGGAGGGCTTCGGTTTATAAACCGTACCCGCCCGTAACCCAGGTGCAGTGACGGTCCTGCCAGGAACCGTCACTTGCCTGACGGTCCATAGCGGACGCGTCACTTCCAAATAGCGGCCCATTGGGGGTGCGTTACTTGGAGAGTAACGGTGGGGCTCCCATCCGTTACTCATCAACTGTTTTCCGTAGTTTTGGTCAGGCGATGCGCCCGACGGCCAGTCGACCGACCGTCGTTTCGGTCCGACGCGCCTAGACCGGGGCGTCACTTCGCCTGCTATCATTTAGAATGCTGATAGGTGGTTTGAGCCTCGGGTGGATGTGACGGCGGTGACCCCACGCGTTGCTTCGAAGTAACGCGCAGGGCCCCCACCGTTACATGCCCTTTAGTGCCTCTTGAGCTGGAACCCTGAAGGGAGTGACGGATAGGGACTGGGGCGTCATTCTTGAAGTAACGCGCCGGCCCCCGACCGTCGTTTGCATGTGGCGCGTGGGTCTTTGACCGCCGCTTCCCTGATGGCTGCAATATATTCCCAGCCCATCTGTTATGCGCTTCTTTCTATATTCATGCCATATTTTCATTGTTTTAAATATATTGTGGCGTGTTTTATACCAATAGAATAGCTTTTCTTTCCATGCAATGGAGCCACTGTTGTAGCCCTAAGGTCTGTTAAGTGCCGACCCGCTTGAGGACAGCGGAGGGGTGTTTCCCATTCACGGTTTGTAAGCTAGTTCCGTGGGCTCCCGGCCAATGGTAGCGTTCTGCCAAGGGGGAAAACTAGCTAGAGGGCCTGGCTCGGGGCTAGAGTCAGTGTGTGAACACGTGGTCGGAGACTGAGGACTGACACCGACGGGTGCTACTCCGACTGGTCACTTGGTCTGGTACTGTTTACGCGCTCAGCTTGTCGTTCGCGACTGCGAGTGCTTGAAACGCAGTGTAAGTCGTCAGTGGACGCATCTGGTTTCTGCTCCCAGTGGTTGTCTGTTCTTGTTGCTTGGATTAGTTGCAGCTTATTCTGTTTGGTAGTTTTAGCTTCAGTCGCTTGCATTTAATTATCGTTGGCATGTGTTAGCTGTTATACCTGTTTAGTTAGAGTTTACAGCTTTCTTGTGATTAGTTAATCATGCCATCTCCTATTATTTATTTAAATGCATGCCCTAATTGCTGTTACTTATGCATGTCTGCTTGTTTAGTGTGAGGTAGGGATCCGCGTGACCCCTACTGAGTCTGGCTGTGACTCACCCTTCTCCTTTCAGGTGAGCCGCGCCCGCCGCCTCCCGGAGTTTAGTGTGCTGTTTCGGGCCCGTTCCTAGCTGCCAGCTGTGCACAAGCTGCCTTTTTGAGGCTTGTGTTGTGCTTTTGCCGGGGTATGCCCCGTGTAGTTGTTCCCTCGTGGACTAGTGCTTTGTGACTCTGGACTAGTTATATATATATCGCTCTAGTTATTTTGAATTGCTTCCGCTCTTGTGTTAATTTCTTTACTTAATTGTAAACTGCGCGTTCCAAATTCCAATTCGTTATGCATACCCCTCAGCACTTTTCTATTAACCCTTCAGGGGCCTCATCAGCCTCTTGGGTGGCTTCCCCAGTTCTTGGTATCGGTATGTCGATGTTATCGGTATATCGGTATCCTGAGCTCTGGGTCGTTACACTCTTCCTCCTTGCATGCGGCCTTTCCCTTGGTTTCAGCTTGCAAAAGGTAGGGGGATGGAATCTCGATCTCGCTAGGATCGTTTCCCTTAGCTCGTTTGTTGATTAGCGACCCGTAGCATGCATGATGCCCATGTTTCCATATTTGGGGTTTTAGCTTAAATCTTTGAGTTTAATGCGTTTTAGGCCTTGCATGTGCTAGATTTAGTTGTTAAACTATTGTATAAACTGCATGGTTTGGCAGGATATCAGGTTTTTCGACGATACCCGGCGATTTAGGTCGTCCGGGAGGGAACCCGTTTTTAGGTTTAACCCGTCCGCGACCCAGGTGAAGTGACGGTCTCGCCAGGAACCGTCACTTCTCCGACGGTCTCTGGTGAGCGCGTTACTTCAATGTAACGGCCAATCGTGGGTGCGTTACATTGAGAGTAACGGTAGGGCTCCGGCCGTCGTTTCCTCGTTGTTTTGTGTTGACCCGGTCAGGCGGTGCGCCCGACGGTCAGTCGTCCGGCCGTCGTTTCCAAGCGACGCGCCGAGACGGGGGCGTCGTTTCGCCTGCTGTTAGTTTTAAACGTTGTTCGTTGATTTGAGCCTCGGGTGGAAGTAACGGCGGAGCTCCCGCGCATCGCTTCGAAGCAATGCATAGGACCCCCACCGTCACTCTCCCCTTTAAGGCCTTGAGCTGGCACTCAGGTGGAAGTAACGGCTGGAGACCAGCGCGTCATTTTTGATGTAACGCGCCAGTCCCCAACCGTCACTTTCAAATAGCGCGTGGGTCTTCGACCGCTGCTTCCCTGATGGTTGTAATATGTTCCCAGCCCTTTCGTTATGCGTTCCTTTATATACTCATGCCATATTCGTATTGTTTTAATGTATAGTGGCGTGTTTTATCACCATTAGAGTAGCCTTTCTTTCCAAGCAATGGAGCCACTGTTGTTATCCTAAGGTCTGTTGAGTGCCGACCCGCTTGAGGATGGCGGAGGGGTATGTTTCCCATGCACGGTTTGTAAGCTAGTTCCGTGGGCTCCCAGCCAATTGTAGCGTCCTACCAAGGGGGAAAACTAGCTAGAGGGCCTGGCTCAGGCTAGAGTCAGCGTGTGCACACGTGGTCGGAGACTGTGGACTGACACCGACGGGTGCCACTCCGACTGGTCACTTGGTTTGGTACTATTTGTGCGCTTAGCTTGTCGCTTCGTCGACTGCGAGTGCTTGAGACGCAGTGTAAGTCGTCAGTGGACGCTTCTAGTTTCTGCTCCAGTGGTTGTCCTTCCTTGTTGTTTGGATTAGTTAAGACTTATTCTATTTGGTAGTTTCAGCTTTAATCGCTTGCATTTAGTTAGCTGTGGCATGTTAGCTGTTACACTTGGTTAGTTAGAGTTTACAGCTTTACCTAAGTAGTTATTTCATGCCATTGCCTGTTAGCTTATTGAAATGCATGCTCTACTTGCTTTATTTATGCATGTATGCTTGTTTAGTGCGAGGTAGGGATCCGCGTGACCCCTACTGAGTCTGGCTGTGACTCACCCTTTCTCCTTTCAGGTGAGCCGCGCCCGTCGTCTCCCGGTGCCTTGTGAGTCGGTTCGGAGACCGTGTTAGCCGCCAGCTTTAGTGGAGGCGCCTTTTGTGGCTTGTTGTACCCTTGCCGAGGGTATGCCCCGTGTAGTTGTACCTATTTTTGGACTAGTATTCTTGTTTCTCTGGACTAATATATGAGTATCACTCTGGTTATTTTGAATTGCTTCCGCACTTGTGTTAACTTCTTTACTTAATTGTAAATTGCGCGTTCCAAATTCCAATTCGTTATGCATACCCCTCAGCACTTTTCTACTAACCCTTCAGGGGCCTTATCAGCCTCTTGGGTGGCTTCCCCAGTTCTTGGTGTCGGTGTATCGATGTTATCGGTATATCGATATCCTGAACTCTGGGTCGTTACACACTAGGTCATAAACTCTCTCACGGTCACGCGGGTTACCCTTATTATACCCTATCGAATGGAGTAAGAATAAATGAAGGGGGGTGAAAATAACAAAGGATCGTCGGGGTTAAAAATACTATACATAGAAGAAGTTATGAGGGAATGAGTGGCCCTAAACATGAATGGTACTTCAATTTTGACATAGTAGCACAAATGACTTTAATCATACGTGAGAGAAGGCATAAGAATAATTATTATCATAAAACTCATGGAAATGAGCAAGAATAGAGGAGAGGATGAAAATAGGCTCGATTTGACACCTTTTAGAAATATTTTCTACTGAAGAATTTATGATGAATAGAGTGACACAAAATCTCACTAGGTCATAAACTATCTCATGGTCACGCGGGTTACCCTTATTATACTCTATCGAAGAGAGTGAGAATAAATGAATGGGGGTGAAAATAACAAAGGATCGACGGGGTTGAAAATACTATACACAGAAGAAGTTATGATGGAATAGGTGGCCCTAAATATGAATGTTACATCAATTTTGGCACGGTAGCACAAATGACTTTAATCATACGTGAGAGAAGACGTAAGAATAATTATTATCATAAAACTGATGGAAATGAGCAAGACTAGAGGAGAGGATGAAAATAGGCCCGATTTGACATATTTTAAAAGTATTTTCTACTAAAGAATTTATGAGGAATAGTGCAACTCAAAACCTCACTTGGTCATAAACTCTCTCGTGGTCACGCGGTTACCCTTATTATTCCCTATCGAAGGGAGTGAGAATAAATGAATGGGGGTGAAAATAGGCCCGACTTGACACATTTTAAAAATATTTTCTACTGAAGAATTTATGATGAATAGAGAGACTCAAATCCTCACTGGGTCATAAACTCTCTCACTGTCACGCCGGTTACCCTTATTATACCCTGTCGAGGGGAGTGAGAATAAATGAAGGGGGTGAAAATAACAAAGGATAGGTGGGGTTGAAAATACTATACACAGAAGAAGTTATGATGAAGTGGGTGGCCATAAACGTGAATGGGACTTCAATTTTGGCACAATAACACAAATGACTTTAATCATACGTGAGAGAAGGCGTAAGAATAATTATTATCATAAAACTCATGGAAATGAGCAAGAATAGAGGAGAGGATGGAAATAGGCCCGATTTGACACCTTTTAGAAATATTTTCTACTGAAGAATTTATGATGAATAGATTGACACAAAATCCCCCTAGGTCATAAACTATCTCACGGTCACGCGGGTTACCCTTATTATACTCTATCGAAGAGAGTGAGAATTAATGAATGGGGGTGAAAATAACAAAGGATCAACGGGGTTGAAAATACTATACACAGAAGAAGTTATGATGGAATGGGTGGCCCTAAATATTAATGTTACATCAATTTTGGCATGGTAGCACAAATGACTTTAATCATACGTGAGAGAAGGCGTAAGAATAATTATTATCATAAAACTGATAGAAATGAGCAAAAATAGAGGAGAGGATGAAAATAGGCCCGATTTGACATATTTTAAAAGTATTTTCTAATGAAGAATTTATGAGGAATAGCGCAACTCAAAATCTCACTAGGTCATAAACTCTCTCATGGTCACGCGGGTTACCCTTATTATACCCTTTCGAAGGGAGTGAGAATAAATGAATGGGGGTGAAAATAGGCCCGATTTGACACATTTTAAAAATATTTTCTACTGAAGAATTTATGATGAATAGAGTGACTCAAATCCTCACTGGGTCATAAACTCTCTCACTGTCACGTCGGTTACCCATATTATACCCTATCGAGGGGAGTGACAATAAATGAAGCGGGTGAAAATAACAAAGGATTGACGTGGTTGAAAATACTATACACAGAAGAAGTTATGATGGAATGGGTGGCCCTAAATATGAATGTTACATCAATTTTGGCATGGTAGTACAAATGACTTTAATCATACGTGAGAGAAGGCGTAAGAATAATTATTATCATAAAACTGATATAAATCAGCAAGAATAGAGAAGAGGATGAAAATAGGCCCGATTTGACATATTTTAAAAGTATTTTCTACTGAAGAATTTATGAGGAATAGCGCAACTCAAAACCGCACTAGGTCATAAACTCTCTCATGGTAACGCGGGTTACCCTTATTATACCCTATCTAAGGGAGTAAGAATAAAAGAAGGGGGGTGAAAATAACAAAGGATCGGCGGGGTTGAAAATATTATACACATAAGAAGTTATGATGGAATGGGAGGCCCTAAATATGAATGTGACTTCAATTTTGGCACGGTAGCATAAATGACTTTAATCATACGTGAGAGTAGACGTAAGAATAATTATTATCATAAACTTGATGGAAAGGAGCAAGAATAGAGGAGAGGTTGGAAATATGCCCGATTTGACATATTTTAAAAATATTTTCTACTGAAGAATTTATGATGAATAGAGCGACTCAAAATCTCACTGGGTCATAAACTCTCTCGCGGTTACACGGGTTACCCTTATTATACCCTATCGAATGGAGTGAGAATAAATGAAGGGGGGGGAATAACAAAGGATCGGCGGGGTTGAAAATATTATACACATAAGAAGTAATGATGGAATGGGTGGCCCTAAACATGAATGGTTCTTCAATTTTGACATGGTAGCATAAATGACTTTAATCATATGTGGGAGAAGGCGTAAGAATAATTATTATCATAAAACTGATGGAAAGGAGTAAGAATAGAAGAGAGAATGAAAAATGCCCCGATTTGACAATTTTTAAAAATATTTTTAACTAAAGAATTTATGATGAATAGAGCAACACAAAATCTTACTAGGTCATAAACTCTCTTATGGTCACGCGGGTTACTCTTATTATACCCTATCGAAGCGAGTGAGAATAAATTAATGGGGGTGAAAATAGGCCCGATTTTACTCATTTTAAAAATATTTTCTACTGAAGAATTTATAATGAATAGAGCGACTCAAATCCTCACTAGGTCATAAACTCTCTCACTGTCACGCTGGTTACCCTTTTTATACCCTATCGAAGGGAGTGAGAATAAATGAAGGGGGTGAAAATAACAAAAGATAGGCGGGGTTGAAAATACTATACATAGAAGAAGTTATAATGAAGTGGGTGGCCGTAAACATGAATGAGACTTCAATTTTGGCAGGGTACCATAAATGACTTTAATCATACGTGAGAGAAGGCGTTAGAATAGTTATTATCATAAAATTAATGGAAATGATCAAGAATAGAGGAGAGGATGGAAATAGGCCCGATTTGACACCTTTTAGAAATATTTTCTACTAAAGAATTGATGATGAATAAAGTGACTCAAAACCTCACTGGGTCATAAACTATCTCACGGTCATGCGGGTTACCCTTATTATACTCTATCGAAGGGAGTGAGAATAAATGAATGGGGATAAAAATAGGAAAGGATCGACGGGGTTAAAAATATTATACACAGAAGAAGTTATGATAGAATGGGTGGCCCTAAATATGAATGTGACTTCAATTTTGGCAGGGTTACACAAATGACTTTAATCATACGCGAGAGAAGGCGTAAGAATAATTATTATCATAAAACTGATGGAAATGAGCCAGAATAGAGGAGAGGATGGAAATAGGCCCGATTTACACATTTTCATAAAAAATTTTACTGAAGAATTTATGATGAATAGAGTGACTCATATCCTCATTGGGTTATAAACTCTCTCACGGTCATGCGGGTTACCCTTATTATACCCTATCGAAGGGAGTGAGATTAAATGAAGGGAGGTTAAAATAACAAAGGATCGACGGGGTTGAAAATACTATACACAGAAAAAGTTATGATGAAATGGGTGGCCGTAAACATGAATGGGACTTCCATTTTGGCACGGTAGCACAAATGACTTTAATCATTCGTGAGAGAATACGTAAGAATAATTATTATCATAAAACTGATGGAAAAGAGCAAGAATAGAGGAGATGATGGAAATAGGCCCGATTTGACATATTTTAAAAATATTTTCTACTAAAGAATTTATGATGAATAGAGCGACTCAAAATCTCACTAGGTCATAAACTCTCTCATGGTCACGCGGGTTACCTTTATTATACCCTATCGAAGGGAGTAAGAATAAATGAAAGGGGGTGAAAATAACAAAGTATCGGCGGGGTTGAAAATACTATACACAGAAGAAGTTATGAGGGAATGGGTGGCCCTAAACATGAATGGTACTTCAATTTTGACATGGTAGCACAAATGACTTTAATCATACGTGAGAGAAGGCGTAAGAATAATTATTATCATGAAACTGATGGAAAGGAGCAAGAATAGAGGAGAGGATGAAAATAGGCCCGATTTGATACTTTTTAAAAATATTTTTAACTGAAGAATTTATGATGAATAGAGCGACTCAAAATCTCACTAGGTCATAAACACTCTCATGGTCACGCGGTTTACCCTTATTATACCCTATCGAAGGGAGTGAGAATAAATGAATGGGAGTGAAAATAGGCCCGATTTGACACATTTTAAAAATATTTTCTTCTGAATAATTTATGATGAATAGAGCGACTCAAATCCTCACTGTGTCATAAACTCTCTCACTGTCACGCCGGTTACCCTTATTATACCCTATCGAGGGGAGTGAGAATAAATGAAGGGGGTGAAAATAACAAAGGATAGGCGGGGTTGAAAATACTATACACAGAAAAAGTTATGATGAAGTGGGTGGCCATAAACATGAATGGGACTTCAATTTTGGCACGGTAGCACAAATGACTTTAATCATACGTGAGAGAAGGCGTAAGAATAATTATTATCATAAAACTCATGGAAATGAGCAAGAATAGAGGAGATGATGGAAATAGGCCCGATTTGACAACTTTTAGAAATATTTTCTACAGAAGAATTTATGATGAATAGAGTGACACAAAATCTCACTAGGTCATAAACTATCTCACGGTCACGCGGGTTACCCTTATTATACTCTATCGAAGAGAGTGAGAATAAATGAATAGGGGTGAAAATAACAAAGGATCGACGGGGTTAAAAATACTATACATAGAAGAAGTTATGATGGAATGGGTGGCCCTAAATATGAATGTTACATCAATTTTGGCACGGTAGCACAAATGACTTTAATCATACGTGAGAGAAGGCGTAAGAATAATTATTATCATAAAATTGATGGAAATGAGCAAGAATAGAGGATATGATGAAAATAGGCCCGATTTGACATATTTTAAAAGTTTTTTCTACTGAAGAATTTATGAGGAATAGCGCAACTCAAAATCTCACTAGGTCATAAACTCTCTCATGGTAACGCGGGTTGCCCTTATTATACCCTATCGAAGGGAGTGAGAATAAAAGAAGGGGAGTGAAAATAACAAAGGATCGGCGGGGTTGAAAATACTATACACATAAGAAGTTATGATGGAATGGGTGGCCCTAAATATGAATGCGACTTCAATATTGACACGGTAGCATAAATGACTTTAATCATACGTGAGAGTAGACGTGAGAATAATTATTATCATAAACCTGATGGAAAGGAGCAAGAATAGAGGAGAGGCTGGAAATATGCCCGATTTGACATATTTTAAAAATATTTTCTACTGAAGAATTTATGATGAATAGAGCGACTCAAGATCTCACTGGGTCATAAACTCTCTTACGGTCAACCGGGTTACCCTTATTATACCCTATCGAAGGGAGTGAGAATAAATGAAGGGGGGGAGAAATAACAAAGGATCGGCGGGGTTGAAAATACTATACACATAAGAAGTTATGATGGAATGAGTGGCCCTAAACATGAATGGTACTTCAATTTTGACATGGTAGCATAAATGACTTTAATCATACGTGGGAGAAGGCGTAAGAATAGTTATTATCATAAAACTGATGGAAAGGAGTAAGAATAGAGGAGAGGATGAAAAATACCCCGATTTGACCTTTTTTAAAAATATTTTTAACTAAAGAATTTATGATGAATAGAGCGACTCAAAACCTCACTGGGTCATAAACTCTCTTATGGTCACGCGGATTATCTTATTATACCCTATCGAAGAGAGTGAGAATAAATTAATGGGGGTGAAAATAGGCCCGATTTGAAACATTTTAAAAATATTTTCTACTGAAGAATTTATAATGAATAGAGCGACTCAAATCCTCACTGGGTCATAAACGCTCTCACTGTCACGCTGGTTACCATTTTTATAGCCTATCGAAGGGAGTGAGAATAAATGAAGGGGGTGAAAATAACAAATGATAGGCGGGGTTGAAAATACTATACATAGAAGAAGTTATGATGAAGTGGGTGGCTGTAAACATGAATGAGACTTCAATTTTGGCAGGGTAGCATAAATGACTTTAATCATACGTGAGAGAAGGCGTAAGAATAATTATTATCATAAAACTAATGGAAATGATCAAGAATAGAGGAGAGGATGGAAATAGGCCCGATTTGACACATTTTAGAAATATTTTCTACTAAAGAATATATGATGAATAAAGTGACTCAAAACCTCACTGGGTCATAAACTATCTCACAGTCATGCGGGTTACGCTTATTATACTCTATCGAAGGGAGTGAGAATAAATGAATGGGGGTAAAAATAAGAAAGGATCGACGGGGTTAAAAATATTATACACAGAAGAAGTTATGATGGAATGGGTGGCCCTAAATATGAATGTGACTTGAGCAAGAATAGAGAAGAGGATGGAAATAGGCCCGATTTAACACATTTTAAAAATATTTTTTACTGAAGAATTTATGATGAATAGAGTTGTTGGGTTCGGTGCTAGTATTCAGAGGGGGGGTGAATGAATATGGCCTATAAAAACTTTCACCCAATTAAAAACTAGAATAATAACAAGACAGATTCGACAATCTGAAGCTCAACTGGAATTTCGCTCTCTTGACAGATTAAAATATTCTAAGAAAACTAATCAACTCTTCTACTCAAACAGAAGCCAAACGCTTAGAGCGCCCCTATGCAATCATCTAGCGGAAGCAAAAATAGATAAATCAAACCACAGTGCAATAGGATTTTTTAGGTGGTTCGGTCCTCCAGACCTACATCCACCCCACACTCAACCCGAGTGTGGCTTCCTGTTGACTCACAGCTTGAAACCGCTGGGCCTCACAGCTTGCCTACAACCCGCTGAGCAACACAGCTTGCTGTCCAGAGGATACACCTCTGCAAACCGCTGGGGAAATACAGCTTAACCCGTCCGAGATCAAGTCTCGCCAGCTGAGGATTACAGCTTTACCTGTCCAGTGGAAACCTCCACTGCCCGCTGAGCAACACAGCTTGCTGTCCAGTGGAATCCTCCACTGCAAACCGCTGGGCAATACAGCTTAGCCGTCCAGAGGCAGCACCTCTGCAATCCGCTGACTAACAGCTTGAAAGGAAATGTAAAATGGAAAACAAAATACAAGATAACAGCATCGGAAAGCTGTAAACGATAAAGCACAATGTGGCTCTTAAAGAGCTGACTGGCCTGGATTTGATCCACGGTCCAGTGAACAGATCTCCCTCGATCTCACTCTCTTTCTTCACTCTCTCTCTTTCTCTTTCTTCTCTGCTGCACTTCTCTTCTTCTTTCGCTAATCTCTCACTCTGCTCTTCTTCTCTTCTTCTTCTTCTGCTCTTCTTCTTTTCTGGATCGTGGCTATCTGTATGGACTTTTCTTTTCGCCAACTCGATCGCCCTTCTTCTGTGGAAGAAGGCTCATATATATAGCAGCAGCAGCATCATCATCAACCCCGACGTGTGACCTCCACATTTCCAGCCCTAAGTATTCGGACCACGTGGCAGTCTCTCAGTAGGCTTCATTCCAGCCTCGGATCACGTGCTGCCAGTCACTGGAGAATATTTCTTCCTCGGACCTGCAAGGAGATGAAAACCATTAAACTGAGGGCCACAATAACTAAAGCTGCACGAGGTATGTGGTAGCAGTTCTAGATGCACTGAGAACGACACGAGATACACACTGTAACAGAGATAACACTACAAAGAGAACGACACGAAGAAGATGAAAACAACACGAGGTAAAAAGAAGAACGACACGAAGTGGTTGCAACAACAAGTAAGACATAAAAGATGACACGAGATGCAACTAGAGGACAAAGAGAAGCGACACGAGGTTCACACAGAAACGACACGAGGTGGCACAGAAAGCAACACGAGGTGTTGCAATGTTCTGCACGCAGTGGAACAAAAACGACACGAAGACATAGAAAGAACAGTAACCGACACGAAGTATGGTTACTAAACAGGAACGACACGAGGTCTACAGGGAAACGACTCGAAGTTCATCAGAACTATTCGAGCTGCTTCAGAAACACGACACGAAGTTAAGTGAGAACAGCACGAGGTGAAACGACACGGGCTGACCACGACACGAAGATAAATAACAGAAACCGTCACGAGTTGAAAACAACACGAAGACGAAGACAGACACGGCTATCACGACACGTGGTGAAGCAGTGAAACCAGAGACAAAGGAAACGACTCGAGGAACAACAGTAAATGACACGAAGACACAATAAAGGGAACGACACGAAGATGAAAGGAACAGTGCAATGTATAGACTTTAAGTTCAAAGCAAACGGCTGTACAGACTTTGAAGAACAGTCCATTGTATAGACTTTAAAATCGAAGACCAATGTGCAGACTTAGATTTGAAGACTAGTGTGCAGACTTCAAGTTTAACTGTGGATGTACAGACTTGAAGCTCCTGAAGCAATGTACATACTTCACGCATTGACGCTGTACACACTTCCAATGAAGTGCGTTGACGCTGTACAGACTTTGCCTAAGACAATGCATGAATTTGAACGAGACTCCAATGTATAGACTTGCATGATGCACAATTACACAGTCCAGTGTATAGACTTTGCTATCCAGACATGATATATGCAGAGACATGATATCTGACAGATGCAATGCACATATATAAAGAGCAAATGCCATCAATGCTAAACATCATCATTCATGTTGCTATCAATATGCAGAATGCATAGAAATCAAAATACAATATCAAATGCATCAAATGCACTCACTGTCTTGCTATCATCATTGCAACATAGCACATGCTTGTGCCTAAGGGGCACAACATTCTCTCCCTTTTTGATGATGGCAACACAATGTGACAGTGAGTGACACACAAGATTAACACAATGTGACAGTGAGTCACACACAAGATTTTCTCCCCCTTTGAGATGATCAAAAATAGAAAAACAGTAAAAATAAGAGTGCAAAGTGCATTATGCATGCAAGTGACTGCTAGAGCATTCTCCCCCTGAATGTAAGACTCCCCTGAATTATTTCTCCCCCTAAATAAATGCTCCCCCTTTGAGAAGGAATATGAACAGATAAAAAGGTAGAGAAGGTAGGAGGGTCACTTGATAACAGCTGAATCATAGGTTCAGAAAGGAAGCATGATTATAAACAACTGTTAAAGTATAAGAATTAGCAACATACAATTTTGACAAAAATTCAGGTTTAACAGTGATAAACCTAGAGTAAAAGATCTGACCTCTGAAAAAGAGTTATAGATTCCATTTATAGCAATGAATCTAGGGCACATGGTATTAATAGATAAGTCTGAAATAATACCCTTTTGTGTCTAAACAAGAAAATTCAAGAGAGGCAACTTGAACATGTATTGAGAAAAACAATTTTCACTCAATGACTTTTGATTTTCGAAGGGTTACAGCAGTTTGATTTCACTTTTTAATTTTCAGAACCTGAACTAAGTGAATAGACCTGTGGCATTTATGCTGTTGACATTAGGTGTACACCTTGATCAGAGGCAAGTATCTCTAGTTACTAGGCATAAACTACTAGACCTATTTCAGATCAAAACCCACAAAGAATAGTCTTCACTTTTGACATTAAGGGTATACCTTGATTAGAGGCCAGTACCCTCAGTTACTTGGTGAGGACTCCCCCTATAGATTTGACCCTATGAACAAAGATAGTCTAAAGCACTTCATGACATGTGAATTTTCCTACTTCTTTGGAGGAGTTCACAGTTTCTCAGTGCAATCAGCCATTGCTCTGTCACTATGTTCAGTTCTTAACATTAATGAACTTATTTACTGCTGCCCTTAATTCTTTTAGAGTGATTGTTTGAAAAATAGTACACACTCTTATTCACCTTTTCTAGACATATCCAGTTCAACACATTTAGGCATTACAAAAAACTTTTTCTATTTTAGCTATGAGATAAAGATTAAGAGCTATAAAAGCTTTCCTTTTATCTCAGATTCTGAAGTGCAGACACTTAGCTCTCCAGTTTATAAAGGTTAAACCTTTAGTTCCTTTCAATTTGTAAATGTGATTCTTATAAGTGAACAGTTGCAATAATCACCATTCAATGTACTAAATCATATGCAAAGCTGTTGTTTAGTAAAAAAAAGTGGAGAAAGGATAGCAATAAGCATTATGATCCATAGCATCTGATGACAGTGAATATGAATGAGTTGAAAGGGGACAATGAGAAGTACCAAGGATTCAATGAATTGAATAGAACTCTCAGCTCCCCCTGACACCATGATGCAAAAATATGCTATGCATTAGACTGTTCTACATGCAGACTATGCAACATTAGTCAAACTCCCCCTGACAAAGTGCATGAAATAGAATTAATGAACTGCTCATAATTTTAGAATATGCTCAAGAAGAATTCATGCTTTGTTCAATCAGAGAGAGAATTTATCAAATGCATCATCTTCATTTTAAATTTTCAGACTTTTTCAACATATGATGCAGTACACTGTTCTACATGAAAACTAGACCCATGGTACTAGGCGGAGGACCTGGTCTCAAAAACCATCTCACACATGGTAGGAACCTCCGGGCAGATTTCCCTGCCTTTTAGTAACATGCCATTTGATATACCAGGGTTAACAAGGACAATACAACATAAGGCAGTCCTTCATGCATTGAACAGCATCATTGACACATGCAATGACAATCAGTCTATACACAATCAGTCCAAGTATGCATTCAATAACAAGCATGCAATGCATTAACACAAAACACATGCATGGACACAGAGTCTATATAGTGCATCAACTGTATACACTAAAGACACATTCAAATTCAGTTCAACATATAGCAAGAGAAGAGCATCAGATATGCAGAATTGAATTCAATAGCTGAGTCTAGAATGCAGACTGATCAGCTAGACATGAAGAGTTCATTAAAAAAATCAACCAAGCAAATCAACATGAAACTCACAGTCCAGTGTATAGACTTTTCTACCCAGACATGATATATGCGGAGACATGATATCTGACAGATGCAATGCACATATATAAAGAGCAAATGCCATCAATGCTAAACATCATCATTCATGTTGTTATCAATATGCAGAATGCATAGAAATCAAAATACAATATCAAATGCATCAAATGCACTCACTGTCTTGCTATCATCAAAACCAAATAGCATTGCTATCATCATTGCAACATAGCACATGCTTGTGCCTAAGGGGCACAACAAGAGTGACTCATATCCTCATTGGGTCATAAACTCTCTCACGGTCATGCGGGTTACCCTTATTATACCCTATCGAAGGGAGTGAGATTAAATGAAGGGAGGTGAAAATAACAAAGGATCGGAGGGGTTGAAAATACTATACACAGAAAAAGTTATGATGAAATGGGTGGCCGTAAACATGAATGGGACTTCAATTTTGGCACGGTAGCACAAATGGCTTTAATCATTCGTGAGAGAATACGTAAGAATAATTATTATCATAAAATTGATGGAAAAGAGCAAGAATAGAGGAGATGATGGAAATAGGCCCGATTTGACATATTTTAAAATTATTTTCTACTGAAGAATTTATGATGAATAGAGCGACTCAAAATCTCACTGGGTCATAAACTCTCTCACGGTCACGCAGGTTACCCTTATTATACCCTATCGAAGGGAGTAAGAATAAATGAAGGGGGGTGAAAATAACAAAGGATCGGCGGGGTTGAAAATACTATACACAGAAGAAGTTACGAGGGAATGGGTGGCCCTAAACATGAATGGTACTTCAATTTTGACACGGTAGCACAAATGACTTTAATCATACGTGAGAGAAGGCGTAAGAATAGTTATTATCATAAAACTGATGGAAAGGAGCAAGAATAGAGGAGAGGATGAAAATAGGCCCGATTTGATACTTTTTAAAAATATTTTTAACTGAAGAATTTATGATGAATAGAGCGACTCAAAACCTTACAGGGTCATAAACTCTCTCATGGTCACGCTGGTTACGCTTATTATACCCTATCGAAGGGTGTGAGAATAAATGAATGGGGGGTGAAAATAGGCCCGATTTGACACATTTTAAAAATATTTTATACTGAAGAATTTATGATGAATAGAGCGACTCAAATCCTGACTGGGTCATAAACTCTCTCACTGTCACGCCGGTTACTCTTATTATACCCTATCGAGGGGAGTGAGAATAAATGAAGGGGGTGAAAATAACAAAGGATAGGCGGGGTTGAAAATACTATACACAGAAGAAGTTATGATGAAGTGGGTGGCCATAAACATGAATGAGACTTCAATTTTGGCACGGTAGCACAAATGACTTTAATCATACGTGAGAGAAGGCGTAAGAATAATTATTATCATAAAACTCATGGAAATGAGCAAGAATAGAGGCGAGGATGGAAATAGGCCTGATTTGACACCTTTTAGAAATAGTTTCTACTGAAGAATTTATGATGAATAGAGTGACACAAAATCTCACTAGGTCATAAACTATCTCACGGTCATGCGGGTTACCCTTATTATACTCTATCGAAGGGAGTGAGAATAAATAAATGGGGGTGAAAATAACAAAGGATCGACGGGGATGAAAATACTATACACAGAAGAAGTTATGATGGAATGGGTGGCCCTAAATATGAATGTTACTTCAATTTTGGCACGGTAGCACAAATGACTTTAATCATACGTGAGAGAAGGCGTAAGAATAATTATTATCATAAAACTGATGGAAATGAGCAAGAATAGAGGAGAGGATGAAAGTAGGCCCGATTTGACATATTTTAAAAGTATTTTCTACAGAAGAATTTATGAGGAATAGCACGACTCAAAACCTCACTAGGTCATAAACTCTCTCATGGTAACGCGGGTTACCCTTATTATACTCTATCGAAGAGAGTGAGAATAAATGAATGGGGGTGAAAATAACAAAGGATCGACGGGGTTAAAAATACTATACACATAAGAAGTTATGATGGAATGGGTGGCCCTAAATATGAATGCGACTTCAATTTTGGCACGGTAGCATAAATGACTTTAATCATACGTGAGAGTAGACGTAAGAATAATTGTTAACATAAACCTGATGGAAAGGAGCAAGAATAGAGGAGAGGCTGGAAATATGCCCGATTTGACATATTTAAAAATATTTTCTACTGAAGAATTTATGATGAATAGAGTGACTCAAAATCTCACTAGGTCGTAAACTCTCTCACAGTCACCCGGGTTACCCTTATTATACCCTATCGAAGGGAGTGAGAATAAATGAAGGGGGGGAAATAACAAAGGATCGGCGGGGTTGAAAATACTATACACATAAGAAGTTATGATGGAATGGGTGGCCCTAAACATGAATGGTACTTCAATTTTGACATGGTAGCATAAATGACTTTAATCATACGTGGGAGAAGGCGTAAGAATAATTATTATCATAAAACTGATGGAAAGGAGTAAGAATAGAGGAGAGGATGAAAAATGGCCCGATTTGACACTTTTTAAAAATATTTTTAACTAAAGAATTTATGATGAATAGAGCGACTCAAAACCTCACTGGGTCATAAACTATCTTATGGTCATGCGGGTTACCCATATTATACCCTATCGAAGCGAGTGAGAATAAATTAATGGGGGTGAAAATAGGCCCGATTTGACACATTTTAAAAATATTTTCTACTGAAGAATTTATAATGAATAGAGCGACTCAAATCCTCACTGGGTCATAAACTCTCTCACTGTCACGTTGGTTACCCTTTTTATACCCTATCGAAGGGAGTGAGTGTTGCGACCCAGATTCCGGATACCAGATGTACCCGGTAGAACTACCGAATACACGTGATACCGCATGGAACCCGCGAGGCCTCCCAAGAGCAGGAAAGCTCCGAAGGGAAAAAGGCATGTGTAGAGTACATTGAAGCCACAGAGATATAACAGAAGCAATTAAATTTCATTAGATTGGTTTACTAAAGTAGCAGAAATAAAATTACTTTTTAATTAACTGTTCAAATTAACAATTATATCCCAGAGTCAGTCCAAAGCTAAAGACAACAAGTCTAGCACAGTACAGTCGACAGAAAGGAAAGATGTACCAAAAGGTCGGGAGGAGCCCGACGCAGGTACCAGCTGGCAGCAATGGCACGCAAAGAGCACGCACTCCAGGAACCACGCAGAAGCAGACAAACAACGCCACCCCACCTGAAAGAGCAGGGGTGAGCCACGTGTCACTGGCTCAATAGGGGTCACGCGGATCCCCACTGAAAACCACGCAGTAACACGGAACAACAACGACAAAAATAGCAGGTGTAGCAAAGCAAGAACTACACTACAAAGCTGTAAAACTACGCTACGGGCAGTAGTAAGCAGATGGGAAGTAGGAGTAGGGAACAAGAAAGAAAGGGGGAGAACCCGCGCCAGACAAGCGACGGCCGAACTAACCACGGCACCCCAAACTACTCCAAGCAACAACAGAAGGGCGACTCTGATCGAGCAAAGTCAGAAGTTACCGATCTGTCGACCCGACACCAGGTCCAAAACGAAGACCTGCCAGGACGGATAAAACAACCACAACGGCCTACACGATTGGAACATCGTGTACGCAACCCCAGGCTCATCTTGGACACAACCAAGAACAGACCACACAGCCAGGGAAGCAAATCTTGGGCAAGGCCAAGACTACCCGACACGGAAAGGAGAACACCGGCTCTGAGAAACGTGAGAGTCGCCGATCAAGTGATAGGAGTACCCTCACACTAGAAGAACAGCCAGATGCGTCCACTGACGTCTTACACTGCGCCTCAAGTGTCACGTCTGTTGTGCCCCTGTGGTTTTGATGATGGTTTTGTTGATTGATTGTTGATGTGAGTTATTCTATGATGATCAGTTATGTTACATGATAAACTGATGCAATAAAGCATTCATTGATTTGGTTTTGATGATTGCTGTTTGATGTGAGTCACTGTGAGTCATTGCAATTGAACTTTAAGACTGTTATCTGCCACATAAAGCTTTCATATACATTTACAGTCTATGCATTGACATGAATGGGACAATGTAAGAAGATTTGTTAAGCGTGCTTCCGTTCGTGCATACTTAACCCCGTGCACATTTTTGGTTGCCACAATGTTCGTGCATTTCTTGCTTTGAACAATGTCCGTGCACAGTCTGTCCACCTCGTGGTGTTTTCACAATTGTGTCTTCATAGAACATTGTGTATCTGTTCTACGTGTTGTCTCTCCTCACAAACACGAAAAGACTTCGTGTCGTTTAAGTTTATAACACTTCGTGTTGATCTTGTCTATTACCAGGAAATCTGCTAAGAGGTAGTACATTGTGTGTCTATACTGTTACTGTCTTCTTGTTGGTTGGCACTTCGTCTTGTGTGAGTATAACACGCAGTGTTGTACTGCTTGTCTTCATGTCGTGTGTCCGTTTTGTCTCCACTATATCTCGTATCACTTACTGTAGTTCCTCGAGTCGTTCGTAAGTTCGAGCAGTCCTGTCCTCGAGTCATTTTTCTTTTGTGTCCTTAAGTCCTCTAAGGATTAAGTGTCGTCTCACTTCGTGTCATTCTCACTCTATGACCATTCTTTGTGATGGTTTTTGATCTGTCTCCGTGTCGTTTCACCACGTGTCAATTACTGTTCTGTCTTCGTGTTGGTTTTATGTACTCCATGTCGTTTTCACTCCGTGTCAACTTCGTCTTAAGTGTTGTTTCATGTCTTCGTGTTGTTTTCACCTCGTGTCGTTTTTCACTTCGTGTCGTTTTTTTTCTTCTCACGTCTTCGTGTCGTTTTTCACTCCGTGTCGTTTTTGTTTCACTGCGTGCAGAACATTGCAGCACTTCGTGTTGCCTTCTGTGCCACCACCCTGTGTCGTTCTCTGTGTAGTGTGTGGTTTTGTCACCACTATACTTCGTGTCGATTGTTCTTCATTTCGTGTTGTTCTTACCGTCTTCGTGTTGGTCCTTCTCACTAGACCTCGTATCGTTCTTGCTTTGACCACACTTTGTATAGTTCTCTTTGAAGTATTATCTCTATCATAGTGTGTATCTCGTGTCGTTCTCTTCATTAGGTCTGTTCTGTCACAGCATACCTCGTGTCGTTTTCTGTGTGAACCTTATGTCGCTTCTCTCTGTCCTCTAGTTGCATCTCGTGTCATCTTCCTTGTTGTGTTAGCCTTGTTCATTGTATCACAGTTCGTTCACTTCCAACCTCGTGAAGTAGTCACCCTGTGTTGACATTACATACCTCGTGCGCCTTAGCTTTAAATAAGCATGCAGCGAACTCTGATTGACTAATGGTGTTAATCTCATTACAGGTCCGAGGAAGAACATTTCACACACCTGGGCTGCACGTGATCCAAGACAAGAGGAACAAAATGCAATGAAGGCACGTGGCAAGAAAGTTCTGGATCAAGCGTGGGAGGCACACGCGTCTTGTGCCCTATCCACCTGCTACTGATGCTATATAAGGAAGCCTTCGTCCACAGATGAAGGTCGATCGAGTTGGCGAGAAGAAGAGTCCATACAGAGAGCCACGATCCAAATAGAAAAAGAAAAGAGAAAGAAGAGAAAAGCAGAGAGTGAGAGATTAGGAGAGCAGAAGAAAGAGAAAGAGAGAGATAGAAGTGTGAGCCGAAGAGTATAGAGGAGCAGAGATCGAGAGAGTGAAAGAGAAGAAGAAGAAGAGAAGAGAAGAGGAAGAAAAGCTTACCTGAAGATCTGTCTACTGGACCGTGGATCAAATCCAGGCCAGTCAGCTCCGTTGAGAGCCACATTGTGCATTTCATTTTTTAGCTTTCTGTTTTACTGAAGTCATTTTTCGTTTATTGTTCTTTCCTTTGTTTTCTGGTTTGCTGTGTTTCCGATACTCTGTAGAGTGGTCGGGGTTCCTCCTGTTAGTTCAGGAGAAGGGAGATTGACATCTCCGGTTGCAAGTAGCTGGGTGCTACTTGTGGGTTCCCTCCGGTTTGAAGGAAGGGAGATCTGATCTCCAGTTGCAAGTAGTTGGGAGCTACTTGTGGGTTCCCTCCGGTTTGGAGGAAGGGAGACTTGTCTCCGGTTCTGGGCTTGTGGATTCAAGTCCAGGGGTTCCCTCCAAGTCTGGAGGAAGAGAGACCGTGTGTCTCTGGTTTGCTAGTGACTGGTGTCACTAGTGGTTCCCTCCTGTTGGGAGGAAGAGAGGAGGTTGTTCCCCTGGTCAAGCTGTGTGGCAGCACTTGTTGCAGACTGAGTCTGTGGTTTCTAGCGTGAGCTAGTGGAAGCCACACTCGGATTGAGTGTGGGGTGGATGTAGGTCTGCTGGACCGAACCACCTAAAAATCTTTTGAGCAGTGATTTGATTCTTGTGGTTTGCTTCCGGTAGATGATTGATTAGGGGCGGACTATGTGTTGGCCTTCTGGTTGAGCAGATAAGTTGATTAGCTCTCTTAGAGTGTCCTAACCTGTTAAGTAAATGATATTCAATTTGAGCTATCGTTTGTCTAACTTGTCTTGTCAGAGTGCTCACTAACTGGTTGTCAAATTCCGCATCGGGTAATTAGTCTTTCAGATTGGATAAATCTGTCTAGTTAGCATTCTATATTGTTAGTGAGCCTAATATGTTAATTGAGTGAAAGTCTTATTAGTATTCTAGTTTTTAATTGGGTGAAAGATTTTTAAACGAGCTATATTCATTCACCCCCCCCCTCTGAATACTGCACCGAACCTAACAATTGGTATCAGAGCAGGTCTCTGATCTATCTGATCTAACAATCTGCAGAGGATCCTGCTGGTTTGTTTGGTGTTTTTCAGAGTGTGCTTTCTGTGTTCGTAGCTTTGATTCTCCGTCTTAGTGCTTTGTCTTGCTTATTTGGTTTAGGTGCTTCAGTTTGTTCTGAGCTTTCAGATTGTTTGCAATGGAGCCAATCGTGCTGAAGGCTAGCTCCAGCAAAGCAAACAGATCCAGCCACAGTGGATCATCAAGCAAGAAAAGTAGCCTCTCGCGGTCTGAAATTGATGAAGACCACATTGGAATGATGATTAGTAACTTCAGGAAATTTCTGAGAAAAAGAGAAGGAAAGCTTGACGGTAGCAAACAGCAAACAAGGTATAACTCTAATCCTGCCAAGATTGCTGACACTAATGTTTGCTACAAATACAGGAAGGCTGGCCACACAAAGGATGATTGTCCAGAGGTATTGAAACTCAAAGGGAACACCTCGGACATTGATAGAGAAGGAAGAAAGTCCATATGCTTAATGGCCAACCGGGGAAGTGATGGTGAGGAAACTTCATCTCAGGTAAGCTCCGAATCAGATGGATACACTTTTGATGAATTGATAGTAATGTATAAAGATCTGTTCAAAGTATCCAAGAAACTAAAATCTGAAAACAAGAAATTGAGAAAAGAAGTGAAAACTTTGAAATCTGAAAAGGAGCACATTAGAGAAGATAATTCTTGTAAAGGTTGTGCCATTCTCGAAGACATAATTAATGAGTTTGAGTCTGATGACATTCTTCAAAAAGAACAAATAAAATCTCTAAAAGAAGAAAATGTCTACTTAAAGGATCAAAATAAAAGGCTAATGGTTCTTAATACTGTATTATCTGAGAAATGGCTGTCAATTGAAAAAGGAAAAGCTGTTTATGATGAAAATTCAAAAAGTTTGAACAGTCTAGAACAAGAAATTGAGAAGTATAAAACTGCAAACCAAGTTCTAAGCGAATGTGTAAATTGCAGTGAACAGGAAATAGCCAGTTATGAACTTCACATTGCTAACTTGGAAGATAAAATTCATAATCTGGAAAATTCAGCTATTGAGTCTGCCAAGATTAAAGGAAAAATGAAAACTGTTGAGAGGAGGAAGGATGATAACTCTGAAGGGGGAACAAATTGCTGTTCTGATGTTAAGAAAATCACTAAAAACCAGCTATATACAACCTTTGTCCAAAGCACTAATGTAGCTGGTACTTCAAGGCAATCCCCAAAACAAAATGAAAATCAGAAGTCACCTTCAAAATCTGTCTTTCAGTTTAAAGCCCAGAAAATTGAAAAGCAAACAAAATCTATTGAGAATAATCAGAAATTGAAAAGAAAGAGTCAAACAAAGAAGGCTAAGAATACTTCTGGTTGTACTCTGAAATTTGCTAGTTCTGCTGAATCTGTTGGGCCAATACATAATGCTCATGCTTCTTGTACTCGTTCACATACACCTAGGAACTCACATGATAGAAACCATGTTCCTAGGAAATCTGATGCCTATTGTTACTACTGTGGTAGGCATGGTCATTATATGGATGACTGCAGAGTAATGATAAGGGATGATATGATGCATGATAAAACTCTTCCAAATAATCATCACCACCCCAAAAGAAACATGTCTTCCTCAAACCAACATATCATTTGTTACAATTGTAACAGACGTGGTCATAAAGCTGTTGAGTGTTGGTTTAGGCCTTCATGGGGATTTACTGGCTCAAGAGGTAAGCATTCTAGGTGCATTGAATGTGGTAAGTATGGGCATGTAGTCAAGGACTGCTGGTTTGTTCAGGGAAATCATTTTAATTCCAAATTTGTAAGATTCCCTCCAAACAAAAATCTCTTGGGCAGAAATAAAACTAGTCTTAAAGAAAAGACTCTTGCTTGTTATGAATGTGGAAAACCTGGCCACCGAGCTTCTGAATGTTGGTGGGCAGGTAATGATAAATCACAAATTCATGCTAATTATCATAGGTCTCATGCTGCTGTTGATATGCATCACAGGACCAGAAAATCTGCTGTTTCATGTAGATACTGTGATAAACTTGGTCACTCTATGGATAATTATTTTCTGATGAAATCTGATGACCATGTTGCTAAGAAACTGTTTAAAACACCTGATAGGGGTAGTGCAGGACCCAAGACTGCTTGGGTCCCTGCAAGATCATATTGATTGACTTGCTGCAGGTAGGGCCTTGGAAGGAGAAATAAAAGGGGTTAACCAAGGCACTCAAAAAGAAAACCCCATGATTCAATTCAGGTCAGTTCTGAAATCTGTTTTAAATTCATTATCTGAATTTGTGAGTATGAAAAATGAGAATTCCATGCTGATTTACTTGTTTGTTGTATGATCTTCTCTTGTCTAGTTGATCAGTCTGCATTCCAGACTCAGCTATTGAATTCAACTCTGCATATCTGATGCTCTTCTCATACTATATGTTGAACTGAATTTGAATGCTTCTTTAGTATATACGGTTGATGCACTATACAGACTCTGCGTCCATGCATGTGTTTTGTGTTAATGCATTGCATGCTTGTTATTGAATGCACACTTGGACTGATTGTGTATAGACTGATTGTCATTACATGTGTCAATGATGCTGATTCAATGCATGAAGGACTGCTTTATGTTGCATTGTCATACATGATCATCATGGTATATTAAATGGAACAAGTTGAAGGGCATATGGAGTATGTCTGGATGCTACTGACATGTGTGAGGTGATCCTTGGACCAAGTCCTCCGCCTAGTACCATGGGTCTAGTCTTCATGTAAAACAGTGAACTACATCATATGTTGAAAAATCTGAAAAAGGATAAAAATGCTCATGAATTGGATGCATAAACCTGAATTGATTGCATACTTGTTTAATGTATCCTTGGTGCATAGTCTGCATGTAGGACAGTATGTTGCATAGCAAGTTAATTCTGTGTTTGCATAATCATTCCTCATCAGCATTGTCTGAATTGATACCTCTGAACTCTACTCATCTGAAGTGCATATATGTGATTTGCATGTATGTTTAAATGCATATTGTAAGGGGGAGTCAATGCATTGCATATAGGTTGTCAAATGCATACATTTGTCAGATTTCATAGCATATCCCTTCTTATTGATTTTGTTGACAAACCTTGATCATATTCTGAAAACTTTATGCTTCAAAATCTCTCTTAACAATTGGTAATTCTCCTATCAATTGGTATCATTTGGCTTCAGAATTCTATCAGTCTTTCATGAAGATTTCGATGGGCTATCTCGATCATAAATCTGAAAATCTTGAACTAGAAATCTTCTATTATACGTTTTTATGAATGACTGAAATAACTCGTGTGGTTTAAGCTTAATGTATTCATGGAGTTTAATTTCAAAATCTCTTAACATATCTGAATCATGTTTAATAAATCTTAACCAATTGTTTCATGCTATGTCTTGCAAAAACTTCTGAAATCTGCACTTTTGAACACATGACTTTATTTGGTTAAGTACATGAGATTAATATTGTTTTGAAGCAAATGAATGTGTCTGAATTATCTAAAGGGTAAAGTAATTGTCGGAGCAATGACCTTGGTCACTGAGAAACACATGTCCAAAGGATTATGTCATGAGGTGCCTTAGTTAACTCTGTAAAAATTCATTGAAAATCAGGCAGAGCAATGGCATGCACACTGAGAAATACAATTCACTCATTAAAAATTGAGTTGTAGTGTGTCATGATGTGTAAATGCTAACTCTGTTCACATAAGGCATGACAGTTAGTCACACTAAGGGCTTAGGGATATTGGCCTCTGATCAAGGTATATCCTCTAGTTACAAGGTGTGTACTGAACTAGAGTGCACGTAAAATTTGTAGCAAGGAAAATTATTGAATAAATTGAAATATCTGAATATTGATGCCAAAATCAAATTGCTACAACCCTAGATAAAATCATATGACTTCATAATTACTTGATTTCAATACAGATGCATGTAATTGCGAAAGAAGTCAATAAGTTTGATTGTGTAAGAGAAAGGGAGATTTATCAAGATAAATATGAGGGCTTAGTTCATATTTATTAAACCATGGTTTTAGATATCAATACAGAATTTTATTGATAAACTCTGCATACATCATGTTTAAACCATGCTGTTCAATAAATGTCATTCATAAGCCCTTATGATAGAAGACTTTGAAAACTTATGCTTTAGATTTAAGAGATTGATATCTCTTTGAAAATCAGGCTGAACTTCTTGTGTTTGAAACATCCTTGAAAAATCTATTAATTGAAACTCTTCTGCTCATGGTATTGACTCATTAACCTGAACTTCTTCTTGTTTGCCCCTGTGGTATCCCTCTCACTTATCTCATAAGAGTCCACTTATTGAGGGGGAGCTTCCATGTCATGCATCACTTGCATATCAATTGGCATCTCTTTAGGGGGAGCATTCCTTGTCATGCTGAATCATGTTCATATCATTTGTGACCTTGCATTCATATACTCAGGGGGGAGTATTGCATTTCTGGTTGCATCTGCATTTTTGCATTTAACCCTTCCCATGGTTTATTTTGATTACACCAAAGGAGGAGATTGTTTGCCAAAGAGAGAGAATATCATTCAATCAGTGCATGCAGATTTCTTTTGATCTTCTCTAACTCATGTTTTTGCTGAAACTATTAAAGGGGGAGAATCATGTTCTTGCAAAGGAGAGAATTTGACTGAACTTTTAAACATGCTATAATTTCTCAAATTATTTTTTTTGATGAAGTCAAAGGGGGAGAATAATTTGAGTCTTTAGAATGCCTCACATCATCAGAATGACTCAATATATTGAAAGTGTTGCCATCATCAAAAAGGGGGAGATTGGTGTGCCCCTGTGGTTTTGATGATGATTTTGTTGATTGATTGTTGATGTGAGTTATTCTATGATGATCAGTTATGTTACATGATAAACTGATGCAATAAAGCATTCATTGATTTGGTTTTGATGATTGCTGTTTGATGTGAGTCACTGTGAGTCATTGCAATTGAACTTTAAGACTGTTATCTGCCACATAAAGCTTTCATATACATTTACAGTCTATGCATTGACATGAATGAGACAATGTAAGAAGATTTGTTAAGCGTGCTTCCGTTCGTGCATACTTAACCCCGTGCACATTTTTGGTTGCCACAATGTTCGTGCATTTCTTGCTTTGAACAATGTTCGTGCACAGTCTGTCCACCTCGTGGTGTTTTCACAATTGTGTCTTCATAGAACATTGTGTATCTGTTCTACGTGTTGTCTCTCCTCACAAACACGAAAAGACTTCGTGTCGTTTAAGTTTATAACACTTCGTGTTGATCTTGTCTATTACCAGGAAATCTGCTAAGAGGTAGTACATTGTGTGTCTATACTGTTACTGTCTTCCTGTTGGTTGGCACTTCGTCTTGTGTGAGTATAACACGCAGTGTTGTACTGCTTGTCTTCATGTCGTGTGTCCGTTTTGTCTCCACTATATCTCGTATCACTTACTGTAGTTCCTCGAGTCGTTCGTAAGTTCGAGCAGTCCTGTCCTCGAGTCGTTTTTCTTTTGTGTCCTTAAGTCCTCTAAGGATTAAGTGTCGTCTCACTTCGTGTCATTCTCACTCTATGACCATTCTTTGTGATGGTTTTTGATCTGTCTCCGTGTCGTTTCACCACGTGTCAATTACTGTTCTGTCTTCGTGTTGGTTTTATGTACTCCATGTCATTTTCACTCCGTGTCAACTTCGTCTTAAGTGTTGTTTCATGTCTTCGTGTTGTTTTCACCTCGTGTCGTTTTTCACTTCGTGTCGTTTTTTTTCTTCTCACGTCTTCGTGTCGTTTTTCACTCCGTGTCATTTTTGTTTCACTGCGTGCAGAACATTGCAGCACTTCGTGTTGCCTTCTGTGCCACCACCCTGTGTCGTTCTCTGTGTAGTGTGTGGTTTTGTCACCACTATACTTCGTGTCGATTGTTCTTCATTTCGTGCTGTTCTTACCGTCTTCGTGTTGGTCCTTCTCACTAGACCTCGTATCGTTCTTGCTTTGACCACACTTTGTATAGTTCTCTTTGAAGTATTATCTCTATCATAGTGTGTATCTCGTGTCGTTCTCTTCATTAGGTCTGTTCTGTCACAGCATACCTCGTGTCGTTTTCTGTGTGAACCTTGTGTCGCTTCTCTCTATCCTCTAGTTGCATCTCGTGTCATCTTCCTTGTTGTGTTAGCCTTGTTCATTGTATCACAGTTCGTTCACTTCCAACCTCGTGAAGTAGTCACCCTGTGTTGACATTACATACCTCGTGCGCCTTAGCTTTAAATAAGCATGCAGCGAACTCTGATTGACTAATGGTGTTAATCTCATTACAGGTCCGAGGAAGAACATTTCACACACCTGGGCTGCACGTGATCCAAGACAAGAGGAACAAAATGCAATGAAGGCACGTGGCAAGAAAGTTCTGGATCAAGCGTGGGAGGCACACGCGTCTTGTGCCCTATCCACCTGCTACTGATGCTATATAAGGAAGCCTTCGTCCACAGATGAAGGTCGATCGAGTTGGCGAGAAGAAGAGTCCATACAGAGAGCCACGATCCAAATAGAAAAAGAAAAGAGAAAGAAGAGAAAAGCAGAGAGTGAGAGATTAGGAGAGCAGAAGAAAGAGAAAGAGAGAGATAGAAGTGTGAGCCGAAGAGTATAGAGGAGCAGAGATCGAGAGAGTGAAAGAGAAGAAGAAGAAGAGAAGAGAAGAGAAGAGAAGAGGAAGAAAAGCTTACCTGAAGATCTGTCTACTGGACCGTGGATCAAATCCAGGCCAGTCAGCTCTGTTGAGAGCCACATTGTGCATTTCGTTTTTCAGCTTTCTGTTTCGCTGAAGTCATTTTTCGTTTATTGTTCTTTCCTTTGTTTTCTGGTTTGCTGTGTTTCCGATACTCTGTAGAGTGGTCGGGGTTCCTCCTGTTAGTTCAGGAGAAGGGAGATTGACATCTCCGGTTGCAAGTAGCTGGGTGCTACTTGTGGGTTCCCTCCGGTTTGGAGGAAGGGAGATCTGATCTCCAGTTGCAAGTAGTTGGGAGCTACTTGTGGGTTCCCTCCGGTTTGGAGGAAGGGAGACTTGTCTCCGGTTCTGGGCTTGTGGATTCAAGTCCAGGGGTTCCCTCCAAGTCTGGAGGAAGAGAGACCGTGTGTCTCTGGTTTGCTAGTGACTGGTGTCACTAGTGGTTCCCTCCTGTTGGGAGGAAGAGGGGAGGTTGTTCCCCTGGTCAAGCTGTGTGGCAGCACTTGTTGCAGACTGAGTCTGCGGTTTCTAGCGTGAGCTAGTGGAAGCCACACTCGGATTGAGTGTGGGGTGGATGTAGGTCTGCTGGACCGAACCACCTAAAAATCTTTTGAGCAGTGATTTGATTCTTGTGGTTTGCTTCCGGTAGATGATTGATTAGGGGCGGACTATGTGTTGGCCTTCTGGTTGAGCAGATAAGTTGATTAGCTCTCTTAGAGTGTCCTAACCTGTTAAGTAAACGATATTCAATTTGAGCTATCGTTTGTCTAACTTGTCTTGTTAGAGTGCTCACTAACTGGTTGTCAAATTCCGCATCGGGTAATTAGTCTTTCAGATTGGATAAATCTGTCTAGTTAGCATTCTATATTGTTAGTGAGCCTAATATGTTAATTGAGTGAAAGTCTTATTAGTATTCTAGTTTTTAATTGGGTGAAAGATTTTTAAACGAGCTATATTCATTCACCCCCCCCCTCTGAATACTGCACCGAACCTAACAACGTCTACCAAACCATGTGCAGCACGGGGGAGACTAGACACACCAAGAACCAGGTCCAAGGAACAACGACGTTCCAAGGAAAAACGTCACCTCACGGACACAAGACCGCAGTACCACGCTTCGAGTGACTAGTCAGGGTCACGCCCGTCGATGCAAGTCCTCAGTCCCTGACCACGTGTGCACACACTGACCACTACCTAGGCTAGGCCTCTAGCTAGTATTCCCCTCGGTAGGACGCTACCGTTGGCCGGGGCCCACGGAACTAGCTTAAAAACCGTGTAATGGGAACTGCCCATCCACCACCCCCGGTGGTTGACGTACTAAAAATCCTACGTCACAGGCTACGACTAGTGGAGGTTCACAAGGCACGGACTCCAAAACACAAGTGCTAGAGTACATACAGTCTAAGGAAGCCCTGTCACACGTACTATGAAGCACCACTGGCAATACAACCACTGCCAACCGACTCAGGACCAGGCAACTAGACCTACCACGTAACGATCCCGAGTCGAATGACTCAAAGGTAAGATCGTCACAGACAGCGGAACAAGCCGCCAATCGGTCTAATCCTAAGCCACAAGAAACGACACTCTGCAGGAAATAACTCACGGAGACCTGAGGGAACACCGAAGACCCTCAGACACGCCTGGACACACAAACTAAGGTGAGACGATACCTCGAGGCATCCAGAACCAGCGTCTCGGACTGGACGAAACCGCCAAGACACCCACACAAGGTCACCCGTCAACCGCTGGGTCACCCCGGGTTGACCCGTTACGCGAACCGACTCACTCAGTCAAAACACGGTCAAATAGAACGTAACGGCCTGGGGCAGGCGCGTTACGTACACCTGACGCACTAGGGCAGGCGCGCTAGGGGAACCGACTCAAAAGGTCAACGTCAGTCAACCAGAATGTAACGGCCTGGGGCAGGCGCGTTACACTCACCTGACGCACAGGGGCAAGCGCGTTAGAGAAACTGACTTAACCCAAACATAAAACGACAAAATAGACGTAACGCGTCTCACGGGACGCGTCAGGGAGATGTGACGCACCACCCCTGGGCCGTCACACACTCAAAACCCCGAAGAACTCAAATCAACCCAGATGCAATAACGGTCAGCCGTGGGGCCGTCAGGGCATGTAACGGTCCCTGGAACGACCGCCACACCAGTTACGACGGGTGTGACGACCCAGAGCTCCGGATACCGATATACCGATAACATCGATACACCGATACCAAGAACTAGGGAAGCCACCCAAGAGGCTGATGAGGCCCCTGAAGGGTTAGTGAAGTTTGTCGAGGAGTTGTATAACAAATTGGAACTACAACGCGTAATATTAGTTAAACAACAATTACTAATTAAGTGCGTAAGCAAAATAAACTATCAGAATGATAAAATATATACAATAGTCCAGATTTACAACAGTAACAAGTCCAAACTGACAGAAAAGAGAGTTCAAATGTACAACTACACGGGGCATACCCCGGTCAAAAGTACAAAAGACCAACCGACTACTGCTGGCACACTACTAGCTGCCGACAAAACCACGTGAAGCTCCAAGAGACGGCGGATGTGGCTCACCTGAAAGTAGGAAGGGTGAGTCACAGCCAGACTCAGTAGGGGTCACGCGTATCCCTACCTCGCAACTAATCACGCAGGCATACAAATATATCAGCAATTAAAGCATGCATTTAACGCAATAAACATGCAATTGGCATAAATAAAACACATTTATAGTAAAGCTGTAAAACCTAACTAAGCAGTTTAAACAGCTAACTACATGCCAATTAAATATAGATATAAGCGTCAAGAACTACATCTACCAATAGAAAGAAAAGCTCAACTAACCCGGAGATAGGAAAAAGAAGAGACCACAAGAAGTGAGAGACCAAATGCGTCCACTGACGGCTTACACTGCATCTCAAGCTACTCGCATGGCTAGAGTCTCCAAGCGAGAGGCGTAACAGAATCAAACCGAACCGAGTAACTAGTCAGAGTAACACTCGTCAGTGTCAGTCCAAGCCTCTGACCACGTGTGCACACACTGGCTCGTGCTTAAGCCAGGCTCTCCAGCTAGTTTTCCCTCTTAGTAGGACGCTACTATTGGCCGAGGGCCCACGGTAACTAGCTTAAAAACCGTGTAACGGAAACTACCCTTTCCACCTTTCCCAGGTGGGCCGACACTCCAACTCGGAGGGCTACGACTAGTGGCTCCATCACAAGGAAAGAGAGAGCTACTCTATTGGGATCTAAAATAATGCCACAGTTTTTTTATAAAATAAGTTAAACATGGCGTATATGCAACATGGAATGCATAACTAATAGGCTGGCAACATAATGAAACTTCCAGGCAAGCGGCGGTCGGCTTCTCACCCGCTATATGAATGTAACGGTCGGGGACTGGCGCGTCACACCAAGAATAACGCGTCCGTCTCCATCCGTTACTTCCACCGGAGTTCCAGCTCAAGAGACCCAAAAGGGAATGTAACGGTAGGGGCCCAGCGCGTTACATCAATGCAACGCGTTGGATCACCGCCGTTACATCCACCCGAGGCCAAAAACCAACGTGCTGCGTTTAAAACCGTTCGCAAGTGAAGTGACGCGCTAGTCAAGACGCGTCGCTTGGAAACGACGGCCGGCCGACTGGCCGTCGGGCGCACCGCCTGACCGAATCAACAGAAATCAACGCGAGAGCGACGGCCGGGAGCCCCGCCGTTACTCTCAATGTAACGCACCCACGATGGGCCGTTACATTGAAGTAACGCGCTCACGAATGACCGTCGGAGATGTGATGGTTCCTGGCGAGACCGTCACATCACCTGGGTCGCGGACGGGTTATATCTAAAAAAATCGGTTCTCTCCCGGACGATCTGAATCGCCGGGTAACGACGTAAAACCTGTAACCTGTCAAACCACCCTGCCATAACAACATTCAATCACCAAGCATGCCATTAAAATTGAAAGACGATGGCCATGGAATCGATTTCATGAATTTAAGGCTAAATAACACTAAATTACATTAACATGGAAAATTGCACAAAAATCAAGAAAATTGGCGTCGAACCACGGCGCATGTGGTACCAACGGGTCCCTAGCGAGGAGAAGATTCCATCCCCCTACCTCTTACGCGGTGGGAACGCCGATTCGGTGCCGAACGGTCGACGAGAGCCACGCCGTCCTCACGGCGCCAAACGTCACCACGCTCCACGGATCGAGGGAAGAAGGGCGTCACCACGATCCACGCGAAACAACCTTCCCGACGGTACCTCCCTTGCTTCGATCAGCAGCTGTCTGGGCTAAAACCGAGCGAAAGAGAGATTTCAAGAAATTAGGCCTAAAATATCACAAAAAGGGGTTTGCACGGAAAACGATGAAAATGACAGTAAATGGCGACGCATGTGGCGTCATTGGGCTCCTGGCAAGATGAGGAGTCCATTCCCCTACCTCGATCGTGATGAAACACGTAAATCGGTGCAGATCGGACAACGGAAGCCACGCCGTCCTCTCGCTTCCATGCGTCTCCACGCTCCACGGATCGAGACGAGGTCAGCGTCAAAACGTCCCTCGTGTCGAGCCGGTTCCAACGGTATCTCCCACGCCTCGATCGGACCCCGCCTGGGCCAAAACCGAGAGAGAAAGGGAGAGGGGGAGAGAGAACGTGTGAGGGAGAGAGAACGTGTGAGGGAGAGAGAGAAAAAGAGAGAGATCGAGAGTGAGTGGGGAGAGAGAGAGGTGTGCGTGAGTTTTATAAAAACTGATTTTTCTATTTTTTTTTGAAAAAAAAACATCAAATTACATTTTAACCCCTCAAAGAACTAAAATCGTTAATATGCCCATTAAATTTTAATAATTCTTTAACAAATTCGAATAAATGCCTAACCAAGGCCTAAAAATCCGTAAAAATAGTCGAAACGATCCTCACGAAGAGTACACTGCAACTGTATTGTCCACGAGCCGATAAGTTGAGAGGTAAACTCACCGTAGGGTTCTGTAGATTATACGAGAGAAAAACCACACGGTTCATAAAACCTCAACTCGGGAGATACAAAAGCAATGCAAAACTCTCCAAAAGAATCCGAAAAATCTACTAAAGATCCAGGGTATTACATCCTCCCCTCCTTTAAGGAATTTCGTCCTCGAAATTCAAGGACTAACAAGGAAGAAGCGAGGGAAGAACAACCCGACACACAACAACGCAATCTCGAGAACCACAACTCAGAGGAACACCGTCAGACCATTATCACACGTACACGCTCAGGAGTGAGCACGACGCAAGTGAACACAAGTCCGACAACTCTGAAACAGGGCAACGTCGCTTGCGTCTCACAGGATGGGAGACACGACTGCCACAGCAACAAATCACCGATCTCGAGGAGATGAAACAACAGACACCTCAAGCAGTGGCTCAAATAAGGAAACAAGGTCCTTACGATTGACATCCTGATGACATCATCGATTCCAGTGCCCAAGGCAACAAGGAACACCGGGCACACTGAATACCAACGACAAATTCGTAGGAAACAGTAACACAACAATAGCACCGGACCACAAACACAATCAAGTCAGCGCTCATTCAGATATCACATCTAATCGAGTCGCAAGCTAACTCTAATAGGGGACAAGAGTACAACAAGCTAACTGAGAAGACAATGGTCCTCGACTGAGACACAAAATCATACAGATACAACACTAAATCAACAACACAGCGGCACTCGCAGGATCCCAGCTCTGTACTGGACACAGAACCACGGGCACACTACAAGCAGGGTCACATCAAGGCACAAGAACAGCTGAACACACAACTTCAAGGGACTAGTCATGCATCAAGCCGCTCACCAAGAAAAGACCCATATAACAAGAACACGATAATAATCTCGGGGAACGTATCTCAAAGTTTACGAACACACCTCAAGAGCACAACACCCAAGAAAGAGAATGCAGAGTAGAGGGTAGTTGATCAGTAGGAAAGCCGACAAATTCCCTAATACTCGCAATGGTCAATGCCAATACCAGAAGATGATCAGCAACAGCACGGGAACAGACAACATCCAGGCACATGAAGCCAGGATGAAGTTATGTCGAGAAGAACGGAATTCTCGACTGCCCAGAATCTCACAACAATGATTCTCGACCAATGGGTGACCAGCCCACACGCTTCCGCTGCGTACTCAAGTAACGCACACAGGCAACAGGGAATATCTCGATATCCGCATCTCAGCACCCACACGGCGCCATTGCAACTCATAAAATCACAATGTGATACGCCACGAGTACTGATCCCACGAGCAACCGATCATAAATAGCCTAAGTGCAACAGAGGAGAGTACCAGCCTTAACACAAAGCCCAAGGAAAAGCGCTAATCTCAGCCTACCTTTACGTCCTGAAAACGACAAGTGAGCCTCACAACATATCGGCCGTTAAACACGATACGACGAAACACGGTACGCAACAGCTTTCGAAACAAAGATTAAGTTTCAAGCCAAGCGACCACAAAGCAAGAAGAAGATCAGGCTCAGAATAAAAACTATCCTCATTAAGCATATACAGGACAAAGGCATTACTAAGACGGCAATTCCAAGGCCAACCTTGAAAGGAAATCACCAAACAAGGTGAGAAGCATCACGCTTACTAACAGAAGCTCACTAAGAAGGGAAAAGCCTAGCTCACTCGAACAACTTCTCAATCAAAGGGGTCTAATCGAGCACTTCAACAGAAGTGGAACATCTCGGGAGCTGAACGGACTCGAGCTGGGATGACCAAAACAACGTAAAAACGTGTACGGCCACCACAACAACTCGAAAAGTCAACAGCAACCTAAGTAAATGACAAAAAACCAAGCAATAAGGAATCACAAACCCAATGCCAGCAATTCCAACCAAGAAGGGAAAAGCTAACAAGGAAAAACTAAGGAACTCACAAATAGTAGGAAAAGATAACTACTGAGGCTAATAACCTCCTATCAACAACATCAAATGATCTACAAATTCAGATAACATAAAGCACAACGTAGACTACTCACATGGCTGTCGGCACTGACGGTGACAAGCCACTTAGCCCACACCGAGAAATAGACCTCTAAGAAAATCACAGGCCACAAAACGATTAAACCACGCTAGCGTAGGATCCACCCACGAATCTAGCTAACGTCCACCTCATCCATCATTCCATCACGTTCTAACCCATTCCGTCGCGTCTCTACCTCGGTCAACTCGACACGGTCGCGCGGCCCGCGTCGAGAGAAACAGAGGAAAAAGAGAAACGATGATAAAGTAGAACGGGAGAAATGAAAAGGATAGGAGAGGAGAAAACCAAAATCATACGGATAGAATTATTACAATAAACAATTAAGGAATAACTAGATCACATACAATTCAAGTAACTGAGACAAATAAAACACAAGTTAACTGATCGAGAAGCAGAATCGCTCCTTCCACAACATAAGACGTCACTGCTCAGCACGGGGAAGCTGAGATGCCGAAAAATCTTGCTGGGGCTGCGACGACAAAGGTTGGATCGAGAACTACTGCGGCTGGGTAAACCGCGAGAACTGCACCGGTCTCGACCTAAAAGGGCAATCTCGAACAGCGTGACCCGGCTGATCACATCGAAAGCAAACAACGGGCAGAGAACACGGCTGGCCCTTATGATGACCACCGCATCTCCGACACGTCCATGGCTGACTAACGACAGACCCCCGAAGCTACTGAGAAGAAGGTATTGACGACGGAACAACACTGGCAGAAGACTGCTGGGCGAGCCGCTTCTCACGCTCCCTCGACTTGCTCTGGGTATTCATGGATGGAGATGTACCATGATCAACCGGCACAAGAGATGGGGCCCTAGTCACACCCGACTGCCTGACCTGTTGATCCTTAGATGTCCGAATCTTCTTAGACTTCTTCTATCGGTGTCTCTTGCCTTTAGACTTAGAGGAAGAAGCATCTTCGGCAGCAGGGATAACGGAAGGGACTCCGGGTACGCTCAGTAAATAGACCTGCTGGAACTGTCCTGTCGGCTGAGGGACAAAGTAATACTGCACACCTGGCTGAGTAGACTCGGCCTGAGTACACCCTTGAAGTCTCACCTGCCCCTCACCAGACGGCATTCCAACCTGATCACCCGATAAACCTTCCACCACTTGAGCAGGAGTTGCAGGAACTTGACCAGGCACAGGTGCATAAACCAACACGACAACCACTGGAGGAGAAGTGCCACTTCCCTCCCTGGAAACACGCGCCTTTTTACGACGTGCCATCAAACCCTAGGAAGCACATAACAACGAAAATCATATCAGCAATCACGGAAAACATCCTAAGCCAGCAATAGACGATGCAGGTGGACTCGCTCTGGATAGACGCTATGCAATTTCAATTTCTTATACAAACTCTCAACACAGCTCTGATACCAACTGTGACGACCCAGAGCTCCGGATACCGATATACCGATAACATCGATACACCGATACCAAGAACTGGGGAAGCCACCCAAGAGGCTGATGAGGCCCCTGAAGGGTTAGTGAAGTTTGTCGAGGAGTTGTATAACAAATTGGAACTACAACGCGTAATATTAGTTAAACAACAATTACTAATTAAGTGCGGAAGCAAAATAAACTATCAGAATGATAAAATATATACAATAGTCCAGATTTACAACAGTAACAAGTCCAAACTGACAGAAAAGAGAGTTCAAATGTACAACTACACGGGGCATACCCCGGTCAAAAGTACAAAAGACCAACCGACTACTGCTGGCACACTACTAGCTGCCGACAAAACCACGTGAAGCTCCAAGAGACGGCGGATGTGGCTCACCTGAAAGTAGGAAGGGTGAGTCACAGCCAGACTCAGTAGGGGTCACGCGGATCCCTACCTCGCAACTAATCACGCAGGCATACAAATATATCAGCAATTAAAGCATGCATTTAACGCAATAAACATGCAATTGGCATAAATAAAACACATTTATAGTAAAGCTGTAAAACCTAACTAAGCAGTTTAAACAGCTAACTACATGCCAATTAAATATAGATATAAGCGTCAAGAACTACATCTACCAATAGAAAGAAAAGCTCAACTAACCCGGAGATAGGAAAAAGAAGAGACCACAAGAAGTGAGAGACCAAATGCGTCCACTGACGGCTTACACTGCATCTCAAGCTACTCGCATGGCTAGAGTCTCCAAGCGAGAGGCGTAACAGAATCAAACCGAACCGAGTAACTAGTCAGAGTAACACTCGTCAGTGTCAGTCCAAGTCTCTGACCACGTGTGCACACACTGGCTCGTGCCTAAGCCAGGCTCTCTAGCTAGTTTTCCCTCTTAGTAGGACGCTACTATTGGCCGAGGGCCCACGGCAACTAGCTTAAAAACCGTGTAACGGGAACTACCCTTTCCACCTTTCCCAGGTGGGCCGACACTCCAACTCGGAGGGCTACGACTAGTGGCTCCATCACAAGGAAAGAGAGAGCTACTCTATTGGGATCTAAAATAATGCCACAATTTTTTTATAAAATAAGTTAAACATGGCGTATATGCAACATGGAATGCATAACTAATAGGCTGGCAACATAATGAAACTTCCAGGCAAGCGGCGGTCGGCTGCTCACGCGCTATATGAATGTAACGGTCGGGGACTGGCGCGTCACACCAAGAATAACGCGTCCGTCTCCATCCGTTACTTCCACCGGAGTTCCAACTCAAGAGACCCAAAAGGGAATGTAACGGTAGGGGCCCAGCGCGTTACATCGATGCAACGCGTTGGATCACCGCCGTTACATCCACCCGAGGCCAAAAACCAACGTGCTGCGTTTAAAACCGTTCGCAGGCGAAGTGACGCGCTAGTCAAGGCGCGTCGCTTGGAAACGACGGCCGACCGACTGGCCGACTGGCCGACGGGCGCACCGCCTGACCGAATCAATAGAAATCAACGCGAGAGCGACGACCGGGAGCCCCGCCATTACTCTCAATGTAACGCACCCACGATGGGCCGTTACATTGAAGTAACGCGCTCACGAATGACCGTCGGAGATGTGACGGTTCCTGGCGAGACCGTCACATCATCTGGGTAGCGGACGGGTTATATCTAAAAAAATCGGTGCCCTCCCGGACGATCTGAATCGCCGGGTAACGACGTAAAACCTGTAACCTGTCAAACCACCCTGCCATAACAACATTCAATCACCAATCATGCCATTAAAATTGAAAGACGATGGCCATGGAATCGATTTCATGAATTTAAGGCTAAATAACACTAAATTACATTAACATGGAAAATTGCACAAAAATCAAGAAAACTGGCGTCGAACCATGGCGCATGTGGTACCAACGGGTCCCTAGCGAGGAGAAGATTCCATCCCCCTACCTCTTACGCGGTGGGAACGCCGATTCGGTGCCGAACGGTCGACGAGAGCCACGCCGTCCTCACGGCGCCAAACGTCACCACGCTCCGCGGATCGAGGGAAGAAGGGCGTCACCGCGATCCACCCGAAACGACCTTCCCGACGGTACCTCCCTTGCTTCGATCAGCAGCCGTCTGGGCTAAAACCGAGCGAAAGAGAGATTTCAAGAAATTAGGCCTAAAATATCACAAAAAGGGGTTTGCACGGAAAACGATGAAAATGACAGTGAATGGCGCCGCATGTGACATCATTGGGCTCCTAGCAAGACGAGCAGTCCATTCCCCTACCTCGATCGCGATGAAACACGCAAATCGGTGCAGATCAGACGACGGAAGCCACGCCGTCCTCTCGCTTTCACGCGTCTCCACGCTCCACGGATCGAGACGAGGTCAGCGTCAAAACGTCCCTCGTGTCGAGCCGGTTCCAACGGTATCTCCCACGCCTCGATCGGACCCCGCCTGGGCCAAAACCGAGAGAGAAAGGGAGAGGGGGAGAGAGAACGTGTGAGGGAGAGAGAGAAAAAGAGAGAGATCGAGAGTGAGTGGGGAGAGAGAGAGGTGTGCGTGAGTTTTATAAAAAACTGATTTTTCTATTTTTTTTTTGAAAAAAAACATCAAATTACATTTTAACCCCTCAAAGTACTAAAATC
Source organism: Amorphophallus konjac (assembly GCA_022559845.1). Taxonomy (NCBI): domain Eukaryota; kingdom Viridiplantae; phylum Streptophyta; class Magnoliopsida; order Alismatales; family Araceae; genus Amorphophallus; species Amorphophallus konjac. The sequence goes on from CM040126.1 coordinate 4,699,902, forward strand.
CTTAATATGCCCATTAAATTTTAATAATTCTTTAACAAATTCGAATAAATGCCTAACCAAGGCCTAAAAATCCGCAAAAATAGTCGAAACGATCCTCACGAAGAGTACACTGCAATTGTATTGTCCACGAGCCGATAAGCTGAGAGGTAAACTCACCGTAGGGTTCTGTAGATTATACGAGAGAAAAACCACACGGTTCATAAAACCTCAACTCGGGAGATACAAAAGCAATGCAAAACTCTCCAAAAGAATCCGAAAAACCTACTAAAGATCCAGGGTATTACAACGGGAAAATGGAGGGTTGGCCAAATCGGCTAGTTCCACGCCCCATTCATGCCGAAGCGCTGGGGAAACAACCCTCGATGATGAAAAACTACATAAGGAGGCTAAAAAGCCCACATGTACAGGTTAAGATGCTAAATCGGGGCGATTTTAACAAATCGACCCTAAAAGAGTCAACGAGGTTCCCGGGCTCCTATTGGCCTTGAATGACCACCGATCGGCACGAAACAAGCATGGATGGGATCCTAACGTCCCAACAATCAGTTCAACACTAACCGAGCTACAAATGGTTGCCATTTTTCGGCGAACCCTATAAAACCCAAAAATCACGGTTTAGGCTAAACAAGCCCAAACTCGGCCGTTTCTGCGTTGAACGAAGTGCAAGGGCAGGGAAAACGGAGAAGAGGAAGTGAGGAACCATCACCCTACCTCCACCGAAGAAATCGTGCCCCGAAGGGACTAAACTGCGCCGAAAACCACGCCGCGAGCTCGAACACCGGCTTTGAATCCACCGTTCGGGATCGCGTCAAAACCATTCCGATCCTCGCTCCATCACGCACCCCAACAGCTTCCCGACGTCGCCACCTCATCAACGGACCCCTCCGTCTGTAGCTGGAGGCGAGAGGGTGGGAGAACGAGAGAGAACGGGAGAGAGAGAGGCGAGCGTGCGAATGAGGAGAGAGAGAGAGGAAAGAAAAAGAAAAAGAAAAGAAATTAGGAAGTTTTCCTAATTTTCAAAAATTCTAAAAATGCGCCGAAAATGCACAAATTTAGAAAAATATGCAAAAATAGTCGAAACGGCCGGCTCGAAGAGTACATCGTCGTTGTAGCATCCGCAAGTTGATGAACTGACAAACAAACGCACCGTAGGGTTCCGTAACTAGTACGAGAGAAAAATCCACACGGCTCGTAAAGCTCAACTCTGAAGCCACAAAAGCGAACCGAAACTCACCGAAACTAATCCAAAAGATCCATTGAAGATCCAGCAAGACCTACCAAGGATCCAGGGCATTACATCCTCCCCTCCTTTAAGAAATTTCGCCTTCGAAATTAAGGACTAACAAAGGAGAAGCAGGGAAGAACAACCCAACAACACAAAAGAACACAAATCTCGAAAGAACACAATTCAGAGGAACACCGTCAGATCACAATTACAGGCACACGCTCAGGATCTCAAGGGTACAATCCACAAAAGAGCACGGTACCCAAGTGAGCACAATTCTGACACCTCCGAAACAAGGCAACGTCGTTTACGTCTCGCAGGGAAAAGAGACACGACTGCCACAACAACATACGACCTCACGCCAAAGCGCAGGGGAAACAACCCTCGACGATGAAAAACTACATAGGAAGGCTAAAAAGCCCACATGCAAGCACAAAAACACCAGATCGGGGCGATTCCAACGAATCAACCGTAAATGGGTCAATGAGGTTCCCGGGCTCCTACCGGCCTCGAATGCGATCTTTGTTGATTGCGATGGCGCCTGCTATTTTTGTCGTTGTTGTTCGGTGTTACTACGTGTTTTTCAGTGGGGATCCGCGTGACCCCTACTGAGCCAGTGACACGTGGCTCACCCCTGCTCTTTCAGGTGGGGTGACGTTGTTCGTCTGCTTCCGCGTGGTTCCTGGAGTGCGTGCTCTTTGCGTGCTGTTGCTGCCAACTGGTACCTGCGTCGAGCTCCTCCCGACCTTTTGGTACGTCTTTCCTTTCTGTCGGCTGTACTGTGCTAGACTTGTTGTCTTTAGCTTTGGACTGACTCTGAGATATAATTGTTAATTTGAACAGTTAATTAAAAAGTAATTTTATTTCTGCTACTTTAGCAAACCGATCTAATGAAATTTAATTACTTCTGTTATATCTCTATGGCTTCAATGTACTCTAAACATGCCTTTTTCCCTTCAGAGCTTTCCCGCTCTTAGGAGGCCTCGCGGGTTCTATGCGGTATCACGTGTATTCGGTAGTTCTACCGGGTACATCTGGCATCCGGAATCCGGGTCGCTACAGTGAGAATAAATGAAGGGGGTGAAAATAACAAAGGATAGGCGAGGTTGAAAATACTATACACAGAAGAAGTTATGATGAAGTGGGTGGCCGTAAACATGAATGAGACTTCAATTTTGGCAGGGTAGCAGAAATGACTTTAATCATACGTGAGAGAAGGCGTAAGAATAATTATTATCATAAAACTAATGGAAATGAGCAAGAATAGAGGAGAGGATGGAAATAGGCCCAATTTGACACCTTTTAGAAATAGTTTCTACTAAAGAATTTATGATGAATAGAGTGACTCAAAATCTCACTGGGTCAGAAACTATCTCACGGTCACGCGGGTTACCCTTATTATACCCTATCGAAGGGAGTGAGAATAAATGAAGGGGGGGAAAAGAACAAAGGGTCGACAGGGTTGAAAATACTATATACAGAAGAAGTTATGATGGAATGGGTGGCCCTAAACATGAATGGTACTTCAATTTTGACAGGGTAGCACAAATGACTTTAATCATACGTGAGAGAAGGCGTAAGAATAATTATTACCATAAAACTAATGAAAATGATCCAGAATAGAGGAGAGGATGGAAATAGGCCCGATTTGACACCTTTTAGAAATATTTTCTACTGATAAATTTATGATGAGTAGAGTGACTCAAAACCTCACTGGGTCATAAACTATCTCATGGTCACGCGGGTTACCCTTATTATACTCTATCGAAGGGAGTGAGAATAAATGAATGGGGGTGAAAATAAGAAAGGATCGGCGGGGTTAAAAATACTATCCACAGAAGAAGTTATGATGGAATGGGTGGCCCTAAATATGAATGTGACTTCAATTTTGGCACGGTAGCACAAATGACTCTAATCATACGTGAGAGAAGGCGTAAGAATAATTATTATCATAAAACTGATGGAAATGAGCAAGAATAGAGGAGAGGATGGAAATAGGCCCGATTTAACACATTTTAAAAATATTTTTTACTGAAGAATTTATTATGAATAGAGTGACTCATATCCTCACTGGGTCATAAACTCCCTCACGGTCATGTGGGTTACCCTTATTATACCCTATCGAAGGGAGTGAGAATAAATGAAGGGAGGTGAAAATAACAAAGGATCGACGGGGTTGAAAATATTATACACAGAAAAAGTTATGATGAAATGGTTGGCCGTAAACATGAATGGGACTTCAATTTTGGCACGGTAGCACAAATGACTTTAATCATACGTGAGAGAAGGCGTAAGAATAATTATTATCATAAAACTCATGGAAATAAGCAAGAATAAAGGAGAGGATGGAAATAGGCCCAATTTGACACCTTTTAGAAATGTTTTCAACTAGAGAATTTATGATGAATAGAGTGACTCAAAACCTCACTGGGTCATAAACTCTCTCACGGTCACGTGGGTTACCCTTATTATACCCTATCGAAGGGTGTGAGAATAAATGAATGGGTGTGAAAATAGGTCCGAGTTGACACATTTTAAAAATATTATCTACTGAAGAATTTATGATGAATAGAGTGACTCATATTATAGCGACCCGGATTCCGGATACCCGGTGCACCCGGTATGAATACCGAATACACGTGGTACCACATGGGACCTGCGAGGCCTCCCAAGCGCGGGAAAGCGCCGAAGGGAAAAAGGAGTGTGTGGAATATATTGAAGCCAGCAAATATAACAGTAAGCAATTAAATTTCATTACAATGGATTGCTAAAGAAGCAGAAATAAAATTACTTTATCATTAAACATTCAAGTTTACAATCATACACCAGAGTCCAGCCCAAAGGAAAGACAACAAGTCTATCACAGTACAGTCCGACAGAAAGGAAACGTACACAGCAGTCGGGGGAAGCCCGATGCAGGTACAGCTGGTAGCTACAGCGAACGCGCTCCACCAAGGATAGCAGAGGCAGACGGCGAAACCCACCTAAAAAGCAGGGGTGAGTCTCAACAGAAACTCAGTAGGGGTCACGCGGATCCCCACTGAAAAAACGCACAATGCAACGGAAGCAACAAAACAACGAGTGCAGCAAAGCAGGAAACGCTACACTACAAAGCTGTAAACAGAATAGGTACAGCAGGAGTAGGGAACAGGCTAAGAGCAAGGGGAGCTCAACAGCAAAGAAGTGCGAGGCCGTAAAACACGGGACAACGGCCACCGAGGAGAACTCGGCACCCTAAGCTACTCCAAATGGCAACAGACGGTCACCCCAAACTCACATAGTAGGGTAACCCAATCCGTCAGCCAAAACAAAGGCGAAGGCGGACGCCGACGCCAAAAACACAGACAAAACACAACAGGAGACGTCGTGCACGCAGCCCCACGCATGACGATAATGTCATGCCAACGACAGAACACTGACCTCGAGTACGGCCACGAGAGGGCAACTCGCAAAGGTCACAGCGCACAAGAAAACGCGAGAGTCACAGCACTGAGTGACAGGAGCACCCTCCTCCCAGAAGAACAGCCAGATGCGTCCACTGACGACTTACACTGTGCCACAAGTGTCATGTCACTCAAGGACAAGACACACCAAGAACCATGCCCGAGGAACAACAGTTCCAAGGAAACATGGTACCACAGCACAGGACTGCAGCACCAACTGCGAGTGACTAGTCAGGGCCACGCCCGTCGGCGCAAGTCCCCAGTCCCTGACCACGTGTGCACACACTGACCTCTACCTAGGCCAGGCCTCTAGCTAGTATTCCCCTCGGTAGGACGCTACCGCTGGCCGGGGCCTACGGAACTAGCTTAAGAACCGTACGTACCAAACGCAATAGGAAAACCCCCTCCACCACTCCCGGTGGGTCGGCAAAAGCCTAGGGCTACAACTAGGGGAGGCTCACAAGGCACAAACTCCGAAACACGGGTGCTATTGCACAGACAGCTAAGAAAAGCTCTGTCTCGTGCACAACAAAGCACCAAGATAGCTAGACAACCGCCAACAGACTCAGGACCAGGCAACTAGACCTACAACGTAACGATCCCTGAGTCAGACGACTCCAAGGCAAGATCGTCACAAACAGCGAAACAAGCCGCCAATCGGTCTAATCCTAAGCCAACAAAACAACACTCCGCAGAAAACGACACACGGAGACCTGAGGGAAACACCAAGAACCCTCAGCTCACCCGGGCACGCAAACTGAGGTAAGGCAATACCTCGGGGCATTCAGAAGCAGCGTCTCGAACCGGACACAATCATCGAGACACGCAAGGTCGCCTGTCAAACCCTGGGTCACCCCGGGTTGACCGGAACCAGACCAAACACAAGCAAAGGTCACACGTCACCCACTGGGTCGTACCGGGTTGACCTGAACCCAATCACGATGCCTGAACAGTCGGAAAGAGAGTCCTACCTCAAGCAAGAAGACTCCTGGCCACCTTACAACGTAGTCTTAGCCCTCATAGGACGTCGGGAGACATCCACGGGACAACGGGCAGATCACAAGGACAAGCCAAGACAAGTCGAAACCGAATCATGGAAAACGGAGCACAAGGCATGTAACGCGACACCCCTAGACCGCTACTAGCATGTGATGGTCTAGACCAGGGCCGTTACTCACCAAACGACGGTCGGACGATAGGCCGTCGCTCACACCACCGTAACCAACCCATCAAACACGAAGAATGTAACGGTCGGCACCGAGCGCGTTACATCAATGTAACGCACGGGCCTAAGCGCGTTACAAACAAACGACGCATGGGAGCCAGCGCGTTATTCACGACGTGCACAGCCACCTACAACCAAAGCGAAGTAACGCGCAACGCCAGGCGCGTTACAAACAAAAACGCGACAAGGGAGACGCGCCAGAGCCAAAAGACGCGTGGGGGAAGGCGCGTTACTATCAACGTGCCCAGCCACCCTCAACCCAGCACAAAACAACAAACGACGGCCAGAGACAGGCGCGTTATAACACAACGACGCATGGGGGCATATCCGTTATATCCAACGGGCACAGCCACCCAAGCTCGGCCAAACAAAATGTAACGGCCGGGGGCAGGCGCGTTACACTCAAACAACTCACGGGGGCACGACCACTGGAGGCACCGCCTCAACAGGTCAAACTTCGATAAAACAGCAAGTAACGGCCAGGACCAGGCACGTCACTTTCATCTAACGCGCTGGGTCAAGCGCGCTAGATCAACCGACTCAACCCCAAATTAAAACGACAAAAAGGAAGTAACGCGCTAGCCTAGGCGTGTTACAAGGAAGCGACGCGTTATTAGGGTTTTTTGCATGAAAACCATTGTTAAAAGTGAATTTTAAAAAAAACTATTCCTAAAAATACATTAGCAGATATATCACTGAGTTAATTCAAATAGTGCATAAATGCCATTTAAGCATAGTTTTCTTGCAAGTTGTTGGTAAAAAGAAGTGATGTGCATGCAAATAAATATGGCATTTTTGCAGAATTCAGATTACATAGTGATATACCTATTAATGCATTTTTAGGAATGATTTTTTTACAAATTCACTTTTAACAATGGTTTCCATGCAAAACACCCTAATTATTATCATAAAACTGATGGAAACGAGCAAGAATAGAGGAGAGGATGGAAATAGGCATGATTTGACACATTTTAAAAATATTTTCTACTGACGAATTTATAATGAATAGAGTGACTCAAATCCTCACTGGGTCATAAACTCTCTCACTGTCACGCTGGTTACCCTTTTTATACCCTATCGAAGGGAGTGAGAATAAATAAAGGGAAGTGAAAATAACAAAAGATCGGCGGTGTTGAAAATACTATACACAGAAAAAGTTATGATGAAATGGGTGGCCGTAAACATAAATGGGACTTCAATTTTGGCATGGTTGTACAAATGACTTTAATCATACGTGAGAGAAGGCGTAAGAATAATTATTATCTTAAAACACATGGAAATAAGCATGAATAGAGGAGAGGATGGAAATAGGCCCAATTTGACACCTTTTAGAAATATTTTCATTTGGAGAATTTATGATGAATAGAGCGACTCAAAACCTCGCTGGGTCATAAACTATCTCACGGTCACGCGGGTTACCCGTATTATACTCTATCGAAGGGAGTGAGAATAAATGAATGGAGGTGAAAATAACCAAGGATCGATGGAGTTGAAAATACAATATATAGAAGAAGTTATGATAGAATGGGTGGCCCAAAATATGAATGGGACTTCAATTTTGGCAAGGTAACACAAATGACTTTAATCATATGTGAGAGAAGGAGTAAGAATAATCATTAACATAAAACTAATGGAAATGAGCAAGAATAGAGGAGAGGATGGAAATAAGTCTGATTTGACACCTTTTAGAAATATTTTCTACTGAAGAATTTATGATGAATGGAGTAACTCAAAACCTCACTGGGTCATAAACTATCTCACGGTCACGCGGGTTACCCTTGTTATACTCTATCGAAGGGAGTGAGAATAAATGAATGGGGGTGAAAATAACAAAGGATCGACGGGGTTGAAAATATTATACACAGAAGAAGTTATGATGGAATGGGTGGCCCTAAATATGAATGCGACTTCAATTTTGACACGGTAGCATAAATGACATTAATCATGCGTGAGAGAAGACGTAAGAATAATTATTATCATAAAACTGATAGAAAAGAGCAAGAATAGAGGAGAGAATGGAAATAGACCCAATTTGACATATTTTAAAAATATTTTTTACTGAAGAATTTATGATGAATAGAGCAACTCAAAATCTCACTGGGTCATAAACTCTCTCACGGTCACGCGGGTTACCATTATTATACCCTATCGAAGGGAGTGTGAATAAATGAAGGGGGGTGAAAATAACAAAGGATCGGCGGGGTTGAAAATACTATACACAGAAGAAGTTATGAGGGAATGGGTGGCCCTAAACATGAATGGTACTTCAATTTTGACACGGTAGCACAAATGACTTTAATCATACGTGAGAGGAGGCGTAAGAATAATTATTATCATAAAACAGATGGAAAGGAGCAAGAATAGAGGAGAGGATGAAAATAGGCCCGATTTGACACTTTTTAAAAATATTTTTAACTGAAGAATTTATGATGAATAGAGCGACTCAAAACTTCACTGGGTCATAAACTCTCTCATGGTCACGCGGGTTACCCTTATTATTACCTATCGAAGGGATTGAGAATAAATGAATTGGGGTGAAAATAAGCTCGATTTGACACATTTTAAAAATATTTTCTACTAAAGAATTTATGAAGAATAGAGCGACACAAATCCTCACTGGGTCATAAACTCTCTCTCTATCACGCTGGTTACCCTTATTATTCTCTATCGAAGGGAGTGAGAATAAATGAATGGGGGTGAAAATAACAAAGGATCGACGGGGTTGAGAATACTATACACAGAAGAAGTTATGATGGAATGGGTGGCCCTAAATATGAATGTTACTTCAATTTTGGCACGGTAGCACAAATGACTTTAATCATACATGAGAGAAGGCGTAAGAATAACTATTATCATAAAACTGATGGAAATGAGCAAGAATAGAGGAGAGGATGAAAATAGGCCCGATTTGACATATTTTAAAAGTATTTTCTACTGAAGAATTTATGAGGAATAGCGCGACTCAAAATCTCACTAGGTCATAAACTCTCTCATGGTAACGCGGGTTACCCTTATTATACCCTATCGAAGGGAGTGAGAATAAAAGAAGGGGGTGAAAATAACAAAGGATCGGCGGGGTTGAAAATACTACACACAGAAGAAGTTATTAGGGAATGGGTGGCCCTAAATATGAATGGTACTTCAATTTTGACACTGTAGCACAAATGACTTTAATCAAACGTGAGAGAAGACGTAAAATAATTATTATCATAAAACTGATGGAAAGGAACAAGAATAGAGGAGAGGATGAAAATAGGCCCGATTTGACACTTTTAAGAAATATTTTTAACTGAAGAATTTATGATGAATAGAGCGACTCAAAATCTCACTGGGTCATAAACTCTCTCACGGTCATGCGGGTTACCCATATTATACCCTATCGACGGGAGTGAGAATAAATGAAGGGGGGAAAATAACAAAGGATCGGCGGGGTTGAAAATACTATACGCAGAAGAAGTCATGATGGAATGGGTGGCCCTAAACATGAATGGTACTTCAATTTCGGCACGGCAGCATAAATGACTTTAATCATACGTTAGAGATGGCGTAAGAATAATTATTATCATAAAATTGATGGAAAGGTGCAAGAATAGAGGAGAGGATGAAAATATGCCCGATTTGACACTTTTTAGAAATATTTTTAACTGAAGAATTTATGATGAATAGAGCGACTCAAAATCTCACTGGGTCATAAACTCCCTTATGGTCATGCGGGTTACCCTTATTATACCCTATCGAAGGGAGTGAGAATAAATGAATGGGGGTGAAAATAGGCCCGATTTGACACATTTTAAAAAATATTTTCTACTGAATAATTTATAATGAATAGAGCGACTCAAATCCTCACTGGGTCATAAACTCTCTCACTGTCACGCTGGTTACCCTTTTTATACCCTATCGAAGAGAGTGAGAATAAATGAAGGGAGGTGAAAATAACAAAGGATCGGCGGGGTTGAAAATACTATACACAGAAGAAGTTATGATGAAATGGGTGGCCGTAAACATGAATGGGACTTCAATTTTGGCACGGTAGCACAAATGACTTTAATCATACGTGAGAGAAGGCGTAAGAATAATTATTATCTTAAAACACATGGAAATAAGCAAGAATAGAGGAGAGGATGGAAATAGGTCCAATTTGACACCTTTTAGAAATATTTTCATTTGGAGAATTTATGATGAATAGAGCGACTCAAAACCTCACTGGGTCATAAACTATCTCACAGTCATGCGGGTTACCCTTATTATACTCTATCGAAGGGAGTGAGAATAAATGAATGGGGGTGAAAATAACCAAGGATCGACGGGGTTGAAAATACTATACACATAAGAAGTTATGATGGAATGGGTGGCCCTAAATATGAATGGGACTTCAATTTTGTCAAGGTTGCACAAATGACTTTAATCATACGTGAGAGAAGGCGTAAGAATAATCATTATCATAAAACTAATGGAAATGAGCAAGAATAGAGGAGAGGATGGAAATAGGTCTGATTTGACATCTTTTAGAAATATTTTCTACTGAAGAATGTATGATGAATGGAGTGACTCAAAACCTCACTGGGTCATAAACTATCTCACGGTCACGCGGGTTACCCTTGTTATACTCTATCGAAGGTAGTGAGAATAAATGAATGTGGGTGAAAAAAATAAAAGATCGGCGGGGTTGAAAATACTATACACGGAAGAAGTTATGATGGAATGGGTGGCCCTAAATATGAATGCGACTTCAATTTTGGCACGGTAGCATAAATGACTTTAATCGTGCGTGAGAGAAGACATAAGGTTAATTATTATCATAAAACTGATAGAAAAGAGCAAGAATAGAGGAGAGGATGGAAATAGGCACGATTTGACACATTATAAAAATATTTTCTACTGAAGAATTTATAATGAATAGAGCGACTCAAATCCTCACTGGGTCATAAACTCTCTCATTGTCACGCTGGTTACGCTTTTTATACCCTATCGAAGGGAGTGAGAATAAATGAAGGGAGGTGAAAATAACAAAGGATCGGCGGGGTTGAAAATACTATACACAGAAGAAGTTATGATGAAATGGGTGGCCGTAGACATGAACGGGACTTTAATTTTGTCACGGTAGCACAAATGACTTTAATCATACGCGAGAGAAGGCGTAAGAATTATTATTATTTTAAAACACATGGAAATAAGCAAGAATAGAGGAGAGGATGGAAATAGGCCCAATTTGACACCTTTTAGAAATATTTTCATTTGGAGAATTTATGATGAATAGAGCGACGCAAAACCTCATTCGGTCATAAACTATCTCACGGTCACGCGGGTTACCCTTATTATACTCTATCGAAGGGAGTGAGAATAAATGAATGGGGGTGAAAATAACCAAGGATCGACGGGGTTGAAAATACTATACACATAAGAAGTTATGATGGAATGGGTGACCCTAAATATTAATGCGACTTCAATTTTGGCCAGGTAGCACAAATGACTTTAATCATACGTGAGAGAAGGCGTTAGAATAATCATTATCATAAAACTAATGGAAATGAGCAAGAATAGAGGAGAGGTTGGAAATAGGTCTGATTTGACACCTTTTAGAAATAATTTCTACTGAAGAATGTATGATGAATGGAGTGATTCAAAACCTCACTGGGTCATAAACTATCTCACGGTCACGCGGGTTACCCTTGTTATACTCTATCGAAGGGAGTGAGAATAAATGAATGGGGGTGAAAATAACAAAGGATCGGTGGGGTTGAAAATACTATACACAGAAAAGTTATGATGGAATGGGTGGCCCAAAATATGAATGCGACTTCAATTTTGGCACGGTAGCTCAAATGACTTTAATCATACGTGAGAGAAGGCGTAAGAATAATTATTATCTTAAAACACATGGAAATAAGCAAGAATAGAGGAGAGGATAGAAATAGGCCCAATTTGACACCTTTTAGAAATATTTTCATTTGGAGAATTTATGATGAATAGAGCGACTCAAAACCTCACTGGGTTATAAACTATCTCACGGTCACGCGGGTTACGCTTATTATACTCTATCGAAGGGAGTGAGAATAAATGAATGGGGGTGAAAATAACCAAGGATCGACGGGGTTGAAAATACTATACACATAAGAAGTTATGATGGAATGGGTGGCCCTAAATATGAATGGGACTTCAATTTTGGCATGGTAGTACAAATGACTTTAATCATACGTGAGAGAAGGCGTAAGAATAATCATTATCATAAAACTAATGGAAATGAGCAAGAATAGGGGAGAGGATGGAAATAGGTCTGATTTGACACCATTTAGAAATATTTTCTACTGAAGAATTTATGATGAATGGAGTGACGTAAAACCTCACTAGGTCATAAACTATCTCACGGTCACGCGGGTTACCCTTGTTATACTCTATCAAAGGGAGTGAGAATAAATGAATGGGGGTGAAAATAAGAAGGATCGGCGGGGTTGAAAATACTATACACAGAAGAAGTTATGATGGAATGGGTGGCCCTAAATATGAATGCGACTTCAATTTTGGCACGGTTGCATAAATGACTTTAATCATGCGTGAGAGAAGACGTAAGAATAATATATTATTATAAAACTGATAGAAAAGAGCAAGAATAGAGGAGAGATGGAAATAGGCCCGATTTGACATATTTAAAAAATATTTTCTACTGAAGAATTTATGATGAATAGTGCGACTCAAAATCTCACTGGGTCGTAAACTCTCTCACGGTCACACGAGTTACCCTTATTATACCCTATCGAAGGTAGTGAGAATAAATGAAGGGAGGTGAAAATAACAAAGGATCGGCGGGGTTGAAAATACTATACACAGAAGAAGTTATGAGGGAATGGGTGGTCCTAAACATGAATGGTACTTCAATTTTAACACGGTAGCACAAATGACTTTAATCATACGTGAGAGAAGGCGTAAGAATAATTATTATCATAAAACTGATGGAAAGGAGCAAAAATAGAGGAGAGGATGAAAATATGCCCGATTTGATATTTTTTAAAAATATTTTTAACTGAAGAATTTATGATGAATAGAGCGACTCAAAATCTCATTGGGTCATAAACTCCCTTATGGTCATGCAGGTTACCCTTATTATACCCAATCGAAGGGAGTGAGAATAAATGAATGGGGGTGAAAATTGGCCCGATTTGACACATTTCAAAAATGTTTTGTATTGAAGAATTTATAATGAATAGAGCGACTCAAATCCTCACTGGGTCATTAACTCTCTCACTGTCACGCTGGTTACCCTTTTCATACCCTATCGAAAGGAGTGAGAATAAATGAAGGGTGGTGAAAATAATAAAGGATCGGCGGGGTTGAAAATACTATACACAGAAGAAGTTATGATGAAAGGGGTGGCCGTAAACATGAATGGGACTTCAATTTTGGCACGGTAGCACAAATGACTTTAATCATACGTGAGAGAAGGCGTAAGAATAATTATTATCTTAAAACACATGGAAATAAGCAAGAATAGAGGAGAGGATGGAAATAGGCCCAATTTGACACCTTTTAGAAATATTTTCATTTGAGGAATTTATGTTGAATAGAGCGACTCAAAACCTCACTGGGTCATAAACTATCTCACGGTCACGCGGGTTACCCTTATTATACTCCATCGAAGGGAGTGAGAATAAATGAATGGGGGTGAAAATAACCAAGGATCGACGGGGTTGAAAATACTATACACATAAGAAGTAATGATGGAATGGGTGGCCCTAAATATGAATGGGACTTCAATTTTGGCAAGGTAGCACAAATGACTTTAATCATACGTGAGAGAAGTCGTAAGAATAATCATTATCATAAAACTAATGGAAATGAGCAAGAATAGAGGAGAGGATGGAAATAGGTCTGATTTGACACCTTTTAGAAATATTTTCTATTGAAGAATTTATGATGAATGGAGTGACTCAAAATCTCACTGGGTCATAAACTATCTCACGGTCACGCAGGTTACCCTTATTATACTCTATCGAAGGTAGTAAGAATAAATGAATGGGGGTGAAAATAACAAAGGATCAGCGGGGTTGAAAATACTACACACGGAAGAAGTTATGATGGAATGGGTGGCCCTAATATGAATGTGACGTCAATTTTGGCACGGTAGCATAAATGACTTTAATCATGCATGAGAGAAGACGTAAGAATAATTATTATCATAAAATTGATAGAAAAGAGCAAGAATAGATGAGAGGATGGAAATAGGCCCGATTTGACACATTTTAAAAATATTTTCTACTAAAGAATTTATAATGAATAGAGCGACTCAAATCTTCACTGGGTCATAAACTCTCTCACTGTCACGCTGGTTACGCTTTTTATACCCTATCGAAGGGAGTGAGTGTAAGGCTCGTGCCTTAATAGATCCTTAACGGGTTTTGTTCTTGTATTTGTTCTGGAATTTTCGGCTATTTTTTTGGATTTTTAGGAATTTATCTGGTATTTTTCCGGATTTATTTGGAGCTTTGAGGGTTATTAGAAATTAATAAGATTTTAATATATATAATAATTATATTATATATATTTTATTTTTATTTTTATTTCTTTTAATCCCTCACCCCCTCTCTCTCTCTCGTCGATCTCACTCACCCTCACGCTCTCTCTCTAGACCGATCGCCTCTCCCCCTCTCTCTTGGGATTCGGGCGAGACGACGTCGGTTTGAGGCGTGGTTGGCGCCGTTGGATTCCTCGCGTCGAGAGGAACGCGTGGGTACCCATCTCGGCGTGGTTCGGTGATCGTGGGAGCGAGGTGGAGCTTGAAGGCCCGGTGAGCCTACCTCCTTGCATGCGGCCATTTCGTCGGTTTCGGCTCGCAAAAGGTAGGGGGATGGAATCCTGATCTTGCTCAGATCATTTCCTATAGCTCGTTCTTTCGATTAGAGCCCCGTAGCACGCATAATGTCCATTTTTCCTATTTGTGGGGTTTTAGCTAAATTCTTGAGTTTAATGCTTTTTAGGCATTGCATGTGATGTTTTTAGGTGTTAAATTGTTGTATACGATGTATGGTTTGACAGGTTACAGGTTTCTACGTCGATACCCGACGATTTCTATCGTCCTGGAGGGCTCCGATTTTCAAACCAAACCTGCCCGTGTTCCAGGTGGTGTGACGGTCCTGCCAGGAACCGTCACACGCCTGACGGTCCTTAGAGGACGCGTCGTTTCCAAACAACGGCCCGTTGAGGGTGCGTTACTTGGAGAGTAACGGTGGGGTTCCCATCCGTTACTCGGCTTGCTTTGTGCATTGACCAAGTGAGGCGGTGCGCCCGGTGGCCTGTCGGCCGGCCGTCGCTTCCGTCCGACGCGCCTGGGCGAGCGCGTCGTTTCGCCTGCTGTGGGTTTTGACCACGGCACGTTGGTTTTAGGCCTCGGGTGGATGTAACGGCGGTGATCCAACGCGTTGCATCGATGTAACGCGCTGGGCCCCTACCGTTACATTCCCTTTTGGGTCCTTTGGGCTGGAACTCTGGTGGATGTAACGGATGGAGACAGACGCGTCGTTTTTGGTGTAACGCGCCAGTCCCCGACCGTTACTTTCATGTAGCGCGTGGGCATCCGACCGCCGCTTGCCTATTGGGTTCTAGCTGTTGCCACCCTTTTCGTTATGCGTGCCATTCCATGTATATGCCATATTTATATTGTTTTGTCGTACGATGGCATGTTTCTTACACCAATAGAGTAGCTTTTCTCTCCATGCAATGGAGCTACTATTGTTGCCCTAGGTCTGTTGAGTACCGACCCGCTTGGGGATAGCGGAGGGGTGTTTCCCATACACGGTTTGTAAGCTAGTTCCGTGGGCTCCCAGCCAATGGTAGCGTCCTACCAAGGGAGAAAATTAGCTAGAGGGCCTGACTCAAGCTAGAGTCAGTGTGTGCACACGTGGTCGGAGACTGTGGACTGACACCGACGGGTGCCACTCCGACTGGTCACTTGGTTTGGTACTGTTTACGCGCTCAGCTTGTCGTTTATCGACTGCGAGTGCTTGAGACGCAGTGTAAGTCGTCAGTGGACGCATCTAGTTTCTGCTCCAGTGGTTGTCCTTCCTTATTGTTTGGATTAGTTAAGGCTTATTCTATTTTGGTAGATTTAGTTTTAGTCGCGTGCATTTATTCATTATTGGCATGTGTTAGCTGTTATACCTATTTAGATAGAGTTTACAGCTTTCTTGTGATTAGTTAATCATGCCATTGCTTGTCATTTTATTTAAATGCATGCTCTAATTGCCGTTATTTATGCATGTATGCTTGTTTAGTGCGAGGTAGGGATCCGCGTGACCCCTACTGAGTCTGGCTGTGACTCACCCTTCTCCTTTCAGGTGAGCCGCGCCCGTCGTCTCTCGGTGCTTCGTGAGCTGTTTCGGAGACCGTGTCTAGCTGCCAGCTTTAGTCGAGCCGCCTTTTGAGGCTTTTGTTGTACTTTTACCGGGGTATGCCCTGTGTAGTTGTACTCTGGTGGACTAGTACTCTTGTTTATCTGGACTAATATATATATATATCACTCTGATTATTTTGAATTGCTTCCGCACTTATGTTAATTTTATTACGTAATTATAATCTACATGTTCCAAATTCCAGTTCGTTATACATTCCCTCGACAAAACCCTACTAACCCTTCATGGGCCTCATCAACCTCTTGGGTGGATTCCCCAGTTCTTGGTATCGATGTATCGATGTTATCGGTATATCGGTATCATGAATTCTGGGTCGTTACAGTTGGTATCAGAGATAGGTTGTTTGAGGAATTGTATAAGGAATTGAAATTTGTGTTTGTCCAGAGCTAGTCCTGTGTCGTCTATTGCTGGCTTAGGGTGTTTTTTTGTATGATTAATGGATTTTATTGTTTTATGATCTCGGCAGAGTAATTATGCCGCCTCGTCGAGGAAGACCTCCTCGAGTTCCTCGTGCTCCTTGAGATGCGCCCAGGGAAGATAGCGGTTCTGCACCTCCTCCTGCAGTTCCTGCTGTCCCAATTGTTCCTCCTCCAGCGCCGATTGTTGCTCCTCAGGTTGAAGTGCCTGGCAGTCGAGGCAAGGCTTTGAAGGAATTCCTGATGTTCGATCCACCTCCTTTCGATGGTCAAGCTGATCCAGAGGTTGCGAGGCAATGGCTGGATGCGATTGAGCGTGTATTTCTTTCGATGGAATGTGCTGAATATGAGAAAGTTATGCTTGCCGCTTTTCAACTCCAGGGTACAGCCATTACGTGGTGGAAAGCCGAGTGGCAGATCGCTTTTCATTCAAGACCTCTTCGGCAGATCACATGGGCAGAGTTCGTAGCTGCTTTCGAGCGTGCCTACACTCCTACCTGTTTGCAAATGGCAACCTCACCCCCTCTCTCTCTCTCGTCGATCTCACTCACCCTCACGCTCTCTCTCTCTAGGCCGATCGCCTCTCCCCCTCTCTCTTGGGATTCGGGCGAGACGACGTCGGTTTGAGGCGTGGTTGGCGCCATTGGATTCCTCGCGTCGAGAGGAACGCGTGGGTACCCATCTCGGCGTGGTTCGGTGATCGTGGGAGCGAGGTGGAGCTTGAAGGCCCAGTGAGCCTACCTCCTTGCATGCGGCCATTTCGTCGGTTTCAGCTCGCAAAAGGTAGGGGGATGGAATCCTGATCTTGCTAGGATCATTTCCTATAGCTCGTTCTTTCGATTAGAGCCCCGTAGCACGCATAATGTCCATTTTTCCTATTTGTTGGGTTTTAGCTAAATTCTTGAGTTTAATGCTTTTTAGGCATTGCATGTGATGTTTTTAGGTGTTAAATTGTTGTATACGATGTATGGTTTGACAGGTTATAGGTTTCTACGTTGATACCCGACGATTTCTATTGTCCGGGAGGGCTCCGGTTTTCAAACCGATCCCGCCCGTGTTCCAGGTGGTGTGACGGTCCTGCCAGGAACCGTCACACGCCTGACGGTCCTTAGAGGACACGTCGTTTCCAAACAACGGCCCGTTGAGGGTGCGTTACTTGGAGAGTAACGGTGGGGTTCCCATCCGTTACTCAGCTTGCTTTGTGCGTTGACCAGGTGAGGCGGTGCGCCCGGCGGCCTATCGGCCGGCCGTCGCTTCCGTCCGACGCGCCTGGGCAAGCGCGTCGTTTCGCCTGTTGTGGGTTTTGACCGCGGCACGTTGGTTTTAGGCCTCGGGTGGATGTAACGGCGGTGATCCAACGCGTTGCATCGATGTAACGCGCTGGGCCCCTACCGTTACATTCCCTTTTGGGTCCTTTGGGCTGGAACTCTGGTGGAAGTAACGGATGGAAACAGACACGTCATTTTTGGTGTAACGCGCCAGTCCCCGACCGTTACTTTCATGTAGCGCGTGGGCATCCGACCACCGCTTGCCTGTTGGGTTCTGGCTGTTGTCAGCCTTTTCGTTATGCATGCCATTCCATATATATGCCATATTTATATTGTTTTGTTGTACGATGACATGTTTCTCACACCAATAGAGTAGTTTTTCTCTCCATGCAATGGAGCCACTGTTGTTGCCCTAGGTCTGTTGAGTACCGACCCGCTTGGGGATAGCGGAGGGGTGTTTCCTATACACGGTTTGTAAGCTAGTTCCGTGGGCTCCCAGCCAATGGTAGCGTCCTACCAAGGGAGAAAACTAGGTAGAGGGCCTGACTCAGACTAGAGTCAGTGTGTGCACACGTGGTTGGAGACTGTGGACTGACACCGACGGGTGCCACTCCGACTGGTCACTTGGTTTGGTACTGTTTACGCACTCAGCTTGTCGTTTATCGACTGCGAGTGCTTGAGACGCAGTGTAAGTCGTCAGTGGACGCATCTAGTTTCTGCTCCAGTGGTTGTCCTTCCTTATTGTTTAGATTAGTTAAGGCTTATTCTATTGTGGTAGATTTAGTTTTAGTCGCGTGCATTTATTCATTATTGGCATGTGTTAGCTGTTATACCTGTTTAGATAGAGTTTACAGCTTTCTTGTGATTAGTTAATCATGCCATTGCTTGTCATTTTATTTAAATGCATGATCTAATTGCCGTTATTTATGCATGTATGCTTGTTTAGTGCGAGGTAGGGATCCGCGTGACCCCTACTGAGTCTGGCTGTGACTCACCCTTCTCCTTTCAGGTGAGCCGCGCTCGTCGTCTCCCGGTGCTTCGTGAGCTGTTTCGGAGACCGCATCTGGCTGCCAGCTTTAGTCGAGCCGCCTTTTGAGGCTTTTGTTGTACTTTTGCCGGGGTATGTCCCGTGTAGTTGTACTCTGGTGGACTAGTACTCTTGTTTATTTGGACTAATATATATATCACTCTGATTATTTTGAATTGCTTCCGCACTTGTGTTAATTTTATTACGTAATTGTAATCTACACATTCCAAATTCCAGTTCGTTATACATTCCCTCGACAAAACCCTATTAACCCTTCAGGGGCCTCATCAGCCTCTTTGGTGGCTTCCCCAGTTCTTGGTATCGGTGTATCGATGTTATCGGTATATCGGTATCCTGAACTCTGGGTCGTTACAATGAGAATAAATGAATGGAGGTGAAAATAACAAAGGATCGGCGGGGTTGAAAATACTATACACAGAAGAAGTTATGATGAAATGGGTGGCCGTAAACATGAATGGGACTTTAATTTTAGCACGGTAGCACAAATGACTTTAATCATACGTGAGAGAAGGCGTAAGAATTATTATTATCTTAAAACACATGGAAATAAGCAAGAATAGAGGAGAGGATGGAAATAGGTCCAATTTGACACCTTTTAGAAATATTTTCATTTGGAGAATTTATGATGAATAGAGCGACTCAAAACCTCACTGGGTCATAAACTATCTCACAGTCACGCGGGTTACCCTTATTATACTCTGTCGAAGGGAGTGAGAATAAATGAATGGGGGTGAAAATAACCAAGGATCGACAGAGTTGAAAATACAATACACATAAGAAGTTATGATGGAATGGGTGACCCTAAATATGAATGGGACTTCAATTTTGGCAAGGTAGCACAAATGACTTTAATCATACGTGAGAGAAGGCGTAAGAATAATCATTATCATAAAACTAATGGAAATGAGCAAGAATAGAGGAGAAGATGGAAATAGGTCTGATTTGACACCATTTAGAAATATTTTCTACTGAAGAATTTATGATGAATTGAGTGACTCAAAACCTCACTGGGTCATAAACTATCTCACGGTCACGCGGGTTACCCTTGTTATACTCTATCGAAGGGAGTGAGAATAAATGAATGGTGGTGAAAATAATAAAGGATCGGCGGGATTGAAAATACTATACACAGAAGAAGTTATGATGGAATGGGTGGCCCTAAATATGAATGCGACATCAATTTTGGCACGGTAGCATAAATGACTTTAATCATGCGTGAGAGAAGACGTAAGAATAATTATTATCATAAAACTGATAGAAAAGAGTAAGAATAGAGGAGAGGATGAAATTAGGCCCGATTTGACATATTTTAAAAATATTTTCTACTAAAGAATTTATGATGAATAGAGCGACTCAAAATCTCACTGGGTCATAAACTCTCTCACGGTCACGCTGGTTACCCTTATTATACCCTATCAAAGAGAGTGAGAATAAATGAAGGGGGGTGAAAATAACAAAAGATCGGCGGGGTTGAAAATACTATACACAGAAGAAGGTATGAGGGAATGGGTGGCCCTAAAAATGAATGGTACTTCAAATTTGACACGGTAGCACAAATGACTTTAATCATACGTGAGAGTAGGCGTAAGAATAATTATTATCATAAAATAGATCGAAAGGAGCAAGAATAGAGGAGAGGATGAAAATAGGCCCGATTTGACACTTTTTAAAAATATTTTTAACTGAAGAATTTATGATGAATAGAACGACTCAAAACTTCACTTGGTCACAAACTCTCTCATGGTTACGCGGGTTACCCTTATTATTACCTATCGAAGGGAGTGAGAATAAATGAATAGGGGTGAAAATAGGCCTGATTTGACACATTTGAAAAATATTTTCTACTGAAGAATTTATGGAGAATAGTGAGACTCAAATCCTCACTAGGTCATAAACTCTCTCGCTGTCACGATGGTTACCCTTACTATACTCTATCGAAGGGAGTGAGAATAAATGAATGGGGGTGAAAATAACAAAGGATCGACGGGGTTGAAAATACTATACACAGAAGAAGTTATGATGGAATAGGTGGCCCTAAATATGAATGTTACTTCAATTTTGGCACGGTAGCACAAATGATTTTAATCATACGTGAGAGAAGGCGTAAGAATAATTATTATCATAAAACTGATGGAAATGAGCAAGAATAGAGGAGAGGATGAAAATAGGCCCGATTTGACATATTTTAAAAGTATTTTCTACTGAAGAATTTATGAGGAATAGCACGACTCAAAACCTCACTAGGTCATAAACTTTCTCATGGTAACGCGGGTTACCCTTATTATACCCTATCAAAGGGAGTGAGAATAAAAGAAGGGGGGTGAAAATAATAAAGGATCGACGGGGTTGAAAATACTATACACAGAAGAAGTTATGATGGAATGGGAGGCCCTAAATATGAATGCGACTTCAATTTTGGCACGGTAGCATAAATGACTTTAATCATACGTGAGAGTAGACGTAAGAATAATTATTATCATAAAACTGATGGAAAGGAGCAAGAATAGAGGAGAAGATGGAAATATGCCCGATTTGACATATTTTAAACATATTTTCTACTGAAGAATTTATGATGAATAGAGCGACTTAAAATCTCACTGGGTCATAAACTCTCTCACGGTCACGCAGGTTACCCTTATTATACCCTATCGAAGGGAGTGAGAATAAATGAAGGGGGGGGGAATAACAAAGGATCGGCGGGGTTGAAAATACTATACGCAGAAGAAGTCATGATGGAATGGGTGGCCCTAAACATGAATGGTACTTCAATTTTGACACAGTAGCATAAATGACTTTAATCATACGGGAGAGAAGGCGTAAGAATAATTATTATCATAAAACTGATGGAAAGAAGTCAGAAAAGAGGAGAGGATGAAAATATGCCCGATTTGAAACTTTTTAAAAATATTTTTAACTGAAGAATTTATGATGAATAGAGCGACTCAAAATCTCACTCGGTCATAAACTCTCTTATGGTCATGCGGGTTACCCTTATTATACCCTATCGAAGGGAGTGAGAATAAATGAATGGGGGTGAAAATAAGCACGATTTGACACATTTTAAAAATATTTTCTACTGAAGAATTTATAATGAATAGAGCGACTGAAATCCTCACTGGGTCATAAACTATCTCACTGTCACGCCGGTTACCCTTTTCATACCCTATCGAAGGGAGTGAGAATAAATGAAGGGGGTGAAAATAACAAAGGATAGGCGGGGTTGAAAATACTATACGCAGAAGAAGTTATGATGAAGTGTGTGGTCTTAAATATGAATGAGACTTGAATTTTGGTAGGGTAGCACAAATGACTTTAATCATACGTGAGAGAAGGCGTAAGAATAATAATTATCATAAAACTCATGGAAATTAGCAAGAATAGAGGAGAGGATGGAAATGGGCCAAATTTGACATCTTTTATAAATATTTTCAACTGGAGAATTTATGATGAATAGAGTGACTCAAAACCTCATTGGATCATAAACTATCTCACGGTCACGCGGGTTATCCTTATTATACTCTATCGAAGGGAGTGAGAATAAATGAATGGGGGTGAAAATAAGAAAGGATCGGCGGGGTTAAAAATACTATAAATAGAAGAAGTTATGATGGAATGGGTGGCCCTAAATATGAATGTGACTTCAATTTTGGCACGGTAGCACAAATGACTCTAGTCATAAGTGAGAGAAGGCGTAAGAATAATTATTGTCATAAAACTGATAGAAATGAGCAAGAATAGAGGAGAGGATAGAAATAGGCCCGATTTAACACATTTTAAAAATATTTCTTACTGAAGAATTTATGATGAATAGAGTGACTCATATCCTCATTGGGACATAAACTCTCTCACGGTCATGCCCGTTACCCTTATTATACTCTATCGAAGGGAGTGAGAATAAATGAAGGGAGGTGAAAATAACAAAGATCTACGGGGTTGAAAATACTATACACAAAAGAAGTTATGATGAAATGGATGGTCGTAAACATGAATGGGGCTTCAATTTTGGCACGGTAGTACAAATGACTTTAATCATACGTGAGATAAGGCGTAAGAATAATCATTATCATAAAACTAAGGGAAATGAGCAAGAATAGAGGAGAGGATGGAAATAGGTCTGATTTGACACCATTTAGAAATATTTTCTAGTGAAGAATTTATGATGAATGGAGTGACTCAAAACCTCACTGGGTCATAAACTATCTCACGGTCACGCGGGTTACCCTTATTATACTCTATCGAAGATAGTGAGAATAAATGAATGGGGATGAAAATAACAATGGATCGGCGGGGTTGAAAATACTATACACAGAAGAAGTTATGATGGAATGGGTGACCCTAAATATGAATGCGACATCAATTTTGGCACGGTAGCATAAATGACTTTAATCATACATGAGAGAAGACGTAAGAATAATTATTATCATAAAACTGATGGAAAAGAGCAAGAATAGAGGAGAGGATGGAAATAGGCCCGATTTGACATATTTTAAAACTATTTTCTACTAAATAATTTATGATGAATAGAGTGACTCAAAATCTCACTGGGTCATAAACTCTCTCACGGTCACGCGGGTTACCCTTATTATACCCTATCGAAGAGTGTGAGAATAAATAAAGGGGGGTGAAAATAACAAAGGATCAGCGGGGTTGAAAATACTATACACAGAAGAAGTTATGAGGGAATGGGTGGCCCTAAACATGAATGGTGCTTCAATTTTCTCACGGTAGCACAAATGACTGTAATCATACGTGAGAGAAGGCGTAAGAATAATTATTATCATAAAACTGATGGAAAGGAGCAAGAATAGAGGAGAGGATGAAAATAGACCCGATTTGATACTTTTTAAAAATATTTTTGACTGAAGAATTTATGATGAATAGAGCGACTCAAAACCTCATTGGGACATAAACTCTCTCATGGTCACGCGGGTTACCCTTATTATACCCTATCGAAGGGAGTGGGAATAAATGAATGGGGGTGAAAATAGGCCCGATTTGACAAATTTTAAAAATATTTTCTACTGAAGAATTTATGATGAATAGAGCGACTCAAATCCTCACTGGGTCATAAACTCTCTTACTATCACGCTGGTTACCCTTATTATACCCTATCGAAGGGAGTGGAAAAAATGAATGGGGTGAAAATAACAAAGGATAGGCGTGGTTGAAAATACTATACACAGAAGAAGTTATGATGAAGTGGGTGGCCGTAAACATGAATAGGACTTAAATTTTGACAAGGTTGCACAAATGACTTTAATCATACGTAAGAGAAGGCGTAAGAATAATTATTATCAGAAAACTAATAGAAATGAGAAAGAATAGAGGAGGGGATGGAAATAGGCCTGATTTGACACCTTATATATATATATTCTACTGAAGAATTTATGATGAATAGAGTGACTCAAAACCTCACTAGGTCATAAACTATCTCACGGTCACGCGGGTTACCCTTATTATACTCTATCGAAGGGAGTGAGAATAAATGAATGGGGGTGAAAATAAGAAAGGATCAGCGGGGTTAAAAGTACTATACACAGAAGAAGTTATGATGGAATGGGTGGCCCTAAATATGAATGCGACTTCAATTTTGGCACGGTAGCACAAATGACTCTAATCATACGTGAGAGAAGGCGTAAGAATAATTATTATCATAAAACTGATGGAAATGAGCAAGAATAGAGGAGAGGATGGAAATAGGCCAGATTTGACACATTTTAAAAATATTTTCTACTCAAGAATTTATGATGAATAGAGCAACTGAAAACCTCTGTGACGACCCAGAGTGCCAGATATCGATGTACCGATAACATCGATACACCGATACCAGGAACTGGGGAAGCCACCCAAGAGGCTGATGAGGCCCCTGAAGTGTTAGTGAAGTTTGTCGAGGGGATGCATAACGAATTGCAATCACAAGCGCGCATATTAGATTCAACATTTAAAAAATTTAGCAGAAGAGCGGAAGGAATTTAAAATAAACAAGTGCTAAATATATAAACTAGTACAGAGGCACAAGAGTGCAGTCCAAAAGTACAACTACACGGGGCATACCCCGGCAAAAGTACACAAGAGAGCCCAACAAGGCAACTCGTCTACTGCTGGTAGCTAGGCACGGTCTCCGGGTGTGACGACCCAGAGTTCCGGATGCCGATATACCGATAACATCGATGCACCGATACCAAGAACTGGGGAAGCCACCCAAGAGGCTGATGCGGCCCCTGAAGGGTTAGTGAAGTTTGTCGAGGGGTTGCATAACGGATTGCAATTTGGAACGCGCATATTACAATTAAGCAATAAAATTAACACAAGTGCGGAAGCAATTCAAAAATAACCAGAGTGATATTTATATAACTAGTCCAGAAGCACAAGAGTACTAGTCCAAAAAGTACAACTACGCGGGGCATACCCCGGCAAAAGTACAACATAGCCTCACAAAGGCGACCCGTCAACTGTTGGAAACTAAGCACGGTTTCCGAGCAACCTCACAAAACACCGGGAGACGGCGGGCGCGGCTCACCTGAAAGGAGAAGGGTGAGTCACAGCCAGACTCAGTAGGGGTCACGCGGATCCCTACCTCGCACTAAACAAACATGCATGCAAAGATAAAGGCAATAGGGCATGCATTTAAATAAAATAACAGGCATTTGGCATGAATAACTAATCACAATAAAGCTGTAAACTCTATCTAAGTAGGTATAACAGCTAACACATGCCAATAATAATTAAATTCAAGCGACTGAAACTAAATCTACCAAACAGGATAAGCCTTAACTAATCCAAGCAGTAGGGAGTAGGACAACCACAAGAGCAGAAACTAGATGCGTCCATTGACGACTTACACTGCGTCTCAAGCACTCGCAGTCGGTAAAACGACAAGCTGAGCGCGTAAACAGTACCAAACCAAGTGACCAATCAGAGTGACACTCGTTAGTGTCAGTCCACAGCCTCTGACCACGTGTGCACACACTGACTCTCGCCTGAGCCAGGCCCTCTAGCTAGTTTTCTCCCTCGATAGGACGCTACCGTTGGCCGGGAGCCCACGGAAATAGCTTACAAACCGTGTGCGGGAAACACCCCTCCGCTATCCCCAAGCGGGTCGGTACTCAACAAACCTAGGGCAACAATAGTGGCTCCATTGCAAGGAAAGAAAAGCTACTCTATTGGGATTAAAAACATGCCATCGTACAATAGAATAACCTAAACATGGCATATACACGTAATGGAACGCTTAACGAATAGGCCGTCACCCATTTTTAACCAACAGGCATGTGGCGGTCTACTGCCCATGCGCTACAGGTGAGTAACTGTCGGGGACTGGCGCGTTATATCAAGAATGACGCGTCTGCCCCTACCCGTTACATCTACCAAAGTTCCAGCCCAAACGTACGAAACAGAATGTAACGGTAGGGGCACAGCGCGTTACATCAACTGTAACGCGTTGGACCCTCGCCGTTACATCCACCCGAGGCCAAAACCCACGCATAGCGTTCTAAAAACCATTAATAGGTGATATAACGCGCTCGCCCAGGCGCGTCGGGTTGACCAGACGGCCGGCCAACTGGCCATCAGGCTCACCGCCTCACCTGGTCAACGTGATCCAACGGACGAGTAACGGATGGGAGCCCCATCGTTACTCTCAAAATAACGCCCCGTCAACGGGCCGTTATAGAGAAATAACGCGTCCTCCAAGGACCTTCAGGCGTGTGACGGCTCCTGGAAGGACCGTCAGGCGTGTGACGGCTCCTGGAAGGACCGTCACACCACTTGGGACGCGGGCGGGTTCGGTTTGAAAACCGGTTCCCTCCCGGATGATGGAAATCGTCGGGTAACGACGTAAAACATGTTTCCTGTTAAACCATACATCCCAAACAACAATATAACGGCTAAAAACATCACATGCAAAGCCCATATTGCATTAATCTCAAAAATTTAGACTAAAACCCCACAAATAGAAAAATGAACATTATGCATGCTACGGGGTTCTAATCAAACGAACTAGCTACAGGAATTGATCCTAGCAAGTTCAGGAGTCCATCCCCCTACCTCTTGTAAGCCGAAACGGCCGGAAACGCCGCATGCACGGAGGAGGGTTCACGGAGCCTTCACACACCGTCCTGCTCCCACGATCACCGAACCGCGCCGAAATGGGTACCCACGCGTTCCTCTCGACGCGAGGAATCCACCGGCACCAACCACGCTTCAATCCGACGTCGTCTCGCCTGCTTTCCCTAGGAGAGGGCGATCGAATGAAGAGAGAGAGAGAGAGCGTGAGAGAAAGAGATCGACGGGGGAGAGAGAGAGGGTGTGTGGGTGAGGGATTAAAAGAAAATAAAATAAAATTAATATATATATTATAATTATTATATATATTAAAATCTTATTAATTTCTAATAATCCTTAATTAACTCCAAATAAATCCGGAAAAATACTAGGAAAATTCCTAAAAATATAGGAAAATAGTCGAAAATTCCCGAACAAATACAAGATCCAAACCACTAAGGATCCACTGAGGCACGGGCCTTTCAGTCCCTCCCTCCTAAAAGAAATTTCGCCCTCAAAATTTACAACAACGGAAAAGGGGGAAACTGAGAAAAGACTTATACCTCACTGGAATAAGAAAGGAAAAAGCTGACGCATCTCATCTTCACGTTCCCAAGTGGACTCATTATCAGAGTGACGCTGCCAAGCAACTCTTACCAGAGGGATAACCTTATTTCTCAACTGCTGCTCACGACGGTCTTCAATTCTGATAGGAAACTCTGGCGTAGACAAATCAGTAGTCACCTCGGGCCAAACTGAATCATCGAGAACATGAGAAGCATCTGGCACATATTTCCTCAACTGAGAGACGTGGAAGACATCATGAATAGCTTGCATAGTCGCTGGTAGTTGCAATTGATAAGCTACCGGACCAACAGCTTCAACAATAGGAAACGGGCCAACATATCATATTAAAATCTTATTAATTTCTAATAACCCTCAATTAACTCCAAATAAATCCGAAAAAATACCAGGAAAATTCCTAAAAATATAGGAAAATAGTCAGAAATTTCAGAACAAATACAAGATCCAAACCACTAAGGATCCACTGAGGCACGGGCCTTACAGTCCCTCCCTCATAAAAGAAATTTCACCCTTGAAATTTACAACAACGGAAAAGGGGGAAACTGAGAAAAGACTTATACCTCACTGGAATAAGAAAGGAAAAAACTGACGCATCTCATCTTCAAGTTCCCAAGTGGACTCATTACCAGAGTGACGCTGCCAAGCAACTCTTACCAGACGGATAACCTTATTTCTCAACCGCTGCTCACGACGGTCTTCAATTCTGATAGGAAACTCTGGCGTAGATAAATCAGCAGTCACCTCGGGCCAAACTGAATCATCGAGAACATGAGAAGCATCTGGCACATATTTCCTCAACTGAGAGACGTGGAAGACATCATGAATAGCTTGCATAGCCGCTGGTAGTTGCAATTGATAAGCTACCGGACCCACAGCTTCAACAATAGGAAACGGGCCAACATATCGCGGACTAAGCTTTCCACGCTTCCCAAATCTAGAAACACCCTTCATCGGAGATACCTTAACAAACACCATATCTCCTAGCTCAAACTGTAGTGGACGTCTGCGCTGATCTGCCTAGCTTTTCTGTCAACTCTGGGCTGTCAACAATCTCTGCCTGATCAGACGAACCACATCAGAACACTGTTGTACCATGTCAGGTCCTGTCAACAATCTGTCCCAAACATCAAACCAGTTCAAGGGAGTATGACAAGGATGACCATACATCGCTTCATAAGGAGCCATGCCAATACTGGAGTGAAAACTGTTATTATAAGCAAATTCAACAAGTGGCAAATGTTGACTCCACGAACCCTGCCAGTCAAGGCAACACGATCTCAGCATGTCTTCCAGAGTCTGAATAGTCCTCTCTGACAGTCCATCTGACTGTGGGTGATATGCTGAATTGAACGCTAACTCAGTGCCCAAAGCTTTCTGGAAACTACGCCAGAAGCCTGAGGTAAAACGTGGATCACGATCTGACACAAGTGAAACAGGAATTCCATGCAGTGGCACGATCTTCTGCACATAAAGCTCGGCCAACCTCTGCACACTCCAAGCAACTTTAATCGGTAACAATCTGGTAGTTTTAGTCAATCTGTCGACAAGCAACCAAATACCATCAAAACCCTAAGAAGTCCGAGGTAAACCCACCGCAAAGTCTGTAGTAACGTGGTCTCATTTCCACATTGGAATCTCTAAAGGCTGAAGTAATCCACCTGGCTTTTGATGTTCGGCTTTAACCTGGTGACAAGTCAAGCACTTAGAAACAAATATAGCCACGTCTTTCTTCATACCTGGCCACCAGAACTTGATGGGGACATCGAGGCAAGACCGTCCGTATTTTGTTTGTATTTATGTCCTTTCATATTTGTATGTATACCCTTGTGTTATATGGGTACGCAATTGTAAGTCTTAGTGGGTTTATATGTAAAATTACAGTAGGCCCAAGCAAGGGGGCCCTCACCCCTTTCCCATTGGTCCACCTAGACCATGTGGGGTTGGTCAACTATCCTAGGTGGCCATCTAGAAGGTTGGAATGCCAATTGACCAGATGGGAGACAAGTGGATTAAAAATTCAAAGGTAGGCTACCTACCTCACCTACCTTGTCCCCCCATTAGAATTAATTAGGAATTTCATTTTTTTTTTATTTGGATCAAATATGAAGTCCCTTAAATGCCCCTCCAGATCCTAGATCTAAGGGTATTCATGGTCTTTTTTTATTTATTATGTAAGTCATGTATTTCTATTATTCTAGAATTAATGAAAGTGAAAAAAGCATTGTGCAAGAGCCCCCCTTGGGGGAATTTCGACCTCCCCTCTCTCTCCCCCTGGTTTTCTTCATCCCCAACCCCCAATTCTAGAGTGGAACCATTCTATCTCATCCCCCTCAATCTCTGAGTTCATCTCCGGTGCCGCCGCCGCCGTTCGTGCCGCCTTCGAGCCGCCGCAAAGTCGACTTCGGTGTTCTGTCCATCCTGGACAGAAGCTTCTTCTCGGAATTCCTTCTATCAACTCCGACATCCTCTTGATCTAAAATTTTCAGAGGTTGTTCCTATCTTGTATTCCCATGTCCACAAAACATTTCACATCCAAAATCCCTTGTTTAGTGTTTTTCCATTTTCGTGCATTTTCATTCCCAGATCTGTTTTGTCTCTGTCTACAGTGACAGTAGCCCTGTGTTTCTCACCTCCGACCCTCTTTTTGATTTTTCCAAACTCTCACAATTTTACTGGGAGTTCTGTCCATCATCCCCTCCATCCACCATTGTTCTTTATTTTTGATTCGCCCTCTATCCATTTTTCAAAATTCATGTTCTATCTCAGCTACAGTGCTTTCAGCCCATTTCCAGATCCGATCCACTTCCAGTTAAAAAATTCTATCAATTCGTAGCCACGTCCAAACTTGTCCAAACTAGTTTTACCGTCTTCCTAGCTCCATTTCCCACAACTGTCATGAAGAGGTCGAAGTCTGAATCCAAGATCTTCATAGCAGTCAAAGGCAGTTCTCATAGAATAGCTCTGCAGATTTGAGTGCTCGGCTACGGTACAATAGGAAGTTGTAAATTCATTAAAGCCCAGATCTGTGTAGATCCAGGCCAGATCTCCAGACCTAGGTTGAAGTATTCGAAGAGAGCTTTCCAACGGCACCAGTTTCGTGTCGATCCAACATCGGGGCTGATCGCAGTGGCTGTTCTCGTCGGAGTGCGCGTCGAAAAATAGAACCTGCAGACCCGTGGCCGATTGTTCCGATCGGTGCCGAACGGAGCCGCCCGGCCTCCGATCACCGTCCCAGCGTGCCGCCAGCCCGGGGATCACTTCCATAAGTGTCCCCACCATAGTGGTGCCATCGGGTCCCACACGGCCCCTCCGGACAGCACGTGGGCCCCACCGTCACGTGTTCGGGTGCTACCGAAGCTACGCGAGAAGCCGCCCGTCAACCCAAATTCGGTCCTCCCGGACCCCATTGTGTAGCCATTTACCTCACTGCGTGGAGTGGGTAGCGAGTTGTATTACTGTAATACTGTGTATTATTGTCCCGGGAGTACGAGTTTCGGCCGGGTCCGTCTTCCCCACGCCGAGCGCGTGGAGGTATCGTTTTCGCTCCCTTCTCGGTATTTTACTTACTTCATATATATTTGTTTATGCCGCTGCTAGAGAGCATGTGTAGGGATATCTATCTCACTTTATCTATTCATTACCGCTGCTGCGAGAGAGTGCGAGACCGTCCCGTGACCCGATCCGGGCACACGAGAGAGCCGATCACCCTAGCTCATTATCGGTTTCTCAACCGCACACGTCCGACGCTTCCCTCGTTAAGGGACAACCGCGAGCTTGTCATGTCCGTGTCATGTCCCGCATCAATTTGGTATCAGAGCGAGTTGAGTCTAGGGTGTCAAAAAAAGTGTCTTTTGCATTGCATCCCAATAACCCGGTATATCAAAAGGTGTTGTCCGAACGCTAGGCTATGCCTATCGGGAAGGTCGCACACTTGTGCAAGTGGTCTTCGGATCGGTTATCTTCGCCGCGTACCGAGTTTTGGTTATGTCTAGGTGCATTAGTTAGCATCACATTTTACTTTTAAACTTAAAAAAAAATGGTCTTGCATCTCCATTCCTAGGGGGCCCAACCCCATCTTTACAACCATGGCCGCATCCCGAGCCTATAGTCCCGATGAAGTGGGCGCAATGTTCCAAGCCATGATGGGACAAGTGCAAAGGTTTAGTACAAGCCTAGATCGGTTTAGTACTAGCCTAGATCGGTCTATCGGGGTAGATTGGTTGTTCCCGGAGCCACCCCAAGGACCCCTTCACCACGAGAAGGACATTCCTTCCTCACCCATGAGAGCTCCAATGTCATCACTCTCTATTTCCGAACTTGATTCGGAACCATCTCATTTGGAACTACCAAAGCCCGAGCCACCAGTATTTCTAACGGGTACTCTTTATATAGCCGAGCCACTTCTTAGATGGCTCAAAGAAGGCTCGGTCCCACATCCCTTTCCATCCATGGACCCCACCCTACCTTTAGTGCCGGTCAACTCCTTCCATACCACATTTCGATCTAGTCACCATGTTGACACGTTAGATGATCTTGTCATAGGATTAGATTCACAATGGAAGTAGACGCATCTTTTGGCCCGAGGCTTTGACCAACCCGCTAGTCTTAGCTTCACCCATCCGGCCTTAGGGTCAATTACCTCCGTGTGCACCGTGGGGTGTGTCACCACGGAGATTCTTCTACTCCTCCCGATGTCGGCCGAGTCCGACTTCGTTCTCTTTTGCCCAAGGGAGGAATCTTATTTCCTACACATGTCCGTCGTCCCACCGATCATAATGTATGGCGGTGACTATGAATTCCAAACTTGGGACCATGTCATGTTGGAACCCACTTCATGGGGTCACACCTTCTTCGACCCTTTTGACCCCTTCACTAGTGAACCTCCCGAGTTTTCATACTCACTACCCTTCTTCCGCGGAGTTCACTATCATGCCTTTTCCACTCGGGCCAAGCAACCACTACATAGCCAAAGGTCCGAACCATCATTTGGGGGTAACGGAGATTTTGGTTTCTCCGACCCACCTAAACCCATCTCCGGTACACCCACATCCGGCCCTTCCACACCCGGCTTCCCTAGTCCTCTCAAGTCTCCCAAATCCAAAGGGGCGTCCATGCATGACTGGGTCATACTTGGCCATTTAGGTGTTCTCCATGCCACCCATCTTCGGTTATATAACATGCATGCATGGCACACATTCGAGTGTCCTGGTCCGCCGTCACCCATGTACGGGTCGGACTAACATTAGGTATGTCTAGGGTCATATATGAGTCGGTATTGTCTCTTTTTTGTGTGGTTTGTTTGTGTGATTTGTTTTGTGTGTAGTTTGAGGGTCTGCATGTGTCTTGTGCAAGCTCGTTATCGTTCTCTTATGAGTAAGAGGCGATTGGACTCACTCGATGAGTATGGGGTCGGTTCTACATCTATATCCGGATCAGTCACCTACAGGGACTCAGCGGTGATTCCTAGTGAGTCTTCGAGCCGCCACCTCCCTTTTTCAGAGTGCCCCACCCGGAGTGTCCACCTCTAGCCCACAGCAGCTTGTGCATATCGAGTATATATGGAATGAGTAGGTGACGGTCACTTGGAGTGGAGCATACCCGCGTTACTTGGCATGGTGACGGATCCGCCGGAGTACTCAAGCATCCATATCCCTACTCGACGGGGTCGAGTTCCTCCCACCCGGGGAGAATTGATGGGGACATCGAGGCAAGACCGTCCGCATTTTGTTTGCATTTATGTCCTTTCATATTTGTATGTATACCCTTGTGTTATATGGGTACGCAATTGTAAGTCTTAGTGGGTTTATATGTAAAATTCCAGTAGGCCCAAGCAAGGGGGCCCTCACCCCTTTCCCATTGGTCCACCTAGACCATGTGGGGCTGGTCAACCATCCTAGGTGGCCATCTAGAAGGTTGGAATGTCAATTGACCACATGGGAGACAAGTGGATTAAAAATTCAAAGGTAGGCTACCTACCTCACCTACCTTGTCCCCCCATTAGAATTAATTAGGAATTTTATTTTTTTTATTTTATTTGGATCAAATATGAAGTCCCTTAAATGCCCCTCCAGATCCTAGATCTAAGGGTATTCATGGTCTTTTTTTATTTATTATATAAGTCATGTATTTCTATTATTCTAGAATTAATGAAAGTGAAAAAAGCATTGTGCAAGAGCCCCCCTTGTGGAAATTTCGACCTCCCCTCTCTCTCCCCCGGGTTTTCTTCATCCCCAACCCCCAATTCTAGAGTGGAACCCTTCTATCTCATCCCCCTCAATCTCTGAGTTCATCTCCGGTGCCGCCGCCGCTGTTCGTGCCGCCTTCGAGCCGCCGCGAAGTCGACTTCGGTGTTCTGTCCATCCTAGATAGAAGCTTCTTCTCGGAATTACTTCTATCAACTCCGACATCCTCTTGATCTAACATTTTCAGAGATTGTTCCTATCTTGTATTCCCATCTCCACAAAAAATTTCACGTCCAAAATCTCTCGTTTAGTATTTTTCCATTTTCGTGCATCTTTCATTCCCAGATCTGTTTTGTCTCTGTCTACAGTGACAGCAGCCCTGTGTTTCTCACCTCCAACCCTCTTTTTGATTTTTTCAAACTCTCCCAATTTTACTGGGAGTTCTTTCCATCATCCCCTCCATCCACCATTTTTATTGATTTTTGATTCGCCTCTATCCATTTTTTAAAATTCATGTTCTATCTCAGCTACAGTGCTTTCAGCCCATTTCTAGATCCGCCCACTTCCAGTTCAAAAATCCTATCAATTCGTATGCACGTCCAAACTTGTCCAAACCAGTGTTTCTATCTTCCTATCTCCATTTCCCACAACTGTCATGAAGAGGTCAAAGTCTGAATCCAAGTTCTTTATAGCGGTCAAAGGCAGTGCTCAGAGAATAGCCGTGCAGATCTGAGTGCTCGGCTACTGTACAACAGGAAGTTGTAAATTCATTAAAGCCCAGATCCGTGCAGATCCAGGCCAGATCTCCAGACCTAGGTTGAAGTATGCGAAGAGAGATTTCCAACGGCGCTAGTTTCGTGTCGATTCGACATCGGGGCTGATCGCAGTGGCCGTTCTCGCCAGAGCGCGCGTTGGAAAACAGAACCGACAGACCCGTGGCCGATTGTTCCGATCGGTGCCGAACGGAGCCGCCCGGCCTCCAGTCACCGTCCCAGTGTGCCGCCAGCCCGGGGATCACTTCCATAAGTGTCCCCACCACAGTGGTGCCACCGGGTCCCACACGGCCCCTCCGGACAGCACATGGGCCCCACCGTCACGTGTTCTTGTGCTGCCGAAGCTACGCGAGAAGCCGCCCGTCAACCCGAATTCGGTCCTCCCAGATCCCATTGTGTAGCCCTTTACCTCCCTGCGTGGAGTGGGCAGCGAGTTGTATTACTGTAATACTGTGTATTATTGTCCCGGGAGTACGAGTTTCGGCCGGGTCCGTCTTCCCCACGCCGAGCGCGTGCAGGTATCGTTTTCGCTCCCTTCTCGGCATTTTGCTTACTTCATATATATTTGTTTATGCCGCTGCTAGAGAGCATGTGTAGGGATATCTAGCTCGCTTTATCTATTCATTACCGCTGCTGCGAGAGAGTGCGAGACCGTCCCGTGACTCGATCCGGGCACACGAGAGAGCCGATCACCCTAGCTCATTGCCGATTTCTTAACCGTGCACGTCCGACGCTTCGCTCGTTAAGGGACAACCGCGAGCTTGTCGTGTCCGTGTCTCGTCCCGCATCAGAACTCCTTTTTCAAATTCTGATACATCTTGGTGACACCTGGGTGAATAGTAAAATGGGAACCATAGGCTTCACTCAGAATCTCATGCCTCAATACATCATCAGCGGGGACATACCATCTGCCCTGGAAGCTGACGACCAACTCGTCATCAAATTCCACATCATATCTTGATATAACACGAGCCAAATCAGAATCAGCTTGCTGAGCTTCTTTAATCTACTGATACAAAGCTGAACCCAAAACCAAGCTAGCACAAACTGCCTTCCTCAGATCGGCAGGAATCTCTACACTGAATGCCTCACTCGGAAGTTGTTCCTACAATTTCCATTCATGAAGCAACAGATGATTGACTTACACCTTCCTGCTCAGAGCATCAGCCACAACATTCATTTTACCCGACTGATAAGAGAGTGTAAAGTCATAATCTTTCATGAATTCCATCCATCGACGATGCCTGAGATTTAGATCTTTCTGAGAGAAAATATACTGTAAACTCTCATGATCAGTAAGAATCTGAAATTTCTCACCATACAGATAATGTCTCCAGATCTTCAAGGTAAAAATAACTGCAGCTAGCTCCAGATCATGCGTGGGATAATTTTCTTCATGCTGTTTCAATTGCCGAGATGCATATGCAATAACCTTACCATGTTGCATCAGCACTGCACCCAAACCAACTCGAGAAGCATCTGTGCAAACAAGAAATCCACCCGAGTCGGAAGGCAAAGTCAACACTGGAGAAGAGGTTATCAGCCTTTTCAATTCAACAAAGCTAGCCTCACACTGATCCGACCAGACAAAAGGTACATCTTTACGAGTCAGTCTAGGCATCGGTGCTGCAATCTTCGCAAAATCCTGGATGAACCTGCGATAATACCCAACCAAACCTAAAAAGCTTCTAATCTCAGTGATCGTTCTCGGTCTCTGCCAACTCAAACCAGCTTCAATCTTTGCAGGGTCCACTGCCACTCCGTCACCAGAAATCACGTGGCCAAGAAAATGAATTTCCCGAAGCCAGAATTCATACTTACTGAACTTCGCATAGAGCTCGTGATCTCTCAGAGTTTGCAGAACGATCCTCAAATGTTGTACATGATCTTTATCAGAGGCAGAATATATCAAAATATCATCAACAAAGATCACCACGAACTGATCAAGAAATGGATGAAAAATACGCTGCATTAGGTCCATGAAAGCTGCTGGGGCATTAGTCAATCCAAACGGCATTACCAGAAATTCAAAGTGACCATATCGAGTGCTGAAAGCTGTCTTCTCCACATCAGATTCCCAGATCCGCAATTGAAAGTAGCCAGACCGGAGGTCAATTCGTGAAAAGATAGTAGCAGACTGTAACTGGTCAAACAAATCATCAATCCTGGGAAGCGGATATTTATTCTTGATAGTCACCTGATTCAACTGCATGTAATCAATACAAAGTCTCAGACTTCCATATTTCTTTTTCACAAACAACACTGGAGCACTCCACGGAGAAAAACTGGGGCGAATATAGCCTTTTTCCAGCAATTCAAGTAGCTGTGCTTGCAGTACTTTAAGTTCAGCTGGAGCCATACGGTACGGTGCCTTTGCTAATTGGCCTGTACCAGGAATCAGTTCAATCACCATTTCAATCTCTCGCTCTGGAGGCAAGCCTGGCAACTCGTCAGGAAACACATCAGGGAACTCACAGACAACAGGAATATCATTGACATCCTGTCGTGGTTTCTCAACAGCAA
Source organism: Amorphophallus konjac (assembly GCA_022559845.1). NCBI lineage: Eukaryota > Viridiplantae > Streptophyta > Magnoliopsida > Alismatales > Araceae > Amorphophallus > Amorphophallus konjac. The sequence continues at coordinate 4,737,033 of CM040126.1, forward strand.
CCACAGAAGCTAAGAATCCATGGCAACCTGCACTAAGCAACCTATAGGCTCGAATAGCAGAAATAATCATACGAGAAGAACAGGATCGAATACCTTAAAAATAAAAGGCTGATTTTCCTTGGGTCTGAAAATAGACTTTCTTCGATCCGCAGTCAACCACAGCTCCATACTGCTCCAACCAATCCATTCCCAGAATAACATCATAATCTGCCAGCTGCAACGCATACAATCTCGCCGGTAACTGGTGATTATCAATCATCACAGGAGACTCTCCCAAACACAAAGGTGTAATCATGAAATCTCCAGAAGGCAATTCAACAAACATCTCACAAGACATCTCTGATGTCGGCTCCTCAATACATGCCAAGAAAGCCTCAGAAATAAAAGAGTGAGAAGCACCAGAATCAAATAAGACGCGAGCAGAATGACCATAAAGCATAATCGTACCTTCCACCAGATGGGACGCAACAGCTTTAGCTCTAGTCATATGAGAAACTTTGCCTTTCTGCTTCTTCGATCCGGCTGAAGATTGCTGAGAAGACGCCGACGCTTGAGAATAGAACTGTTGTTGAGTTTGAGGTACAGGAGGAGGTCTGAATTGCGGCTGCTGAGGCTGAGAGAACTGAGGAGCTTGCAATTGCTTCGGCCTCAACGGGCAATCCTGAACCACATGACCCAGCTGGTCACATCGAAAGCAAACAACAGGCAGAGAACACGGCTGGCCCTTATGATGACAACCGCATCTCCGACACGTCCATGGCTGACTGACAGCTGAACTCTGCTGAACAGAATCTATACCGGATGACGGCTGCTGGAAAAACCTCTTCTTCTTCTTGAACCTCTTAAACTTGGTCTTGGAAGGAGAAGAAGCACTGCTATCCTCTGGTTGCACCGAGGGAACACCTGCCACTAGCGGTCGGTAAGCCTGCTGAGACTACACTGCCGGTTGAACTGACCCCGCCTGAGGATACCCACCTGGTCTCGCCATCTCCAGCTCAAGTGCCACAGCTGTCTGGCACGCACCATCTAGATCGGCAACACAACTTGCAATGAGAGGCATCTTCAACTCTGGCCTCAAACCTCGCAAGAATTGCTGAGTCTTCAACGCTTCATTTGCCAGCACATGGGGCGCATACTGACCCAATTCCATGAACTTATTCCGATACTGAAGCACAGTCATACTACCTTGAGTCAGCTCCATAAATTGATACGTTTTTGCCATCTGCAAGCAGGCAGGAGTATAGGCACGCTCGAAAGCAGCAACAAACTCTGCCCAAGTGATCTGCCGAAGAGATCTGGAATGAAAAGCAATCTGCCACTTGGCTTTCCACCACGTGATGGCTGTACCCTGGAGTTGAAAAGCGGCAAGCATAACCTTCTCATCTTCAACGCTCTCCATAGACAGGAACACGCGTTCAATAGCATCCAACCATTGCCTCGCAACCTCTGGATCGGGCTGTCCGTCGAAAGTAGGCGGATTGAACATAAGAAATTCTTTCAAAGCCCTGCCTCGACTGCCAGGTACTTCAACCTGAGGAGCAACCATCGGCACTGGAGGAGGAACGACTGGAACGGCAGGAACAGCGAGAACTGCAGGAGGAGGTGTAGAACCACTATCTTCCCTGGGCGCATCTCGGGGAGCTCGAGGAGGTCTTCCTCGACGAGGCGGCATCTTGCAATGCCGAAAAATAGAAAGCAATAGGAATCACATCAATCACGCAGAAAACAACCCTAAGCCAGCAATAGACAACACGAAGGACTAGCTCTGGACAAGTTGCAAATTCCAATTCCTTATACAAATCCTCAACTCCACTCTGATACCAGCTGTGACGACCCAGAGTTCCGGATGCCGATATACCGATAACATCGATGCACCGATACCAAGAACTGGGGAAGCCACCCAAGAGGCTGATGAGGCCCCTGAAGGGTTAGTGAAGTTTGTCGAGGGGATGCATAACGGATTGCAATTTGGAACTCGCATATTACAATTAAGCAATAAAATTAACACAAGTGCGGAAGCAATTCAAAAATAACCAGAGTGATATTTATATAACTAGTCCAGAAGCACAAGAGTACTAGTCTAAAAAGTACAACTACGCGGGGCATACCCCGGCAAAAGTACAACAGAGCCTCACAAGGGCGACCCGTCAACTGCTGGCAACTAAGCACGGTCTCCGAGCAACCTCTGATGGGAATCAAGCCAGCTGTCGAGCCGAAGCACATCGAGCAAACTGCCAGGCCGAACTTGAAGGCGCTATAGGACCCTAGCGCAATCTTGAAGAACGCGCTATAGGTCCCTAGCGCGACCTGAAGAAGGCGCTATGTTCCCATAGCGCGATCTCAGGCAGAAACTTGTTGGCAGCCAGTCCAACTTCCCGGCACCGAATTCCTCAAAGTCTTCGATGTTAGCTGTCTTCCATGGTTGTAAATCGACGTGTTAGCGTCATTTTGTCTTCCCTTTCCCTATATATGTACCCCTTTCATTTGATTAAGCATATAATGAATGAGATGAATCAATGAATTCGAAATGAGTGTTCTTGAGGGTAGCCCATGGCTAACTCCCCCAAATCTTTGGAAACCCCCCCCCCCCCCCGTCCTCCGTCCCTCTCTGGGCACGAGGCCCAATTCTGTCCCTCTGATCCTCTCCTTTTCTCCTTCAATGGAGGATGATCGAAGCCCCGGGTGCATCGACTCTGAGACGGGGTCGAGTGTGAGGCTCCATTCGGAGCTTTGATCTTCTTCCCACCACGATTCCACCTCCCCATCTCCCCCAAAGGTGTTGTTACGATCTGGATGGGGCTCGGTTGCACCGTACCTGCGATGGGTTCGGGTGTGAGGCCCCAGCCAAGCCCCTTCAAGGCCCTAACATCATCCACGTCCACCTTTCTTCCCTTGCCACTCACCCCCACATCCGCCTTCACAAAAGTTATCCTAGATAGGATTTGCTTGGTTTGATTTCAATTTCAGCATCCTCCGTGTGTTGTCCATTGTCCTGTGTGCTTGCCCCTTGTGTTTTGAGCCCCCAGAGTCATCCACGGGAGCCCCGACGTCGAGTTCTTTGTCCTGCTGCTGTCTGTGAACGCACTAGGACGATATAGCGCGTTCTTCAGAACGCGCGTAATGGGTATAGCGCGACTATGATCAGAAGGAAGAAGAGGACCCCCCACTTCTGTCCCACATCAAATTGGTATCAGAACTTGGGGAACTAGGCTATTCTCACAGTCTGGGATCTTGAGCTACGAGGTTCGAGGATGAACCTTCCAAAGTGGAGGGGTTTTGATGGGAATCAAGCTAGCTATAGAGCCGAAGCACATCGAGCAAACTGCCAGGCCGAACTTGAAGGCGCTATAAGACCCTAGCGCAATCTTGAAGAAGGCGCTATAGGTTCCTAGCGTGACCTGAAGAAGGTGCTATGTTCCCATAGCGCGATCTCAGGCAGAAACGTGTTGGCAGCCAGTCCAACTTCCCGGCGCCGAATTCCTCAAAGTCTTCGATGTTAGCTGTCTTCCACGGTTGTAAATCGACGTGTTAGCGTCGTTTTGTCTTCCCTTTCCCTATATATGTACCCCTTTCATTTGATTAAGCATATAATGAATGAGATGAATCAATGAATTCGAAATGAGTGTTCTTGAGGGTAGCCCATGGCTAACTCCCCCAAATCTTTGGAAACCCCCCCCCCCCCCCCCCGTCCTCCGTCCCTCTCTGGGCACGAGGCCCAATTTTGTCCCTCTGATCCTCTCCTTTTCTCCTTCAATGGAGGATGATCGAAGCCCCGGGTGCATCGACTCTGAGACGGGGTCGAGTGTGAGGCTCCATTCGGAGCTTTGATCTTCTTCCCACCACGATTCCACCTCCCCATCTCCCCCAAAGGTGTTGTTACGATCTGGATGGGGCTCGGTTGCACCGTACCTGCGATGGGTTCGGGTGTGAGGCCCCAGCCAAGCCCCTTCAAGGCCCTAACATCATCCACGTCCACCTTTCTTCCCTTGCCACTCACCCCCACATCCGCCTTCACAAAAGTTATCCTAGATAGGATTTGCTTGGTTTGATTTCAATTTCAGCATCCTCCGTGTGTTGTCCATCGTCCTGTATGCTTGCCCCTTGTGTTTTGAGCCCCCAGAGTCATCCACGGGAGCCCCGACGTCGAGTTCTTTGTCCTGCTGCTGTCTGTGAACGCACTAGGACGATATAGCGCGTTCTTCAGAACGCGCGTAATGGGTATAGCGCGACTATGATCAGAAGGAAGAAGAGGACCCCCCACTTCTGTCCCACATCAAATTGGTATTAGAACTTGGGGAACTAGGCTATTCTCACAGTCTGGGATCTTGAGCTACGAGGTTCGAGGACGAACCTTCCAAAGTGGAGGGGTTTTGATGGGAATCAAGCCAGCTATAGAGCCGAAGCACATCGAGCAAACTGCCAGGCCGAACTTGAAGGCGCTATAAGACCCTAGCGCAATCTTGAAGAAGGCGCTATAGGTTCCTAGCGTGACCAGAAGAAGGTGCTATGTTCCCATAGCGCGATCTCAGGCAGAAACGTGTTGGCAGCCAGTCCAACTTCCCGGCGCCGAATTCCTCAAAGTCTTCGATGTTAGCTGTCTTCCACGGTTGTAAATCGACGTGTTAGCGTCGTTTTGTCTTCCCTTTCCCTATATATGTACCCCTTTCATTTGATTAAGCATATAATGAATGAGATGAATCAATGAATTCGAAATGAGTGTTCTTGAGGGTAGCCCATGGCTAACTCCCCCAAATCTTTGGAAACCCCCCCCCCCCCCGTCCTCCGTCCCTCTCTGGGCACGAGGCCCAATTCTGTCCCTCTGATCCTCTCCTTTTCCCCTTCAATGGAGGACGATCGAAGCCTCGGGTGCATCGGCTCTGAGACGGGGTCGAGTGTGAGGCTCCATTCGGAGCTTTGATCTTCTTCCAACCACGATTCCACCTCCCCATCTCCGCCAAAGGTGTTGTTACGATCTGGATGGGGCTCGGCTGCACCGTACCTACGATGGGTTCGGGTGTGAGGCCCCAGCCAAGCCCCTTCAAGGCCCTAACATCATCCACGTCCACCTTTCTTCCCTTGCCACTCACCCCCACATCCGCCTTCACAAAAGTTATCCTAGATAGGATTTGCTTGGTTTGATTTCAATTTCAGCATCCTCCGTGTGTTGTCCATCGTCCTGTATGCTTGCCCCTTGTGTTTTGAGCCCCCAGAGTCATCCACGGGAGCCCCAACGTCGAGTTCTTCGTCCTGCTGCTGTCTGTGAACGTGCTAGGACGATATAACGCGTTCTTCAGAACGCGCGTAATGGGTATAGCGCAACTATGATCAGAAGGAAGAAGAGGACCCCCCACTTCCGTCCCACATCAACCTCACAAAACACCAGGAGACGGCGGGCGCGGCTCACCTGAAAGGAGAAGGGTGAGTCACAGCCAGACTCAGTAGGGGTCACGCGGATCCCTACCTCGCACTAAACAAACATGCATGTGAAGATAAAGGCAATAGGGCATGCATTTAAATAAAATAACAGGTATTTGGCATGAATAACTAATCACAAGAAAGCTGTAAACTCTATCTAAGCAGGTATAACAGCTAACACATGCCAATAATAATTGAATGCAAGCGACTGAACTAAATCTACCAAACAGGATAAGCCTTAACTAATCCAAGCAGTAGGGAGTAGGACAACCACTGGAGCAGAAACCAGATGCGTCCACTGACGACTTACACTGCATCTCAAGCACTCGCAGTCAGTAAAACGACAAGCTGAGCGCGTAAAAAGTACCAAACCAAGTGACCAGTCAGAGTGACACTCGTCAGTGTCAGTCCACAGCCTCTGACCACGTGTGCACACACTGACTCTCGCCTGAGCCAGGCCCTCTAGCTAGTTTTCTCCCTCGGTAGGACGCTACCGTTGGCCGGGAGCCCACGGAACTAGCTTACAAACCATGTGCGGGAAACACCCCTCCGCTATCCCCAAGCGGGTCGGTACTCAACAGACCTAGGGCAACAACAGTGGCTCCATTGCAAGGAAAGAAAAGCTACTCTATTGGGATTAAAAACATGCCATCGTACAATAGAATAACCTAAACATGGCATATACACGTAATGGAACGCTTAACGAATAGGCCTGCACCCATTTTAAACCAACAGGCATGTGGCGGTCTGCTTCCCATGTGCTACAGGTGAGTAACGGTCAGGGACTGGCACGTTATTTTAAGAATGACGCGTCCACCCCTACCCGTTACATCTACCGAAGTTCCAACCCAAACGAACGAAACAGAATGTAACGGTAGGGGCACAGCGCGTTACATCAACTGTAACGCGTTGGACCCTCGCCGTTACATCCACCTGAGACCAAAACCCACGCATAGCATTCTAAAAACCATTAACATGCGATATAACGCGCTCGCCCAGGCGCGTCGGGTTGACCTGACAGCCGGCCGACTGGCCGTCAGGCTCACCGCCTCACCCGGTCAACGCGATCCAACGGACGAGTAACGGATGGGAGCCCCACCGTTACTCTCAAAATAACGCCCCGTCAACGGGCCGTTATATAGAAATAACGCGTCCTCCAAGGACTGTCAGGCGTGTGACGGCTCCTGGAAGGACCGTTACACCACTTGGGACGCGGGCGGGTTCGGTTTGAAAACCGGTTCCCTCCCGGACGATGGAAATCGTCGGGTATTGACATAAAACCGGTTTCCTGTCAAACCATACATCCCAAACAACATTATAACGGCTAAAAACATCACATGCAAAGCCCATAATGCATTAATCTCAAAATTTTAGACTAAAACCCCACAAATAGAAAAATGAACATTATGCATGCTACGGGGTTCTAATCAAACGAACTAGCTACAGGAATTGATCCTATCAAGTTCAGGAGTCCATCCCCCTACCTCTTGCAAGCCGAAACGGCCGGAAACGCCGCATGCACGGAGGAGGGTTCACGGAGCCTTCATACACCGTCCCACTCCCACGATCACCGAACTGCGCCGAAATGGGTACCCACGTGTTCCTCTTGACACGAGGAATCCACCGGCACCAACCACGCTTCAATCCGACGTCGTCTCGCCTGCTTTCCCTAGGAGAGGGGAGAGGGCGATCGAACGAAGATAGAGAGAGAGAGAGCGTGAGAGAAAGAGATCGACGGGGGAGAGAGAGAGGGTGTGAGGGTGAGGGATTAAAATAAAATAAAATAAAATTAAAATATATATAATATAATTATTATATATATTAAAATCTTATTAATTTCTAATAACCCTCAATTAACTCCAAATAAATCTAGAAAAATACTAGGAAAATTCCTAAAAATATCGAAAAATAGTCAGAAATTCCAGAAAAAATACAAGATCCAAACCACTAAGGATCCACTGAGGCACGGGCCTTACTCTGGGCACACGGAAAACACCGAGAGACGACGGGCGTGACTCACCTGAAAGAAGAAGGGTGAGTCACAGCCAGACTCAGTAGGGGTCACGCGGATCCCTACCTCGCACTAAACAAGCATACATGCAAAAATAAAGGTAATTAGAGCATGCATTGAATTTAATAGCAGGCAATGGCATGAATAACTAATCATAATAAAGCTGTAAAATCTAACTAAACAGACATAACAGCTAATACATGCCAATAACGAGTAAGTCTAAGAGACTGAAACTAAATCTACCAGTAGAATATGCCTCAACTAATCCAAGCCACAGGGAACAAGACAACCACCGGGAACAGAAACCAGATGCGTCCATTGACGACTTATACTGCGTCTCAAGTACTCGCAGTCGGCAACACGACAAGCTGAGCGCGTAAACAGTACCAAACCAAGTGACCAGTCAGAGTGACACCCGTTAGTGTCAGTCCACAGCCTCCGATCATGTGTGCACACACTGACTCTTTCCTGAGCCAGACCCTCTAGCTAGATATCTCCCTTGGTAGGATGCTACCATTGGCGAGGAGCCCACGGTACTAGCTTAAAAACCGTGTGATGGGAAACACCCCTCCGCTATCCCCAAGCGGGTCGGTACTCAAAGACCTCAGGGCTACAACAATGGTTCCATTGCAAGGAAGTAAAGCTACTCTATTGGGATTTACAAACATGCCATTATATTATAAAATAACTCAACATAGCATATAAACATTTCGGGAAGCATTAAAGAATAGGCCGACAGCTTTTTGAAACTAACAGGCGTGTGGCGGTCTGTTGCCACCGCGTTACAGGTGTGTTACTATAATGCCCTGGATCCTTGGTAGGTCTTGTTGGATCTTCATTGGATCTTTTGGATTGGTTTCGGTGAGTTTCGGTTCGCTTTGGTGACTTCCGAGTTGAGCTTTATGAGCCGTGTGGGTTTTTCTCTCGTACTAGTTACGGAACCCTACGGTGAGTTTTCTTGTCAATTCCTCGACTCGCGGATGCTACAGCAACGATGTACTCGTCGAGCCGGTCGTTTCGACTATTTTTGCGTATTTTTCTGAATTTGTACATTTTTGGCGCATTTTCAGAATTTTCAGAAATTAGGAAAATTTCTTAATTTCTTTTCTTTTTCTTTTCCTTTCCACTTTCTCTCTCATTCGCACGCTCGCCTCTCTCTCTCCCGTTCTCTCTCGTTCTCCCACCCTCTCGCCTCCGACTGCAGACGGAGGGGTTCGTTGGTGAGGTGGCGACGTCGGGAAGCTGTTAGGGTGCGTGATGGAGCGAGGATCGGAATGGTTTTGGCGCGATCCCAAACGGTGGATTCAAAGCCGGTGTTTGAGCTCGCGGCGTGGTTTTCGGTGCGGTTTAGTCCCTTCGGGGCACAGTTTCTTCGGTGGAGGTAGGGTGATGGTTCCTCACTTCCTCCTGCTCGTTTTCCCTGCCCTTGCACTTCGTTTGGCGCGGAAACGGCCGAGTTTGGGCTTGTTTAGCCTAAACCGTGATTTTCGGGTTTTGTAGGGTTCGCCAGAAAACGGCAACCATTTGTAGCTCGGTTAGTGTTGAACTGACTGTTGGGATGTTAGGATCCCATCCATGCTAGTTTTGTGTTGATCGGTGGTCATTCGAGGCCGGTAGGAGCCCGGGAACCTCGTTGACCCATTTAGGTTGGACTCGTTGGAATCGCCCCGATCTTGTGTTTTTGTGCTTGCATGTGGGCTTTTTAGCCTTCTAATGATGTTTTTCATCGTCGAGGGTTGTTTCCCCTACGCTTCGGCGTGAATGGGGCGTGGAACGGGCCGATTTGGCCAACCCTCCGTTTTCCCGCTGTAACTGGTGTGGCAGTCGTTCCAGGGACCGTTACATGCCCTGACGGCCCCATGACTAACCGTTACAGCGTCTGGGTTGATTTGAGTTCTTCGGGGTTTTGAGAGTGTGACGGCCCAGGAGTGGCGCGTCACATCTCTCTGACGCGTCCCGTGAGACGCGTTACACCTATTTTGTCGTTTTATGTTTGGGTTAAGTCGGTTCCTTTGACGCGCTTGCCCCTGTGCGTCAGGTGAGTGTAACGCGCCTATCCCAGGCCATTACATTCTGGTTGACTGACGTTGACCTTTTGAGGCGGTTCCTTGACGCGCTTGCCCCTGTGCGTCAGGTGTGCGTAACGTGCCTTCCCCAGGCCGTTACGTTCTATTTGACCGTGTTTGACCGAGTGAGTCGGTTCGCCTAACGGCCGTGCTCCCGTGCGTTAGGTGTGTATAACGCGCCTGTACCAGGCCGTTACATGCTCTTTTGGCTGAGTTGGGGTGGTTGTGTCGTTGTCTCTAACGGCCTCATCCCCGTGCGTTAGGTGATTGTAACACATCCGGTCGGGACCGTTACATGCCTCTCAGCCAGTTGTTTTTGGCTTGTGCCTGTTGGTCCTGACGCGCTTGTGTTGCCGTGTTAGGTGGCTGTAACGCGCCTGGTCTAGCGCGTTACATGCTCCGAGTGTGTTTTGAGTTTGATGGTTGTTGGCCCTGACGGCCCCGGTCGGGTGCGTCAGGTTGGCGTAACGCGCCCGGTGCTGGCCGTTATGTGCCTTGTGCGTTTTAGGTGTTGTGTAGGGCGGTTGGGTGTAACGGCCTAGGCTTAGACCGTCATGTTCATGTAGCGGTCTAAGGGTGGTGCGTTACATGCCTTGTGCTCCGATTTCCATGATTTCGGTTTCTGCTTGTCTTGGCTTGGCCTTGTGGTCTGCCCGTTGTCCCGTGGATGTCTCCTGACGTCCTATGAGAGCTAAGACTACGTTGTAAGGTAGCCAGGAGTCTTTTGGCTTGTGGTAGGATTCTCTATCCTACTTTTGTGTATGTCTTTGGTCGGGTTCCGGTCAACCCGGGGTGACCCAACGGTTGACGGGTGACCTTGTGTGGGTGTCTTAGCGGTTCTGTCCAGTCCGAGACACTAGTTCTGGATGCCTCGAGGTGTTGCCTTACCTCGGTCCGTGTGTCCAGGCATGTCTGAGGGTCTTCGGTTTTCCCTCAGGTCTCCGTGAGTTGTTTCCTGCGGAGTGTCGTTTCTTGTGGCTTAGGATTCGACCGATTGGTGGCTTGTTCCGCTGTCTGTGACGATCTTGCCTTTGAGTCGTTCGACTCGGGATCGTTACGTGGTAGGTCTAGTTGCCTGGTCCTGACTCGGTTGGCAGTGGTTGTACTGCCAGTGGTGCTTCGTAGTACGTGTGACATGGCTTCCTTAGACTGTCTGTACTCTAACACTTGTGTTTTGGAGTCCGTGCCTTGTGAACCTCCACTTGTCGTAGCATGTGACGTAGGCTTTTTAGTACGTCACCCACCGGGAGTGGTGGACGGGCAGTTCCCGTTACACAGTTTTTAAGCTAGTTCCGTGGGCCCCGGCCAACGGTAGCGTCCTACCGAGGGGAATACTAGCTAGAGGCCTGGCCTAGGTAGTGGTCAGTGTGTGCACACGTGGTCAGGGACTGAGGACTTGCGTCGACGGGCGTGACCCTGACTAGTCACTCGCAGCGTGGTACTACGGTCTTGTGTCCATGAGGTGCCGTTTTTCCTTGGAACATCGTTGTTCTTTGGACTTGGTTCTTGGTGTGTCTAGTCTCCCCCGTGCTACACACGGTCGGGTAGACGTGACACTTGAGGCACAGTGTAAGACGTTAGTAGACGCATCTGGCTGTTCTTCTAGAGTGAGGGTACTCCTATCACTTGATCGGCGACTCTCACATTTCTCGGAGCCGATGTTCTCCTTTCCGTGTCGGCTAGTCTTGGCCTTGCCCAAGATTTGCTTCCCTGGCTGTGTGGTCTGTTCTTGGCTGTGTCCAAGATGAGCTTGGGGTTGCGTACACGATGTTCCAATCATGTAGGCCATTGTGGTTGTTTTATCCATCCTTACAGGTCTTCGTTTTGGACCTGGTGTCAGGTCGACAGATCGGTAACTTCTGACTTTGCTGGATCAGAGTCGCCCTTCTGTTGTTGCTTGGAGTAGTTGGGGTGCCGAGGTTAGTTCGACCGCTGCTTGTCTGGCACGGGTTCTCGCCCTTTCTTGCTTGTTTCTCTACTCCTACTTCCTGTCTGCTTACTATTGCACGTAGAGTAGTTTTACAGCTTTGTAGTGTAGTTCCTACTTTGCTACACCTGCTATTTTTGTCGTCGTTGTTCCGTGTTACTGCGTGTTTTTCAGTGGGGATCCGCGTGACCCCTACTGAGCCAGTGACATGTGGCTCACTCCTGCTCTTTCAGGTGGGGTGGCGTTGTTCGTCTGCTTCCGCATGGTTCCTGGTGTGTGCGTGCTCTTTGCGTGTCGTTGCTGCCAGCTGGTACCTGCGTTGGGCACCTCTCGACCTTTTGGTACGTCTTTCCTTTCTGTCGACCGTACTGCGCTAGACTTGTTGTCTTTAGCATTGGACGGATTCTGGGATATAATTGTTAATTTGAATAGTTAATTAAAAAGTAATTTTATTTATGTTACTTTAGCAAACTGATCTAATGAAATTTAATTGCTTATGTTATATCTCTGTGGCTTCAATGTACTCTACACATGCCTTTTTCCCTTCGGAACTTTCCCGCTCTTGGGAGGCCTCGCGGGTTCCATGCGGTATCACGTGTATCCGGTAGTCCTACCGGGTATGCCGGGTATCCAAAATCCGGGTCACTACAGCTTGGTATCAGAGTAGTGTTCTGAGATGTTCGGAGTTCTTTTCTGAGCTATCAGAGTATCATTGTGTGAAGTACATGGGAATCTGAGATATACAGTATCCAGAGTCGTGAAAGTCCAGTACAGTCTTCAGTTGGATTCGGTTTGCGATCCCTTATCGCTTTGTGTTTTCTGTGTATTGTCTTGTACGTGCTGTTCTGGCACTGTACGAGATGGTTCTGCTCTCGTCAGGATGTGACGAGGCATTTCTTTCTCGTCGTTGCGTTTGTCTCGATCATGTTGTACTTGGCAATGTTCGTCGGAAGGCTTGAATCTGCAGTACGTTGTTCGAGATTTTCTCCGTGTGTTGTTCAAGTTGCTGTTGACCTTTGGCCTTGGTTTGATGACCGTACACATTCTTACGTTGTCTTGGTCGTCTTGGCTTGAGTCTGTTCGGCTCCTGATGTGTTTTGCTTCTGTTGAAGTGCTCGATTTGATTCCGTGTTGGAGAAGTTGCTCAGGCAAGCTAGGATTTCCCTTTCTTGGTGAGCTTTTATGGTTGAGCTTCTTGCTTCTTGTCCCTTCTGGTGGAATCTTTTCGAGGTTTACCTTGGGATTGCTGCCTTAGTGATGCCTTTATCCTGTGTCTGCTTAAGTGTGGACAGCTTTGTTTTGAGCCTGATCTGCTGTAACGACCCGAGAATCCGATTACCGGGAAGGCCCGATAACCCGAGACTCGCACCGCCACCCACGAGTCCGAAGACTCGGAAGGGTTAGAAGGATGGTGTGAAAACTACACAAGTATCACAAGTAATTGTAAAAATTAAACAGTTATTATATTAAGCAGAAAATAAATTAGCAATTTACATGGTCCACAATAGAAAAAGAATAACAACAACAGTAGTCCACAACTAGTACAGAGACAAGAAAGAAAAGTACAGCTACATGGGGTATACCCCGGCTCTGACCTCTGGCACTACCTCTGGGCACCCGCACCGCGCAGCACCCCAGACACGCTCCCCTGGGGCGGCGCCTCACCTAAACACGATGAAAATACGCAGGGAATGAGTCTCGGAACAAGACTCAGAAGGGATCACTCGAACCCTGGCTCGTAAAACAGGAAACCACTACGCTAGCGGTAGGAGAGTACCTCGAAAAGGAAAACCATGTACTCTACCACATAAAGGTCCTACGGCACGTAAATCAACACACGTGCCACGGTGAGACAACCGAAACTCAACGGTCGACCCGGCAAACCCGAAGGCTAAACACACGACTGACAGTCTGACACTCCGTACTCGACAGGAGTACCTCCCACTAGAAGCACAGCCGGTAGCATCCCCTGACGTCTTACACCACGCCGCATGTTATCCGCCTGGCATGGTAGCTCCTACCAAAGGCGCGAACACCGCACAAGTAACCACAAACAAGTGACTAGCTAGGGTCACGCCCATCGACGTGGGTCCAACCGCCCCAACCACGTGTGCACACACAGACCGCTCGTCCCTGGTCTGGTCCTCTGACCGATTTTCCCCTCAGCCGGACTCTGGCTGCAAGACGTGGGGCCCGACGGCAACCGGTCCACAAACCGCCTCTAAGGGTAAGCCCGTACACCACTCCCTGGTGTGACCGGTACCGCGTACTGGTAAGCTACGACTAGTGGAGGGTCACTGAAGGAGTAGACTCTCAAGTCACGGAAAATGACGCCCGCATCCGATGACGCACGGGGACCACCCCACGCACCGGCCCCGTCGCACGGTGGCCACAGTCGGACTAAAAACGGGGTTGTAACCCTCTCGGGGCAACCAGGCGCCTGACGGTCCACCCCGGGACCATCACAAGGCTGTAACGGTCTAGGCGAGACCGTTACACACACACCTGGCGGTCTAACGCAGGCCGTTACACGGCCTGAGGAACGCAGAGGGTAACACGCCTGGTCCAGCGCGTTACACGAATGTAACGCGCCTGGCCCAGCACGTTATGCAAATGTAATGCGCCCGCCCTGGCGCGTTACACGCGCCTCACGCTCCCCTCGAGAAAGCAAGATGTAACGCGCCTGCCCCAGTGCGTTACACTAATGTAACGCGCCTGGCCCAGCGCGTTACGCGCCCCTGACACCTGGGGTAACCCAGGGAGTAACGCGCTCGCCCCAGTGCGTCACTCGGATGTAACGCGCTCGCCTTGGCGCGTTACACACGCAGACCCCCAACGGTCAAAAACCAACGGTCGGAAAGCCCCTGACGACCCAGCCCAGGCGCGTCACATACAAGTGGCGGTCAATCGTGGGACCGTCACAGTCCCTGACCCCCGAAGGCTAACCAAAGGGCATGTGACGGCCCCCCCGAGGTGCGTCACATCATGTGACGGTCCCTGGAAGGACCGTCACACGCGCCCGACGGTGAGAATGGCGGGAAAGCCCAAAAACTTCAACCACGCCCCCATGCCTCCACCGGAGAGGGGGAAATCAAAGGGGAAGACCCCTGGGGACCCCTAGCATGATTCTAGGTCATCAAAATGTGAAATCATGCATCAAATCCATAGATCGGGCGAGCTCTCCCCAAATCATGGAAAAACCCCAACATGGTCAATCACACCCCTCTCAGCCTCCCCTCGGCCTATAAACCACGAAAATGAACGGCGGGGAGTTAGAGAACGTCACCCTACCTCAATGGAGCGAATGCTCCACCGGATCGTCCATGAACGCAAGAAATTGCTTTGGAAAACCCTCGTTCTTCAAACTTCCCACGAGCACCGCACGTCCCCACGATCGCCTCGCCGCCGCCCACGTCGCCGCGTCGTCGCCCCGCCGCTATCTGCAGTAGGAGAGGAGCTCGCCGCGGTCGAATGGGAGGAAGAGAGGGAGAGGGAGAGGGAGAGGTCACGGTGGGGAGGAAGGAAGGAAGAAGAAGAAGAAGAGGGTGGGGAGAGAGAAAAATGAGATATTTATAGAAAATTCCAGAAAATCCAGAAAATACCGAAAAAAATAAAATTTATATTTCCGAAATCCTCGGGACGCACCGATCGCAACGGTACCACTCGTGCCCAGGTGAACGGTTCGGTTCATCCGCAGCGAGGTTCCGAAGGAATTACCGAAACACACACCGGAAATCGAAAAACACGCGCGGAAAAGTCGCGGAACGCCTCCGGGCCTCCGAAACGACTCCGGATCGTGTCGATCTGAACACGAAGAATGACCGAAACGAAATTTTGAACACAACGGAGCCGGACGCTCTGAGAAACCAGATCTGAGACCCACGAAGAAGGATCCGAAAGGTCCGGGATATTACAGCCCTCCCCCTTAAGGAATTTCGTCCTTGAAATTGAGAATAACCCAAGGGGAAAGAAGAGGAAGACTCACTCAAATAGGTAAGGGAACTGCTGACGCATCTCGTCCTCACGTTCCCAAGAAGCCTCACTACCAGAGTGCCACTGCCACACCACCTTTACCAAGGGGATGACCTTGTTCCGCAGGTGCTGCTCTCGCCTATCCTCCATGCAGATTGGAAACTCTGGGAGAGAGAGATCTGGAGTCACCTCAAGCCAAAAAGAAATCACGAACACATGAGAGTCATCGGGCATATACTTCCGCAACATCGAGACGTGGAACACGTCATGCACCGACGCCAACTCAAGGGGTAACTGCAACCGGTAAGCAACCTCATCGATGCGCTCCAAGATCACAAAAGGACCAATGTAGCAGGGACTCAGCTTCCCACGCCGTCCAAAACGCATCACCCCCTTCATCAGAGAAACTCTCAAGAACACACGATCGCCCACGGTGAACTCGAGAGGCTGCCTCCTACGGTCAGCATAGCTCTTCTGCCGACTCTGGGCCGCCAACATATTCTGACGAACCTGGTGCACAACATCCACATATTGCTGCACCAACTCTGGTCCCGTCAATACACACTCACCAACCTCAAACCAATCAAGTGGAGTCCGGCAAGGACGCCCATACAGAGCCTGATAGGGAGCCATACCAATGCTCGAATGATAACTGTTGTTATAGGCAAACTCCACCAATGGTAGGTGATGAATCCAACTCCCCTGCCACTCCAGGCAGCAGGATCACAGCATGTCCTCCAAAGTCTGAATGGTCCTCTCAGACTGACCATCAGAGTGAGGATGATACGCCGAGCTAAATTCCAACTCCGTGCCAAGAGCTCGCTGGAAACTCCTCCAGAATCCAGAAGTGAAGCACGGATCTTGATCTGACACGATCGAAACGGGAATCCCATGCGACGGCACGATCCGCTCCACATACAAATGAGCCAACTTGGACACGCTCCAGCTGACTTTGACCGGTAACAACCGAGTCACCTTCGTCAGCCTATCCACCAGCAACCAAATACTGTCCTGCCCACCCGGGGTCCTCGGTAACCCCACCACAAAATCCGTGGTCACGTGGTCCCACTTTCACGCAGGAACATCCAAGGGCTAGAGAGTACCTCCTGGTCGCTGATGCTCCGCCTTCACCTGCTGACAGATCAGGCACCTGGCCACAAATTCTGCGACATCTCTCTTCATGCCAGGCCACCAGAACTGTCTCCGTAAGTTTCGATACATCTTTGTCGCACCCGGGTGTATGGTGTACCTGCTCCCATGAGCCTCGCGCAACACCGCCCGACGAATCTGCTCCTCCGCTGGGACGTACAGCCTGTCGCGAAACCTTGCAGCACCGTCCTCGTCGAGTTCCACATCAGCCATCGTCAGAATCCAGGGCAATCCGCATGCTGAGTCTCTGTCACATGACGACGGATAGCAGGAGTGATAGTCAGACTCGCAAGCACTGCCAACCCTGGGTCCTGGGGAATCTTGAGCCTGAAAGATACTTCGGGCACTTGTTCCCAGAGCCTCCACTTCCTCAACATCAAGGCACTGCCCGTAACCTTCCGACTCAGGGCATCGGCGACGACATTCATCTTGCCCGACTGATAAGACAGGGTGAAGTCATAATCCTTCATGAATTCCAACCAACGCCTTTGCCTGAGGTTCAGGTCCCTCTGCGAGAACACGTACCTCAAACTCTGATGGTCAGTGAACACCTCGAACTTCTCGCCGTACAGATAATGCCTCCAGATCTTCAGCGCGAAGATCACCGCCGCCAACTCAAGGTCATGGGTAGGGTAGTTCTCCTCGTGGGACTTTAGCTACTGAGATGCATAGGCCACCACTCTACCAAGCTGCATCAACACAGCTCCCAATCTAACGTCGGAAGCATCTGTACACACCACGAAACCTCCCGATCCAGAAGGTAAAACCAACACCGGAGCCGAGGTGAGCAATCTCTTCAATTCCCTGAAGCTCTACTCACACTCCTCAGACCAGACAAAAGGCACATCCTTCCGCGTGAGTCTAGTCATCGGGGCCGCAATGCGAGAAAAATCCTGGATAAATCGGCGATAATAGCCCGCAAGCCCCAAGAAACTCCGGATCTCCATCACCGACCTCGGCCTCGACCACTGCATTACTGCCTTGACCTTGGCGGGGTCCACGGAAATGCCATAACCAGAAATCACTTGTCCCAGAAAGTACACCTCGCCGAGCCAAAACTCGCACTTGCTGAGCTTCGCATATAACTGGTGATCTCGCAACGTCTGCAGCACCACACCTGTAACGACCCAGAGTTCAGGATACCGATATACCGATAACATCGATACACCGATACCAAGAACTGGGGAAGCCACCCAAGAGGCTGATGAGGCCCCTGAAGGGTTAGTAGAAAAGTGCTGAGGGGTATGCATAACGAATTGGAATTTGGAACGCGCAATTTATAATTAAGTAAAGAAGTTAACACAAGTGCGGAAGCAATTCAAAATAACTAGAGTGATACTCATATACTAGTCCAGAGAAACAAGAATACTAGTCCAAAAATAGGTACAACTACACGGGGCATACCCCGGCAAAGGTACAACAAGCCACAAAAGGGGCCTCGACTAAAGCTGGCGGCTAACCCGGTCTCCGAACCGACTCACAAGGCACCGGGAGACGACGGGCACGGCTCACCTGAAAGAAGAAAGGGTGAGTCACAGCCAGACTCAGTAGGGGTCACGCGGATCCCTACCTCGCACTAAACAAGCATACATGCATAAATAAAGCAAGTAGAGCATGCATTTCAATAAGCTAACAGGCAATGGCATGAAATAACTACTTAAGTAAAGCTGTAGACTCTAACTAAGCAAGTGTATCAGCTAAAACATGCCACAGCTAACTAAATGCAAGCGATTAAAGCTGAAACTACCAAATAGAATAAGTCTTAACTAATCCAAACAACAAGGAAGGACAACCACTGGAGCAGAAACCAGAAGCGTCCACTGACGACTTACACTGCGTCTCAAGCACTCGCAGTCGACGAAGCGACAAGCTAAGCGTGCAAACAGTACCAAACCAAGTGACCAGTCGGAGTGGCACCCGTCGGTGTCAGTCCACAGTCTCTGACCACGTGTGCACACACTGACTCTAGCCTGAGCCAGGCCCTCTAGCTAGTTTTCCCCCTTGGTAGGACGCTACCATTGGCTGGGAGCCCACGGAACTAGCTTACAAACCGTGCATGGGAAACATACCCCTCCGCCATCCTCAAGCGGGTCGGCACTCAACAGACCTCAGGGCAACAACAGTGGCTCCATTGCATGGAAAGAAAGGCTACTCTAATGGTAATAAAACACGCCAATATACATTAAAACAATACGAATATGGCATGAGTATATAAAGGAACGCATAACGAAAGGGCTGGGAACATATTACAACCATCAGGGAAGCGGCGGTCGAAGACCCACGCGCTATTTGAAAGTGACGGTTGGGGACTGGCGCGTTACATCAAAAATGACGCGCTGGTCTCCAGCCGTTACTTCCACCTGAGTTCCAGCTCAAAGGCCTTAAAGGGGAGAGTGACGGTGGGGGTCCTATGCGTTGCTTCGAAGTGACGCGCGGGAGCTCCTCCGTTACTTTCACCCGAGGCTCAAATCAACGAACATTGTTTAAAACTAACAGCAGACGAAACGACGCCCCCGTCTCGGCGCGTCGCTTGGAAACGACGGCCGGAGGACTGACCGTCGGGCGCACCGCCTGACCTGGTCAACACAAAACAACGAGGAGACGACGGTCGGAGCCCTACCATTACTCTCAATGTAACGCACCCACGATGGGCCGTTACATTGAAGTAACGCGCTCACCAGAGACCGTCGGAGAAGTGACGGTTCCTGGTGAGACCGTCACTTCACCTGGGTCGCGGACGGGTTAAATCTAAAAACGGGTTCCCTCCCGGACGACCTAAATCGCCGGGTAATGGCGTGAAACCTGTAACCTGTCAAACCATGCAACAATATAACAACTAAAAACACCACATGCAAGGCCTAATACGCATCAATCTCAAGGATTTAATTAAAACCCTAAAAATGGAAGAAATGAACAAATTGCATGCCACGAGTTCTAATCGACGAAACGGCCTAAAGGAAATGATCCTAGCGAGATCAAGATTCCATCCCCCTACCTTTTGCAAGCCGAAACCAAGGGAAAGGCCGCATGCAAGGAGGAAGAGCCACGATGCCTTCACGCTCCACCTCGCTCCCACGTTCACCGAACCACACCGAAGTGGACACCTACGCGCTCCTCTCGACGCGAGGAATCCAACGGCGCCAACCACGCCTCAATCTGACCTCGTCTCGCCCGTGTTCCCTAGAGAGGAGAGAGGGGCGATCGCACGGAGGAGAGAGAGAGAGAGGGTGAGAATGAGAGATCGACGGGGAGAAAGAGGGTGAGAGAGGGATTAAAAGAAAAAAAAGAAATTAAAAAATATATAATATAATCATTATATATATTAAAATCTCATTAATTCTAATAACCCTCAAATAACTCCAAATAAATCTGGAAAAATACCAGACAAATTCCTAAAAATCCAGGAAAATAGTCAGAAATTCCAGAACGAATAATAGAACAAAACCCAACAAGGATCCATTAAGGCACGAGCCTTACAACACCCAAATGGTACGCGTGCTCCTCGACAGACTGCGAATAAACAAAGATGTCATCCACGAAGATGACCATGAACTGGTCCAAATACGGATGAAACACCCTCTACATCAAGTCCATGAAGGCTACTGGGGCATTGGTGAGCCCGAACGGCATCACCAAAAACTCATAATGCTCGTACCTCGTACTGAATGCAGTCTTCTCCACATCGGACTCACGAATTCTCAGTTGATAGTAATTAGACCGCAAATCAATCCGCGAGAACACTCGCGCAGACTGAAGCTGGTAGAACAAATCATCAATCCGTGGCAACGGATACTTGTTCTTAATGGTCACTTCATTCAGCTGCCGATAGTCAATGCACAGCCGTAGACTATCGTCCTTCTTCTTCACAAACAATACGGGCGCACCCCAAGGGGAAAATCTAGGACGAATGTACCCCTTGGCCAACAGCTCCTGCAACTGTGCCCGCAACTCTCTCAACTCAGCGGGGGCCATACGGTAGGGAGCCTTTGCCAAGGGTCCCATACCAGGCACAACCTCGATCACGAAATCGATCTCCCGCTGGGGAGGCAATCCAGACAACTCCTCGAGAAAAACATCGGGAAATTTGCACACCATCGGAATGTCCTCGACATTCGGCTCCATCCGGTCAGACACAACCACGGACGCGAGAAAACCCTGACAACCAGAATCAAGTAACCGACGGGCTCGAATAGCAGAAATGAGGAATCGAGAAGAGGTGGAATGGATACCTTGAAAATAGAAGGTCCGCGTGCTCGGATGTTGGAAGTAGACCCTCTTCATTCCACAATCCACCACCGCTCCATGAGTCTCGAGCCAGTCCATGCCTAGAATCACATCGTAATCTCGAAGCTGCAACGCATACAGCCTGCCTGGCATACTCCGCCCATCGATCCAAACCGTAACCTGATCGAAGCAATACGGAGTGATCATGAAATCACCCGAAGGCAACTCCACTGCCAAATCACAGGACAACTGGGTCACCGGCTCCTCGATGCTCAACGTGAAATCCTCCGAAATAAATGAATGAGACGCGCCAGAATCAAACAAAACCCGAGCTGCACAACCCAAAATCTGAACGGTACCTTCCATGAGCTGCGACGCCACTGCCTCTGCCCTTGTCATGTACGTAATCTGGCCTCGAGCTCTCTGCCTGCCTCCCACACTAGCTGACCTGGGTAGCGGCGGATACTATCCCTGCTGCTGCTGCCTCTACTGCTGGGGAACCTGTTGCTGCGGCGGCCTCTGAGGACAGTCACGCGCCATGTGCCCTGGCTGGTCACACCGAAAATAGATAATCGGCGCCGTGCACTGCCTGCCTGGGTGGAACCCACTACACCATGGACACGGTCCTCGCGACCCACCCACTGATCCCTGACGCTGCAAGGGGATCGGCTGCTGTACACTGCCCGATGAAGCTTACCCCTGATCCTTGGACTTCTTCTTGTCGAACCCTTTCTTGAAAAACTTCTTGACCTTCGTGCCAAAGGACGTAGATCCTGTCACCGACGCTGCCTGTGCCGGCACTCCTGAACCACTCATTGCATGCTGGAAAGAACCCTGCTACTGGGTAGCCGATTGCTGGCTGCGACCTAACAAAGACTGCCCCTGGCTGATCGATCCTCGGGTCCTCTGCATATCCATCTCTAAAGAAGCCGCAACACGAGACGCTGTCTCTAGATCAGTGGCCCCGTTCACGATCAGATGGTGCCTCAGCTCCTGCCTCAAACCCTGAACAACCTGCGTGGTCTTCACCCTCTCATGCTCCATGATGTGAGGTGCATACCGACCCAGTTCGACAAATCGGGCCCTGTACTGCAACACGAACATGTCACCCTGCACCAGCTCCAGAAACTCCCGCATCCGCTGCGTAGCAACAAAATCTGGACAGTACGTACGCTCGAAAGCACTAACGAAATCGTCCCACTCGACTTGCTCAAGTGGACGAAGCTGAAAGGACGTCTTCCACTCGGAAGACCACCACTTCCGAACCGTACCCTGTAACTGGTTGTAAGCCAACACCACTCTGTCCTCGGTAGCACTCTTCGCAGAACTGAACACCCGCTCTATCTCATCAAGCTAATCACGAGCCGCATCAGGGTCTGCCTGGCCGTTGAAGTAAGGCAGATGGAACTGCAGAAAGTCCTTCACTGCTCGGCCTGGCCCACCCCTAGCTGATGAGCCCTCACCAGCCTCTCCACCGAACTGCTGAGACATAAGCTGGTACATGCCACGGAAGAAATCCTCGGCCCCCGGAACCCTCGCAGTAGCCGCGGCCTCGGTAGCTCCTAGTGGCGCTCTGCTATGCTCCTCCTGGTCCCCCTGGACCCCCTGCTGGATCTCCTGACCTCCAGCCGACTGCCCCTGCTGAGAGCGAGAGCTCCTCCTCGGCGCCATGCTAGCTCCTGAAGCAAAAGACAGAAAACACGAAAATGGCATGGTCAAGAAAAACACACGATGCCCGATGCCAGTGTCAACTGTACATCATTACTGTGGACAAGTGGACCACTACAATTACCTATGATCCTCATGTAATTCCACAACCGTGCTCTGATACCAGCTGTAACGACCCGAGAATCTGATTACCGGGAAGGCCCGATAACCCGAGACTCGCACCGTGATGGGGGACGGGGACCGACACGGACTAAGACTCACAAGGACTCTAACTGAGGCAAGCAGTAGCACGCTCAAGGGTCGCCAAGTGGCTGACCACCGTGATACCCCACAGAGTGAAGGACGTCTCTCAACAGAAACTCCAACCTCGGCCGTCCCAAGGAGGGAAGCGCACGTGTCTAGGCGTAAAGTCGATTTCCAAAGACAAGGGGAGTCGCGTTCTAGCTCGATGCTCTATTGGTGCTAAGGGATGGGTGCTCTCACTCACGATCCGCGGTGATGGCAACAAAGTAGCTAGGCGCCTACTCTCTCTCACGCGGCATAATCAAAAGCATACTAAAAGAGCAAGCACAAGAGAGGAGTCGGAACGCGTACCTCCACGCCTAGGCGTGGGGAAGGAACCCAGGCCGTGGGCCAACAACCCCGATACACTGAAGACCAATAAAATACAACCCAATAGTGGCCCACTCCTCGCAGGGAGGTAAAAGGCTACAAGCGACGCATTCGGGGCTGCCGGGCACGGGCTGACGGGCCGCACTCGGTGACGGGCACGATGCTGCAGAATCGGTGTCGCGCGCGCCTGGACGGAGACGGGTCCCACGGGCTGATGCGACGTCCGATCGAGGCGCCGTCAGAGAGGACGCGTCGCTGACTGCTGGAGGAACGCTCCGGCCAGAGGGGACGCGCTGGGTGCGCCGGTGGTGGCCGTGGGTGCTGCTGAAAACCAGGTCTGGTTCTGTGGTCGCAGAACCGCGCACGCCGCCGGTAAAATCTGGAACTCGGTCGTCCGGTGCCCGAACAGGTCCGGGCCAGTTGGAGATGAGAGCTGACTGGTAGAGGAAGCCCTCGGCCAAACGGCGCGGGCAGACGATGCCGGTACGAGTCGCAGGAGCCGCTGGAAGTTGGTGTTGATTCGCTGGCCGGACTGTGCAGGCACGCCGGCGCAACCCCACGAGAACGACTGCCACGGACGGTGACGACGTCGAAACGCGACGTCGTCGGCGGCGTTGGACAGGAGACCTGGAGATCTACGAACCCTGAAGAAACCAGGGTAACAGGCGCAGTGTGGAGGCCTGGGGAAAATTCTCAAGAAGGGTCTCCCTGCTGGGCGAGCAGAGAAGGGGGTGCTGGCGCAGGTCGACGGAGAAAATCGGTACGGGCGGTGCCGACCTCCGATTGACGCGAAACCAGCGCCGACGCGAAGCTGATCCGCCGACGTATCTCCAGAATTTAGCTTGGGGCGAAACTCGTCCAGGAGAGGGGCGCGAGCTCTGCTACAAGTCGGGGCAGAAATCTGATTCACGAATACGAACCGTCGAGGAAGAAGAAGAAGATAAGAAGGAACCCCGGAGTCCACCGGGGGCTGAGGCGTCGCACCTCGCCGATCTCCCGTCGCAGGAGAAGAGAGAAAGAGAGAGGGGGCGCACAAGGCTTTTGCACAATGGCTCAATATTTTAATTCATGTGTAAACTGAAACAAGTACAAGATGGAGACTACTTATAGGGGAGGGGAGAAAACCCTAATTCTACTAGAAGGAGGGGTGCGCCTAGCTCCAAGGAGAGAAGGGCGGCCCATATTCCAGCAAGTCTAGCAAAATAAGAAAGAATCTAAGTGGGAGAAGGAAGGGGTGGAGTTGTGGAAAGGAGGAGATGGGGAAAGGGGGAAAGGGAGAGGGGAGCGCCCCCCACCTTCCCTAGTAGGGCTAGGAAGGGTGGGCGGCTGCCTCCACCTTCTCTACATGAAGAGGGGGCCGCACCCTAACCCTAATGGGCCCTCAATAAGTGGGCTTCAAGCCCCATTATGCCCATGAACCAACTACAAGACCCATTATCCCTAAATGCAACCCAATAAGCCATCACATGGCCCAATAAGTGTCTAAATAAGATAAAGTGTCCACGCAGGGACCAAAAGACAAGGCCCACATGGCCTGAGCAAGCAGAGAAGATAGCTAGAAGATGCCGCCATCGCCGAGCCACAAGGAAGTAGCGGTGTGCCGGGTGCTCCGTCGAGGATAGCGCCGTGTGTCCTCACCAATTCTCCCCGGGTGGGAAGAACTCGACCCCGTCGAGTAAGGGTCACGGTCGCTGAGGTACCGCTCCAGCAAGTCCGGGTCCATCCGCTCCAGCTCTCCGCGTGTAATCCAGGTGTTGTCCGACTCCGGGCGCCCTCTCCAACGCACTAGGAAGCGTTGGTAGGCTCCGCTCCTGGTAGTTGTCACCTGCTCATCCAGTATGCAATCTATATGCTCGCGTTTTTGTAATGGGGCTGGAGGAGGTGGGCTCTCAGTAGGTGTATCACTCACAACAGGAGGGTCAGGCCCAAATAACTCGCTGGGTATCACCGCGGGATCCTTATAAGCTACCAGATCAGAAACATTGAATGTCGAACTGATCCCGTAGTCGTCTGGAAGCTCGATCTCATACGCGTTCGACCCAATACGCCTCAACACTCTGAATGGTCCTGCACCGCGGTCTTGGAGTTTCTTTACGGCTCCCGAAGGAAACCGTTCCGGTCTAACCCGGACCATGACGTACTCTCCCTCGCGGAACTCACGTGCGCGTCTGTGCGCATCAGCTGACTCCTTGTAACGTGCATTGCAAGCCTCAATATGACGACGGACATGATCATGCAACTGTTTAATATGCTCAGCAAAAGACTCAGCTGACTCAGAGACTCGGGACTGAATGGGGGAGGGAATCAAATCAATCGGTTTCCTAGGCCTACGACCAGTGACAATCTCAAATGGACTCAACCCTGTAGACCTATTGACCGAATCATTATAAGCAAACTCCGCTAAAGGTAAGACAAGATCCCAATCTCCAACTCTATCACGCACTAAACATCTCAGAAGATCCCCTAGACTTCTATTGACTACCTCTGTCTGACCGTCAGTCTGGGGGTGGTACGCGGTGGAGAACTTCAACTGGGTGCCCATCATCCGCCAAAGGGTTTTCCAAAAGTAGCTCGTAAAACGCACATCCCTATCAGAAACAATGGTACGCGGCAACCCAAACCTGGACACACAGTGGGTGAAGAATAACCTAGCAACTCCAGAGGCATCCGATGTCTTGGAACAAGGAATAAACAAGGCCATCTTGGAGAAGCGGTCAACCACAACAAAAATAGAATCGTGCCGCCGTGCTGTACGGGGCAAACCAAGCACAAAGTCCATGCTGATATCCTGCCAAGGACTATCAGGGACAGGCAGAGGGGTATAAAGGCCAGTGTTCTGTTTCCTCTGTTTCGCTAGGGCACAAATACGACACTGGGCAACTATGCGGGCCACATCCCTCTTCAAACTGGGCCAGTAGAAACGGTGCTCAACAGCCTCTATGGTCTTGTTTCGGCCGAAGTGGCCGGCAAGACCTCCTGCATGAAGCTCCCACGTAAGAAAATCACGAACTGAAGTCCGTGGGATGCACAACCTATCACCTCGAAATAAGTGACCATCCTGAAGGACATACTCGCTAAACTCACGGGACGGTCCTGACTGAAGGGCAGAATAGATGGGACCGAAGTCCGGGCAATCAATGTAGGCCTCCTTCAACTTCTCTAAACCAACCACCTGAACATTCATGGTGGATATCAACATCACCCGCCGACTAAGAGCGTCGGCCACCTTGTTCTCAGCACCTGCCTTGTGCTTGAGAACGAATGTAAACTCCTGCAAATATTCCACCCATCTACTATGTCGGGCATTCAGCTTCTTTTGGGTGTGGAGAAATTTCAATGCCTCATGGTCAGAAAAGAGCACAAACTCCTGGTGGAGGAGATAGTGCCTCCAATAGCGCAAGGCCTGAACAACTGCGTAGAATTCCTTGTCATAAGTAGAGTAACGCAGTTTGGCATCATTGAGTTTCTCACTAAAAAAGGCTATAGGGTGGGACTCCTGGCTAAGCACTCCACCTATGCCTAAACCTGAGGCATCACATGTAACCTCAAACACCTTAGAAAAGTCAGGAAGTGTCAGAACAGGTGCCTGGGTCATGCGATCCTTGATAGTCTGGAAGGCTGTGGCAGCAGCCTTCGTCCAGGTAAACTCCCCCTTACGGATGCAATCCGTGATCGGGGCGGTGATAGAACTGAACCCCCTAATGAAACGGCGATAGAACGTCGCCAGACCATGAAAGCTCCTCACATCGTGGAGTGAGCGGGGCTCGGGCCACTCCACTATGGCACGGATCTTCTCCGGATCAGCGGAGACTCCGTTACGGGACATAATGAACCCTAAGAAAGAAACCTGGTCAGTCATGAAGCTACACTTCTTAGGGTTGGCAAACAAGCTCTCCCGTCTCAGAACAACACACACCTGCCTAATGTGGTCTAGGTGTAACTCCCTAGTGCGGCTATAAATCAAGATGTCGTCGAAGTAGACGACCAAAAACACTCCAATCATGGGACGCAACACCTGCGTCATCAACCGCATGAAGGTGCTAGGGGCGTTAGTCAGCCCGAAGGGCATGACCAACCACTCGTAAAGACCATCCTTGGTCTTAAATGCAGTCTTCCACTCATCACCGGGTCTGACTCTCACCTGGTGATAGCCACTCCTAAGATCGATCTTTGAGAAAATCGTGGCTCCCGACATCATATCAAGCAAGTCATCCAGCCGGGGAATGGGAAACCTATACTTAACCGTGATCTTATTGATCGCACGGCTATCGATGCACATACGCCATGTGCCATCCTTCTTCGGCGCTAGCAGGGCGGGAACAGCACAGGGGCTCTTGCTATCCCTAAGGGAACCCCTACTCATCAACTCATCAACCTGCCTCTGTAGCTCAGCGTGGTCCGCGGGACTCATCCTATAATGTGGAAGATTGGGCAAGGACGAGCCCGGTACAAGATCAATCTCGTGCTGGATGTCACGCAAAGGTGGAAGGCCTTCGGGAAGGTCCTCCGGGAAGATATCAGCAAACTCTCGCAACATCTCAACTAACTGAGGGTCTGTCACTCCCTCGAGACTGGGGACTACCTCACCCGTCTCCCTGACAACCAC
This sequence comes from Amorphophallus konjac, assembly GCA_022559845.1. Lineage (NCBI taxonomy): Eukaryota > Viridiplantae > Streptophyta > Magnoliopsida > Alismatales > Araceae > Amorphophallus > Amorphophallus konjac. Next base: position 4,764,683 of record CM040126.1, read on the forward strand.
AGCTAAAAGAGGGACACCACTAGTAACCTCTCTCTCCATCTCTCGGGGACTGATGATCATCAACCTTCTCGTAGGAGGAACATCTATGGTGAGGGTAGGAGAGGGGGTGGAAACAGGCACCGGAGGTGGTGGTGGCGGGGGCTTGACCTTCCCCTGGGGAGGGGCGGTCGTGGCATTCGGACCGGCTGGTCCCCTAACAGTAGGGTCCCTAGGTGGGGCTGGGTGGAGGGTGATCCTGTGGCCGTTATGATCAAATGTGCAAGTGTTTGCACGGCCCTGTAGGGTGGCATCCATGTCAAACAACCACGGCCTCCCTAAAATAATGTTACCTACCTCCATAGGGAGAACATCGCACCAAACTTCATCCTGATAGGTCTGGAACTGAAGGGACACTAGGCAACGGAGCCTAACAGGAATGGAGGTGGAATCGACCCAAGAAACCCTATAGGGAGCAGGGTGGTCTACTGGGGTCAACCCAAGGCGGGTAACAGTGCCAGTAGATATGGCGTTAATGCAACTCCCGCTGTCAATGACAATCTTGCAAGCTTTACCCCCAAGCCTGCAGAAGGTGTGAAATATGGTGGTGCGACGCCAGTCATCACTCACCTGGGGCTGGGCTAGGATGCACCTAACTACCCCTAACTGTGGGTCACCCTGAAAGTGGCTACCCTGGGCACCATCCTGCTCTCCTTCGAGCAGATCATCGAAGAACTCCTCAACCAAGTCCTGGTCTACCTCATAGCTAACAGGTATGGGCTCAGTGGGGGACTCAGTGGAAGTGGGGTCTGCCACGACAAGGGCCTTCCTCTCTCGAGTGGGGCATCTATCAGCAAAGTGGCCAAATCCGCCACACCGGTAACAAGTACGAGCGCCCGCACTGGATGAGGCTCCAGCGGTCATAGGACCCTTGCCCTTGTCATCATGACGGGGCGCGGGGAGTAAAGGCTGGGAACGCGCAGGGTGCGCGGGAGGTGGAAGTGTAGGGCGAGTGGGGGGGTAGGGCGGCTGCTGGCGAGGTGGAGGAAGCGGATCCCTAGGAAGGGGTGGACGAGGCCTGGGACCAGTGGGGTCCTGGCGAGGAGGCTCCGCGGGTCGAGCCGCCGGATATCGACCATACTGGGTGGAAGTGGAGCGAGGGTCAAGACCCCGCTGACTAGGCATCCCCGGACGAAAGGTGGGGCCAAACTCCAACTCAAATTGCTCTAACTCTAGGGCAACCTGGTAAGCCAGCTCTAAAGTGTCTACCTGGCGGCGATAGAGCTCATACTGATACTCGGGCCTCAAGCCACGGCGAAAACGAGAAACAGGCATGCCCTTCTCTTCAACAACTCCACATCGCAAATAATACTCGTCAAACTCGGCGATGTACTCGGTCACGGACCGATCGCCCTGACTAAGGGTCTGCCATCGGTCAATGAGCCTCTGGCGGTAAGAAGGAGGGACATACTTCTCGCGGAGCTTACGCCGCATATCAAACCAGGTCTCTATGGGTGGGTCCTGTCTCTGTAACATCAGACTCTCGACATTCCTCCAGTAGGTCTGGGCTCTCCCCATGAGCTTCATCTTGGCAAATCGGACTTGCCGCAGCTCAGACATCTCAACCCATTCGAAATACCTATCCATGCTATTCTCCCAGTCTATGTAGGCTTTTGGGTCAAGAGACCCCTCGAAAGTGGGTGGATCGGCACGGACGGTCCTAAGGGCCCTATCATCCTCATCCTGGTGTGGTCGACGACCACGGTACTGGCGTCCATTCCCCTCAAAATCCATCTCGGACCCATAATCATCAAAGTCGGGGGCTCGGGGACGTCGCTCCTGAGCCCGAGGGGCTTGAGCGGCAGCAACAAGAGGAGCTTGGTTGGCTCTAGGAGAGTCCTGGCGGTGCACCTCATCTACCCTCCCTATCCGGCCAACAAGACCCTGGAGGGCCAAATCGGACACGGTGGCACGATCCTCAATGACCTTCAGACGATCATCTAGACGCTCAGTCAACTCCTTGATGGACTGGTCGGACCTGTCCATACGGGCCATAAGTTGGGCAATCAGATCCTCTAGAGATGGGCGTCACTGAGGTGGGTGTTGGTCACCCATGGCGTCCGGGCGGTGGTAGTCCGTACCACCCCGAGTGGGCATGCAAAGGAGGCTAACACCCTAAGACCTAGAGGGACACGAATGCAATGAGATGCAAGACTCAAACAAGACACGACAAAAACCTAAACACAACCCTAAGACCCAACCTGTAAGGACAAGTTGGTAACCATGCTCTGATACCAAAATTTGATGGGGGACGGGGACCGACACGGACTAAGACTCACAAGGACTCTAACTGAGGCAAGCAGTAGCACGCTCAAGGGTCGCCAAGTGGCTGACCACCGTGATACCCCACAGAGTGAAGGACGTCTCTCAACAGAAACTCCGACCTCGGCCGTCCCAAGGAGGGAAGCGCACGTGTCTAGGCGTAAAGTCGATTTCCAAAGACAAGGGGAGTCGCGTTCTAGCTCGATGCTCTATTGGTGCTAAGGGATGGGTGCTCTCACTCACGATCCGCGGTGATGGCAACAAAGTAGCTAGGCGCCTACTCTCTCTCACGCGGCATAATCAAAAGCATACTAAAAGAGCAAGCACAAGAGAGGAGTCGGAACGCGTACCTCCACGCCTAGGCGTGGGGAAGGAACCCCGGCCGTGGGCCAACAACCCCGATACACTGAAGACCAATAAAATACAACCCAATAGTGGCCCACTCCTCGCAGGGAGGTAAAAGGCTACAAGCGACGCATTCGGGGCTGCCGGGCACGGGCTGACGGGCCGCACTCGGTGACGGGCACGATGCTGCAGAATCGGTGTCGCGCGCGCCTGGACGGAGACGGGTCCCACGGGCTGATGCGACGTCCGATCGAGGCGCCGTCAGAGAGGACGCGTCGCTGACTGCTGGAGGAACGCTCCGGCCAGAGGGGACGCGCTGGGTGCGCCGGTGGTGGCCGTGGGTGCTGCTGAAAACCAGGTCTGGTTCTGTGGTCGCAGAACCGCGCACGCCGCCGGTAAAATCTGGAACTCGGTCGTCCGGTGCCCGAACAGGTCCGGGCCGGTTGGAGATGAGAGCTGACTGGTAGAGGAAGCCCTCGGCCAAACGGCGCGGGCAGACGATGCCGGTACGAGTCGCAGGAGCCGCTGGAAGTTGGTGTTGATTCGCTGGCCGGACTGTGCAGGCACGCCGGCGCAACCCCACGAGAACGACTGCCACGGACGGTGACGACGTCGAAACGCGACGTCGTCGGCGGCGTTGGACAGGAGACCTGGAGATCTACGAACCCTGAAGAAACCAGGGTAACAGGCGCAGTGTGGAGGCCTGGGGAAAATTCGCAAGAAGGGTCTCCCTGCTGGGCGAGCAGAGAAGGGGGTGCTGGCGCAGGTCGACGGAGAAAATCGGTACGGGCGGTGCCGACCTCCGATTGACGCGAAACCAGCGCCGACGCGAAGCTGATCCGCCGACGTATCTCCAGAATTTAGCTTGGGGCGAAACTCGTCCAGGAGAGGGGCGCGAGCTCTGCTACAAGTCGGGGCAGAAATCTGATTCACGAATACGAACCGTCGAGGAAGAAGAAGAAGATAAGAAGGAACCCCGGAGTCCACCGGGGGCTGAGGCGTCGCACCTCGCCGATCTCCCGTCGCAGGAGAAGAGAGAAAGAGAGAGGGGGCGCACAAGGCTTTTGCACAATGGCTCAATATTTTAATTCATGTGTAAACTGAAACAAGTACAAGATGGAGACTACTTATAGGGGAGGGGAGAAAACCCTAATTCTACTAGAAGGAGGGGTGCGCCTAGCTCCAAGGAGAGAAGGGCGGCCCATATTCCAGCAAGTCTAGCAAAATAAGAAAGAATCTAAGTGGGAGAAGGAAGGGGTGGAGTTGTGGAAAGGAGGAGATGGGGAAAGGGGGAAAGGGAGAGGGGAGCGCCCCCCACCTTCCCTAGTAGGGCTAGGAAGGGTGGGCGGCTGCCTCCACCTTCTCTACATGAAGAGGGGGCCGCACCCTAACCCTAATGGGCCCTCAATAAGTGGGCTTCAAGCCCCATTATGCCCATGAACCAACTACAAGACCCATTATCCCTAAATGCAACCCAATAAGCCATCACATGGCCCAATAAGTGTCTAAATAAGATAAAGTGTCCACGCAGGGACCAAAAGACAAGGCCCACATGGCCTGAGCAAGCAGAGAAGATAGCTAGAAGATGCCGCCATCGCCGAGCCACAAGGAAGTAGCGGTGTGCCGGGTGCTCCGTCGAGGATAGCGCCGTGTGTCCTCACCACACCGCCACCCACGAGTCCGAAGACTCGGAAGAGTTAGAAGGATAGTGTGGAAACTACACAAGTATCACAAGTAATTACAGAAATTAAACAGTTATAATATTAAGCAGGAAATAAATTAGCAATTTACATGGTCCACAATAGAAAAAGAATAACAACAACAGTAGTCCACAATTAGTACAGAGACAAGAAAGAAAAGTACAGCTACACGGGGCATACCCCGGCTCTGACCTCTGGCACTACCTCTGGGCACCCGCACCACGCTGCACCCCAGACGCGCTCCCCTAGGGCGGTGCCTCACCTGAAACACGATGAAAACACATAGAGAATAAGTCTCGGAACAAGACTCAGTAGAGATCACTCGAACCCTACCTCGTAAAACGGAAAACCACTATGCTAGCGGTAGGAGAGTACCTCGGAAAGGAAAGCCATGTACTCTACCAAACAAAGGTCCTACGGCACGCAAATCGGCACACGTGCCACGGTGAGACAACCGAAACTCAATGCTCAACCCGGCAAACCCGAAGGCCAAACACACGACTGACAGTCTGACACTCCGTACTCGACAGGAGTACCTCCCACTAGAAGCACAGCCGGTAGCGTCCCCTGACGTCTTACACCGCGCCGCATGTGATCCGCCTGGCGTGGTAGCTCCTACCAAAGACGCGAACACCGCATAAGTAACCACAAACAAGTGACTAGTTGGGGTCACGCCCATCGACGTGGGTCCAACCGCCCCCAACCACGTGTGCACACACAGACCGGGCGTCCCTGGTCTGGTCCTCTGACCGGTTTTCCCCTCAGCCGGACTCTGGCTGCAAGACGTGGGGCCCGACGGTAACCGGTCCACAAACTGCCTCTAAGGGTAAGCACGTACACCACTCCCTGGTGCGACCAGTACCGCGTATTGGTAGGCTACAACTAGTGGAGGGTCACTGAAGGAGTAGACTCTCAAGTCACGGAAAATGACGCCCGCATCCAACGATGCACGGGGACCACCCCACGCACTGGCCCCATCGCACGGTGGCCACAGTCGGACTAAAAATGGGGTTGCAACCCTCTCGGGGCAACCAGGTGCCTGACGGTCCACCCCGGGACCATCACAAGGCTGTAACGGTCTAGGCGAGACCGTTACACACACACCTGGCGGTCTATCGTAGGCTGTTACACGGCCTGAGGAACGCAGAGGGTAACGCGCCTGATCCAGTGTGTTACACGAATGTAATGCGCCTGGCCCAGCGCGTTACGCGAATGTAACGCGCCCGCCCTGGCGCGTTACACGCGCCTCACGCTCCCCTCGAGAAAGCAAGATGTAACGCGCCTGCCCCAGCGTGTTACACGAATGTAACGCGCCTGGCCCAGCGCGTTACGCGCCCCTCACACCTGGGGTAACCCAGGGAGTAACGCGCTTGCCCCAGCGCGTCACTCGGATGTAACGCGCTCGCCTTGGCGCGTTACACACGCAGACCCCCAACGGTCAAAAACCAACGGTCGGAAAGCCCCTGACGGCCCAGCCTAGGCGCGTCACGTACAAGTGGCGGTCAATCGTGGGACCGTCACAGTCCCTGACCCCCGAAGGCTAACCAAAGGGCATGTGACGGCCCCCCCGAGGCGCGTCACATCATGTGACGGTCCCTGGAAGGACCGTCACACGCGCCCCACGGCGAGAACGGTGGGAAAGCCCAAAAACTTCAACCACGCCCCCATGCCTCCACCAGAGAGGGGGAAATCAAAGGGGAAGACCCCTGGGGACCCCTAGCATGATTCTAGGCCATCAAAATGTGAAATCATGCATCAAATCCATAGATCGGGCGAGCTCTCCCCAAATCATGGAAAAATCCCAACATGCTCAATCACACCCGTCTCGGCCACCCCTCGGCCTATAAACCACGGAAATGAACGGCGGGGAGCTAGGGACGTCACCCTACCTCAATGGAGCGAATGCTCCGCCGGATCGTCCACGAACACAAGAAATCGCTTTGGAAAACCCTCGTTCTTCAAGCTTCCCATGAGCACCGCATGTCCCCACGATCGCCTCGCCGCTGCCCACGTCGCCGCACCGTCGCCCCGCCGCTCTCTGCAGCAGGAGAAGAGCTCGCCACGGTCGAATGGGAGGAAGAGAGGGAGAGGGAGAGGTCACGGTGGGGAGGAAGGAAGGAAGAAGAAGAAGAAGAAGAAGAAGAAGAAGAAGAAGAAGTGGGTGGAGAGAGAGATAAAAATGAGATATTTATAGAAAATTCTAAAAAATCCAGAAAATACCAAAAAAAATAAAATTTATATTTCCGGAATCCTCGGGACGCACCGATCGCAACGATACCACTCGTGCCCAGGTGAACGGTCCGATTCATCCACATCGAGGTTTCGAAGGAATTGCCAAAACACACACCAGAAATCGGAAAACAGGTGCGGAAAAGCCGCGGAACGCCTCCGGGCCTCCGAAACGACTCTGGATCGCGCCGATCCGAACACGAAGAATGACCGAAACGAAATTTTGAACACAACGCAGCCGGACGCTCCTAGAACCCAGATCTGGGACCCACGAAGAAGGATCCGAAAGGTCCGGGATATTACATTTGCTCTCTGCTATACGGTTGCTTGGCTTTGGATTCCATGATGGTGTTAAGAGCTGTTGTGTACCGTTTTTGTTGTGCCGTGTCCAGCGGCCGATGTATCGTGAAGGCTCATTTATCATTTTCAGGACGTGAAGGTAAGCTGAGATTGATGCTTTCCTTGTGCTTTGTGCTGAAGCTGGTGCTCTTCTCCTGTTGTACGTAGGGTCCTTGTGATTGGTTGTTCGCGAGATCGTTACTCGTGGCGTGTTAATTGCTATCTTTGTTGATTGCGATGGCGCCTGCTTTGTGCTGAGGTGCGACTACTGAGGTTGTTCTATTGCTTGTGCGCGTTATTGAGAGTGCAGCGGAAGTGTGTGGGTTGGCTACCCACTGGTCGAGAGGTTTGCTCCTTCTCGATGTGACTTCATCTTGGCTTCTTGTGCCTTGATGTCGTCTGTTGCCGTGCCATTGCTGGTGTTTGTTTGGTGTTGGCATTGGCGTTTGCGAGTGTTGGGTAATTTGTCGGCATTCCTACTGAGTGAGCACCCTTTGCTCTGCATTTCTTTCTTGGGTGTTATGCTCTCGAGGTGTGTTGGTGGTCCTTGAGTTGCGTTCCCCGAGATTGTTGTCGTTTCTTGTTATTGTGGGTCTTCTCTTGGTGAGCAGTCTGATGCGTGACCCGTTTCTTGTGGTCGTGTGCTCAGCTGTTCTTGTGCCTTGTTGTGACCCTGCTTGCAGTGGTATTCTGTGGCCCTGCGTGTTGTGCGGAGCTGGAATCCTGCAGGTGCTGTCGTTGTGTTGTTTCTGTAAGTGCTGTTTCTATATGATTTTGTGTCTCTGTGTGGACCAAGTCTTGTCGGTTAGCCTTGCTGTGCTCTTTTCCTAGAGTTAGCTTGCGACTCGATCAGGTGTAATATCTGAATGAGGACTGACTTGATTGTGTTTGTGGTCCAGTGTTGTCATTGGCGTCCTGTGTGCCAGGTGTTCCCTGTTGCCTTTGGCACTGGAGCCGATGATGTGGTCGAGCTGTCAGCTGAGAGGATTGTGTCTCCTTGCTTAAGCTGATACTCGCCGTGTCTGTTGTTTCGTTTCTTCGACGTCTGTTGTTGTGGCAATTGTGTCTCTTTCCTAGTGAGACGTAAGCGACGTTGCCTTGTTTCGGAGGTGTCAGAATTATGCTCACTTGGGTACCGTGCTCTTTTGTGGATTGTTGCCTTTAGATCCTGAGCGTGTGCCTGTAATTGTGATCTGACGGTGTTCCTCTGAGCTGTGTTTCTCGAGATTGGTGTTATTTTCATGGTTGTGTTGTTGGGTTGTTCTTCCCTGCTTCTCCTTTGTTAGTCCTTAATTTCGAGGGTGAAATTTCTTAAAGGAGGGGAGGATGTAATGCCCTCTATCCTTGGCAGGTCTTGTTGGATCTTCATTGGATCTTTTGGATTGGTTTCGGTGAGTTTCGGTTCGCTTTGGTGGCTTCCGAGTTGAGCTTTACGAGCCGTGTGGGTTGTTGGTCGGGTTCCGGTCAACCCGGGGTGACCCAGCGGTTGACGGGTGACCTTGTGTGGGTGTCTTGGCGGTTCTGTCCAGTCCGAGACACTGGTTCTGAATGCCTCAAGGTGTTGCCTTACCTCGGTCCGTTTGTCCAGGCGTGTCTGAGGGTCTTCGATGTTCCCTCAGGTCTCCGTGAGTTGTTTCCTGCGGAGTGTCGTTTCTTGTGGCTTAGGATTCGACCGATTGGCGGCTTGTTCCGCTGTCTATGACGATCTTGCCTTTGAGTCGTTCGACTCGAGATCATTACGTAGTAGGTCTAGTTGCCTGGTCCTGAGTCAGTTGGCAGTGGTTGTACTGCCAGTGGTGCTTCGTAGTACGTGTGACAGGGCTTCCTTAGACTGTATGTACTCTAGCACTTGTGTTTTGGAGTCCGTGCCTTGTGAACCTCCACTAGTCGTAGCCTGTGACGTAGGCTTCTTAGTACGTCACCCACCGGGAGTGGTGGACGGGCAGTTCCCGTTACACGATTTTTAAGCTAGTACTGTGGGCCCCAGCCAACGGTAGCGTCCTACCGAAGGGAATACTAGCTAGAGGCCTGGCCTAGGTAGTGGTCAGTGTGTGCACACGTGGTCAGGGACTGAGGACTTGCGTCGACGGGCGTGACCCTGACTAGTCACTCGCAGCGTGGTACTGCGGTCTTGTGTCCGTGAGGTGCCATTTTTCCTTGGAACGTCGTTGTTCCTTGGACCTAGTTCTTGGTGTGTCTAGTCTCCCCCGTGCTACACACGGTCGGTTAGACGTGACACTTGAGGCGCAGTGTAAGACGTCAGTGGACGCATCTGGCTGTTCTTCTAGAGTGAGGGTACTCCTATCACTTGACCGGCGACTCTCACGTTTCTCAGAGCCGATGTTCTCCTTTCCGTGTCGGCTAGTCTTGGCCTTGCCCAAGATTTGCTTCCCTGGCTGTGTGGTCTGTTCTTGGCTATGTCCAAGATGAGCCTGGGGTTACGTACACGATGTTCCAATCGTGTAGGCCGTTGTGGTTATTTTATCCGTCCTTGCAGGTCTTCATTTTGGACCTGGTGTCGGGTCGACAGATTGGTAACTTTAACTTCTGACTTTGCTGGATCAGAGTCACCCTTCTATTGTTGCTTGGATAAGTTGGGGTGCCGAGGTTAGTTCGGCCATCGCTTGTCTGGCGCGGGTTCTCCCCCTTTCTTGCTTGTTTCCCTACTCCTACTTCCCGTCTGCTTACTACTGCCTGTAGCGTAGTTTTACAACTTTGTAGTGTAGTTCCTGCTTTGCTACACCTGCTGTTTTTGTCATTGTTGTTACGTGTTACTGCGTGTTTTTCAGTGGAGATCCGCGTGACCCCGACTGAGCCAATGACACGTGGCTCACTCATGCTCTTTCAGGTGGGGTGGCGTTGTTCGTCTGCTTCCGTGTGGTTCCTGGTGTGTGCGTGCTCTTTGCGTGCCGTTGCTGCCAGCTGGTACTTGCGTCGGGCACCTCCCAACCTTTTGGTACGTCTTTCCTTTCTGTCGACTGTACTGTGCTAGACTTGTTGTCTTTAGCTTTGGACGGACTCTGGGATATAATTGTTAATTTGAACAGTTAATTAAAAAGTAATTTTATTTCTACTACTTTAGCAAACCGATCTAATGAAATTTAATTACTTCTGTTATATCTCTGTGGCTTCAATGTACTCTACTCATGCCTTTTTCCCTTCGGAGCTTTCCCGCTCTTGGGAGGCCTCGCGGGTTCCATGCGGTATCACGTGTATCCGGTAGTCCTACCAGGTATGCCGGGTATCCGGAATCCGGGTTTCTATAGTGACGGTCGGGGAAGGGCGCGTTACATCGGCTGTGACGCGTCTACCCCTGGACGTTACAGCCACCGAAGCTCCAGCTCAAACTGATCAAACGGGACGCAACGCGCTCGCAGTGTCACGTTACATCACCCTGACGGCCGGCCGATAGGCCGTCAGGTCCACCCGAGACCAAAATTAACGCTAATAATTTTTAAACGTTCAGAAAACGGTGTAACGCGCTCGCCCAGGCGCGTTACAGCCTCCTGACGGCCGCCCGACAGGCCGTCAGGCCAATCGCCTCAACGGGTCAACGGAATTTAACGAAAATGTAACGGTCGGGAGCCTGACCGTTACACTCACTGTGACACGGCTCCAAAGGGCAGTTACAGTGACGTAACGCTTCCCCTATGGACCGTTACGGATGTGACAGTTCCTGGAAGGACCGTCACACCGTCTGGGTTACGGACGGGTTATGTTTGCAAGTGGGTTCCCTCTCGGGCGACCGGAATCGTCGGGTAACGACGAAAACCTGTAAAACCTGTCAAACCACACGTCCTAAACAACATAATACCAACAAAATAACAACATGCAACGGCTACAATGGCTTAAACATGAAGAACGAAGCTTAAAACCTAAACATGGAAAATAACCAATATGCATGCCACATGGGTTTAAACAAGAAACCAAGCTATAGGAAATGATCCTAGCGAGTTCAGGATTCCATCCCCCTACCTCGTGCGATCCGAAACGGCCGATTAAGTCGCATGCACCAAAGAGGGTTCACCGAGCCTTCTCGCTCCGTCTCATCTCTACAAGCCGCGAACCACGTCAAGGTGGGCGTCCACGCGCTCCACTCAACGCGAGGAATCTAACGGCGCGCTCCATGCCTCAATCCGTCGACGTTCCGCCTGAATCCCAAGGAGAGGCGGAGAGGCGATCGGACGAGAGAGAGAAAGAGGGTGAGAGTGAGAGATCGACGAGGGGAGAGAGAGGGGGGTCAGGGATTAAAGGAAAAAAAAATAAAGTTAATATATATAATATATTTATTATATATAAAAACCTTATTATTTCCATAAAACCTCAATTAAATCCAATTAAATCTGGAAAAATACCAGAAAAATGCCTAAAAATCTAGGAAAATAGTCGAAAATTCCAGAATGAGTTCTAGGTCCGAACCACAAAATATCCATCTAGGCACGGGCCTCACATTCCCTCCCTCCTAATAAAAATTTCACCCTCGAAATTTACAACAAAGGATAAGGAGGAAACTGAGAAACAGAATTATACCTTACTGGAATAAGAAAGGAAAAAGCTGACGCATCTCATCTTCACGCTCCCAAGTAGACTCATTACCAGAGTGACGCTGCCAAGCAACTCTTACCAGAGGGATAACCTTATTTCTCAACCGTTGCTCACGACGGTCTTCAAGTCTGATAGGAAACTCTGGCGTAGATAAATCAGCGGTCACTTCGGGCCAAACAGAGTCATCAAGGACATGGGATGCATCAGACAAACACTTCCTCAGCTGAGAGACGTGGAACACATCATGAATAGCTTGCATAGCCGCTGGTAGTTGCAGACGATAAGCTACCTGACCCACAGCTTCAACAATAGGAAACAGGCTAGCATAACGCGAACTAAGCTTTCCACGCTTCCCAAATTTGGAAACACCTTTCATCGGAGATACCTTGATGAAAACCATATCTCCTGGATCAAACTACAGTGGGCGTCTGCGTTGATCTGCATAACATTTCTGTCGACTCTGAGCCGTCAACAATCTCTACCGAATCAGACGAACCACATCAGAACACTGCTGTACCATATCAGTGTAGACACGCCAAAAATGACGCTATGTTGATCAAATATCATGTCACTATGATGACGCCCCAAGTGAACTTCAATATATTCATAATATGAAGTTTTTCTATTTTCGTTTTTCTATTTTCTTGTGTGTGGTTTTGATTTATTTTTTGCATTTTATGATTCGCGACCTGAAGAGGGGCGTTATTTAAATGGCGACCTTATCTAGGGCGTTTTCTCAAGAAAGGACGACTAAATGTCAGGGCGTCAATTCCTGGTATTATCCGATTTTAAAGTAAAATTCAAAATCAAAAAAATTATTGGCTAACGTCCTTCCTCAGGGCGTGTTTTAAATTACCGCCTCAATCGTAGGCGTGTTCTCATAATTTTCAAATAAAGTAAGTTTTATTGCCAAAATTAAATCCAAGAAGTGACGCCCTTGGTAGAGGTCGTGTTTTGAGTAACGTCTTGATGTAGGTCATCAATTCTTGATTTGACGCCCTTCGCAAGGTCGTGTTTCACCTTTCGTGTCCTGATTTAACTCCTCTTTCCTGTATAGAGTCCTGCCTCCAATAGTCTCCTTGCTCGAATTGAGGTAGAGTCCTGCCTTCTTTGAACATTGCCTATCCTTATCTTACCAAACTCGAGCTTATCTCCCATTGAAATCCTATAAAATCATGATCTGGTCGATCGAGGCAGAGGTTGACGACTCTAGAGGTTGAAGAGATTAGAAAAGCTCCAGACGTTCCAGAGGTTCAAGGTTCAGAGCCTCTGCTTCCTTACTGTCGTGTGCTTGATAGGAAGACTTTGGCTTCCTCTGCTTCCTCATCCGGTCAACCACGTCCATCCTTGGTTCCCTTTACTGTCAACAGGGACAGTAGGGTTCTCTTTTATTTCGTTTGTTTTTGTTTTGTCTTCATCAACCGATCATCCACTGTGCTCCTTTTTACGTTTTGCATTAATCAATTCCATCATCAGTCCTGTTCCTTTTTCTCCTTTTCACGTTTGCATTAGATTTATCACATATCTCCTCTCTCCCTAATTCCTCTTTAGGGGTTTTAAAACCAAAATATTAAGGTAATCAAAAGAATAACCCTTCTCATCGGCCGGCTGATTGAAGAAGGAGGAAGGAACTTCACATCATCCCGCGTTTCAATCTTCACCAGGTATTCCGATCTCCCTTTTATTATTATTGAGGTAACCCCTCTGGTGATCACATCTCCATATTTATACCACGTGCAAGCTTTTCTTCCCCTTATTTATGCATTAATCATCATTATCCTCCATGTTTATCACATAATTATTCTCTTGTGATTGTGTGGGATTTATGCCCATCCACAAATTGGCGATCACGGTGGGACTTCCACTGTTTTCTTTTTGATTACCATCTCCATTGGCACCCTCGCGTGCCCTTTCCCCTTGGCACCCTCGTGTGCCCTTTCCCCTTTGGCACCCACGCGTGCCCTTTCCCCCTTGGTACCCTCGGTACCCTTTCCTTTGTGTCCCTCGGGCACCCTCCACTGTGCACACTGCACACTCCGGGATCAGCCAGCTTGTGTTTGCATATTTCTCTGAATTGACGCCTTCCACGAGGGCGCTTTTTAGTTTTAACGCCCTTCACAGGGGCATGTTTATTTTACTAACGCCTTCATCAAGGGCGTCCAATTTTTATGTTACGTCTGCCGTCAAGACGTCTTTACATCATCTTACTGTTTTAATCATTCTGCCTGTGAATTCACGCCCTACCCCAGGGCATTCTTTTATTACATAGCGCCTCACCACAAGGCGCTTCCTCAGATTTGATGCCCTCACGCAGAGGCGTCCCTGTCAGATTTCGCGCCTCTATCAGAGGCGTGTTTCTGTTTCTCACTGCTGGCTCATAGCCTCTCGCAGTGATTCACGACAGTGACCCTATCGTTGCTTTGGTTGATAGCGACCTGCCCCAGGTCGTCTCTTTCCTGCGTTTTACAGAACCCTGCTTCCTGCTGATGTCTGTGATAGTTTGTTTGGTTGTCATATTGCTTGCCTATATTACTTTGATTTGATCATATTACTTTGCATATTGTGGCATTTGGTTGAGAGACCTCCTCTCTCTACAGTAGGATTCCACACACCTCTCTTGGAATCGGGATAACCCTCCATTGAGCACTCCGTCTCTTTGGACCGGAAATCCCTTTTCCAAGACCTCCATAAGTCCCCGCACCCGTGGATTCCCTCACGGACGTCGGGCTGGTTGTACCCTCGAAGTACCCGGAGTTTAGAGAACCTATCGTTGGTGAGGAGAGAGAAAGAATCTAGTTGACCCGGAGGTTACACTTGGATCAACTAGGTTTCACATTGCAAACATAAGTGAACTATTCAACAATTCAATCTACTCTAATCTCAAGCGGAACACTAAAACCTTGCGTTCATCTCAACTTGGCTGCATACACTTGCTTGGGTGATTTGGCTTGTTTGGATTGAGTGGTTGTTTGTTTAATATTGCCTTTATAAAATCGTCTCTCCCCTTAAAAGAAAATGAAACTCTGTTCAGGTAAGATCATCAACATGGCAGGCTATGGGTATTCTTATGATGATGAGGACGAGAATGTCTTTGGTCAATATGAGACCCCTCTCCAGGATTCCATCTATTATGAGGGAAATTACCCTCACCCTCAGTCTCATCATCCTCAAATCCATGTGGTTGATACCACTCCTCAAGAGGTTGTGCCCTCTTCTCAGACTTTGCCTTCCAACACTTCGGGGAACCCTTCCCCATCCTTCAATATCACGGACTTAATTAATGCATTATCTCAGTTGGATGATTCCCAGCGGCAAGCTGTCCAGGCTGCCTTGAAAGGGAAGTCTGTTCCCTCTTCATCTTCCAACCCCCCTCCGGCCGAGAGTGGCCATCACCCCGTTAACGACCAGGCGGTCTTGCATAAACCCCCCTCTCGCCCACCAACGCCTGTCACGGCCATACCGGCCCAGCAGGCGAGTTATTCTGTAGTTAGGCACCAATTCCCCCAACCTCCTCAGATTCTACGGTCGCCTATACCACATTCTTTTGTTCAGGCCCCAGTTGAGTCTGACTCTAATGCTTTGCTACTTCAGAAGATGGCCCACATGGAAGAACAGCTTAAGAAAGTCACTGCGGCCAAGAATGCACCAGAAATCTCGCTCCCCACTCTGCCAATTTTCCATCTTCCTCCGTCTGAGATGCCGAACTTTCGGCGGTACAATGGAACTGGCAATCCGGTCATTCATTTGAAGGATTTTATGTACGAGACCTCCTTCTGGCAAGGCAACAAGGCTTCTTTGGCCTATTTATTCAGAAGATCTCTGGAGGGGCCAGCCCTCGAATGGTTTTATTCCTTGGAGCCAGCTGATGCCAGTGACTTCGATGTTGTCCAAAGGAAATTCTTGCAAAAGTATAGAGACCGTGTTGGACCCTCTCTGTCCGTTACAGATTTAGTTGCAGAGAAAATAAAGTCTGAGGAGGACTTCATCATATTTGCTGACAGATGGCGGTCGATGGCCGAGAAGCTAAAAGACACATTGTCGGAACAGGAGCAAGTAAAGATGATTATTTCTAATGCAACTCCTCAATTCCGCCATATTTTGGCCATGAACCCGTTGACTACTATGGAAGAGCTCTATGAGAGGGCTCGTTACATCCAGACACAGATGAAGGATTCGCCCATTATGGGTATGTTTGAGCCGAAGCCTCGGCTGTTTAAGAAAACCACCAATGTTAACAGCGGGCCCACAACTGAGGGCACCGTCACAAATGAGCAAGTCGGCGCAGTTGGCAACCCCCACCATCAAGCTAACCCACGTCCACCACCGCCTCTACGACAGAACTCTCATTTTAGCCCTACTCCACAACCCCAATTCGCACCTCAACACTCCTTCGCTCCACCGCAAAACCAAGCCCCCCGCGTAGACCCTCCAGCTCCACTACAATACCATCAAATGCCCCCACCTGCCAACTACGGCCAACAACAACAACGGAGACCGCCACTTGGCCCCAAAAGGGACCACTATCCTCCACTTCCCGAAAGTCTCCCCGATATTTTTAATGCTCTGATGGCTGCCAACTTGCTCGGCTTGCCAAGGGAAAGAACCGTGTGGCCCGCTAATGTGGACACATCCCGTTATTGTGCTTTTCATCGCGGCCCTGGTCACAACCTTGATCGTTGCTTCCACTTCAGATATTACATCTACGATCTAAATGATCAGGGTGACATCAATTGGGATGAGATGAGACAATTCATAGCCGCTATGAAAGAAAGAAGGGCCTCTCGGCAACAGCAAAATCAACAACTTCAGCAACCCGCTCCACAACAAGTTCAACCACAGCAAGCTCCAGCACCCCAGCAGGATATGGGGATTGTCCGTAATCCATTGTCAGAGCACGCCCCTAATCAGCATGTGAACCCTGTCACATCCCTCTATGAAGTGCAGAGAGGACAGGGATGGCACGAAGAAAACGCCTCTGTCGGGGCATTTCATCATGATCCGAATCAAAATCAACCTCCACGCCTTTTGCGCACCCTTCCTTCTTCTTCTACTCTCCTATCGGGACGTCCTCTTTTACGCCCTGTCAACCCATCTACCTCCACCAGTTCTACGTCCTTGCCGGCCCGCTCTCTTCTTACCCATTTGCCACCTCCACAACCTACCGCACGACGAACCCCACCTTCCACCACCAACTCTATACCTCCGCCGTCCAGGCCACTCCTATTTCGCTCACCGCTAGCACCCGCTACACCCTCTACCACTCCTACACCAGCAAGGGTTCCTCCGCCATCAGTTCCCCCACCTCTCATACCCAGATCTCTTCTTGTTAGACCACCCGCCAATGCTCCTCGCATTCGGGTATCCCTTTCTACTTCCACGCCCCCTGAGGGGGCATCTTCGTCAAATCACTCTCCTGCGCCTCCCACGGGGGCATCTTTGCTAAACATTACTCCCACGCCTCCTACGGGGGCACCCCTGTTGTTGAACATTGCCACCGGCATTCCCTCTTCTTCTTCTTCTAATTCTCCTCCCACGCTTGCCCCGACAGAGGCTCTACAAGGCGTGGCGCCGCTCCGCAGCGGGCGGATTTTCCACCGTATTTTTCCACAAAGAGAGCTAGAGCCCGTGCAGGGGCCGCAAGAGCAAGAACAAGGGTCTATACCGGGCACTGAATATGATTTGTTAAAACATTTGGACCGGACTCCGGCAAGAATTTCGATCCTGGAATTGATCAAACGGTCCACCACTCATCAGCTGGCTCTAAAGGAATATCTACAGAAGGTAATGGTTAATGAAGACATTCCAGTTGAGTAGATAGTCACGGTGTTAACACCTGCTAGCAGTCAGCCGGCAATTACTTTTCATGAGTACGAACTGGCACCAATCCCAGCAAGGAAGTATGCCTTATGCATCACAGTCGACATCAATAAGGTGGCTGTTAAGCAATGTCTGGTGGACACTGGGGCATCCATCAATGTTTTGCCACCGAGCACCTTGAAGTTATGTGGCATACCAGAAAGCCAGATTCGGCCGTCCACCATAACGGTCACTGCATATGACAACACAAAGAAGCCTCCTCTAGGCATGATCACATTGAAAGTTAGCTTGGGTCCTGCCACCATCACAGCAGATTTTCACATCTTGGACATGGATCCAACATTTAATGGCATTCTTGGCCGCCCGTATATCCAGCAACTTGATGCGGTGCCCTCTACAAATCACCAGTGTCTCAAATTCCCACACAAGGGCCGTATTATCAAGGTGACCAGCATGCCGATTCTGCCAGAGGAAGATATTCATGCGGCTTCATCAGTCCCTTCTATTTGGCCTGCCAATAAGCCACTGTTATCTGTGCTGGACGTCCCCCGTCCACGGCCAATGCCATCTGAAACTGTTACCACGGTTGCTATGACACCCCTGCCTTCTAAGGGGAAGAAGAAAAAGAACATGATTAATATCCCTGGCTGGAACATTCTGTTAAAAATGGGGTATCAAGATGGCAAAGACCTGGGTGCCAACTGTCAGGGCAGGGTTAGGCCCATTAAGCCGCAAAAATTGCTTGTACGGGGCGGTTTAGGCTATAAAAGGCCGAGCAAAAATGAAGAAGAGCCATGGGCATTTATGACTTCTACTTTGAAGACTGATCGCCAGCCACTCTCCTGGACACTGAAGACACATTTTGTTACTGGTGGCGTTCAGAATAATGAGCAGACTACCATAATTACTTCATTGCTTGACTATCAAGATGTTCACACCAGACAGTTTACTCGTCACATTGCCCCACTGGTTACCTACAAAGCCCTGGAGTCTTTAAGGCCGGACAAAAGAAGAAAAATGGGTGATCCAGAATGTGACTGGTACAGGTGGTTTGACATGAACGACATTACTATTTCTTTGAGCCGCCTCTTTATGTCGACAGATCCGGAATGGCCGCCGCTCATACAGGAATTGATTGAAATGCCAGCAGTGATCACAGACAAGAGGCAGCTGCTGAGTGACTATACGGATACTGGGGAGTCAGATGTCCCCTTTGAAGAAGGTTTCACTGTGGATAGGCTGTGGGCCGGCCTCTTTCCTCGCACTTCGCTACATCCATCTGTGTTTGCTTCTCTACATTCTCATTGGTTTGGTCGTGTGCCAAGACCGCCTCCGATTACAATCAGTTTTGCTCCAAATTCAATCCGAGTTTCTCTCTCGATTCCTCCTTCGCTCCTCGAGCAATTTTCTAAAAACTCCATCTCGCCCCCCCATGGGCCATCATTGATTAAATCTTTCTCTAATCTTGCAATTTCCACTCCTCCTGCTATTCTCCCATCACACTGCTTTCTCCTTGAAAAAGAAAATAAAAATGAAGAAAAAGATAAAAATGAAAAAAAACCGCTGATTTTTTAACTTTCCAATCCTCCATCTCCGTTGAGGAGACTTCTTATCTCTTTCCCGAGTGCGTCCCGACCCAGGGGCCGCTCTTTCAAGATTCCTTGATAGATCTATTTTCCCCCTCCGGCGAGGGGTCTTCTTCTGTATCACCTTTTGTATCCACTTTTTCACCCCCTTCTCTTCTTTCTGATCAGGCTAGTTGCTCCTCCTCTTCTTCCTCTTCTTCTAATAAAATTCATGGGGTAGATTCACATAAGAAATCCAAGGGTAAGGAGATTCCTCGCATATTTTTGTTGGAGTTGGCTATCAGATGCCAAGCTTGTTTAGCAATCTCTGAGTTTGTGGAAAATCCAATTATCCTGCCAGAGTTAGAATTTGAAGATGCTGTTGCTTCTTATGAGGGTTTGGGCGTTTATGAAATTATGAATGATGAAGACCCTATTGAAGAGGGGGATGAAAGTTATGAAGAATATGAGGACGAGGCTGATGCCTTTGCTAGTGGCTTAAGAAAATTTGACGAACCATCAGCCTCAGTAGAAGAACCTACCAAAGAAATTAATTTGGGTACCGAGGAAGACCCTAAGATTGTCCTCATTAGTAAGAATTTGCCGCCCTCCGAAGAGGAGGCGCTCATTTTGGTTCTTCAAGAATACAAGGACACGTTTGCTTGGAGTTATGAGGATATGTGATGCGGGACGGAAGTGGGGGGTCTTCTTCTTCCTTCTGGTCATGAACGCGCTATACCCATTACGCGCGTTCTGAAGAACGGGCTATACCCATTACGCGCGTTCTGAAGAACGTGCTATATCGATTACGCGCGTTCACAGACAGCAGCAGAACGAAGGGTCTCGACGTTGGGGCTCCCGTGGACGATTCTGGGGGCTCAAAACACAAGGGGAAAACACATAGGACGATGGGAAACACACTGGGGATGCTGAAATCGAAATCAAACCAAGCAAATACTATCTAGGATAACATTTGTGAAGGTGGATGTGGGGGTGAATGGCAAGGGAAGAAAGGTGGATGTGGATGATGTTAGGGCCTAGATGAGGCTTGGCTGGGGCCTCTCACCCGAACCCATCATAGGCACGGTGCAACCGAGCCCCATCCAGATCTTAACAACACCCTTGGCGGAGGTGGGGGTGGTGGGATCGTTGGTGGAAGAAGATCAAAGCTCCGAATGGAGCCTCACACTCGACCCCATCTTAGAGCCGATGCACCCGGGACTTCGATCGTCCTCCATTGAAGGGGAAGGGGAAATAGAGAGGGTCAAGGGAGTAGAATTGGGCCTCATGCCCACAGAGGATCGGACGAAGGGGGGGGTTTCCAAAGATTTGGAGGAATAGCCATGGGCTTCCTCAAGAACACTCATACTTCAACTCATACTTCGATTATATTGCTTAATCAAGCGAAAGGGTTACATATATAGGGAAAGGGGAAGACAAACGATGCTAACACGTCGATTTACAACCATGGAAGACAGCTAACATCGAAGACTCTGAGGATTTCGGCGCCGGGAAGTTGGACTAGCTTTAAACACGTTTCTGCCTGAGATCGCGCTAGGGAAACATAGCACGTTCTTCATGTCGTGCTAGGGAAACCTAGCACGTTCATCATCAGATTGAGCTAGCTTTGCATAGCGCCTTCTTCATGTCGTGCTAGGGAAAGCTAGCGCCTTCATCCTTGGGTCTGGCAGTTGCATGGATGAGCTTTGGCCTTGCAGTTGACTTGATTCCCATCAAAACCCCTCCACTTTGGAAGGTTCGTCCTCGAACCTCGTAGCTCAAGATCCCAGACTGTGAGAACAGCCTAGTTCCCTAAGCTCTGATACCAAGTTGATGCGGGATGGAAGTGGGGGGTCTTCTTCTTCCTTCTGGTCATGAACGTGCTATACCCATTACGCGCGTTCTAAAGAACGCGCTATACCCATTACGCGCGTTCTGAAGAACGTGCTATATCGATTACGCGCGTTCACAGACAGCAGCAGAACGAAGGGTCTCGACGTTGGGGCTCCCGTGGACGATTCTGGGGGCTCAAAACACAAGGGGAAAACACATAGGATGATGGGAAACACACTGGGGATGCTGAAATCAAAATCAAACCAAGCAAATACTATCTAGGATAACATTTGTGAAGGTGGATGTGGGGGTGAATGGCAAGGGAAGAAAGGTGGATGTGGATGATGTTAGGGCCTAGATGAGGCTTGGCTGGGGCCTCTCACCCGAACCCATCATAGGCACGGTGCAACCGAGCCCCATCCAGATCTTAACAACACCCTTGGCGGAGGTGGGGGTGGTGGGATCGTTGGTGGAAGAAGATCAAAGCTCCGAATGGAGCCTCACACTCGACCCCATCTTAGAGCCGATGCACCCGGGGCTTCGATCGTCCTCCATTGAAGGGGAAGGGGAAATAGAGAGGGTCAAGGGAGTAGAATTGGGCCTCATGCCCACAGAGGATCGGACGAGGGGGGGGGTTTCCAAAGATTTGGAGGAATAGCCATGGGCTTCCTCAAGAACACTCATACTTCAACTCATACTTCGATTATATTGCTTAATCAAGCGAAAGGGTTACATATATAGGGAAAGGGGAAGACAAACGACGCTAACACGTCGATTTACAACCATGGAAGACAGCTAACATCGAAGACTTTGAGGATTTTGGCGCCGAGAAGTTGGACTAGCTTTAAACACGTTTCTGCCTGAGATCGCGCTAGGGAAACATAGCACGTTCTTCATGTCGTGCTAGGGAAACCTAGCACGTTCATCATCAGATCGAGCTAGCTTTGCATAGTGCCTTCTTCATGTCGTGCTAGGGAAAGCTAGCGCCTTCATCCTTGGGTCTGGCAGTTGCATGGATGAGCTTTGGCCTTGCAGTTGACTTGATTCCCATCAATATGCCGGGATTAGACCCTGTGCTCGTTGAACATCGTCTTACACTTAAGCCAGGGTCTGTTCCAGTCAAACAACGGTTGAGGCGTTTCCACCCTAATATGGCTTTGAAGATGAAAGAAGAGGTCGATAAACTCCACAAGGCTAGATTTGTTAGAGTTGTCCTTTACCCCAATTGGGTGGCTAACATTGTCCCGGTTATGAAGAAAGATGGGAAAGTTCGGATTTGCATAGACTTCCGGGACCTCAACCGGGCGTGTCCTAAAGATGACTTCCCCCTCCCTCATATTGATGTTCTAATTGATAACACGGCAAGATTTGAGACTCTTTCATTTATGGATGGCTTTTCAGGTTACAATCAAATTCGTCTGTCTGAAGAGGATCAAGAGAAAACATCATTCATTACACCATGGGATACTTATTGCTATGTGGTCATGTCTTTTGGACTTAAGAATGCTGGAGCCACCTACCAGAGGGCTATGATGGTAATTTTTTATGACATGATTCATATTTATATTGAGGTGTATGTGGATGATCTAGTTGTAAAATCAAGGACAAGGATTGAACATCCTGGGGTTCTGGCTAAGGTTTTACAGAGATCACGAGAATATCAACTGAAAATGAACCCCAAAAAGTGCGTATTTGGCGTTTCTTCAGGGAAGTTGCTTGGATTTATTGTTAGCAAGAGGGGAATTGAAGTTGATCCCAACAAGGCAAAGGCCATCAGAGATATGCCTCCTCCCAAGAATTTAAAGGAAGTTCAAGGGTTAATCGGGAGGTTGCAATTCATTCGCCGCTTCGTCTCCCAGCATTCACAAAGATGTAGGCCGTTCTACAAGCTTACTAAGCCGGGAGTCAAGTTTAATTGGGATAACAAGTGTCAGGCAGTCTTTGACGGGTTGAAGGATTATTTGGCCAATCCTCTTGTCCTGAGGCCGCCAATTCCAGGCAAGCCACTTATTCTTTATGTTTCGGTCCTGGATGACTCCGTAGGTGCTGTCTTGGCTCAAGTGGATGAAGAAGGTAAGGTGAGGGCAGCATACTACTTGTCTAAGCTTCTTAACCCCTGTGAGCAGAGGTACTCAGCCATGGAGAAGACTTGTGCAGCTTTGGTTTGGGCAGTTCAGAAGTTAAAACATTATTTTCTAGCTCATGAGGTTCACCTCATTGCTCGCATGAATCCAATTAAATTCCTCCTTGAAAAATATGTCCTCACTGATCGATTAGCATGCTGGCAAAGCTTCCTCTCTCAATTTGACATCACTTACATTCAGCAAAAAGCTATCAAAGGTTATGCCATTGCCGAGCATCTTGCTCACCACCCTCTTCCCCGATTTGATCCTGTCAATTTGGAGTTTCCAGATGAAGAACTAATGTCCATCAATCAACCCCATGATCCTATGTGGACATTACATTTTGATGGAGCTTTAAATTCTCAAGGAAGAGGGATCGGCATTGTTCTTTTAACATCAGAAGGGGTCACCATTCCATTTGCTGCTCGGCTCACTTTCCCCGTCACCAACAATATAGCTGAGTATGAAGCTCTTTTGGCCGGTCTTCAAACCGCTCATCGATATGGTGTCACTCATTTGAGGATTGTGGGTGACAGTCAGCTCATTCTGCGCCAGGTGCTTGTCAAGTGCCGCACTATCAATCCTAAGCTCAAACCCTACCAGGAACTTGCTTCAGCTTATGCCAAGCTCTTCACCAAGTTGATTTTCGTCCATGTTCCTCGTAGCCAGAACATCTTGGCCGACACCCTTGCCTCTTTGGCCTCTGCTTTAGTCTTCCCTCCTGAGCGTGATTTTCATGTTCCCCTGATTCATCAGCGCGACACGCCAGCTATCAAGGATCGTGCATTCCTCGATATTAGGGATCAATTGCTTGAGAAGGTTAAGCAGAAAGAATCTCTTAAAGGTAAAGAGGTCATGCTTTTAGACTGGGAGGAGAATTTGGCTGACGAAGAGAAGCCTTGGTATTATGAGATTGCCAGGTACTGTAATGATCAGTCCTATCCCGAGGAAGCCACTGCAGAAGAGAAGAAAGTAATTAGAAGGGTGGCTCAACGTTATGTTCTGGTTGGAGGTGTGCTCTACAGAAGAGGGCTCACCGGTGTTCTGTTAAGATGCCTCGATGATGATGAATCTTGGAAAGTTATGGAAGAGGCGCATTCTGGAGTGTGTGGTGGTCATGTGAATAGCCAGATGCTAGCTAAGAAGATTCTTAGGCTAGGTTTCTATTGGCCCACTCTAGAAGAGGATTGTTCCATCTATGTTCGAAGGTGTGTTAAGTGCCAACTGCACGCCGACAAGATTCATTCTCCTGCTTCTTCACTCCATCCTACGTCCTCCCCATGGCCTTTTTCCATGTGGGCTTTTGATATCATTGGACCTCTTGGTGATTCGAACCTCCTGACCAAGCAAATCACGGCAACGGAGTACTTCACCAAGTGGGCGGAAGTAGAAGCTTACGTGGAGATCAAAGCATCAACAGTTTGCAAATTCATAATGAAGAACATCATCACGAGGTTCGGCATCCCGAGCACCATCATCACCGACAATGGACCTCAATTTATCTCTCAAGAAATCAAGGATCTCTGCAACAGGTATAACATTGCATTGCATTATTCTTCGCCCTATTATCCGCAGGGCAATGGCCAAGCAAAGGCAACTAACAAAACTTTGATAAAAATTGTTAAGAAAACGTGTGAGGCTAATAAATTTTCGGATTGGCCAGACAAACTAGTTGAAGCTCTCTGGGCCTATCGCACTTCCATTCGCACCCCCACTGGGCAAACTCCTTTTGCCCTCACTTATGGAATGGAGGCAATAGTCCCTTATGAGATTCTTATTCCCTCTCTGCGAGTACAGTTGGATAAGGAGCTCTCTATTAATGAACGTCGTGATTCACTCCTTGCCCAGTTAGAACTCCTAGATGAGAAGCGTCTGGTCGCCGCTGAGCATGCGCGCGTTTATCAAAACATGCTCTCACGTTTTTATCAAAAGAAAGTAATTGAGAGAAAATTTAAAATCGGTGAGATGGTAATCAAAAGAATTTTTGTAAAGCCGGGTGGCCCCCGCTCAAAACTCCAACCCAATTGGGAAGGACCGTTTATCATAAAGGACGTTTATCCTGGCAATGCTTATAAGCTAATCAATGCTGAAGGGGAAGAGTTAACTCACCCTTGGAATGGTTTGTATCTTAAGAAATACTACACTTGATTCAAAAATCTGAAAAAAAAAACATATAAATTCTAAAAAGCAAATCAAAAATATATGGAAATTCTTCAAAATAAAAAAAAAGATCAAAATTGGTGCCCTGGCACACGAAGGACCAAGGTCCGAAAGGTCAAAATTCAGAATTCATTCATCAGTCTTGCTAGCTTAAAAGGGGGTTGATTCCCGCACACACTACACGCTTTATTCTTGAGCTCAAGCAGTGCAAAATCCGATGGAAAGTCAAAAATCTGACTAAAAGTGAAAGACAATACCCGTTCTTTTCTTCTTCGGCCCATAAGGGAGGAAGGGAGACCTCGAGGTAGATATGCCAAGCCTATCCGCCGCCCTAGTAGGTGGAAGTCAAGGCCCAAAAGGGAACAAATGCCATAAAGCCCAAGTATAATTAGGTTTATTTTCATCAAATTCGAATCAATTCCAAAGTGAAAGTCAAATTATGAAAAGAAAAGCATGTCAAGAGGGCAAAGTCCCCGCAAGGAAAACCTTGGGCGTATGCGTGCAATATAAATGGGCAAAAAGGTAACAAATTTCCCTACGCCAAAGACCGAACCCCAACAGGCACGGGGTAGGGGAGGTAACTTTGCCTTGAGCATCTCAGCATCCCTTATGGGCTTCCCTTATATTTTCTTCCATCCTTTCTATGCGGTAAAGTCACGAACTGGCAGGATGGTCAAGACGGACTTAAGAAATTGTATTGTGCGAAATCTCGAATACAAGTCAATTATGGTCACGTCAACCCCCTTTTAACTACTCAAGAAAGGTTAATGAATTTTAGATGGTGACTATGTAAGACTCATGGTCTTGATAGCCTTGAAGCCCTTTTTTCGCAGAATAATTCAATTAACGCCTTCGGCTAAGGCGCTTTTTATGGAATTAACGTCCTAGATTAGGTCGTCCTCTTCAGAATAACGTCTTTGAGCAGGTCGTTTATTTTTCAAAAATCAAATTCTTTTTCAAATTCACGCCGTCTCCGCGGGCGTCTTTACGCGAATCACGACCTACTCTAAGGCGCATTTTTCAAGAAAAATAACAAAAAAATATATAAATGAGAGAAAAGGAAAAAAATGCATTTCTTCACGATGTATGCTTGCATTCTTTTACATGGGCATCTTTTATTTATGGTTTGCATATGTGTGCTTTGCATGATGCATCTCTCGTTATCAGCTATTTCATTTTGCCTTATCTTGATTAAAGGCTTGGCCCCTTGATCCCTCATTAAGGTCAAAATATTGCTACCCCTTGCTTATTGGGCAAGGGGCCAAGTCGAACAGATGAATTAACCTGTTTGTTCAAAGTGTGGATTGCAGTTGCCGAAACAGGGCACAGTAAAGCAAACGCAAAGAACATGGAAAGAGGAAAGTACACAAACACAAGGCCACAACCACACAAAGTGCTCAGGTAACAAAAGTATCTCAATCATATATATATATACATCATGAATGTCTAAGTACAGGTGTGAGGGTGGAGGAGTACAAGTAAGTCTCTCAACTCTCACCTCCACCCTCCTCTCTCCTACTCTCAACCTCCTCCTCGCCGTCCGGAGCTGGCGCTGGTGGAGGAGGCATGGGCCCCCGCGAAGAAGCAGGAACTCGAACGTGTACCCCTACCTCGCTCCTCTCTCGGAGGGAAGAGCCCGCCATGAAGGTAGAACTGGTGAAGGAGTACCCCGCAGCCCGCGCTCGCTCGCGTCCTCGCTGGAGACGCTCCTCGGACACTCGCAGCTGCTCCTGGAAAAGGATCAACTGGGTCCTCGAATCCGCCAGCCCTCGCTCACGTGCCGCCAGCTGCTCCTAGTACTGGGCACGCTCCGCCTGGTGCTCCTCCCGCTCATGAGCCCGCTCTTCGCGCTCCCGGGCATGCTCCTGTCGCTCCAACTCAAGGGCTATATGTAGCTCGGCCACGTCCTGGGGAAGCTCCTCCCGTCGCCTCAGGGACCTCTCAAGCTCTGAGATCCGTTGATCACGGATCGTCAACTCGGTACGAACCGCCTGAAGCTGAGTCGTCTGCAAGCAGGTAAACAAATCATCAATTCCACAATTAATGCAATGATTCAATTCAAGCGATACGTAATTAAACTACTCACCTGTGCGCTCATCGCGCGGAAGCCCTCGTCAACGCAGGTAAGAGTGGCTCGAAGCTCCTCAGTATGTAAAAATGATTTTTATCAGTGCACAATTGTATAATCAATATTTGAATGGGCTTGTGTTTTGGAATCTACCCATGAAGCGAGATCGCGCTCTGCTGCCTCAGCTCGTGCCACCGCTCCCGCTAGCTGCTCCGCCAGTGCAGTCACCTCTGCACTGGGTCCTCTCGAGCTGGAGGCCTCCCCTGGGTCTCTCCTCACTGCTCCCTACTGGGCACGCTGCGTTCATTGAGATCGTCAGTGGCTAACCATCAATAATTCAACAAAAATCCATTTGCATATAGGAATAATTTAAACACTCACCAGGGTCTCTAGGTCTGCCCGTGTGGCAGCTAGCTGGTCCTCCAGGCTATGTAGGTGGGCCTGGGCATCTATCGTCGCTATGTCCCGCGCATCCTGCATCCATTACATATCAGTCACATGATAGTCACATAAGCATTTGCATTCAATTTAGAAATAATTGCATTCATACATACCCCTAAGACCCTCATCTGGGGTCGGCCGGCGTATACCTCCCAGTAGCGCCGGAGGTACTCGGAGCTGTCAGTCGCGCGAGAGGTGACTCTGGTCCCGTCTCGCTACCAGTCGGCGTGCTGCTCCTCGAATCGTACCCTCCAGTCGGTTGCCTTTGTACGACCTCGAGTCTTCTTCCCGATGCCCCACGGCTCGCCTACCTCGATCCACTCCTGGTGGAGGCCTAGCGTCCTCATTACCAACCTAAGCCGTAACGGCTCGATCTCGCTCAAGCAGTGAACCCAAAGCTCACGCTCAAAGCGAGGATGGCCCGCTACGACCCAAGGCTGGCCCTCGTCCGTCATCCCCTCATAGGGTCTCCACTGCACCTGCATTCATAAACATACATATCATCATTTCATCGTCATCATCATAAATTCAAAATAAAAAGCAAAAGAAAGATACATAGCATTCATACATACCAGCGAGGGAGGGAAGTCGCGGAGCTCTCTCCGTAGAACCCACAACTCGTAGCCGAGTGGGGCGCCGAAGACGACCGGCACCCAGCGCCGTGCTAGAGGGAAAGCTCCCTCATTCCCAGGCCGTGGGTCAACGCCCCCCATCGGTATGTAGAGGTGACTCCAAACCTGCATCCATGCATTGCATTTGTTAGGCATTCATACGCATATAAAAATATACAACAAAATAAAAAAAATGAAAAAAATGCATACCTGAAGAAAAGGTGAGAAGCCACTGATGGTCGTCTCTCGCCCTGTCCCCATGGACAGGTCGGCCATCATGTGCGCCAGCAGAGCCGCTCCCCAGGCGTAGCTGCCAACTGTCTCCAAGTCCTCG
The DNA here is from genome assembly GCA_022559845.1 of Amorphophallus konjac. Taxonomy (NCBI): domain Eukaryota; kingdom Viridiplantae; phylum Streptophyta; class Magnoliopsida; order Alismatales; family Araceae; genus Amorphophallus; species Amorphophallus konjac. Next base: position 4,793,091 of record CM040126.1, read on the forward strand.
AGTATCCCCAGGAATCGGCAGTTGATGACGTCGCCCTTTGTCCCGAGCAATAGCCTCCCCAGTAGCAGCAGTAAGAACCTCCTCAGGTCTCGGTTTGCTCTCTCTCTGTCGACTGGGTCCTGGCAGTAGACTGCCCTAGCCCCGTCTATCAACCTCTGTGAGAACTGCTCTAGGGTCTCCCCTGACCTGTGCCTAGCATTCCCTAAGCCCATCACTGTAGTGAGGTCGGTGCGGAAGATCGTCCTACACTCGCTAGGCGTCTCATAAACCATCTCCAATCCTAGCAACCTCTCGACGAACTCGGTGTAGTCTGGATAGGTAATCCCACTCACAGCCTCACCGTCTACCCTCAACCCGGTGATCCTAGCCACATCCTCCAGGGTAGGAATCATGTGCCCCCATGGCATCAGGAATGCCCGGCTAGTCCTATCCCATCTCTCCCGTAGAACTTGAATGAGTGGTAGGTCTGGCCTAACTGGCTCTATGCTGAGGAAGGCCCCGAACCCCATCGCGTCTACCCTCTCTCTCTGGAACTCGGGGAGGCCGTAGTAAGCTGCCCGGACCATGACCCATGAAATGCGCGTCCTCATCAGCCCCTACATGCATAAAATAAGAATTTTGGCTTAATTGTTTTGAGTTTCATGCTTATTTCATTTTGATTGTCCCAGGTTGAATGTTGATGTTATTGGAAGTAACGACCTTCCTCAGGTCATTTTTCGTTGAAGTGGCACCCTTAAGGGGGGCGTGGTTCTGTTTGTGCTTCAAGATAACGACCTACCCTGGGTCATTTTTCATCTGTGAAACGCCTCTATGTTGGGCGTGTGTTTGTGGTTAATTCCTAAAATCCTAAAGGTTTTATCAATTCACGCCCTTGGGTAGGGCGTTTTCTAATTGGGTTCGTTAAATTAATCAAAGAATTAATGAATGGGCGACTGCTTGTTTGGTCGTCTGTTTAGAATTGACGCCCTGGTGTGGGGCGTGGTTTCCAGGTTTCCAGAAAATGGAATAAAAATAACAACATGCGAAAATAAACAGCATAATATGTAAATTTAATTGGGCGACATGCTTTAGGGCGTGTTCTCATGGGGTTAATTGTTTTTCATGAAAATAATATAATTAATGCCCTTGGGATGGGCGTGTATTTTGAAATCGCGACGCCCCTGAGGGCGCCTTCTTTCTGGGTTGCAGGGTTTATACCCGAGGGCTATGGAAAATCAGAGAAAAAAATGAAATTAAATAAATAAAAATGGGAATTGGGTTGAGGCTTACCTTCTTGTGCTTGGGTTCCTGTGGCCGAGGCCGTGGCTGCCGTGGCCGCCGGAGTTGGCCGGCACGGGGAGGAGGCGCCGCCGCGGGCGGTGGTTCATCACCTTCCTCTCCTCCTTCTCCTTCTTCTTCTTCTTCTTCTCCCCTTTCTTCATCTTCTTGACCTTCTCCGTCTCCTTCGTCTTCCTCGTGGATCTCTGGGCCTTCGTCGGCCTCGTTACCGGCCATCGCCGCCGGTTCATCTTCGACCGCCACGGGAGGGGCTTCCTCCATGTCGTGTTCCTCCTCGCCCAGATCAACCACCTCGGGAGCGGCCACCCTCTGCCATTTGACTGAACCGCCGCCGGCCATGGCTATGGTTAGGGCTAGGGCTTGGGTGAAAGTGAGAGAGAGTGAGAGAGGGGGGGGAGTTTCGGTTAGGGTTGCAGAGAAAGAGAGAGGGGGCAAATGGAACGAAGGAAGAATAAGAAAGGGGGAAAGCACTTTTAGCATTCGAAAAGAAGTAACGCCCTGAGGAAGGGCGTGTTTTGTTGAAATCGCAACTGCTACAGTAGGCGTTTTTACAAAGTAGACGACGTAGCTCGAGGCGTCCATTTATTTTGCATGGGGAATGATAACCGTCGTCAGACGCATTCAATGGGCGTTGATTGATTTGAGAGAAGTAATTATTACCATTTTTGATTAACGTCTATGATTGAGATGTTACCTGATTGAAACGTGGCTTTGATAAGGGCGTTACTTTTGGAATTTCAACGAATATATTTTGGGAATTTGAATCAATTAACGCCCTGTTCTAAGTCGTTACTTAAGTAACGCCTAGGGGTGAAGGCGTCAAATGTATGAATAGGAATGTTGAAAACGTCGTTGTCTAAGGCGTCCATTTTGGAATTTGCGTCCTTTCTTGAGGCGTTATTCACAACAGAACGACAGATTATTTGAGGATTTGATCTGAAGCACAGCAGTAAGGCTCAATCAGAAAACAATCATTTTTATTACTTTGAAAAGAGAGATTACAATGCTTGTTGAGCCGTCTTGGGTCTTAGCTTTCTCAAAGCTGTTACATAATTTTTCCACTGATCTTTGTCTTCATCTAAGCTTTCTACAGGTTGATGGAGTTTGTTAATCTTCCATAGGGCTTGGATTGTGATAGTCTCTTCTCCGTCTTCATTGCTGCCTAAGTCTCTTGATTTGATTGGAGGGAGATGAGAGACGTCTTCTAGGTGTTGCCTTGGAAGTCCAATTTGAGGAAGGCATCTGTGAGAGTTGTATAGTATGAAGTCCGAAGCACCGATGAGACGAAGGTACGTCCCAGTGGAGAATCGTGCACGAAGTTCCTGCATTTTGAGTACACCCGGGGCACATGTAAAGAGGTTCTTTGGCATTACCTTTAGGTGCTCTCTCCAATCCCCTCTCTTCTTCACTTGAGGAATCCGGCTCATCACTCTATTGCTTATTCCTAACGAGCCGGTCATGTAAGAGAGTGAGCTTTTTGAAAAGATTCTTGAGGATTGTTGGGCCTCACCACATGGATCGAACTTGAAGTGTAGATCAACCCAACTAGAGAGTGCTAGCATGCACCCGTAGATGGGCCTTCCCATCGCCGCCGAGGTAAGCCCACCATAGAGATAGGCTAGAATAGCCGGTCCAATTCTTTCCTCTTCCCATAAGCTCACCACCGCGCTCAATTGGGCCTCCTCTAGAAAGTCCTCCGTGGATGGAAACAAGAGTGCGCCTGCTAAGCACACCACGAAGGCCTTTGCTATCTTTTCTATCTCCTCCTCTTCCTTAGCTTGATCCGCTCTCTTGAACACCCATGAGGCGAGCTTCAAGAGGTTGATTCCTTTAGTGACCTTGATTTGGTTCACTATGTTTGGGCTAGATATCAATGAGGTTAGCAATTCATGAGAAGAGATTGGCCTTGACATGATGGCCATCTTTTGTTCTTCTCCTTGTTTCATCCTTTTCAAGTCTAAGATCAACTCTAGTTCTTCCAATAGGATGGTGGCTTCAAATGTTGAGAAGAGAAAGGTGTGAGTGGAAGGGTGCCATATTTCAACTAGAGCTCCTATGGCTGCCCAATCTAAATGAATTTGGTCATGGTGTTTGGCATGGGTGACTAGGCCCAAAAGGTGCCATCTTGCAAGATAAACCCTCATATCAGAAGAAAATTTGGAAAGGATAAGGGGAAGCCACTTGTTTTTTGTAAATCTCCTAGCTCCTGGCACTAATGGATAGTCCTGTGGAAAACAAAGAACAGATAAGAATGCACGATCGAGCATGCAGGTGAACAACAGAACAGTTGAATGGCTTTTGGTTCGGATATGAGCAGAAGAAGAATAGAAGAATTCACTAACCTGATTTAGAGCAATTCGGCTATAGATATGTCCTTGGATTTTAGTCAACCTGGGGGTAGAAGACCTAGGTCTCTTGATCATCCTCTCCATCCTTTTGCTTTGTAGAAAGAGCTCGGGCAAGTGCCTGCGGGAGAAGAACGAACAGCCAGACAGAGCCGACTGCAGAGGTTTAGAAGAGTTTGCTTTGATTAAATCTAAGGAAGTGCATGCCTTTTATAATGATTAGATTGTTCGGAGTTAGAAGGTTGATGGGTATTAGGATATGGTTTGGTTTCCGATTCGGAAACGGAAGTTTGCTTAATTAACGCCGTTTGTTAGGGCGTCAATTGTTGAATTGACGACCTTGCTGAGGTCGTGTTTTGTTTAACGCCCTTGTGTGGACACCGAAAATCGCACATCTAAATGTCATGCTCGGCCCAGCATCGACAACGGTGCCGAGTAAAGAAACCCCGGAGAAATCAAGCATAAAAAGAGCCCCACAGCCCGTGGGCCTCGAAGGAAATCAAATGGGCCCCGGCTCATGCTCACAATGGGCTCAAAAGTGCCCACTTAGCCCTTCAGCGGCACGCCCTTCAGGCCGTTCAGCGGCACGCCCTCGGCAAGCCCTTCAGCGGCACGCCCTGCAGGGGCCTCAGCGGCACGCCCTTCAGGCCGTTCAGCGGCACGCCCTCGGCAAGCCCTTCAGCGGCACGCCCTGCAGGGGCCTCAGCGGCACGCTCTTCAGGCCGTTCAGCGGCATGCCCTCGGCAAGCCCTTCAACGGCACGCCCTGGCAAGGCCCTTTGAGGCTTCAACGGTACGGCCTTTGGGGTCTTCAACGGCACGCCCAAAGGGGCCTTCAGCGGCACGGCCCTTTGAGGCTTCAGCGGTACGGCCTTTGGGGTCCTCAACGGCACGCCCAAAGGGGTCTTCAGCGGCACAGCCTACAAAGGCTTCAGCGGCAGGCTTTTTTGGCTCCCCAGCGGCACGCCCCTTCGAAGCCCTCCAGCGGCACAACGGGGAAGTTCTTTCAACGGGCGACGTGAGGCCCATGCCCTACGCATCCTTGGCGCGCAGTGGAGCCGTCTGAGGTGGCAGCCGATTGTTGGGCCACGCAGGCTACCCCACTGACAGTCAGGACAGAGGGGAGTCAAACCCCATCATCACGGGCCGCTTCCCGCCCTCGACAGCTGTGCTCGAGGGCTCCCCGCTGCTGAGGGTATAAAAGACGCCAGTCTTCGAAAAAACAAAAAGGAGAGGAGATCCGAAAGGGGGAGACGGACAGACACACACACACACACAGAGGAAAAGAGTGGAAGAAGAAGAGAAGAGGGAAGGAAAGAAGAAGAGCTCCGGCGTGAGCCTACTCCGACGACCACCGTGAAGAGAGCAAGAGTAAGGGAGGGGGGGAGAGAGCTAAATGTAATGGGGGAGAAGGGTTGGGGACAATGGCCAATGTCTTAGGCCCGGAAGTTTTCTTCCTTCTCTTATCCCATTCCTCCTGGCGTTCTTTGTCTTTCTTACTCTTGTCCATGGCCCCATTTGGGGAGTTTGCTTTTGCCATATGTATGAAGGGCCTCGCCCTCTTAATTCTCATGAATGAAAACCACCCTCCCCGGGTTTCTTTTCGATCTTCGATGTTTTATGCTAGGCTTTGCGGGCTTTTTGACGGACAATCCGTTCCTCCCTCTGTCTCCTCATTCCTCCGGCGTCTTTAGGGTCCTCCACGTCGACGTAGGTTTCCCCCCCTCTGTTGGCCTTGGCTCCGTGAGCTCCTCACTCCCTTCTATGGCCATCTACCGTGTTCCCGGGCTTGAGGAGAAGGGGAGGTACCCTTCTTTCTTCCCAACCACTCAGTTACTAATAGGCCACTCCCGGCCTTGAAACCCCCCGTCTTTCTTCCTCTTTTCCTGAACAGCCACCAAGTCTCCCCCCCCCAGTTGCTTGCAACCCTTTTAAGCCTCCCAGCGGTGCACCTTTCCGGCCCTTGGCTGGCACACCTTTCCAGCCTTCAGCGACACACCCAGATCAGCCTTCAGCGACACACACCCAGATCTGCCTTCAGCGGCACACACAAGTCCAGCCTTCAACGGCATGCCTCATTGGCCTTGCCCTTCAGCGGTACGCCCTGTCCAGCCCTCAGCGACACGCCCTGTCCAGCCCTCAGCGGCACACCCTTCAGTCCTTTAGCAGCTTACTCTTTGGCTAGTCCCAGTCCATGCCTCTTAGAGGCCCTCAGTCTGTCATTCGTCTTCGCGTTTTCCGGGGCTCTACAAAGGTGTTGCTCCCCCGGGGGCCCACCTCCAGTTGTCGGGTTCCGCCACTCCATGTGGGCGCGTTCCCTTTATCTCTCTTACGCCCTGGGTCAATGGGAGATGCTGCCAAATTTTTGTCAAGAACTAATAAACAATTAAAAGAGGCACAAGGAGGCAATAAGCAAACAATCAACTAATGAAGCCTTCCAACTTATCAAATCACTGCCGGCCTCCCGATGAGAATTGGACCGAGCTAGCTAACCACCCGGCCGCCCGAGCATGCGACCCGCAAGAAAAGAGATCGAACCAAACAAAGAGGACGAAACAAAGCAAGGGAGGAATTTTATATGAAACTACACAAGGGTTAAGATAAGAAGAAAAGAAAAGCCTTAAAACGAGTAATTAAAATTGGGTTAACCCCCATCACGCCCAGATCAGCCTTCAGCGGCACACACATGTTCAGCCTTCAGTGGCACTTCCCCCACAGCCTTCAGCGGTACGCCCCTATAACCCCCAGCGGTACGCCCTCATTGGTCCTCAGCGGTACGTTACCCTTTGACCTTCAGCGGCACACCCTTATTGGCCCTCAACGGTACGCTCCCCCCAAAGCCTTCAGCGGCACACCCCTTCAGGCCTTTAGCGGTACGCCCCTTTGCTGACCTTCAGTGGTACGCCCCCCCTGCTACCCTTCAGCGGTACGCCCCTACCTTCCCTTCGCCGGCACACTATATCTATATATGCATACAGCATGACACAGCGTTAATAGCGGCAAATAAATTAATAAAATTGCACTAATCAAAGGATTCCGAATGCGTAATATTAATCATAATAAAGAGGCGGGAGGGATAATCAAAAAAAATATATAAATAACAAAGGAATGACAATAATAAGAATAATCATGAATAAAAGAGAAGAAAAATCATCCCGATCAAAGGCACGAGTAAACATTAAACCTCAGAGCGGAAATCCCAGAAGATACAACTAAGGAAGCCCCAGATAAAAGACGTTAATGTCCACACTGCAGCCCTCTCTCTCCCCGGGACCAGGGGCAAAAGGGAATAACAACGTCGCCCTTTCAGGTCGGGCCCGAGTCTTGGGAATTACTCCGTATGGCCAGGCTTTGACCTAACCTCGGGCCGACATCTTAATCAGACTGGATTTGTTTCCTCGTTCCGGATACCTTCCGAATCCTCATTAAAATTGCCGCATGCTCGGCAGACATTTGAAGGGATCTACCTCGGTTTTCTCATTGTGACGCTGCCACTGACTGGTGTCCGAATACAAATGGTCTACGAGTGGCCGACACGGCCGACAATTTATGGTCTTGATAAAACCTTTAGTGTGATCTACCCGTATCTCTCTCGCATAATTAGTATTACTCTTTTCGGCCGCGGGGCCCCTAATTTCGGCAATTAATCAAGGGTATTCCCTCGTATGGGGGATGTAAATGACGTCGTGACCTTCATGGCACGACGGGATTCGGTCCCGACACGAACCACACAATCATCTGACGAAGTCAGATCGAGCGCACCTTGGGCTCCCCGGAGCCTGAATAAATCGTCACTTCGGTGACTGGCACGCCCACGCACGTAATAAACCAACGATCGCACCAAGATAACAAGCGAATTAAAGTGCGTCCACAACTCTGGCACGCCCGGTGGGACCAATCCACCCTTCATCTCTTTGCCGAAACTAGGGGTCCCGCGGCCCCCATCTTGTAATACTGATTGGGCTACTTTCTTAAACGCAGAAAAGAAGAGGAAGCAATAGCATGGAGCCGACAATGGCTGTTGTCTGCAGCCCTGAGGTTGTGGAGAATCACGTGCGGGGTGGCTACCTGGCGGTACCCCTCGCTTTCGGGAGTTTCCCTCCCACTGTGGGCTTCCCCAACTTCTTGGGGGTGGCCTTCGCCGAGATCCTCGACGTGGAGACACCCGAGGACGCCCAGATCAACGCCCCCGCCCCGGGGGCCACTGAAGCTGCTGCCGGCCAAGGTATGGCCAAGAACAATACCAGCGTCCCGACAACGACGCTGAGCTGCAACGTGCACCACGTGCACCAAACTACCGGCCCATCCCACCACGGGTCGGCATCCCACCGAAGGAGGCTTCGGAGGAGCAGCACTGGCGCCGGCTCAGCGCGTCGCATGTCCAACTCTGGAAAGTCCATGACGGTTGGGGCCCTCCGAGTCCGCCTAGACGAGCAGAGGTCCCAGGTGACGCCAGACCGCATCGTCCCGACCGTCCCAGTCCGCAACTCCTTTCAAGGGCTGGAGAAACTGAAAGGGAAGGTGACGCCCGCTGTTGTGGCCACCCCACCAAAGATTGCACCGGCTCACAGGCTGGCCAAACTGAAGCAAGTCTGGGTACCCAAGGAGGCCCAGCCCACTTCACCCGCCCGGGCAGGGCCCATCACTTTCCGCCCGAGGAGGGCCCGAAGAGATGACAGGGTCGAGGTGATGACCCCAACTCTTCGACCAGCACCCGTCATCCCGGTGCTACCTGAGAATGCTCATCGCCGTCGCCAGGGGCGCCGACACAACGCCGCCCTCCCGGCGCTCAGGGCCTACTCTCCTCTGCTGCTGTCATCGACGCGCAACCACAGGCCGCTCTCCCTGACCAGGAGTGGGAAGGGATCGAGCAGGCTATGAGAAACTACCTCCGAGGCCCGGGTGGCACCTCCGCTGGCCGCCAGAGACTACTAGGGGCAATGACCTCTTCCTTCCAGGAAGAAAGATAGGGACCTGCACCTAGTATGGAATCGAGGACCCGCCCGGAGGAGCCGCGCCAGTCCCCTGTATGGGAGGAAGCGCCGCCCCGACGGTCGGTCTTCGACAGGCTGACATTCCCAGGAGGACCGTCCCGGAGGGTGTCAAGAAGAAACAAGAATAAGAAATGGCAGACATTCACCTGCAATATGGCAGGAGTCCATGGTCGGTATGGGGCCTTACCCACCGACCCAGAAGAATTGGCCAGAATAGCTGCCAGGCCGGGACCCCTTACCAGAAGAAGGAGAGCGGCAGGCAGCGCGACACCCACGGGACCCGAAGGAGTTCTACCTGAGGAACCCCTCACGGCCCTCACGGCCAATGTAGTCACCACCGGCGACACGAGTGGCGGACCCTCGACATCATCCGAGGACGCCCCGGCCGAAGAGACGGGGGGCATGCCCAGTCTCCCCACAGCTGACCCAGCAATGCTGCTCATGATGCAACGATTCCAGCAGGAAATCGAATCACTTAAAAAGCAGTTGAATGAGCGAAACACACCACCCCCAATGTCCTGGCAGACCGAGGTCACACCCGAGGTACCCAGGGACAGGGGGCAGTCTTCCGAGGCAGCTCTTCCGGCAACCCTCGATTCCCTCGGGGGCACGCCCCCGCAGCAAGCACATTGCGCAGCGGTGACCCCGCCACAGGCTCCGCTTTCACAAGGGTCCCCCATGGCCCCCCGAGCGACCGTGGTAGCCACCCCGAGCGCACAGCCCGCTCATTTCTACCCGAGCCCGGTCGACCCGGCGGCAGTCAGTCGGTTGATGCTCGAGCAGATGATAGACATGAAGTTGGCCGAGAGGGGCAATGGGGATCAGACGCCTTTCGACGTCTACCGAGTACCCTACCCAGCTCAGTATGCTGCCAGGAAGTTGCCGGCTGGCGTCACCAAGCCGCCGAAATTTGAAAAGTTCAATGGGCAAGGATCTCCTAGAGAGCATATTGCCTATTACGTGAACGTCATGGGAGACCTGGCTGCTGATGAGGCCTACCTCCTGAAGTTCTTCGGCTCAACACTCACCGGGCTTGCCTTTGAATGGTACTCCGGCTTGTCGCCCGGGTCGGTGGCCGATTGGCCCGACATGCAGAAGAAGTTCAAGGAAAGATTCTACGTGGCCGAGAGAGAAGTTACTATGACTGAACTCTACGCCACAAGATAGAAGAATGATGAGTCGGCCCCCGACTACATCAAAAGATGGAGGAACCTTAGTATGAGGTGCAAACGCCCCCCGCATCAGGAGGACGCAGTTCAGATCTGCAAGCAAAATTTAAAGAAAGAAATCCTAGAAAGAATGATCGGCACTGAGGTCAAAACATTTGACCGTCTGAACAATGTGGTAGCGGAGATCGAGGCATTCTTGGCCCGATACTCCTCCACCCCAGCCATGTCAAGCCAGAGGGCCAGGCAGGCAGAGAAGAAGCCGGCTCCCCCAGAGGTGCATGCACTAGACTTCCAGGCTTTTGAAAAGCAGAAGGAGAAAGCCAAGGGAGCGGCTAACCCTCTACCGCCCAGAACCACAGAGCGGCGGGAAGGCCCCTCGCTAAGAGAGAAGATGAGAAACAAGCTATATTCCTTCTCTCGAGACAAATCTAAGCTCCTGTTTGAGTGGGCAACTAGCTACAATAAGATCACACTGCCAGAGCCGAAGAGGCCCGGTGACTTGAAGAAGAAGGATGACCCGCGCTTCTGCATGTACCATCGGGTGCTCGGGCATACCATTGAAGACTGCTACGTCTTCAAGGATGTTATTGAGTCCTTAATCAGGGACGGGGAGCTCGACATGGGGGAGCATAAAGTAGACCCCCCGCAGCCACACGAGCTGCCCAGCATGGCCTCCTCCGTCAATATGATCTCACTATATCAGGAGCTGCCAGAAGAATGGGCGGAGGCCTGTGCTCGTGCCACTTATGAAACCTTTATCATGGCCCCAGCTCAAGACCAAGAAGGGTGGCAGACTATACCCAGAAAAACCAGAAAGGCGCGCGCCTCTCGACCTACCCCAGGAATTCACTCTAGAGTAGCATCGCCCCTGCCTGCACCGCCCCCGGTAAACCCTGTTTGCCACGACACGGCCCCCCGGCTGGTCATGAGGCGGCCCACTCACAACAAGAAGAGCTCTGCCCCGCTGCGGATGTACAAGAAGACTAGCCCGGCGGTTGAAAAACTCCAGGCTATTATTGACGGGCTTGAAGATTATGAGCAGCCCAAAATCCAGCCCGTCGAGCTAAAACAATATGTTCCCTGGGAGGAGTTCGAGTCACTCGAGCTGGCTCCAGGAACAGAAGCCGATGCAGACAAAGAGCCTCCCCTGTGGGGTGAACCTATTCGAGAGCAGCCATCCGCTGCAGCGGGCAAGAAGAAGAAGAAGAGAAGACCCAGGGGCAAGAAGAAGAAGGAGGTCGTCTTCGCCTGCAACACCCTCTCGGCGTTGTTCGACACCGCTCTCTCCCTGGAAGAGAAAGAAGAAGACCCACCCCATGAACCAGCAGAGATGAGTCAAGCTGAAGCATCCACCTCCCAGCACGCCACCAGGTCAGGGAGGAAGTGGGGGCGCTCTCCTCAGGGCAGCCTCAACATCATGCTCAGGGGGGAACAACCATACCAGGTTCCCGAGCCCGAGGTCCGAGGCACCGAGATCCCTCCTCCATCAGGCCTCTACCCCGGAGGCACCAAGAGTCAAAGTGCCCCGTCATTCGCCGAGTTCCTGTCCGCTCGAGCAGGAAGGCGGGTACACCCCCAGGGGCCCGCTGCGACCAGTAAAGCAAGCATTCCTCAAGCTCTACCGGCTACAGTTCCTGCCCAGCCAGAAGGAGAATTCAACGGCATCCCAAACCTCGCCGAGTTCATGCGAGAAACAGAAGAAGCCCAGCAGGCCCCGCCAGCTCAACAGGCCGCATCAGAGCTCACAAAACAGGCATCCCCAGAGCTGGCACCCCAATCCCAGGATGAGGGCAGACACAGCAAGCCCGAAGAGATGAAACTGCTCAAGGTGCAGGCAGCCGAACGAATAGTCAGACACCTCAAGAAAATCCCGACCCGGTTCACGGTATGGGAGATGCTGTCCTTGAATGAAGAAACACGGCAAGCCATCATCGCCGCACTCCAGACGCCAGCACACCTTGAAGCCTGTTTGGCAGAACTATCACCTGAAGTAGCAGTGGCTTTCACAGAAGATGACATGCTCCTACCAACTTGCAGCCATAACAGGCCCCTCTACATGAAAGGGCAGCTGAACGGCCAGCCTATCAATAGGGTCTTGATCGACCCAGGGGCAGCAATGAATATACTCCCGTACCGGATATACCAGAAGCACTACTTTGACGTACACCTGGTCGAAGTTAAAAATGTCAAGATTGCCGGCTTTAACCAGAAATGTGAGGTTCCCATGGGGGTCGCAGAGTTCAGCTTGACCTTTGACGACTTCACCTCCAAAGTCCCGTTCCACGTCATCAACTCCAACACTTCCTACAAGGCGTTGCTTGGCCGGCCTTGGCTACACCATAATAGAGTGGTGCCCTCCACCCTGCATCAATGCATCAAATACCCCTGTGAGGGGAGGGAAGTCAGGATCTTCGCCGACCTCCACCCGTTTGAGGTGTTTGAGTGTCACTTGTTAGATGCTAATCTGTACATGGAAAAGGCGAAGCAAGCTCCTCAAGCTGCCCAAGACAAGGGAAAGAAGAAAATGGAATCGGGAGGCTGGTTTCCTCCACCGCCCCCAGGCTATGTGGCTCCCCCACATGTACCATTTATTGCACAAGAGGAAGGGGTATTTAGGGCAGCCCCTCTCCCTATCTACCCCACACCGGGGGCACCCTGCCTCGAAGACCTGCTAGAAGATGTCAGGGTCCCGCCAGGGATCGTCAAGCCGATAGCAGAAATTGAATGCCAAGCGGCTGAACAACTGAGAACCTTCGAAGTACCTAACCCCGAAGGGCTCCCCACTATCTTTTATGTTGCTGGGGAGAAGCCAGTCAGGGAGGACGATGATTGCCGGTTCCCTGACGAGTTGCATGACCTGCACGTCCCCATTACGGGACTTCCCCACATGACTGACCGGGCAGCCAGAATGGTCAGAAAGCAGAAGATCCCTCCCTACCAGCCCTCCAGCCGGAAGGAAATGTTTGAAAGAATGTGGAACCCACCAAACCTGGATCGACGGTTGCTAAAAATCACCAAGCACCCCGGTCTGGGCTTTTCACTAGAAGATTACTACGAGGCTGATGTTATATCGGTCTCAACATGGCCCGGCGACGACCCCGCAGAAGCTACAGATTCGCGGGAAACCCACCAAGACACATGTCCCGGGGCCCCGGCCGAAGAGGCACAAGACGAAGAAATATTCCTGTGGAAGCCTCCCGGCCGCCGCTGTATGGAGAAGACCCCCTCCTTCTCCGAAGTGTCGACCTCGAGAGGGCACACCGGTGAGGCACCTCCACCCCGGTCGGCTGGTGAAACAAGGAGCAGAAGCATGGGCCAGGCTCCAAAATCCCCTCGATACGACCCCGTCATGTACGCCTTGTACCACAGGTAGCAACGGGAGATCGAGACACTAAAAGTACGACTGGCTGAGTTGACCTCGCTAGTCACTGACCTGATCCAGGGATCTCTTTCCCCGCAGGGTCGCCGCGTACCTCGGCCCCGGGGCACCAGTCCCAACACTCCCGCCTTGTCAAGGCGGAAGATGAGAGACATGGCAAGCTTGCTGACCGAGCGGCCAACCAGGCAAGGGCTGACACTCCAAGAGAAGCTGCAGAAGCCCTACTCCTTCCCGAGAGAGAAGACCCGGGGCATCTTCGACTGGGCCTGCCAATACGGCAAGGTCTCCCTCCCACGGTCCAAGAGGCCACAAGACACCAGAAGGAGTGGGGACCCACTGTTTTGCCCTTACCACCAGATGTTGGGTCACGTCATTGAAGACTGCTATGTCTTCAAAGACATTGCTCAAAGCCTCATCGACATGGATGAGCTCAGAATGGGGGACTACGTGGTAGCCCCGCCACGCCCCCATGTGGCGGATAGCCCCAGGGCAGGAGCCTACGCGGTGTCCATCCAATGCCAGGTCCCTGAAGATGCGGTTACCCCGACCCCCGCAGGAGCGGTCTATGATGAATACACAGAAGAGCCCGAGATGGACCTATGCCCCTCTGAGCCAGCGGACCTCACACACCCGGCGACTACGGCCCAGGAGGATAGCGAGGTGAATGCAGCCTCCATGCCCAGTCATGATGAACAAGAAGAGGGAGATGGCATTCTCGAACCCGAGGATAATGAAGACCAAGACTTCGTCGATTTATCGCCAGTCCCGCCGAAAATTGAAAATGGCGGCCAGGTCACGGTCGACGAACTAATTGAGGTCAACCTTGGTACAGAAGACGACCCCAGGCCAACTTTTCTGAGTGCTCTCATGCCCCTACAGGAGAGAGAACAATACACAAAGTTGCTGCAAGAATTCTGGGATTGCTTTGCCTGGAACTATAAAGAAATGCCCGGACTTAGCCCCGAGGTGACTCAACACATCCTGGCCATTGATCCCAAGGTGGAACCAGTGAAGCAGCCTCCCCGACGAATGAGACCGGAGCTAACCAGCCAGATCTGCAAAGAGGTCGACAAGCTCATAAATGTCAGCTTCGTGGGGGAAAACCAATACACCACATGGCTGGCCAATATTGTACCAGTGAAAAAGAAGAATGGACAGATCAGGATTTGCGTGGACTTCCGCGACCTGAATAAAGCCTGCCCGAAAGATGACTTCCCGGTGCCCATCATCGAAGTGATGATTGATGCAACCACTGGCCACCAGGCCCTCTCCTTCATGGATGGGTCATCCGGCTATAACCAAATCCGGATAGCCGACCATGACTGGGTCCATACAGCTTTCCGGTCACCCAAAGGGATATTTCACTACAAGAGGATGCCCTTCGGCCTCAAGAATGCCGGTGCCACATACCAGCGGGCGATGACCAAGATCTTCGACGAGCTGCTGTACGGCAAGGTCGAGTGCTACATTGATGATCTGGTCGTCAAGACGAAGAAAAGAGACGAGCACCTGAGTGACCTCAGGGTCGTCTTCCAAAGGCTCCGGCAGTATGGGCTGAAGATGAATCCCATGAAGTGCGCCTTTGGCGTGTCCAGCGGGAAATTCCTCGGCTTTATTGTCCGGCACAGAGGGATCGAGATTGACCCCCTGAAGATAAAGGCCATCCAGGAGCTGCCTCCTTTCAAGAGTCTGGGAGAGCTGAGGTCCCTGCAGGGGCATTTAGCTTACATCCGCAGGTTCATCTCCAACCTGTCAGGGCGCTGCCAACCCTTCCACAGACTGATGATGAAGAATGCACCCTTCAGCTGGGGTCACGAATGCCAGCACGCGTTCGACCAGCTAAAGGAGTATCTGAAGACCCTGCCTGTCCTGGGGGCACCTGTCAGAGGCAGACCGCTGATTCTATACATAGCGGCCACCGAATATTCACTGGGGGCAATGATCGCCCAAAATAATGATGAGGGAAAAGAGCAGGCTCTCTACTACCTCAGTCGAAGATTGGTGGGTGCAGAGGCTAAGTACACCCCGATTGAGAAAATCTGCCTTGCCTTGGTCTTCGCAGTCAAGAAAATGAGGCACTACATGCTGTCCCATGAAGTAAGTCTGATATCCAGAGCTGACCCCATCAAGCACATTCTCCTCCAGCCAGTCCCAAAGGGGCGCCTTGGCAAGTGGGCCGTGCTACTCATGGAGTTCGATATCACCTACGTGCCGCAAAAGGCCGTTAAGGGACAAGCCGTCGCGGATTTCTTCGCAGCACATCCCGTGCCCGAAGACTCCCCGTTGGCCACCGAACTACCTGAAGATGAAACACTAGAGGTAAACCAAGTACAGCAAGCCATCTGGCAGTTGTACTTCGACGGGGCCTCGAGGACAGAAGCGACATCGTCCGGGCGCGCCAAGGTACGAGCCGGAGCAGGCATCGTCCTCAAGTCGCCAGACGGAGAGGTGATGCATACTTCCTACTGCATTAGCAAACCCTGCACCAATAATGAAGCAGAATATGAAGCTTTGATCATCGGCCTCCAGGTCGCCCTTCATATGGAGATCAAGATGCTCCAAGTGTTTGGCGATTCACTGCTAGTCGTCAAGCAAGTCCAGGGACAGTTCGATGTCCGAAAACCTGAGCTGCTCCCTTATCACACTAAGGCGAAGCGGCTCATGGAGGGGTTCTACCTCCTCGAAATAGGCCATGTCGCCAGAGGGGAGAACGCACAAGCCGACACATTGGCGAAATTGGCAAGCTCACTGGCAGTGCCTCCAGACGGATCTCTCCACACCCAAGTAATAAACCAGCGCCAGATGCCCAGCATAATAGAAGAGGAGCCAGAAGAAGAAGAACTAGAGGTCACCGTAGCAGAAGCCGTCGGCCTACCTGACTGGAGAGACCCCCTGATGCAGTGGTTCAAACACCAGCAACTACCCGACCGAAGAGAAGAAAAGATCAAGCTAGTCAGAACCAAGGACTCCTATGAGCTCCGAAGCGGAATATTATTCTGGATTGTGGCCGATGCCAAATAGAAGCTACTCCTCCGATGCTTGTCCATTGAAGAAGCTTGGAGGGTTATGAAGGAAGTCCATGCCGGCATAGCTGGCGCACACCAGGCGGGGCCGAAAATGAAAATTGAAATCAAGAGACTTGGCTATTATTGGCCTGCAATGTTCAACGACAGTTGCGAATATGCTAAGTCGTGTCAGAGATGTCAGGAGCATGCCACCATTCCCAGGAGACCTCCTGCACCATTACACCCAACAGCGCCCAGTTGGCCGTTCGCCCAATGGGGAACGGACGTCGTGGGCCCCTTGCCCGCGTCTTCCACAGGCTGCAAATACATTCTGGCGGCGACCGACTACTTCTCCCACTGGGCCGAGGCCGTTGCCTTACGGGAGGTCACCGGAGAAATCGTGGCCAAGTTTGTTCGCCGTAATATTATATTCCGATTTGGCGTACCCGACCGAATTGTGTCAGACAATGGCAGCCACTTCCGCAACCAGAAGGTCTACCGACTAGCAGAAAAATACAAAATTGATTGGAGGACCTCAACTCCTTACAATCCACAAGCTAATGGGTTGGCCGAAGCTTTCAATAAGACACTCTGCGCCCTCTTGGCTAAGACTGTCAGCTCTAACAAGAAGGACTGGGAAGAGAGGATGTACGAGGCGCTATGGGCATACCTGATGAGGACATCACTCGCGACTCCCTATGGCTTGGCACTTCCCTCCCATCCGGGGGCAGCTAGGAGCCGTCCCTCATCCGGAGTGGATCTTATTATCTATCCCTAGGTCACTGTGTGGTTTTTCCCTTTTATTTGAGTCATTATCATGTACTTTTGTCTTTTATTTGAGTCTTAAAACCTAGGTTTTTAATTAATTGTCCTTAGTTGAGTCACATGAGTAGTTGTGCTTGTTAATGGGCCCATGCCATTGGGCTAGGCCCATGGGCGCACCCCCCCTTCCCCTTGGCTTTTGTGTTAGTGTGTGATATGTCAAGGACCTATGTGTAAAAGGGGTTTCCCTATAAATAGGGCCCTAACCCCTCCTATTGTGGTTAATGAGATATTGAACGGAAAATTGCCACTTGAGTGCCTCTCTCTCTCCCACTAGTTCTCTCCCTCTCTCTCTAGTTCTCTCCCTCTCTCTAAAATTCGTAATCCCCTCTCTCTCCTCCCTAATCACCTTTCTTTAAGACCCCTCCCCCTTCCCTATACACTCATTCAATTCCCCCTCCAACCCCTAGGTGGAAACCCCTTCCCCTAGGCACCTTTCCACCTTCCAAAGCACCCTTTCACCTTCCCAAGGCATCCCTCCCCCTTCCCCAAACAACCTTCCACCTCCCAAGGGCCCTTTCCCCTCCCCAAGAAGCCCCTTCACCTCCCTAGGTCGACCATACCACCCCCCCCTCCTCCCAAGTCGCTCCAAGCCACCCCTTCCCTCTTCCCCTCTTGCTAAGGCCGATCCACCACCATCTTCCCCTCTTCTCCTTGCTAGTCTGCAGGTAGCAGAAGAAGGTACGACTTGCAGAAGCTTCCCCGGATTCACACGGTGACATCCAGAGGTGTATCATACCTTTCTGGAAAGGGCGTCCAGTCGTCTTCGCAGGCGAGGTGATCTCGTCCCGTTCCGAGTTTGGGGCTGTCCGGGAGAGCCAATCTCCCCCGACTGCGCAGAGCTCCATCAGCAGAGTTCCTGAAGCCTGTTCAACGCTACACCACGGCCGACGGTGCAAGATTCAAGCCACAAGCTCTTCTACAAATATCTTCCTCCACCGGCCCTCTTTCTGGATCAAGAAGCGGAACTGCGTTCGCCATCCGGAGGTCAGAGTTCTGGTCTTTCTCCCTCGACTGGTCGGGTCTGTCTCCCACAGTGGGCAGTGACCTGCCGCCACTACTCGGCATCCCCCAGTCCACCCCGACCACGGACGGCCTCCCCGTCAGTTTTGCAGCACCGAGGGATTGTCCAAGGTTCCATAAACTCTAACGGCTCGAGATTCAGCATCCGGGAGCGGCCGAGACAACTTCTGCAATCCACCGTCCGTTTCTGGTAGCCACTGTGACCAGATTCTGCAGCCCGGTTCGTTACTGCACCACGGCTAACCGTGGAGGAATCAGGCTGAATTCACTTCTTCAAAATTCTTCCTCCATCCGTCCACGACCAGAAGCAAGAAACGGAACGACATTCGGCATCCAGGAGCCAGATTTCCAAATTTTCTCCCACAGTCGCGCGGGTCTATCTCCTGCAGTCTGCAGCGACCAGGTCCTACTCAACGGCGTCCCCCTGTCCACCCCGACCTCAGAAGGTGTTGCCGTCAGTTTTTCTGTGCAGAAGCTTTGTTCGCGGATCCAGCGACTCTGACGGTTCGTGAATCGGCGTCCAGGAGCGACCGGGGTAACTTCTGCAACAGGCAGACAGAAACAAGGAGTCCCCCGTCCCAGGTTCTGCAGCTCTACTCAGATCTCCACTGCGACCACCCACGACGTCAGAATAAATCGAAATAAATCAGGAGCACTCAGGTTCTAGTTACGAGAAGATCCCCTTTGGGCTCGTCATCGGCAAAATTTCGAGCCGAGATCTACAGGGACTACACCAACCGCCTATCAGCATCCACAGCCAGCGGACCTAGTTGGAAGCGGTTGCCCACCGTGAGCTACAAAGCTTTTCTCACCCCCTCGCCTGGCCGGCTTACCGCCCCTCCCTGTGGGAGGTAGTGTTTGTTTGTAATCACTTAATTCCCACCCCCGAGATCACCCTCCTGCGCGAGGTGTAGTGCTTGTACTGTTAAGCAGGTTCGAAGCTTCATCGGCGCAGTGTGCGGGGAATCACACTTCCCCGCTCGCCCTCGTCTCCGACCGGGGTTGGTTTCTTCAAACCAACCAGGTGAGCCTACTACCCTTGCTTCCTTCACTTGTTCATTTAATATCCGCGACGCTTATCCGCCGGTAGGAGAGTGAGTGCCCGATCCCGGCGCCACCTTTCAGTGTGGTCACCGTGGCTATAAGTGAGCGAGTGATCCCGTGCCCTCAAGGCATCCGGCCACCCTTGTTTTTGGGCGTTCAAACCTTCGGGAGGGATAATTAAAGTGGTGTTGGTCCTCTATCCAACCAGGGGCTATCTCCATCACCTCGACTCGGCATCATCGAGTCACCACGGGAATCGCGTGCGCACGGTGCGTTAGTAGCTTCAACATAGTCTCGGCGCCCTTTGAATGTGATTGCGAATTAGGTCCTAAGTTTGTATTTGCTTGCTGCATTTTCCATAGTGGTGTCACATCAGTTGGTATCAGAGCAAGTTCTAGACTTGTCTCTACTAAGTCTTGTCCTAGGGCCATAGCATTTGTCACCCAATCATCATGCATACCCCTCGCTGGTCACATGGTCCGAATGACCCCCTCCACATGGACTACATTTTGGATGAGTACCTATACTTTGATGAAATCCTCATGCCTACCTTAGATGGGAGAATACCATGGAAAGGGAATTTGAGAGTACTTTGGTATTTGGGTCCGAGAGAGTCTGTAGGGCCAAGGCACGACTTCGGGGTCTAGCTAAGAAGATGTGGGAACACAAAGAGAGATTTATAAGAGTTTGGGGGCAGGAACCCATTTACTCATGGAAAGAAATGAAGAGTGAACTTAGAAAGATCTATGCTCCCCGACATTCCCCTACCCACCTGGGAAGCCCTCCCACAACCCCATTTCCGCCCATTCCATCTAGAACCTCCACTAGGACCAACACCTCCCACTACACCCCACCGCCCAAAAGACCCCAAGATTCCCTAGAAGAACTAAGGATTGAGTTTAAGGAAATCTTCACCTCCCTTAGGGCTCAAACTCCAACACCCCAAGTAAGTCCAACTTACACCATCCCATCGCCAAAAGGCCATCCCATTCCCTTAGAGAGCAAGACCCCTACACCACAAAGGGATGAGATTGAGGTTGAGGAATATGAGACCTCCCCCGAGTGGGAAGAAGAATATGAATCACAAAATCAGGGGTTGAGCCACGAAGTTCCCATCCTAAGAGAAGAAAGCGTCATGGCTCACTCCACCCTCACCATTCCAACCCATGTGGACCCCATGTCTACTCCCCCTAGGCCCATGATGGCCACCACCATCCCTCCAAAAACTGATCAACCCAGTCCGTCTCAACCCATCCATCTTCCACTACCAACCCCTATCCAACCCCAACCTAGGCCTCCACTCCTCCCCTTACCAATGTCAAATCAAGTTCCCCTTTACCTCCCACCCCGGGGGTACCACACGCCTACCCTCACCACTCCACCTTCAAAGGACCATCTCACCTCCTTGGTTGAGGAACCCATGACTCCCACCCCCGACATCATAGTGGTGGACACCTTGGAGGAAACCCGTGCCCAAACCAAAGGAAGAACTTCACCTTTTACACCACCCTCTCTAAATAGGAGTGAACTCGTCATAAGTGAGCCCCGGCTAAATGGCTAGAGGAAAGTCCGGTTCACCCTATCCTGCCCCATGTCTACCCTCCCATGGAACAACACCTCCCCCTAACACCCATCAACATCTCACACACCATAATCCAATCCTTCTACAAGGTTGAGTGTTGGGAAGACTTTGTCAAAGGCCTAAAGTGGCAACTTGAACTGACTTGTTTGTTAACCATAGGAACAGACCGACCCAAGAACCTTGACCTCATCCACCCATGCATCGGGTCTATCACCTCAGTCTGCACCGTTGGGAGCTACACTAGTGATCTCCTTATCCTTCTTCCCATAGAAGAGGAACCCATCCCAGTCCACTCTCCAACCATCTTGGTCCCTAGGATATTGGCCGATCTACCCACTCACTACACCGGCCCAATCACGTCATTAGAGGAGGATGACCCCCCACCTTTGGTTGACTTTGAGGACCTAGAGTTTCTAGGTAACCCATACCATGACCCATTTGATCCCTTCCTATATCCACCCACCATACTCAACCCCAACATTTTCCTACCACAACCTACCATGATAAACCAAGACTTCCCCTCCCAAGGCCATGAGGACCAAGAGTTCTCTCCCCTAGATGACCCATTCCATCCCTCCCAATGGAAGCCAAAGAACCCATGGGACATAGTCTCATTACCCACCCCCACCCACCTTTTCCTACCCTCACACACCATGACAAACCTAACCCACCCATTCCAAAACTTAGCCCACACCATAGGAGCCATGACCAAGGGTGACATCCACCTAGAAAGTGAGGAATCTACCCATCCCAAGATGTCCACTCTCTGGGACCCCTTTGATCCCCATGAGTGGAAACCCCCAAATCTCACGGATAGGATCATCTTGATAGGAATCCATGTGTCACAATCTTTTGCATCATGTGGACAGGTTAGTCACCTCATTTGTGTCACTCACGCACTAGGACTGATACATGATAGGTTCACATCTGGGTGTCCAGGTCCCCCTTTTGCAGTCAACCGTGTTAGGAAACACTCACATGTCAGAACCCCATATGGATGTCCCAGACCCCCGGCAATGAACACTCCTGTACATGATAGTCTCACCTATGGATGTCCCGGTCCCCCTAGGTCCATCAAAGTCCACATAACACCACTGCATGATAGGTCCACATTTGGTTGTCCAGGACCCCCTTTACCCACTAGTGAGCCTACATCCACAAAGCTGCATGAAAACATTCGCAAACACATCAACAAAAGCAACGAGATTTACAAGAAGTCTGCTGACTCACACCGCCGCCACCAAGAATTCCAAAATGGTGATTTTGTGATGGTGAGAACTGAGAGGTTGTTCCCTGGGAATACTTCAAAGTTGAGGTCGCATGGAGCTGGCCCCTTTCCAGGTGCTGAGACGCCTTGGCACCAATGCTTACGTGTTGGACCTCCCTGAAGAGTACGAAGTAAGCCCCACATTCAATGTGGTTGACCTGGTGCCCCACAAGGGCCCCACGGTGACACCCAGTGAGGAACTCCAGCCTTCTCCCTCCTTTGAGAGCGCCCCCACACCTCAGAGAGCTCAACCCCATTTGAGAAATCGGCGCGATAAAGTGGAGCAGATTTTGGATGAACAGGTTACCATCACAAGGAGCAAGGCGTATGAGCGCTACCTGGTCAGGTGGAAAGGACGACCACCCTCGGACGATATCTGGGTAAGCCGGGAGGATCTCCAACAGCTGTCCCCCGATCTCCTTGAGCAGCACCGCAGAAGGGAGGGCCTTTTCTCGACAGAGTCGAGCTTTTTCCAGCCCGGGGGAATTGATGAGGACATCACTCGCGACTCCCTATGGCTTGGCACTTCCCTCCCATCCGGGGGCAGCTAGGAGCCGTCCCTCATCCGGAGTGGATCTTATTATCTATCCCTAGGTCACTGTGTGGTTTTTCCCTTTTATTTGAGTCATTATCATGTACTTTTGTCTTTTATTTGAGTCTTAAAACCTAGGTTTTTAATTAATTGTCCTTAGTTGAGTCACATGAGTAGTTGTGCTTGTTAATGGGCCCATGCCATTGGGCTAGGCCCATGGGCGCACCCCCCCTTCCCCTTGGCTTTTGTGTTAGTGTGTGATATGTCAAGGACCTATGTGTAAAAGGGGTTTCCCTATAAATAGGGCCCTAACCCCTCCTATTGTGGTTAATGAGATATTGAACAGAAAATTGCCACTTGAGTGCCTCTCTCTCTCCCACTAGTTCTCTCCCTCTCTCTCTAGTTCTCTCCCTCTCTCTAAAATTCGTAATCCCCTCTCTCTCCTCCCTAATCACCTTTCTTTAAGACCCCTCCCCCTTCCCTATACACTCATTCAATTCCCCCTCCAACCCCTAGGTGGAAACCCCTTCCCCTAGGCACCTTTCCACCTTCCAAAGCACCCTTTCACCTTCCCAAGGCATCCCTCCCCCTTCCCCAAACAACCTTCCACCTCCCAAGGGCCCTTTCCCCTCCCCAAGAAGCCCCTTCACCTCCCTAGGTCGACCATACCACCCCCCCCTCCTCCCAAGTTCGCTCCAAGCCACCCCTTCCCTCTTCCCCTCTTGCTAAGGCCGATCCACCACCATCTTCCCCTCTTCTCCTTGCTAGTCTGCAGGTAGCAGAAGAAGGTACAACTTGCAGAAGCTTCCCCGGATTCACACGGTGACATCCAGAGGTGTATCATACCTTTCTGGAAAGGGCGTCCAGTCGTCTTCGCAGGCGAGGTGATCTCGTCCCGTTCCGAGTTTGGGGCTGTCCGGGAGAGCCAATCTCCCCCGACTGCGCAGAGCTCCATCAGCAGAGTTCCTGAAGCCTGTTCAACGCTACACCACGGCCGACGGTGCAAGATTCAAGCCACAAGCTCTTCTACAAATATCTTCCTCCACCGGCCCTCTTTCTGGATCAAGAAGCGGAACTGCGTTCGCCATCCGGAGGTCAGAGTTCTGGTCTTTCTCCCTCGACTGGTCGGGTCTGTCTCCCACAGTGGGCAGTGACCTGCCGCCACTACTCGGCATCCCCCAGTCCACCCCGACCACGGACGGCCTCCCCGTCAGTTTTGCAGCACCGAGGGATTGTCCAAGGTTCCATAAACTCTAACGGCTCGAGATTCGGCATCCGGGAGCGGCCGAGACAACTTCTGCAATCCACCGTCCGTTTCTGGTAGCCACTGTGACCAGATTCTGCAGCCCGGTTCGTTACTGCACCACGGCTAACCGTGGAGGAATCAGGCTGAATTCGCTTCTTCAAAATTCTTCCTCCATCCGTCCACGACCAGAAGCAAGAAACGGAACGACATTCGGCATCCAGGAGCCAGATTTCCAAATTTTCTCCCACAGTCGCGCGGGTCTGTCTCCTGCAGTCTGCAGCGACCAGGTCCTACTCAACGGCGTCCCCCTGTCCACCCCGACCTCAGAAGGTGTTGCCGTCAGTTTTTCTGTGCAGAAGCTTTGTTCGCGGATCCAGCGACTCTGACGGTTCGTGAATCGGCGTCCAGGAGCGACCGGGGTAACTTCTGCAACAGGCAGACAGAAACAAGGAGTCCCCCGTCCCAGGTTCTGCAGCTCTACTCAGATCTCCACTGCGACCACCCACGACGTCAGAATAAATCGAAATAAATCAGGAGCACTCAGGTTCTAGTTACGAGAAGATCCCCTTTGGGCTCGTCATCGGCAAAATTTCGAGCCGAGATCTACAGGGACTACACCAACCGCCTATCAGCATCCACAGCCAGCGGACCTAGTTGGAAGCGGTTGCCCACCGTGAGCTACAAAGCTTTTCTCACCCCCTCGCCTGGCCGGCTTACCGCCCCTCCCTGTGGGAGGTAGTGTTTGTTTGTAATCACTTAATTCCCACCCCCGAGATCACCCTCCTGCGCGAGGTGTAGTGCTTGTACTGTTAAGCAGGTTCGAAGCTTCATCGGCGCAGTGTGCGGGGAATCACACTTCCCCGCTCGCCCTCGTCTCCGACCGGGGTTGGTTTCTTCAAACCAACCAGGTGAGCCTACTACCCTTGCTTCCTTCACTTGTTCATTTAATATCCGCGACGCTTATCCGCCGGTAGGAGAGTGAGTGCCCGATCCCGGCGCCACCTTTCAGTGTGGTCACCGTGGCTATAAGTGAGCGAGTGATCCCGTGCCCTCAAGGCATCCGGCCACCCTTGTTTTTGGGCGTTCAAACCTTCGGGAGGGATAATTAAAGTGGTGTTGGTCCTCTATCCAACCAGGGGCTATCTCCATCACCTCGACTCGGCATCATCGAGTCACCACGGGAATCGCGTGCGCACGGTGCGTTAGTAGCTTCAACATAGTCTCGGCGCCCTTTGAATGTGATTGCGAATTAGGTCCTAAGTTTGTATTTGCTTGCTGCATTTTCCATAGTGGTGTCACATCAATACCGAACTGTATACAAGACTCCAACGGGTTGCTCGCCCTTTTCTCTCGTATACGGTTCGGAGGCAATCGTCCCCGTCGAACTGGAGATACCTTCCCTTCGGGTCACCATTCAGCATGGGCTTATCCTTGAAGGGCAGACCAATGCCGAGCGAAGACTAGACGAACTCTCCGGCCTGGAAGGAAAGCGGCTTCAAGCCCAACAGAATATTCAAGTCTACCAGGCCCGGATTGCACGCGCCTTTGACAAGCTTGTCAAGGAGCGCGAATTCAAAAAGGCTGACCTTGTTATGGTCAAGAGAAGAGACCTCATGGCTGCCAATCCTAAGGGCAAGTTAAATGAGAACTGGCTCGGACCTTACGTAGTCCAAAAAGTCTACGAAGGTGGTGCCTACGTGATTGTCAACCATCGCGGGGAAGTTCAGTTCCCGCCTCTTAATGGAAGACACTTGAGGTTGTATCACGCTCCGGCGCCCCCATTCAGTTAATAATATTACCCTCCGCCCGGTTTCGGGCGGGTTGTCTCGATTAATGGCCCAAATAAATTAACCACTATCCACGCTTTCAAAAAAGGGGCAAAAGAAGGAAAAAGAATAGAGAGAAAAAAAAAGAGAAGAAGAAAGAAGAAGAAGAGAAATGAAAAGGAAAAGAAGAGAAAAAAAAAGAAAGCAAAAGAGGAGAAAAGAAGAAAAGAAGAAAAAAAAGAGGAAAGAAAAGAGAAGGAAAAGAAGAGAGAAGAAGAGAGAAAGAAAGAAAAGAAGGAAAAAGAATAGAGAGAAAAAAAAGAGAAGAAGAAAGAAGAAGAAGAGAAATGAAAAGGAAAAGAAAAAAAAAAGAAAGCAAAAAAGGAGAAAAGAAGAAAAGGAGAAAATAAAAGAGAGAAAATAAAAGAGAGAAAAGAAGAGAGAAGAAAAAAAAAGAGAAAAAAAGAAAAAGAGACGGAGAAAAGAACAAGGGCAGAATAAAAGCAAAGAAGGAAAGAGGGGAATGCCCCCCATTTCCAGCCGCCGCCCCGCATCATCGGGGGTACCAAAAAATTGATTAAAAAAAAAAGAGAGAAAGAAACAAACTCTTCTCTCCGTCCTCCCCGGGCGGTGAGTACCCCTTTTGGCTCGGACCTCCCGGCCGGGTCATTGACTAAATAAACTCTTCTCTCCGTCCTCCCCAGGCGGTGAGTACCCCTTTGGCTTGGACCTCCCGTCCGGGTCATTGACTAAACAAACTCTTCTCTCCGTCCTCCCCGGGCGGTGAGTACCCCTTTGGCTTGTCATCCAGATCATTGACTAGACCAGCTCTCTCTCTCTGTGCCCGCTGAACGGCCAGTAAACGATCTCCGACCGAGGCCTCCCTGAAGTCAGCACGAGCTTTCAACCTTGCGGCGAGACTAGGAAGGTGCCCGTCCGGCACGGTGGAGTGGTCCTCTCGTCCTCCCCCTGGGAAGGCGAGCACTCTCCCATGCCCTGGCATGGGTCCCTGCCCGGCTTTCTCGAAGCAAATCATTACGGAAACCTGCAGCCTGCCAATGTGTCTAAGCATGGAAGCATGGGAGGGAGCAGAAAAAGAGGGGAATGTACACAAAAGAAAAGAAGGGGAAGGAAGGTCTCTCTGGGACAAATCCACACACAAGAACACGCGAAGCCATAAATGTTGTTTTTCTATATTCAAAAAAAAAGGAGCCGGACTACAGGCACTTCGGGGCATACCCCTGTGTTACAAAAAAAAGAAAAAATAAGGGAGCCACGCCTAGTCAACGCCCCTGAAGATGTCTTCGAGAGGCAGAATCCCTACGCAAGGGAAGTTCGTCCGGTCGCGGAGCCGCCCCCTCCGCTCCTCTAGCTGAGCAAGCTCCGCCTCCATGGACTCCACCTCGGCTTGAGCGATACCGAAGGCTTCTCTCTCTCTCTCGGCCACTTCCTCGCTCACGGCGAGATCAAGCCTAGCTGTAGCAAGGTAGCCCTCCAATTCTATAATTCGGCTCTTCAAAGACGGGACCTTGCCCTCGCTCCCCTCCCAGGCCTCTCTATGGCGCTCCCTGTCGCCTCGCCGTGTTTCCAAGGCTTGCAGATACTCGTCCGCCTGGGCATCCAACGCGGCACGTTCGTCAGGAGCCTGGGTCTCGAGGAAGTCACGGCGCTTGATGTATTTCAATAATAGCAAGACCCGCCGCGACCATTCCCCCAGCGGGCAGCCGAGCACTTGCAACGCCCTGGTCAGCTGCGTCACTATGGTGTGCACCTCCCGATACGACAAAGAGGGATCGGCGAGGAGCATCGCCCGTAGGGTGATCAACATATGGCGGACCGGCGCTTCCGACGAGGTGTGGCCGGCCGAAGGTAGGGCTGGGGGAGTGAATTCCACGGTGCTGTCCACCTCCGCCCACAAGCCGGCATCCACCGTGACTGAGGAAGATGGAAGGGCAAGAGTCAAGTCGCCCGGGTGGCGTGGCTCGACAGAGGGCTTTTGGCCAACCACCGCCAAGGAAGTGGCCCAAACCAGCGCCGAAGCATCCGATGTCTCCATCATCCGCTGCTCCCCTGTTGCCTCTGCCCTGGCCCCGTCCGCTTCGGCCGCTGGCTCGGCAGGCGAGGGTGCATCCGTCTCTACCCTGGCCGAAGGAGGAGCCTCGAGCAGAGCTGGACCCGAGGATGCCATCCACGAACTTCTTTCTCGCGTCTGGGATCCCTCCAGATGTGCACGAAGCCCCGTAAATATTTGCCTCAGGAGCGGGTCCTGTAATGCCCCGGATTTTTCGGATATTTTTCAGATCATTTTAGTGGGTCTCGGAGTGTATTTTGTGCTTTACACGTGTTTTTCCCTGATGTGCCTTCGGAACTCTTTGCAGGGCAAACCGTGGCGTTCTCCGACTCCGGGACAGTACCACTGCGTTGTGTTCCTTCCGAGGATCGCGGAGGTAATTTTTCGTAATTTTCTGAATTTATCGAATTTTCGGGTTTTCCTATATATACTAACCCTTTCCTCTCTCCCCCTCTCATTCTCTCTTTCTCACCCTCTCTCTTCTCTCACGCCCTCTTTCTCCCCTCTCTTCTCCGGTGGCCGACGGAGCGAGGCGGGGGCGAGGCGGAGGCGGCGCGGGTGAGGACGCGGGCGAGGATGGGCGAGGATCGAGGCGGTGGAGGCGCGTGGGAGCTCGTGGCGCGGTCGCGAGCCGGCGAGGGTTTCACGGCGTTTCTTCGCGGATCGGCGAGCTCGGGGCGCGAAATCTTCGGTGGAGGTAGGGTGATGGTTCCCCAGCTCGTGCACTTCCTTTCCCGTGAGTTTCGTAGGCCGTGGTGAGCCGAGCGGGTGGAATCGGGGTTTTTGGGCAAAACCCATGTTTTAGGGCTTGTGGGCCGATCTCCCGTTTCATTGCGTTTTTGGCCGATCCGAGGCCGTAGATGCATGCTAGGGGCTTCTGGGGAGCTTCCCCCTTGTTTTCCCCCTCTCCTGTTGAGGTATGGGGGCGTGGGACGAGTTTTGGGTCGTTTCCCGCCGTAGCGTTCTCGGAAGGAAGTGACGGTCCTTCCAGTGGCCGTCACTTGGTGTAACGCGCTTGGACAGGACCGTTACATCCCCCTTCTGTTGGCCTTTGGTGGTCTGTGGGTGTGGCGGTCCCACGATAGACCGTCAGGTGCTGTGACGCACCAGGGCTAGACCGTTAGAGTCTCTTCCGTTGGTTTTCGGGTCAGGCGTGTGACGCACCAGGGCTGGCGCGTCACAGCCTTGTGACGCCCCAGGGTGGGTGCGTCACATTCCCTGTTACCCAGCTGAGGGCTGGGGGTGTGACGGTGCCGTCTGGACCGTTACTTGCTTGTAACGCGCCCAGGGTGGGCCGTCAGAGTCGTTTTATCCGTTGGAAGGGCCGCGTGTGTGACGCGCCAGGCCAGACGCGCTACATCCGTGTAACGCGTTGGGGCAAGCGCGTTACATCCTGCTTTCACGCTGAGCGCGTGAGGCATGTAACGCACCAGGGAGAGCGCGTTACATTCGTGTAACGCGCTGGGCCAGGCGCGTTACATCCTGTGTTTCTTCGGGCCGTGTAACGGCCTGCGTTAGGCCGCCAGGTGGATGTGACGGTCTCGCCTAGACCGTTACAACCCTGTGACGGTCTAGGGTTAGACCGTCAGGCTTTGTGTCGTCCCGAGGCGAGTTTTTGTGTTCTCCGCCTTGCCCCGCAATGTGTGGATCCCTAGTCGACCCGGTTGGGACCCAGTGGTCGACCTGCGGTCTTGTGAGTGTCCCTGACACCCGTGGGTTTCTGTGTCCGTGTTTTGAGGGTGTCTGGGGGACCGTGTTATCTCGTTTAGCGTGCCCGTAGGGTTGAGAGTCCGGGTGACTTCTCACGTGCTGGGCCTTCGTGTTACGCTCAATCGAGTCACCGTGTATCGGTGTGTGTGCGGTGGGGTGTCCCCCACATGCCGTGAGTTTCTTTGGAAGGCGATTCCCATGTGGGCCACGTGGTTGGTCTTGGACTGCGAGTCCAGTTGTCCGGCCTGGGGCTGGAGGTTTCCCGCTTGCTTCAAGATGGGAAATCGTCGTGGCGGCTTGTGTGCTGCCTTGGGAATCGTGCTTCTGCGTTTCCGTGTGGCCCGTGTGAGTGGCCTTAGTCCTTTGCGTTCCCTCTCCGAGGGAGTGATCGTGGCGGCTTGTGTGCTGCCTTGGGAATCGTGCTTCTGCGTTTTCCGTGTGGCCCGTGTGAGTGGCCTTTGTCCCTTGCGTTCCCTTCACAAGGGAATGGTCTTGGCAACTTGTGTGTTGTCTCGGTATTCGTGCTACCGTGGTTTTAGACCTAGAGATTGGACTAGATTGACGGCCTGGTGCTGTCGCGTGCAACGGTCTTGACCCCGAGTCTTGTGACTCAAGGACCGTTGGGTGTAGTGCGTCTGGAGGACTGTCCAGAGTCCAGTGGCTTAGCGCCACTTGAGTTTTCTCGACTCTAGCGCACGGTGCGTGCGTGGCCGTGGACTGTGAGTCCCGTTTCTTCTCCGACTGTGG
This sequence comes from Amorphophallus konjac, assembly GCA_022559845.1. Lineage (NCBI taxonomy): Eukaryota > Viridiplantae > Streptophyta > Magnoliopsida > Alismatales > Araceae > Amorphophallus > Amorphophallus konjac. The sequence goes on from CM040126.1 coordinate 4,823,070, forward strand.
TCACCGTGCGACGGGGCCGGTACGCGGGGTTGTCCCCGTACGTCGTCGGATTCGGACGTTGTTTTCCGTTGAGTTGAGAGTCTACTCCTTCAGTGACCCTCCACTAGTCGTAGCCCACCAGTACGAGGTGTTGGTCTCACCTGGGAGTGGTGTACGGGCACCCACCTTTCGAGACGGTTTGTGGACCGGTTACCGTAGGCCCCTCGTCGGTAGCCAGAGTCCGGCTACGGGGGAAAACCGGTCAGAGGACCAGACCTAGTGACGCAAGGTCTGTGTGTGCACACGTGGTTGGGGGCGGTTGGACCCACTTCGACGGACGTGACCCCAGCTAGTTACTTGTTTGTGGTTACTTGTACGGTGTTCGCGCCTCGGGTAGGACCTACCACGTCAGGCGGTTCACCTGCGGTGCGGTGTAAGACGTCAGGGGACGCTACCGGCTGTGCTTCTAGTGGGTGGTACTCCTGTCGAGTACGGAGTGACAGACTGTCAGTCTCTGTGTCTTTGACCTTCGGGTTTTTGGTCGTGTTGACCGGTGAGTTCGGTTGTTTCACCTTGGCGCGTGTGTCGGTTCTTGCGCCGTGAGATTAGTACTAGTGGCTTTACCGAGGTTGGGTCTTGTTGTGCGGTGCCCGCGATCGGGTGGTCGGGGTTGCACCTTGGACAGCGTGTCCAGGTCGGCTGTGTCCGAGGGACAGGCCTCTACGGCGTGGTTGCCGTGTGTTCTTACTTCGGTAGGTGGTACTAGCGTAGTTCGGTAGCTTCGACTGTGTGATCGAGGTCTGCCTTCTTGCAGTAGGAGTAGCTGTAGTGCCGAGTTTTGACCGGCCACCGGTTTGCTGTTCCTGCTGTAGTTGTAGCTTCCTTTCCGCTACCGCCGTTGTTTCCGGTTGGGGTTCCGCGGGATCCCTGCTGAGTCTCTGTTTTGGAGACTCATTCCCTGCTTTTCAGGTGTAGCGGTTCTTCCTCGTGGTTCGAGGGTGCGGAGCGGAGGTTCTCAGTTGCCAGCTTGCCGGGCCGAGTGTTCACTTGGCATGTGGTACGCTTTACTGCTTTAGACTGTACTTTCTGTTGGACTGGACTCTGTTGTAGTTGTTTATTTATTTCTGTTAATTGTTGAGTTGTCCTGCTTTATTTCCTATTTCTTTGTGCCTCCACACTCCTTCTAGCCCTTCCGAGCCCTCCCGGCTCGTGGGCGGCGGTGCGAGTCTCGGGTTATCGGGCCTTCCTGGTAATCGGATTCTCGGGTCGTTACAGCTGGTATCAGAGCGGTGGTTGTGGGCGTGCATAGGAATTCGAAATGTTGCAGTGATCAGAGTCCATAAGGTCCAGTACAGTCGGCAGCTGGCATAGGGTTTTGTGCTTGTTTTTCTGCTTTGTTTCTCGCTTGAGAGCTTGAGTGCGCTGTGCGGCGCTGTGAAGGTGGTCGATGTCCGCGGCTTTCGTGCCAGCGTAGGGTCTAAGGATCGAGGTCGAGAGCCTTCTCCCTCATCGGTGGTGGCCCTGGTTGTGCTGCGTTGGGCAGAGGTTGCTGGCAGGCGTGAGCTCGCGGTGCTGCGTTCGAGGAACCTGCAGCGTGGTCAGGTGTCTGGTGCGGACTGTTCTTGGTTAAGTGGCCGTGAGCGTGCTCTGAGGGAGCTGCTGTCGGTTTTTGGTCACTCCAGCTTGAGGTTTGTCCAGCTCCTGAGGCGTTCTGATCGAGAAGTGTGCTCCGGTGAGCGGAATGTCTTCTCGGTGAGCTGCTGTTTCGTCGAGCCTGATGTTCTTGTCGCGCTCTGTGGCGTCAGAAATGACGTGTCGGTCCTGATCGTTCTGCTGATTTCGAGGCAAGATTGGGCTGTGGTGTCCCAGTAAGTCTTGCTCCTGCGCTCTTCTGTGCGATTGGGTTGTGTTCGCCCTGGAGTTGGCTTGAGATGTGAAGGCTCCGCGGTGAGTTTCGGGACTCGAGGGTGAGCATCGGCGGTTGTCGGTTATGGCTCGTGTGACGGCTCTTGGCATGCCGTGTTGCAGTTCGAGGAATTGCAGCGGTGGTGCATCGAGAGATGCTGTGATGGTGGTCCGACGTGACACTCGTCGAGTGTGTCGGAGGCGCTGACCTGATGGAAGCGATAGTTTTCCTTGGAGCTGGATGGTGCTGTTTCCAGCGTGTGCGAGGTTTGAGGTCAGGTCGAGCGTGGAGTTCTTCCGTTGGTCGAAAGTGCGCTGGTTTCTCCTTTGGTTGGAGAGATTGCGTTCGGCTAAGGATCGTCGTCTTGCATTGTGTGTTCGGATTGGTTAGCCTTGTGTGCCATGAAATCCGTGCGAGACGTGCTCCTTATCTTGGCAAGGCGGTTGCCTGTGAGAAGTTGTGCCCGTTCCCTTGTCGTGTAAGGGTGCTGGCGCTGTTCCGAAAGGACGAGCGCTGGTTGGGCGGCGTTTGCTTTCTCGGCTGTGTGCGCGGATCTGAGTACGCAGCGGAAGCGTGGTGGGCTTGTGACCCACTAGTTCAGGATCGTAGCGTTGGTTGCTACGGGTGGATTCCTGAGTTCGCGTTCAGCATCGGAGGATTGGTTCCTTGGTGTGAAACGTGTTGTTGCCGTGCCGTTGCTCGAGGTTTTGTGGTTGTTGGCACTGGCAGGGTGGAGTGTTGGGGAATGTGCTGGTTAGTACGCCGCATGAGTACCATGTTCCTGTGATGGAAGCCGTGTCAGGCGTCGGTGTCGGACCTGGATAAGGTTGTTGAGGATGTCGCCTGACGGAGGTCGAGGACGTGTTGGTCAGAGTCGGTGGCTTGGCGCCCGACTTGTGTTCCCAAGCGTGTCCTCGGTTGAGATCGTGCTTTGAGGATGTGGTCTCTGGCAGACTATGGGTCCCGGTTGGCGGCTGTGAGTGGCTGGTGAGCCTAACCGGGTGACCGACCACAGCAACGTCTGTTGGTTCTACGGTCTTGTCGGATTGTGACGGTGAGATGGTTATTGCTTAGGGACCCGTGAGCACTGTTCAGGTGGTGTCCCGTGGCTCTGTGGTAAGGGCGGAATCGGGATTGGCGGGTGTCCACTTGGATTGATCGAAGGATTTGATGAGACCAGATGGATGAGTGACGCCTGTGGGCGGAGGCCTTTTGTGAGGTGGGCGTCGGAGGATGGTCCTTGATAGGACGTTGGTGTCGCAAAGGTTATCCCTGGTTTGATGACCAGCATGGGATGATTCCCCTGTGAGTCTGAGTCCAGTGAGGTGATGATTGAAGACACCAGGATCCGTCATTTGGTTTCGTCGTGCTCCCCGAGAGGGTTGAGTTGGAGCGATGTTCGAGCTTGGATGCGGTGTCCGAGAGGAGTGCAGCTCGAGATGTGGCATCAGTCTGTGTGGGAGTCGACGGATGGCTTGCTGAGGTTTGGAATGTTTCCTTTGGACGCGGTCGAGGACCAGGAAAGAAAGAAGAAGCTGAGCAAGCGAAGGGTTCCCGTTGACGAGCAGTTGGTGACCAGTGGATGGTCTTTTCAGAGACAGAAGATGCTGGTTGTTGGGGCTCGAGCGTGGCGAGAGCCGTGTGCCAGCGAGACCTTTGATGGTCGTTTCTGTGATGTGCCTTTTCCGGATGGGATCTGGGCTTTGTCGAGGGTTGTGATTCTTCGGTGAGCGAGATCGTGGCTGCGGCGCCATGGTGGATTCTCGCGTTGTCTGAGGTGACGCCAGACTGTGTCCTTTGGTATATGCCTGCTCTGTGGCCGGTGTGCTCGGCGCGAGGAGCGAGGTGTTGTGTGTGATTGTGAGTCTGGCTGTGTTCCTCAGGATCCGTTTTTTCGTGAGAATCGAGGTTTTCTGTGCTGGGGGCCCTGACAGCGTGTCAGTTGGTTCAGTGTTCTTCCCCTAGGACGTCGTGCTAGGTCCTGAATTTCGAGGACGAAATTCCTTTAAGGGGGGAGGGCTGTAATGCCCCGGATTTTTCGGATATTTTTCAGATCATTTTAGTGGGTCTCGGAGTGTATTTTGTGCTTTACACGCGTTTTTCCCTGATGTGCCTTCGGAACTCTTTGCAGGGCAAACCGTGGCGTTCTCCGACTCCGGGACAGTACCACTGCGTTGTGTTCCTTCCGAGGATCGCGGAGGTAATTTTTCGTAATTTTCTGAATTTATCGAATTTTCGGGTTTTCCTATATATACTAACCCTTTCCTCTCTCCCCCTCTCATTCTCTCTTTCTCACCCTCTCTCTTCTCTCACGCCCTCTTTCTCCCCTCTCTTCTCCGGTGGCCGACGGAGCGAGGCGGGGGCGAGGCGGAGGCGGCGCGGGTGAGGACGCGGGCGAGGATGGGCGAGGATCGAGGCGGTGGAGGCGCGTGGGAGCTCGTGGCGCGGTCGCGAGCCGGCGAGGGTTTCACGGCGTTTCTTCGCGGATCGGCGAGCTCGGGGCGCGAAATCTTCGGTGGAGGTAGGGTGATGGTTCCCCAGCTCGTGCACTTCCTTTCCCGCGAGTTTCGTAGGCCGTGGTGAGCCGAGCGGGTGGAATCGGGGTTTTTGGGCAAAACCCATGTTTTAGGGCTTGTGGGCCGATCTCCCGTTTCATTGCGTTTTTGGCCGATCCGAGGCCGTAGATGCATGCTAGGGGCTTCTGGGGAGCTTCCCCCTTGTTTTCCCCCTCTCCTGTTGAGGTATGGGGGCGTGGGACGAGTTTTGGGTCGTTTCCCGCCGTAGCGTTCTCGGAAGGAAGTGACGGTCCTTCCAGTGGCCGTCACTTGGTGTAACGCGCTTGGACAGGACCGTTACATCCCCCTTCTGTTGGCCTTTGGTGGTCTGTGGGTGTGGCGGTCCCACGATAGACCGTCAGGTGCTGTGACGCACCAGGGCTAGACCGTTAGAGTCTCTTCCGTTGGTTTTCGGGTCAGGCGTGTGACGCACCAGGGCTGGCGCGTCACAGCCTTGTGACGCCCCAGGGTGGGTGCGTCACATTCCCTGTTACCCAGCTGAGGGCTGGGGGTGTGACGGTGCCGTCTGGACCGTTACTTGCTTGTAACGCGCCCAGGGTGGGCCGTCAGAGTCGTTTTATCCGTTGGAAGGGCCGCGTGTGTGACGCGCCAGGCCAGACGCGCTACATCCGTGTAACGCGTTGGGGCAAGCGCGTTACATCCTGCTTTCACGCTGAGCGCGTGAGGCATGTAACGCACCAGGGAGAGCGCGTTACATTCGTGTAACGCGCTGGGCCAGGCGCGTTACATCCTGTGTTTCTTCGGGCCGTGTAACGGCCTGCGTTAGGCCGCCAGGTGGATGTGACGGTCTCCCCTAGACCGTTACAACCCTGTGACGGTCTAGGGTTAGACCGTCAGGCTTTGTGTCGTCCCGAGGCGAGTTTTTGTGTTCTCCGCCTTGCCCCGCAATGTGTGGATCCCTAGTCGACCCGGTTGGGACCCAGTGGTCGACCTGCGGTCTTGTGAGTGTCCCTGACACCCGTGGGTTTCTGTGTCCGTGTTTTGAGGGTGTCTGGGGGACCGTGTTATCTCGTTTAGCGTGCCCGTAGGGTTGAGAGTCCGGGTGACTTCTCGCGTGCTGGGCCTTCGTGTTACGCTCGATCGAGTCACCGTGTATCGGTGTGTGTGCGGTGGGGTGTCCCCCGCATGCCGTGAGTTTCTTTGGAAGGCGATTCCCATGTGGGCCACGTGGTTGGTCTTGGACTGCGAGTCCAGTTGTCCGGCCTGGGGCTGGAGGTTTCCCGCTTGCTTCAAGATGGGAAATCGTCGTGGCGGCTTGTGTGCTGCCTTGGGAATCGTGCTTCTGCGTTTCCGTGTGGCCCGTGTGAGTGGCCTTAGTCCTTTGCGTTCCCTCTCCGAGGGAGTGATCGTGGCGGCTTGTGTGCTGCCTTGGGAATCGTGCTTCTGCGTTTTCCGTGTGGCCCGTGTGAGTGGCCTTTGTCCCTTGCGTTCCCTTCTCAAGGGAATGGTCTTGGCAACTTGTGTGTTGTCTCGGTATTCGTGCTACCGTGGTTTTAGACCTAGAGATTGGACTAGATTGACGGCCTGGTGCTGTCGCGTGCAACGGTCTTGACCCCGAGTCTTGTGACTCAAGGACCGTTGGGTGTAGTGCGTCTGGAGGACTGTCCAGAGTCCAGTGGCTTAGCGCCACTTGAGTTTTCTCGACTCTAGCGCACGGTGCGTGCGTGGCCGTGGACTGTGAGTCCCGTTTCTTCTCCGACTGTGGTCACCGTGCGACGGGGCCGGTACGCGGGGTTGTCCCCGTACGTCGTCGGATTCGGACGTTGTTTTCCGTTGAGTTGAGAGTCTACTCCTTCAGTGACCCTCCACTAGTCGTAGCCCACCAGTACGAGGTGCTGGTCTCACCTGGGAGTGGTGTACGGGCACCCACCTTTCGAGACGGTTTGTGGACCGGTTACCGTAGGCCCCTCGTCGGTAGCCAGAGTCCGGCTACGGGGGAAAACCGGTCAGAGGACCAGACCTAGTGACGCAAGGTCTGTGTGTGCACACGTGGTTGGGGGCGGTTGGACCCACGTCGACGGACGTGACCCCAGCTAGTTACTTGTTTGTGGTTACTTGTACGGTGTTCGCGCCTCGGGTAGGACCTACCACGTCAGGCGGTTCACCTGCGGTGCGGTGTAAGACGTCAGGGGACGCTACCGGCTGTGCTTCTAGTGGGTGGTACTCCTGTCGAGTACGGAGTGACAGACTGTCAGTCTCTGTGTCTTTGACCTTCGGGTTTTTGGTCGTGTTGACCGGTGAGTTCGGTTGTTTCACCTTGGCGCGTGTGTCGGTTCTTGCGCCGTGAGATTAGTACTAGTGGCTTTACCGAGGTTGGGTCTTGTTGTGCGGTGCCCGCGATCGGGTGGTGGGGGTTGCACCTTGGACAGCGTGTCCAGGTCGGCTGTGTCCGAGGGACAGGCCTCTACGGCGTGGTTGCCGTGTGTTCTTACTTCGGTAGGTGGTACTAGCGTAGTTCGGTAGCTTCGACTGTGTGATCGAGGTCTGCCTTCTTGCAGTAGGAGTAGCTGTAGTGCCGAGTTTTGACCGGCCACCGGTTTGCTGTTCCTGCTGTAGTTGTAGCTTCCTTTCCGCTACCGCCGTTGTTTCCGGTTGGGGTTCCGCGGGATCCCTGCTGAGTCTCTGTTTTGGAGACTCATTCCCTGCTTTTCAGGTGTAGCGGTTCTTCCTCGTGGTTCGAGGGTGCGGAGCGGAGGTTCTCAGTTGCCAGCTTGCCGGGCCGAGTGTTCACTTGGCATGTGGTACGCTTTACTGCTTTAGACTGTACTTTCTGTTGGACTGGACTCTGTTGTAGTTGTTTATTTATTTCTGTTAATTGTTGAGTTGTCCTGCTTTATTTCCTATTTCTTTGTGCCTCCACACTCCTTCTAGCCCTTCCGAGCCCTCCCGGCTCGTGGGCGGCGGTGCGAGTCTCGGGTTATCGGGCCTTCCCGGTAATCGGATTCTCGGGTCGTTACAGGTCCTCCATCTGGGCCGGAAGTTTCGGGAAAGGCGGAAGTGGAACCATCAGTCGGGGTAGACGCCCCGCCTCCACCAGTGTAGCAAGACTCGCCGCCCCTAAGTCGGAGATGCGAGCCGGCCCCTCCATCGCTATCGGGGCGACACTCGGTCGCCGCTTGGCCACAGCCTTTCGGACACGACCAGACGTCTTCTCCGGTCTCGGTATCGCCTGACCATGGGAATGGGAATTAGCTATCCGCCAGCTGGAATAAACCATGCGAAAAGGGAGACCATGGAGCCCGCATACTCACCTTAGCCACGGGAATGAGGCTACCCTCAGGCGCGATCTCCCCCTCCTCCAGAGGCTCTCCCGCTAGGGGACCCGCCGGCACATCCTCCTGAAGGGCCTCGAATAGAAGGGCCAGCCTGCCCATGCCGACAGCGACCCCAGGACGGTCAACTGGCGCAGTTGGAGCAGCCCCTTTCACGGCCTCCGGCTTAATTGATTCCTACGAAGAACCGACACAAAAAAACGGCGTCAGTAGGCGACCACCAAGGCAGCCCTGCACTAACATAAAAAATATATACGCCTACGGCAGCAGCCTCTATCAAGCTGAGCACATTAGCAAATGAAAAGCCTTAAAGACCGGCTCGGGCGGCCCGGTGCCTCAAGGCGCTACCTCAACGGGAGCCGCTTCGTCGGAAGAGTAGTCGTAGTCTACCTCTTCCCCGGACGAAGACTCGACTGCCGCTGGTTCGGCAGGAGCCGGCAAAGGGGCCTCCACCTCGAGCTCGGTGACCGGCGCCTCCTCTCACGGACTGGGCGAGGCTGGCAGCCCAGGCTTCAACTTCTTTCGCACATACAGCTGTGTCACCGGGGGGTGCATTCGGAGGCCAAATAGCCCGGTAACCGCTCCAGCTGCACCTGTCAAAAAAAACGCGGGTCGTATCAAGCCCAATCGGCTCCCAAAGGATGAAAGAGGTAAAATAGGCCGACAAAGGCAGATACCTTCTTCGACCTCGGCAGACAAAGCCTTCTCCGGAGCCGCAGCCTCGCCCTTAGAGAAGAAACGCATCGTCTCCGCGCGGGGACGCAAGGCCAACTCAGGAGGGAGATCCACCATGGACGACGTAGGCGACCGCCGAGCCTCACCAGTATCACGGCTCGACCCGGTCTGCATGGCCGCAAATGCCTCGAAGGACGGGATAGAGCCGCCGGTGAGGCTACTGTCGTACCCAGGGCTTCCTTGGCCCGCCTCCGCTTGGCCGCCTGTTCCCCGGCCACCTTGGCAGCAGCCAACGCCTTCTTGACAGGCGACTTCGCTCGAGGCCTTGCCTTGGCCTGCAGTGGGGGAGCCGGAGCCGCCACCAAGGCCGCCTTTGCTACGACCGCGGCCGCACCCCTGACAGGCGCGGGCATAGGAGCCGACCCCTCCACATCAGGGACGGGCACGGACGCGGGCTCTTCCACAAGGGCTGAGACAAAAAAAAAATACATTCAAGCGTCAGGGCCCTGCTTCAAAAAAAGGGGAGAGAGAAAACTTAAAAGAGGCGCCGACGGTCGAAGGCACTGACCGGCAGGCGGGCTGGGCTCGGGCCGAGCGACTTCAAACTCCTCGAAGGTTGGGACCCGAGGCACTGAAGGAACGGCGGTCGAGACTTTGGCCGCCTCCGTCTTGCGCCGCTTCGTATCCCGCTGCTTGGCCGCCTTCACGGCATCCATTGCTTTCTTCACGGGGGATTTCGCTCGGGGCCTCTTCGCGGCCTTGGGCAAAGGAGCCGTGGTCGGAGCCAGCGGCGCTGCTTCAAAATATGCAGGCTTCTTTACCAGCCGGAGGAGATTCCGGTACGTGGCCATCTGCGTGCTGTCGGGATGGTCTGCAAAGAAAAGAGGGGAAAGAACGAACATGCATATACCATTAGTACTTAACTCACCGCGAAAGCCGCAACGTTAAGGGACAAAATCGAAGAGCAAGAGGGAACTGAGTACCATGAGGGCTGGTGTACAGCCGCAGCGTGATCGGCCAGTAGCTCAGGGACGTCTCCTTGTCCCGACGTGCCGCCTCCCGAACTAGCCAGCAGACGTCCTCAATAGTTTGACACCGGTCCGTGAGGTTGGCCAGATCCGCGTGCTTCTTGGAAGAGAGGTGACAGAAAAGATTGAAGTGGTCCATGCCCCACCCATCAGCATAATAGTAAGGGACATGCAGGCGTTTGCCCAGGATGGAGGCCGTCACATCTTCTATCTTCATCCCATTCACCCGGAGGAGAACATAGAGCCATGTGGTATCCTTATAGTTCTCAGGCCGCCTCTCCTCCCGCCTCATAAACGTGCGATGCGGGCAGGCCACGTCCCTCTCTGGGCGCCAGCTCTTGGCAGGAGTCCCCTCTTCCTCTATGGGGAATGGGTAGTTGATGAGCTCCAGACGGTCGCTCCCCACCCGGCACAAGTCCCGCAGCGTCTTCTCGTAGTCAGCCTTAGCCACTGGGGGTAGCTCCACCTTCGGCGTCGGCCTCATGTCCCGGGCTTCCCGGCGAGCCATCAAATACGCTGCCACTTTCTTTTCCTGCCTGTTCTTGAGCCGAAGAAGATGGTCTGGCTCAATATCAAGCACTGGCACGGGCTGCCGGCTAAGGAATCTCCTTTCGGCGCCATCCCAACAATCGGTCTTGTGCAACCGATAGAAAGCCGTGCGGGCATTCCACCACTTTATGTAATCTTGAGTCACTCGGGGAACACGACCCGGGGCCGGTACTCTGAAAGAGGCGGAGTCCGCTAGATGGAAGAAGTCCCACCAGCTTTTGGCGTGCTCGGCAACCAAACCTCCCCGGACATTCCGCGAGGGCAAGCCGAATTGCGCATGATAAGCGGGGATATGCTGGTCATACCCGAAATTGCGGCCGAACCGGAAAGGGTAATACGGCTCCAGCAACACATTCTCCCCCTTTCTGAATACCAGCACGCTCGGGCGAATCGACAGCGCCCAATCCCTCAGCTCCGGCTCCAGCAGTGGGCGGATCACATTCTCCTGGCTGATAGGGTGGGCGTACTTCTCCACCTGGTCGTCTTTGCACTCCCTCTTGTTGTTCACCAGAGGGCTCGAGTGCGCCGCCAGAGTCCAGAAATGAATAGACCCGACCGCATCCCGGGGGACCGTTGTTAATCGGCCCCGGATATCATACATCCGCATGGAGGCGGAGCCCGGCTCGGCGCTGGCAAATTCCAACATCCTCGGTATCAGCCCCCAATCCTGGAGAACTCGCAGGGCAAACTCCGGGAATAGCGAACAAACCCACGCGTTGAAGAAGTGCGGTGGGCACACATACCGGGCCTGCCGCAGAAACTAGTGCATGCTGGTATCCCCCAAGGCCTTGTAAATTAAACAGAGGGTTGCCGGGCACAGAGAAAGCTTGATCCCCCACGCCATCTGGCACGCCGGGTAGATGGCATCCGGCCGGATAACTGTCTCGTCGCCGTACGGCATGGCAAATGAGCATAGCCAGTACGTGAGATAGGCGGCGCAGTGGGTCTGGGGATCCAAACCCATCGGGTTAGGCCCGCTTCGACGCCCTCTAGACGGGATCTTCACGTCAAGCTTGGGCTTTGCACGCTTCTTGGGAGCCACGGCAGTACCGACGCAGGGGAATTCCTCGTACCGCTTCGGCCCGTCGAAGAAATACTCCAGCCACAGGGCATGCGCACCCTCTTCCTGTCCCCACGGGCGGGCTGCTTCCCCTTGTGCGACAGCTGGTATAGCTCCTGGTACGCCTTCATCAGGTACCGGTATGAATACCCCAGAGAATAATAGCCGTCCCCGTTAGTCTCGTCTTTGATTAGGTCCGGGAGGCATATTTCTTCATAAGGCTCCCCGTCAATGGGCAAGCCGCTCAGCTGGCTTAGGCTCCATAAATCCAGAGAAGTCTCGCCCTCCGCCGTGTAGAAGGTGTTAGTCGCTGCGCTGAACACCTCTATCATGCCGCAACAGAGGCCCTTGGAAATGGGATAGCCATATCGGGAGGCGTATACGCTGTGATAAACGCCGACCCGGACCAGCAAAGGAGCATAGTTGAACAGCACATGCTCCGTGAACTCCACCGCCCTCTCCCGGAAGGTGTGGGCGTCCTGAAGCTTCAGCTCCCCGAACCAGCCCAGTGACAGATCATACTTGAATCTGATGGCCAAACAGTCCAAGATGAAGGGCTCTTCTCTGTAGCCCCACTTCAGGGGAGCCAAGAATAGGCCGAACCGAGGCGCCTCGTTGTGCACCTTCCCGGCAGACAAGTCCCATCTGGCCGGAGTAAACTGAGGCGCCCGCACCAGCTTGTCTTCAGCCGGCAGCACCCCTTCGATCCCCAGGACCGACTTCCATTCCCGGGCTTCTCCCACCAGGTACATCGGAATACTCCGGGGAACGCTGTACAACAGGCTATCCCGGGCCTGCAGTATAGCCTGTTCGGCCTTCTTCACGACCCGGAAGTCTCGCCCTTCCCGCGAGCGAAAATGCTTCAGAAATCGAACCAGGTGTCTGTCCTTCGGGAAGTCCTTCCTGTACTCCCCGGTGACCCGGTCAAATGTGAAGCCGCTGTCAACTCTGGCAAGCCTCTGGAAATCCATGGTCTCCCCGTCAGACTCGGAGGACTCTGCCAAAGCGGCTATCTCACCATGTTCACAGTCCAGGTCTTCTACGTTCAGCCAGGTGACCGCCGGCACGGGACCCCGCGGGATGAGGTCGGCACCGATAGCAGCAGCGGGAACAGAGGAACCACTTGGGGCAGCCATTTGTCTGCAAAGATATGCAAATAAGAAGATCAGAACAAATCACAAGCAAAAGGACTGCAAAGAAGCTTTACTACAAGTTAAATGAACAAAGTATTGCCAATTTCTGACGAAATTTCGGCAGAGTTTCCCCTAGGCCACAGGCGTAAGGGAAAACACGGGTGCGCGTCCACAAGGAGTGACGGCCCCAACAAAGCATGGTGGGCCCCGAGAGGCAACACCAGAAGTCCGCCGGTCAAAAGAGTCTTCTCCCCTAAAACTAAAAGTCCCCACATACTGCCTAAAGCCCCTTGGCCGGCACGCCCCTGCTAATGCCTTCGCCGGCACGCCCCCAGGGTCGCTCCCCGGCACGCTCCCCTGCAAACCTTCACCGGCACGCCCAGACGGGCCCCTTCCCCGGCACGCTCGGTGCATGCCTTCCCCGACACGCTGCGCGCAGCCCTTCACCGGCACGCCCAGACGGGCCCCTTCCCCAGCACGCTCGGTGCATGGCTTCCCCGGCATGCCCCCAGGCGTCCTTCCCCGGCACGCTCCCCGTGCCCTCACCGACACGGCCTAAGGCCTCCTCACCGACACCCGCCAGGGTTGCTCCCCGGCACGCCTCCGAAGGCCCTTTGCCGGCACGCACATCTGCCCGCTCCCCGGCACGCTTGGCGCCTCTCTTCCCCGACACACCCTGACGAGGAGCTTCCCCAGCATGCTCCGAGGGTCCCTCGCCGGCACGCCTGCAACCCCTTCTCCCCGGCACGCTCAGTCCGTCAGTGCAACCGGCGGCATCCCACGGCAAAAAAAAGTAAGGGGAAGAAGATGGAAGGAGAAGAGAGGAAGGGAGAAGAGGAGAAGAAGAAGAATAAGGGAGAAGATAGAGGGAAAGACGGAGGAGGGAGGGGTGTGACCACCCCCGACCGCCGTCCACGGTGGAGAAAGGAAGAGGGGAAGACAACGAGAGGGAGAGGGAAGAGACAAAGAGACCAGGGGGGAAGAGAAAGGAGAAGAAAGGAGGGGGGGGCCTTCGTGGCCCCTCTCCTCACCACGGCGGCGGTGGCGCTCACAGGCGGCGGGCGCGTCCGGAAGAGAAGAAGAGGGAGAGGGGGAGCCTCGCCCGTTCAACCGCCACGAAGAAAGAGAGAGAGGAGGGAGAGGGAGAAGAATTCGAAACGGGGTGGCCCGTTCGAGCCACCCCGCCCCCTTCATATAGGGGATGTAAACGACAAAGAAAAAAAAGGGAGTACAAAATGGATTTAAAAAAAAAGAAGAAGAGAGGGGAAGAAAAGAAGAAAAGGGAGGCAAAAAAAAGAGATAAAAAAAAGGGGAAAAGAAGAAAGAAAGAAAAGGGAGGGAAATAGAAGAAAGGGAGAATGAAAGAAAGAAGGGATGAGGATAAAAGGAGAGAGAAAGGGGGAAAATAAAAGAAATAAAAGGGGAGAGAAGATACAAAAAAGAGAAGAAAGAAGAAAAAGAAGAAGAGGGAATGAAGGAAAAATAGAAGGAGATAAAAAGAAAAAAAGAGAGATGAGGGAAATAAAAGGAGAAAGAGAAAGAAGAAAACAAAAGGGGGGGGAAACAAAAAATTATTATAAATATATATATATATATATACTTATATACATACATGTATGCACACATACGTATATCCATCCACATATATATGTATATATATATATATATATATATATATATATGTAGATACTTACGTACGCATGAATGAGGCAAAAAAAAAAAGAAGATCCTCCCGGGGAGAACATCCCATCCCCACAAGCCGGGTCATACACGCATCCGCACAAGTAAAACAACTTTACCCCTGCACACGGCCGCCTTTGCAATGGCGCCATTCCCATGCCAACAAACGAGCCCGTCCCTGGCACATCGCCTTGGGTCTCAGCCACCACCCACGCCATACAATATTGCCATCACGGGCCTTACAGCCTGGATTGGCAGAATTCCTACCTTTGCGTTGGCATTAGCCCCTTGTCAACGAATAAATCCCTTTTCGGCGCAAGGCCTCGTGCCCTAGCCACCCACTCCGCACAATATTGCCATTACGGACCTTACGTTCGAATCGGCATAAATTCTCCCGTTGCGCTGGCATTCTATTCTTGCCAACGAGTGAACCTTATCTTCCGGCGCAAGGCTTCGTGCCCTAGCCTACACTCGCATATCATCCAATTTCAAAAAGGAAGAGAAAATAAAATGGGGTTAAAAATAGAGATACCCCGCCGGACTTGTCCCTACACCGGAACAAGGGTAAAAATGGCAACAACCCGGCTGTGGCGAAAACCCGAAAGGGCGCTACGAGTAAAATTGGGTACCCCGCCACGTGAAAACCCAAAAGGGCGCGTGGGCAAAAGCAAGAGGGGGCCGATACCGGCGAAAACCCGAAAGGGCGCTTGTATCGGTAATGTGGTTCAAAAAAGAGAGAGAAAGAAAAGAGACAAAAGAGATCAACAAACTAAGTCAGCTCCCGACATCCTGTCGGCACTGACGAAGAGACCAAGAGACAATAAACCAGGCCAGCCCCCGACACCCTGTCGGCACTGGCAAAGAGACCAAAAGACAACAAAGCATGTCAGTTCCCGGTATCCTGCCGGCACTGGCAAAGAGACCAAGAGACCGAGAGATCGATGAAGCATGTCAGTTCCCGGCATCCTGTCGGGACTGGCGAAGAGACCAAGAGACCAACAAAGCAGGTCAGTTCCCGACACCCCATCGGCACTGACGAAGAGACTAAGAGACAACAAAGCAGGTCAGTTCCCGACACCCCATCGGCACTGACGAAGAGACTAAGAGACAACAAACCAGGCCAGCTCCCGGCTCCTGTCGGCGCTGGCGAAGAGACCAAGAGATCAATAAACCAGGTCAGTTCCCGACACCCCGTCGGGACTGGCGAAGAGACCAAGAGATCAACAAAATATGCTAGTTCCCGGCATCCCGTCGGCACTGGCAAAGAGACCAAGAGATCAACAAAGCATGTCAATTCCCGGCATCCTGCCGGCACTGGCAAAGAGACCAAGAGACCGAGAGATCGACGAAGCATGTCAGTTCCCGGCATCCTGTCGGGACTGGCGAAGAGACCAAGAGACCAACAAAGCAGGTCAGTTCCCGACACCCCATCGGCACTGACGAAGAGACTAAGAGACAACAAACCAGGCCAGCTCCCGGCTCCTGTCGGCGCTGGCGAAGAGACCAAGAGATCAACAAACCAGGTCAGTTCCCGACACCCCGTCGGGACTGGCGAAGAGACCAAGAGATCAACAAAACATGCCAGTTCCCGGCATCCCGTCGGCACTGGCAAAGAGACCAAGAGATCAACAAAGCATGTCAATTCCCGGCATCCTGTCGGCACTGATGAGGAGACAAAGAGACCAATATGATGCTTCAGTCCCGACACCCTGTCGGCACTGATGAAGAGACAAAGAAGATCAACAGACCAGGTCGGCTCTCGACGCCCCGTCGGCATCGACAAAGAGAGAAGAGACGAAAACACCCACAGGCACCGCCCGGCTCATCCTTCGCCTACGCTACCCATGGGTGGGGGGCATTTGTGGACACCAAAAATCGCACATCTAAATGTCATGCTCGGCCCAGCATCGACAACGGTGCCGAGTAAAGAAACCCCGGAGAAATCAAGCATAAAAAGAGCCCCACAGCCCGTGGGCCTCGAAGGAAATCAAATGGGCCCCGGCTCATGCTCACAATGGGCTCAAAAGTGCCCACTTAGCCCTTCAGCGGCACGCCCTTCAGGCCGTTCAGCGGCACGCCCTCGGCAAGCCCTTCAGCGGCACGCCCTGTAGGGGCCTCAGCGGCGCGCCCTTCAGGCCGTTCAGCGGCACGCCCTCTGCAAGCCCTTCAGCGGCACGCCCTGCAGGGGCCTCAGTGGCACGCCCTTCAGGCCGTTCAGCGGCACGCCCTGGGCAAGCCCTTCAGTGGCACGCCCTGCAGGGGCCTCAGCGGCACGCCCTTCAGGCCGTTCAACAGCACGCCCTCGGCAAGCCCTTCAACGGCACGCCCTGGCAAGGCCCTTTGAGGCTTCAACGGTACGGCCTTTGGGGTCTTCAACGGCACGCCCAAAGGGGCCTTCAGCGGCACGGCCCTTTGAGGCTTCAACGGTACGGCCTTTGGGGTCCTCAACGGCACGCCCAAAGGGGTCTTCAGCGGCACAGCCTACAAAGGCTTCAGCGGCAGGCTTTTTTGGCTCCCCAGCTGCACGCCCCTTCGAAGCCCTCCAGCGGCACAGCGGGGAAGTTCTTTCAACGGGCGACGTGAGGCCCATGCCCTACGCATCCTTGGCGCACAGTGGAGCCGTCTGAGGTGGCAGCCGATAGTTGGGCCACGCAGGCTACCCCACTGACAGTCAGGACAGAGGGGAGTCAAACCCCATCATCACGGGCCGCTTCCCCCCCTCGACAGCCGTGCTCGAGGGCTCCCCGCTGCTGAGGGTATAAAAGACGCCAGTCTTCGGAAAACAAAAAGGAGAGGAGATCCGAAAGGGGGAGACGGACAGACACACACACACACAGAGGAAAAGAGAGGAAGAAGAAGAGAAGAGGGAAGGAAAGAAGAAGAGCTCCGACGTGAGCCTACTCCGACGACCACCGTGAAGAGATCAAGAGTAAGGGAGGGGGGGAGAGAGCTAAATGTAATGGGGGAGAAGGGTTGGGGACAATGGCCAATGTCTTAGGCCCGGAAGTTTTCTTCCTTCTCTTATCCCATTCCTCCTGGCGTTCTTTGTCTTTCTTACTCTTGTCCATGGCCCCATTTGGGGAGTTTGCTTTTGCCATATGTATGAAGGGCCTCGCCCTCTTGATTCTCATGAATGAAAACCACCCTCCCCGGGTTTCTTTTCGATCTTCGATGTTTTATGCTAGGCTTTGCGGGCTTTTTGACGGACAATCCGTTCCTCCCTCTGTCTCCTCATTCCTCCGGCGTCTTTAGGGTCCTCCACGTCGACGTAGGTTTCCCCCCCTCTGTTGGCCTTGGCTCCGTGAGCTCCTCACTCCCTTCTATGGCCATCTACCGTGTTCCCGGGCTTGAGGAGAAGGGGAGGTACCCTTCTTTCTTCCCAACCACTCAGTTACTAATAGGCCACTCCCGGCCTTGAAACCCCCCGTCTTTCTTCCTCTTTTCCTGAACAGCCACCAAGTCTCCCCCCCCAATTGCTTGCAACCCTTTTAAGCCTCCCAGCGGTGCACCTTTCCGGCCCTTGGCCGGCACACCTTTCCAGCCTTCAGCGACACACCCAGATCAGCCTTCAGCGACACACACCCAGATCTGCCTTCAGCGGCACACACATGTCCAGCCTTCAACGGCACGCCTCATTGGCCTTGCCCTTCAGCGGTACGCCCTGTCCAGCCCTCAGCGACACGCCCTGTCCAGCCCTCAGCGGCACACCCTGTTCAGCCCTCAGCGGCACACCCTTCAGTCCTTTAGCAGCTTACTCTTTGGCCAGTCCCAGTCCATGCCTCTTAGAGGCCCTCAGTCTGTCGTTCATCTTCACGTTTTCCGGGGCTCTACAAAGGTGTTGCTCCCCCGGGGGCCCACCTCCAGTTGTCGAGTTCCGCCACTCCATGTGGGCGCGTTCCCTTTATCTCTCTTACGCCCTGGGTCAAGGGGAGATGCTGCCGAATTTTTGTCAAGAACTAATAAACAATTAAAAGAGGCACAAGGAGGCAATAAGTAAACAATCAACTAATGAAGCCTTCCAACTTATCAAATCACTGCCGGCCTCCCGATGAGAATTGGACCGAGCTAGCTAACCACCCGGCCGCCCGAGCATCCGACCCGCAAGAAAAGAGATCGAACCAAACAAAGAGGACGAAACAAAGCAAGGGAGGAATTTTATATGAAACTACACAAGGGTTAAGATAAGAAGAAAAGAAAAGCCTTAAAACGAGTAATTAAAATTGGGTTAACCCCCATCACGCCCAGATCAGCCTTCAGCGGCACACACATGTTCAGCCTTCAGTGGCACTTCCCCCATAGCCTTCAGCGGTACGCCCCTATAACCCCCAGCGGTACGCCCTCATTGGTCCTCAGCGGTACGTTACCCTTTGACCTTCAGCGGCACACCCTTATTGGCCCTCAGCGGTACGCTCCCCCCAAAGCCTTCAGCGGCACACCCCTTCAGGCCTTTAGCGGTACGCCCCTTTGCTGACCTTCAGCGGTACGCCCCCCCTGCTACCCTTCAGCGGTACGCCCCTACCTTCCCTTCGCCGGCACACTATATCTATATATGCATACAGCATGACACAGCGTTAATAGCGGCAAATAAATTAATAAAATTGCACTAATCAAAGGATTCCGAATGCGTAATATTAATCATAATAAAGAGGCGGGAGGGATAATTAAAAATATATATATAAATAACAAAGGAATGACAATAATAAGAATAATCATGAATAAAAGAGAAGAAAAATCATCCCGATCAAAGGCACGAGTAAACATTAAACCTCAGAGCGGAAATCCCAGAAGATACAACTAAGGAAGCCCCAGATAAAAGACGCTAATGTCCACACTGGAGCCCTCTCTCTCCCCGGGACCCGGGGCAAAAGGGAATAACAACGTCGCCCTTTCAGGTCGGGCCCGAGTCTTGGGAATTACTCCGTATGGCCAGGCTTTGACCTAACCTCGGGCCGACATCTTAATCAGACTGGATTTGTTTCCTCGTTCCGGATACCTTCCGAATCCTCATTAAAATTGCCGCATGCTCGGCAGACATTTGAAGGGATCTACCTCGGTTTTCTCATTGTGACGCTGCCACTGACTGGTGTCCGAATACAAATGGTCTACGAGTGGCCGACACGGCCGACAATTTATGGTCTTGATAAAACCTTCAGTGTGATCTACCCATATCTCTCTCGCATAATTAGTATTACTCTTTTCGGCCGCGGGGCCCCTAATTTCGGCAATTAATCAAGGGTATTCCCTCGTATGGGGGATGTAAATGACGTCGTGACCTTCATGGCGCGACGGGATTCGGTCCCGACATGAACCACACAATCATCTGACGAAGTCAGATCGAGCGCACCTTGGGCTCCCCGGAGCCCGAATAAATCGTCACTTCGGTGACTGGCACGCCCACGCACGTAATAAACCAACGATCGCACCAAGATAACAAGCGAATTAAAGTGCGTCCACACCTTGACGGGGGCGTTTTCTTCTTGAACTATCGATGAATGTCACGCCTTGATGAAGGGCGTGTTTCTCTTTTTGACGCCCTCATGATAAGGCGTTTTTCATAATTTTGACGCCATGACTTAAGGCGTTTTTTATGAGTTTGCTTCCCGTGTGCTTTGATGAACTTAAGTGCTATTATTTTATTGGAATTCTATTTTATTTAGCACTTATGATCATGTCATACTTTGAATTGAAGATTATTGATGTTGAAATTGATAAGTTTCAAGTGCAGGAAAGTGCAGGTTTCGAGACGCGTGGGTTGCTCATGGAAGTAACATCGCGTTCATTATCTTGTATTTGTTTGATGTAAGCATTTTACTATATGGTATTTACGCTATTATAGTATATCAAGGACCTTGTGGTTCTGATGAACCTGGAATTTGAGTTCCCCTTCATCAAAAACTATGATAATTCTAGGAGAGTCTCGATCACACGGATAGGCCGTTGAGTCGTTGAAGGTCTGGGACGATGGTTCCACTTTCTGAGTTGATACGCGGACAAACGAGCTTCGGCTTAGTGTTAGCTCAGAGATCTGGATTCTTGACCAAATCTGGATGGCTTAGCAATATTATCCTTGATTATTTTCTATTTTTAGTTTGGTTTAATCTTTTCTTTCAGCCCAGCATGCATCATGTAGGACTTTGAGTTTCATGCTGAAAATCTTCATATTATGGCAATAATGAAGGTCACTCGCTCTTTATTGAGTTGACATGAGATATTCCACTCCAAATCAAGTACTTTGTTCCATCTGAAGCCGCTTAGGCTGATTCCTTGAAAATGTCCCTTTGTTGGATCTCCATCTCAATTCTCTTTATTTTTCTACAAATCTACCTTGGTTGTAGCACGTCCACGTTGGCTGGTAACCGCTCTCCAATGGTCTTTCCCTATCGTGCCCGCGCGCACACCTTTTGCCTTACATTTTACTTGTTTAGCTTAGTCTCCTTTATCCAGCAAATTGATGCCTTCTTGGAATCATTCAGAGTTGTTTCACTTTGAATCTTGGAAAGATTTCCATTGCTTAGTGTTTGAGGCGTGTCACATCACACCTTGGCATCTACTTATCAGTTCGCTCCACTTCATTCCATTTGTTGCACTTTCCTCTATTTCGTCTCACTCCCTTCCAAAGCAGACGCCAAGGCGGGGCAGCTGTAGACACGCCAAAAATGACGCTATGTTGATCAAATATCATGTCACTATGATGACGCCCCAAGTGAACTTCAATATATTCATAATATGAAGTTTTTCTATTTTCTTGTGTGTGGTTTTGATTTATTTTTTGCATTTTATGATTCACGACCTGAAGAGGGGCGTTATTTAAATGGCGACCTTATCTAGGGCATTTTCTCAAGAAAGGATGACTAAATGTCAGGGCGTCAATTCCTGGTATTATCCGATTTTAAAGTAAAATTCAAAATCAAAAAAATTATTGGTTAACGTCCTTCCTCAGGGCATGTTTTAAATTACCGCCTCAATCGTAGGCGTGTTCTCATAATTTTCAAATAAAGTAAGTTTTATTGCCAAAATTAAATCCAAGAAGTGACGCCCTTGGTAGAGGTCATGTTTTGAGTAACGTCTTGATGTAGGTCATCAATTCTTGATTTGACGCCCTTCGCAAGGTCGTGTTTCACCTTTCGTGTCCTGCTTTAACTCCTCTTTCCTGTATAGAGTCCTGTCTCCAATAGTCTCCTTGCTCGAATTGGAGGTAGAGTCCTGCCTTCTTTGAACATTGTCTATCCTTATCTTACCAAACTCGAGCTTATCTCCCATTGAAATCCTATAAAATCATGATCTGGTCGATCGAGGCAGAGGTTGACGACTCTAGAGGTTGAAGAGATTAGAAAAGCTCTAGACGTTTCAGAGGTTCAAGGTTCAGAGCCTCTGCTTCCTTACTGTCGTGTGCTTGATAGGAAGACTTTGGCTTCCTCTGCTTCCTCATCCGGTCAACCACGTCCATCCTTGGTTCCCTTTACTGTCAACAGGGACAGCATGGTTCTCTTTTATTTCGTTTGTTTTTGTTTTGTCTTCATCAACCGATCATCCACTGTGCTCCTTTTTACGTTTTGCATTAATCAATTCCATCATCAGTCCTGTTCCTTTTTCTCCTTTTCACGTTTGCATTAGATTTATCACATATCTCCTCTCTCCCTAATTCCTCTTTAGAGGTTTTAAAACCAAAATATTAAGGTAATCAAAAGAATAACCCTTCTCATCGGCCGGTCGATTGAAGAAGGAGGAAGGAACTTCACATCATCCCGCGTTTCAATCTTCACCAGGTATTCGCGATCTCCCTTTTATTATTATTGAGGTAGCCCCTCTGGCGATCACATCTCCATATTTGTACCACGTGCAAGCTTTTCTTCCCCTTATTTATGCATTAATCATCATTATCCTCCATGTTTATCACATAATTATTCTCTTGTGATTGTGTGGGATTTATGCCCAATCCACAATCAGGTCCCGTCAAAAGTCGATCCCCAACATCAAACCAGTTCAGAGGAGTACGACAAGGATGACCATACAGTGCCTCATAAGGAGCCATACCAATACTGGAATGAAAACTGTTATTATAAGTAAATTCAACAAGTGGCAAATATTGACTCCACGAACCCTGTCAGTCAAGGCAACACGATCTCAGCATATCTTCCAGGGTCTGAATAGTCCTATCTAACTGTCCATCTGACTGCGGATGATACGCTGAACTGAAGGCTAACTCAGTGCCCAATGCTTTTTGAAAACTACGCCAGAAGTCGGAGGTAAATCATGGATCACGATCAGACACAAGTGAAATTGGAATTCCATGCAGTGGCACAATCTTTTGCACATAAAGCTCGGCCAACCTCTGCACATTCCAAACAACCTTTATTGGCAACAATCTGGCAGTTTTAGTCAATCTGTCAACAAGCAACCAGATACCATCAAAACCTTGTGAAGTCTGAGGTAAACCCACCACAAAATCTGTAGTGACATGGTCCCATTTCCACATTGGAATCTCTAATGGCTGAAGCAATCCACCTGGCTTTTGATGTTCGGCTTTAACCTACTGACAAGTCAAGCACTTAGAAACAAATACAGTCACATCTCTCTTCATACCTGGCCACCAGAACTGCTTCTTCAAATTCTGATACATCTTGGTGACACCTGGGTGAATAGCAAAGCGGGATCCATGGGCTTCACTCAAAATTTCAAATCTCAATGAATCATCAGCGGGAATATACAATCTGCCACGGAAACTAACAACCAGCTCGTCATCAAATTCAACATCATATCTTGATATAACACGAGCCAAATCAGAATCAGCTTGCTGAGCTTCTTGAATCTGCTGATATAAAGAAGAACCCAAAGTCAAGGTAGCACAAACCGCTGTCTTCGGGTCGACATGAATATCCGCGCTAATCGCCTCGCTCGGAAGCTGTTCCCAAAGTTTCCATTCATGAAGCAACAAATGACTGACTTGCACCTTCCTGCTCAGAGCATCAACCACAACATTCATTTTACCCGGCTGATAGGAGAGTGTAAAGTCATAATCTTTCATGTATTCCATCCATCGATGCTGCCTGAGATTCAGATCTTTCTGGGAGAATATATACTGTAAACTCTGATGATCAGTAAAAATCTGAAACTTCACACCATACAGATAATGTCTCCAGATCTTTAAGGCAAAAATAACTGCAGCTAGCTCCAGATCATGCGTGGGATAATTTTTTTCATGCTGTTTTAATTGCCGAGATGCATATGCAATAACCTGACCATGTTGCATCAGCACTGCACCCAAACCCACTCGAGAAGCATCTGTGCAAACCATAAATCCACCCGAGTCAGAAGGCAAAATCAACACTGGAGAAGAAGTCAAGAGCCTTTTCAATTCAACAAAGCTATCCTCACACTGATCCGACCAAACAAAAGGCACATCTTTACGAGTCAGTCTAGTCATTGGGGCTGCAATCTTTGCAAAATCTTGGATGAATCTGCGATAATTCCCAGCCAAACCTAAAAAGCTTCTTATCTCTGTCACAGTTCTCGGTCTCTGCCAATTCAGAACAGCTTCAATCTTTACAGGGTCCACTGCTACTCCATCACCAGAAATCACGTGGCCAAGAAAATGAATTTCTCGAAGCCAGAATTCACATTTACTGAACTTCGCATAAAGCTCGTGATCTCTCAGAGTCTGCAGAACGATCCTCAAATGCTGCACATGATCTTCGTCAAAAGCAGAATAAATCAGAATGTCATCAACAAAGATCACCACGAACTGATCCAGATATGGACGAAAGATACGCTGCATTAGGTCCATGAAAGATGCTGGGGCATTAGTCAAACCAAACGGCATTACCAGAAATTCATAATGACCATATCGAGTACTGAAAGCTGTCTTCTCCACATCAGATTCCCGGATTCGCAATTGAAAATAGCCAGACCGAAGGTCAATCCATGAAAAGACAGTAGCAGACTGTAATTAGTCAAACAAATCATCAATCCTGGGGAGCGGATATTTATTCTTGATAGTCACCTGATTCAGCTATCTGTAATCAATACAAAGTCTCAGGCTTCCATCTTTCTTTTTCACAAATAGCACTGGAGCACTCCATGGAGAAAAACTGGGGCGAATATAGCCTTTTTCCAGCAATTCAAGTAGCTGTGCTCGTCGTTCTTTAAGTTCAGTTGGAGCCATTCGGTATGGTGCCTTTGCTAACGGGGCTGTACTAGGAATCTGTTCAATCACGATTTCAATTTCTCGCTCTGGAGGCAAGCCTGGCAACTCATCAGGAAACACATCAGGGAACTCACAAACAACAGGAATATCACTGACGTCCTATCGTGGTTTTTCAACAGCAACCACAGAAGCTAAGAATCCCTGGTAACATGCACTAAGCAACCTATAGGCTCGAATAGCAGAAATAATCATACGAGAAGAACAGGATCGAATACCTTGGAAATAAAATGCCGATTTCCCCTGTGGCTGAAAATAAACCTTCTTTGATCTGCAATCAACCACAGCTCCATATTACTCCAACCAATCCATACCCAGAATGACGTCATAATCTGCCAGCTGCAACGCATACAATCTCACCGGCAACTGACGATTATTAATCATGACTGGAGATTCTTCCAAACACAGAGGTGTAATCATAAAATCTCCAGAAGGCATCTCAACATACAATTCACAAGTTATCTCTAACGTTGGCTCCTCAATGCATGCAATGAAATCCTCAGAGATAAAAGAGTGAGAAGCACTAGAATCAAATAAGACACGAGCTGAAAGACCATAAAGCATAATCTTACCTTCCACCAGATGGGATGCAACCGCTTCAGCTCGAGAAATATGGGAAACCTTGCCCTTTTGCTTCTTGGATACGGTAGAAGACTGCAGGGAAGACGCTGAAGCTTGAGAATAAAATTGTTGCTGAGGTTGAGGTACTGGAGGAGGTATGAATTGCGACTGCTGAGGCTGAGAAAACAAAGGAGCCTGCACCGGCTTCGGCCTCAACGGGTAATCTCGAACAACATGACCAGGCTGGTCACAGCGAAAACAAACAACTGGAAGAGAACACAGCTGTCCCTTATGGTGAGCATGTAATGCCCTGGATCTTTCCGGATCCTTTGTGAATCTGTTTAGATCTTCATTGGATCTTTCGGATTGGTTTCGTTGAGTTTCGGTTCGCTTTGGTGACTTCCGAGTTGAGCTTTACGAGCCGTGTGGGTTTTTCTCTCGTACTAGTTACTGAACCCTACGGTGAGTTTTTTTGTCAATTCTCGAACTCGTGGATGCTACAGCGACGATGTACTTTTCGATCCGGTTGTTTCGACTATTTTTGCGTATTGTTCTGAATTTGTGCATTTTCGACGCATTTTCAGAATTTTCAAAAATTAGGAAAATTTCCTAATTTCTTTTCTTTTTCTTTCCTTTTCCTCTCTCCTCCTTCCATTCGCCGCCGCCATCTCTCTCTCTTCCGTTCTCTCTCGTTTCGCCTCCTCGGCTCCGGCTGCAGACGGGGTGCCTAGGGGCGTGTGCTGGGGACGTGGTGGAGCTGGCTGGGTGCGCGATGGGGTGAGGATCGGATCGATTCTGGCGCGATCCCAAACGGTGGATTCAAAGCTGACGTTCGAGCTCGTGAGTGATTTTCGACGAGGTTTAGTCCTTTCGGGGCTCGGTTTCTTCGGTGGAGGTAGGGTGACTGATCCTCACTTCTTCCTCTCCGTTTTCTTTGCCATTGCACGTCGTTCGACAAGGAAACGGTCGAGTTTGGGCTTGTTTTGCCTAAACGTTGATTTTCATGGTTTGTAGGGTTTGTCGGAAAATGGCGACCGTTTGCGGTGTAGTTAGTTTTAAACTGACCGCAGGGATGTTAGGATCCCATCCACGTTAGTTTTGTGTTGATCGGTGGTCATTCGAGGCCGGTAGAAGCCCGGGAACCTCGTTGACTCTTTTTGGGTGGATTCGTTGGAATCACCCGGATCTTGTGTTTTTTAGCGTGCATGTGGGGTTTTTAGCCCCCTGGTGTTATCTGTCGTCGTTTGGGTTTGTTTCCCTTGCGTTTCGGCGTGAATGGGGCGTGGAACGGGCCGATTTGGCCGTTCCTCTATTTTCCTGCCGTGACCGATGTAGCGGTCGTTTCAGTGGCCGTTACTTGGCTCTGATGGACCTACGATATACCGCCACTTCGTTTGGCGTTTTTGAGCTTTCTGGCTTCTGGGTGCGTGACGGCCCTGGGGTGGCGCGTCACACCCATGTAACGCACCTAGGCTGGGTCATTACATTCGTTTTGTCGTTTTGTTTTGGGGTTAAGTCGGTTCCTCTGATCCGCTTGACCCAGCGCGTTAGATGGATGTAGCGCGCCTGCCCCAGGCCGTTACATTCCGTTTGATCGATGTTGACCATTAGAGGCGGTGCCTCTGACGGTGGTGCCCCTATGTGTTGGGTGAGTGTAACGCGCCTGCCCCTGGCCGTCACACTCTGTTTTGGCTGAGTTAGGGTGGCTACGTGCTGTTCTGTTTGTAACGGCCCCTACCCTGTGCGTTAGGCCTGTGTAACGCGTCCTCTCTAGACCGTTACTTGCTGTTTTGGCTGAGTGGGGTGGTTGCGCCGTTGGATGTAACGGTGGGGACCCTGTGCGTCAGGCGTTTGTAACGCACCATGTGTTGGCCGTTACATGCCTCTCAGCCGTGATTTGTGCTTTTCGTTGTGGGCGTGTTGGCCCTGACGTGCCTGGTCTTGTGCGTCAGGTGGCTATAACGCGCTCGCTCCCATGCGTTAGTTCGTTGTAATGCGCCCCGTCTTGTGCGTTACTTGCTTCGTGTGTTTTGTGTTTGAGGGTTGTTGGCCCTGACGGCCGTGGTCTGGCACGTCAGGTGTATGTAACGCACCCGGTGCTGGCCATTACATGTTGTTTTCTGTGCTTTAGAGTTTGTTAGGGCGGTGTGAGTGACGGCTCTCCCCCAACCGTCGTGTTGGATGTAACGGCCCAGGTCTAGACCGTCATATGCTTGTAGCGGTCTAGGGGTGGTGCGTTACTTTCCTTGTGCTCTGATTTCCGTGATCTCAGTTTCGACTTGTCTTGGCTTGTCCTTGTGGTCTGCCGTTGTCCCGTGGATGTCTCCTGACGTCCTATGAGGGTTAAGACTACGTTGTAAGGTGGCCAGGAGTCTTCTTGCTTGAGGTAGGATCCTCTTTCCTACTTTTTGAGCATTGTTGTTAGATTCTGGTCAACCCGGTGTGACCCAGTGGTTGACATGTGACCTAGGGTGTGTGTGTCTTGGCGGTTCTGTCCAATCTGAGACACTGGTTCTGGATGCCTCGGGGTGTTGCCTTACCTCGGTTGGCGTGTCCAGTTGTGCTGAGGGTTTTCGGTGTTTTCCCTCAGGTCTCCGTGAGTTGTTTCCTGCGGAGTGTCGTTTCTTGTGGCTTAGGATTAGACCGATTGGCGGCTTGTTCCGCTGTTTGTGATGATCTTGCCTTTGAGTCGTTCGACTCGGGATCGTTACGTGGTAGGTCTAGTTGCCTAGTCTTGAGTCTGTCGGCAATGGTTGTACTGCCAATGATGCTTCGTAGTATGTGTGACAGGGCTTTCGTAGACTCTCTGTACTTTAGCACCTGTGTTTTGGAGTCTGTGCCTTGTGAACCTCCACTTGTCGTAGCCTGTGACGTAGGCTTTTTAGTACGTCACCCACCGGGAGTGGTGGACGGGCGGTTTCCCGTTACACGGTTTTTAAGCTAGTTCCGTGGGCCCCGGCCAACGGTAGCATCCTACCGAGGGGAATACTAGCTAGAGGCCTGGCCTAGGTAGTGGTCAGTGTGTGCACACGTTGTCAGGGACTGAGGACTCGCGTCGACGGGCGTGACCCTGACTAGTCACTCGCAGCTTGGTACTGTGGTCCTGTCTCCGTAGTTGCCGTTCTTCCTTGGAACGTTGTTGTTCCTTGGACCTGGTTCTTAGTGTGTCTAGTCTCCTCCGTGCTGCACACGGTCTGGTAGACGTGACACTTGAGGCGCAGTGTAAGACGTCAGTGGACGCATCTGGCTGTTCTTCTAGTGTGAGGGTACTCCTATCACTTGACCAGTGACTCTCAGCGTTTCTCGTGCGTTGCGACCTTTGCGAGTGGCCCTCTCGTGGCTGTACTCGAGGTCGGTGTCTTGTAGTGTGCACGACGTTCTGGTCATGCGTGGGGCTGTGTGCATGACGTTTCTGCTCGTGTTTAGTTGTCGTCTGTCCAGGTCTTTTCTAGACCTTTTCCGTGTGTTGTTGGCTTTTGCCCTCTTCTTGGTTTCGGCCGACGGACTGGTGTACCCTACCGTGTGAGTTTAGGGTTGACCGTCTGTTGCCTTTTGGAGTAGTTTAGAGTGCCGAGTTCTCCTCGGTGGCCGTGTTCCATGTTTTACGGCCTCGCTCTTCTTTGTTGTTGAGCTCCCCTTGCTCGTTGCCTGTTCCCTACTCCAGCTGTCCCTGTTCTGTTTACAGCTTTGTAGTGTAGCTTTTCCTACTTTGCTGCACTTGTTGTTAGTGTTGCTTCCCTTGCACTGCGCATTTTTCAGTGGGGATCCGCGTGACCCCTACTGAGTTTCTGCTTAGAGACTCACCCCTGCTTCTTAGGTGGGTTTCGCCTTCTGCCTCTGCTGTTCTTGGAGGTGCGCGTCTGCTAGTTGCTGCCAGCTGTACCTGCGTCGGGCTTCCCCCGACTTCTGTGTACATCCTTTTCTGTCAAACTGTACTTGTTGTCTTTCCTTTGGACTAGACTCTGGTGTATAATTGTAAAATTTGAATTATTAATGAAAATGTAATTTTATTTCTACTACTTTAGCAAACTGTTCTAATGAAATTTAATTGCTTGCTGTTATATCTGTTAGTTCAATGTACTACACGATAGTCCTTTTTCCCTTCGGCGCTTTCCCGCGCTTGGGAGGCCTCGCGGGTCCCATGCGGTACCACGTGTATCCGGTAGTCCTACGGGTGCACCTGGTATCCGGAATCCGGGTCATCACAGTTGCTATCAGAGCGTTGTTGTGTGAAGTACATGGGAATCTCAGATATACAGTTTGCAGAGTCGTGAAGGTCCAGTACAGTCTCTTGCTGGCTTAGGTGTTGCGATGGTTTATCACGTTATTTTCTATGTGTGGTCTTGTGCGTGCTTGGTTGGCACTGTGCGAGATGGTTTTGCTCTCGTCTGGATGTGATGAGGTGCTTCGTTCAGTTTTAGTGTTGATCTTGATCGTGTTGCACTTGGCAGTGTTTGTCGGATGGCATGAACCTGCAATGCATTCTTCGAGATGTTTATGTGTTTTACTCAGGTTGCTGTTGACCTTTAGCCTTGGTTTGATGACCGTACACGTTTTTACGTTGTCTTGGTCATCCCGGCTTAAGTCTGTTTAGCTCCTGATGTGTTTTGCTTCTGTTGAAGTGCTCAATTAGATTCCGTGTTAGAGAAGTTGCTCAGGCAAGCTAGAATTTTCCCTTCCTGGTGAGCTTTCGTGGTTGAGCTTCTTGCTTCTCGTCCTTCCTGGTGAAATCTTTTCGAGGTTTGCCTTGGATTTGCTGTCTTGGTGATGCCTTTGTCCTGTGTCTGCTTAAGTGTGGACAGCTTTGTCTTGAGCCTAATCTGCTCTTTGTTATACGGTTGCTTGGCTTTGGACTCCATGATGGTGTTAAGAGCTGCCGCGTACCGTAGTTGTCGTGCCGTGTCCAGGGGCCGATGTATCGTGAAGGCTTATTTATTGTTTTCGGGACATGAAGGTAAGCTGAGATTGATGCTTTCCTTGTGCTTTGTGCTGAAGCTGGTACTCCTCTCTTGTTGCGCTTAGGCTCCTGGTGATCAGTTGTTTGCGGGATCAGTACTCGTGGCGTGTGATTTGCAAACTTTATTGATTGCGAAGGTGCTTGGTGTGTACTGAGGTGCGACTACCGAGGTTGTTCTGTTGCCTATGCACGTTGTTGAGAGCGCAGCGGAATTGTGTGGGTTGGCTACCCACTGGTCGAGAGATCTGTTTCTTCTCGATGTGACTTCATCTTGGCTTCTGGTGCCTTGACTTTGTCCGTTGCCGTGTTGTTGCTGGTGTTTGTTTGGTGTTGGCATCGGCATTTTGCGAGTATTGGGGGAAGTTGTCGGCATCCTCGCTGATTGAGTACCCTCTGCTCTACATTTCTTTCTTGGGTGTTGTGCTCTCGAGGCGTGTTTGTGGTCCTTGAGATGTGTTCCCCGAGATTGTTGTCGTTTCTCGTTGTTGTGGGTCTCTTTTTGGTGAGCAGTCCGATGTGTGACCCATCTCGTGTGGTCGTGTGTTCAGCTATTCGTGTGCCTTAATGTGACCCTGCTTGCAGATGTGTTCCTTGGTTTTGTGTTTGGAACGGAACCGGAATTCTGCGAGTGTTGCTATTGTTGTCATTTTGGCGCTGTTTCTCTATGATTGCGTGTCTCTGTTTTGGACCAAGTCTTGTCGGTTAGCCTTGATGTGCTCTTTTCATAGAGTTGGCTTGCGACTCGATCAGATGTGATATCTGGCTGAGCGCTGACTTGATTGTGGTTGTGGTCCAGTGTTATCGTTGGCGTCCTGTGTGCCAGGTGTTCTCTGTTGCCTTTGGCACTGGAGCCGATGATGTGGTCGAGCTGTCAGCTGAGAAGACTGTGTCTCCTTGTGTAAGCTGCCGCTTGCCGTGCTGTCGTTATGTTTTTCGGTGTTGGTTCTCGGTTATTGTGGCAGTCGTGTCTCCTGTTCTGAGAGGCGTAAACGACGTTACCTTGCTTCGGAGGTGTCAGATGTGCTCACTTTGGTACCATGCTCGTGCTGCGGACTTGTGTCTTGGAAGTTGAGTGTGTACCTGTAATGGTAGTCTGACAGTGTTCCTCTGAATGGTGTTTCTCGAGATTTGTGATGCCGTGTTTTCGACGTTGTTGTTGGCTGATGCATGGTGTGCATAACCGATGTTGGGTTGTTCTTCCCTGCTTATCCTTTGCTAGTACTTAATTTCGAGGGTGAAATTTCTTAAAGGAGGGGAGGATGTAATGTCCTGGATCTTGCCGGATCCTTTGTGAATCTGTTTAGATCTTCATTGGATCTTTCGGATTGGTTTCGTTGAGTTTCGGTTCGCTTTGGTGGCCTTTTCCTCTCTCCTCCTTCTCATTCGCCGCCGCCATCTCTCTCTCTTCCGTTCTCTCTCGTTTCGCCTCCTCGGCTCCGGCTGCAGACGGGGTGCCTAGGGGCGTGTGCTGGGGACGTGGTGGAGCTGGCTGGGTGCGCGATGGGGTGAGGATCGGATCGATTCTGGCGCGATCCCAAACGTTCGAGCTCGTGAGTGGTTTTCGACGAGGTTTAGTCCTTTCGGGGCTCGGTTTCTTCGGTGGAGGTAGGGTGACTGATCCTCACTTCCTCCTCTCCGTTTTCTCTGCCATTGCACGTCGTTCGACAAGGAAACGGTCGAGTTTGGGCTTGTTTTGCCTAAACGTTGATTTTCGTGGTTTGTAGGGTTTGCCGGAAAATGGCGACCGTTTGCGGTGTAGTTAGTTTTAAACTGACCGCAGGGATGTTAGGATCCCATCCACGTTAGTTTTGTGTTGATCGGTGGTCATTCGAGGCCGGTAGAAGCCCGGGAACCTCGTTGACTCTTTTTGGGTGGATTCGTTGGAATCACCCGGATCTTGTGTTTTTTAGCGTGCATGTGGGGTTTTTAGCCCCCTGGTGTTATCTGTCGTCGTTTGGGTTTGTTTCCCTTGCGTTTCGGCGTGAATGGGGCGTGGAACGGGCCGATTTGGCCGTTCCTCTGTTTTCCTGCCGTGACCGATGTAGCGGTCGTTTCAGTGGCCGTTACTTGGCTCTGATGGCCCTACGATATACCGCCACTTTGTTTGGCGTTTTTGAGCTTTCTAGCTTCTGGGTGCGTGACGGCCCTGGGGTGGCGCGTCACACCCATGTAACGCACCTAGGCTGGGTCGTTACATTCGTTTTGTCGTTTTGTTTTGGGGTTAAGTCGATTCCTCTGATGCGCTTGACCCAGCGCGTTAGATGGATGTAGCGCGCCTGCCCCAGGCCGTTACATTCCGTTTGATCGATGTTGACCATTAGAGGCGGTGCCTCTGACGGTGGTGCCCCTATGTGTTGGGTGAGTGTAACGCGCCTGCCCCTGGCCGTCACACTCTGTTTTGGCCGAGTTAGGGTGGCTACGTGCTGTTCTATTTGTAACGGCCCCTACCCCGTGCGTTAGGCCTGTGTAACGCGTCCTCTCTAAACCGTTACTTGCTGTTTTGGCTGAGTGGGGTGGTTGCGCCGTTGGATGTAACGGTGGGGACCCTGTGCGTCAGGCGTTTGTAACGCGCCATGTGTTGGCCGTTACATGCCTCTCAGCCGTGATTTGTGCTTTTCGTTGTGGGCGTGTTGGCCCTGACGTGCCTGGTCTTGTGCGTCAGGTGGCTATAACGCGCTCGCTCCCATGCGTTAGTTCGTTGTAATGCGCCCCGTCTAGCGTGTTACTTGCTTCGTGTGTTTTGTGTTTGAGGGTTGCTGGCCCTGACGGCCCTGGTCTGGCGCGTCAGGTGTGTGTAACGCGCCCGGTGCTGGCCATTACATGTTGTTTTATGTGCTTTAGAGTTGGTTAGGGCGGTGTGAGTGACGGCTCTCCCCCAACTGCCGCGTTGGATGTAACGGCCCAGGTCTAGACCGTCATATGCTTGTAGCGGTCTAGGGGTGGTGCGTTACATTCCTTGTGCTCCGATTTTCATGATCTCAGTTTCGGCTTGTCTTGGCTTGTCCTTGTGATCTGCCCGTTGTCCCGTGGATGTCTCCTGACGTCCTATGAGGGTTAAGACTACGTTGTAAGGTGGCCAGGAGTCTTCTTGCTTGAGGTAGGATCCTCTTTCCTACTTTTTGAGCATTGTTGTTAGGTTCTGGTCAACCCGGTGTGACCCAGTGGTTGACATGTGACCTAGGGTGTGTGTGTCTTAGCGGTTCTGTCCGGCCCGAGACACTGGTTCTGGATGCCTCGGGGTGTTGCCTTACCTCAGTTGGCGTGTCCAACTGTGCTGAGGGTTTTCGGTGTTTTACCTCAGGTCTCCGTGAGTTGTTTCCTGCGGAGTGTCGTTTCTTGTGGCTTAGGATTAGACCGATTGGCGGCTTGTTCCGCTGTTTGTGACGATCTTGCCATTGAGTCATTCGACTCCGGATCGTTACGTGGTAGGTCTAGTTGCCTAGTCCTGAGTCTGTCGACAGTGGTTGTACTGCCAGTGGTGCTTCGTAGTACGTGTGATAGGGCTTTCGTAGACTGTTTGTACTTTAGCACTTATGTTTTGCAGTCCGTGCCTTGTGAACCTCCACTAGTCGTAGCCTATGACGTAGGCTTTTTAGTACGTCACCCACCGGGAGTGGTGGACGAGCGGTTTCCCATTACACGGTTTTTCCGTGGGCCCCGGCCAACGGTAGCGTCCTACCGAGGGGAATACTAGCTAGAGGCCTGGCCTAGGTAGTGGTCAGTGTAGCGACCCGGATTCCGGATACCCGGTGCACCCGGTATAAATACCGAATACACGTGATACCACATGGGACCCGCGAGGCCTCCCAAGCGCGGGAAAGCGCCGAAGGGAAAAAGGAGTGTGTGGAATACATTGAAACCAGCAGATATAACAGTAAGCAATTAAATTTCATTACATTTTCATTAATAATTCAAATGTTTACAATTATACACCCGAGTCCAGTCCAAAGGAAAGACAACCAGTCTAGCACAGTACAGTCTGACAGAAAAGAACGTACACAGAAGTCGGGGGAAGCCCGACGCAGGTACAGCTGGCAGCTACAGCAAACGCGCTCCACCAGGAACAGCAGAGGTAGACGGCGAAACCCACCTGAAAAGCAGGGGTGAGTCTCAATAGAAACTCAGTAGGGGTCACGTGGATCCCCACTGGAAAACGCACAGAGCAACGGAAGCAACTACGGAAACAACAAGTGCAGCAAAGCAGGAAAGGCTACACTAAAAAGCTGTAAACAGACAGGGCATAGCAGGAGTAGGGAACAGGCTAAGAGTAAGGGGAGCTCAACAACAAAGAAGAGCGAGGCCGTAAAACACGGGACGACGGCCACCGAGGAGAACTCGGCACCCTAAGCTACTCCAAACGGCAACAGACGGTCGACCCCAACTCACACAGTAGGGTAACCCAGTCCGACAGCCAAAGCAAAGGCGAAGGCAGATGCCGACGCCAAAAACACGGAAAAAATACGACAGGAGACGTCATGCACGTATCCCTACGCATGACGAGAATGTCATGCCAACGACGGAACACTGACCTCGAGTACGGCCACGAGAGGGCAACTCGCGAAGGTCACAGCGCTCAAGAAAAATGCGAGAGTCACAGCACCGAGTGACAGGAGCACCCTCCTCCCAGAAGAACAGCCAGATGCGTCCACTAACGACTTACACTGCGCCACAAGTGTCATATCTCTCAAGGACAAGACACACCAAGAACCAGGTCCGAGGAACAACAGTTCCAAGGAAACAGGGTACCACAGCACGGAACTACAGCACCAACTGCGAGTGACTAGTCAGGGCCACGCCCGTCGGCGCAAGTCCCCAGTCCCTGACCACGTGTGCATACACCGACCTCTACCTAGGTCAGGCCTCTAGCTAGTATTCCCCTCGGTAGGATGCTACTGTTGGCCGGGGCCTACGGAACTAGCTTAAGAACCGTACGTACCAAACGCAATAGGAAAACCCCTCCACCACTCCCGGTGGATCGGCAAGAGCCTAGGGCTACAACTAGTGGAGGCTCACAAGGCATAGACTCAAAAACACAGGTGCTAAAGCACAGACAGTCTAAGAAAGACCCGTCTCGTGCACCACAAAGCACCATGGCAGCTAAACAACCGCCAACTGACTCAGGACCAGGCAACTAGACCTACGACGTAACGATCCCTGAGTCGAACGACTCAAAGGCAAGATCGTCACAAGCAGCGAAACAAGCCGCCAATCGGTCTAATCCTAAGCCAGCAAAACAACGCTCCGCAGAAAACGACACACGGAGACCTGAGGAAAACACCAAGAACCCTCAGCACACCTGGACATGCAAACCGAGATAAGGCAACACCTCGAGGCATCCAGAAGTAGTGTCTCGAGCCGGACACAACCATCGAGACACACACATACAAGGCCACATGTCAACCACTGGGTCACACCGGGTTGAACTGAACCCAACAGCAATACAAGCAAAAGTAGGATAAACAATCCTATCGCAAGTAAGAAGACTGTTGGCCACCTTACAACGTAGTCTTAGCCCTCATAGGGCGTCAAGAAACATCCACGGGACAACGGGCAGACCACAAGGCCAAGCCAAGACACACAGGAATCAACGGGCGGAAAACAAAGGCACAAGGAATGCAACGCACCAGCCTTAGATCGCTACAAGCAAGCGACGGTCTAGCCTAGGGCCGTTACTTCCCAAACAACGGATGGGAATCAATCCGTCACACACACCACCACAAACCTACAAAACCACACTAAAGCCAAGTAACGCACAACACCAGGCGCGTTACAACCAAACGACGCACGGGGGTAGGCGCGTTATTCTCAACGTGCACAGCCACCCTCAACCAAAGCGAAGTAACGCGCAACATCAGGCGCGTTACAACCAAACGACGCACGGGGGGAGGCGCGTTACTCTCAACGTGCACAGCCACCCTCAACCCAGCACAAAATAACAAACGACGGCCAGGAGCAGGCGCGTTGTACCACAACGACGCATGGGGGCACAACCGCTACATCCAACGGGCACAGCCACCCAAGCACGGCCAAAACAGAATGTAACGGCCAGGGGCAGGCGCGTTACACTCAAACAACGCACGGGGGCACGACCGCTGGAGGCACTGCCTCAACAGGTCAAACGTCGGTCAAATAGCAAGTAACGGCCAAGACCAGGCGCGTCACTTTCCTCTAACGCACTGGGTCAAGCGCGTTAGATCAACCGACTCAACCCCAAAACAAAACGACAAAAAGGAAGTAACGCGCTAACCTAGGCACGTTACAAGGAAACGACGCGCCACCCTAGGGCCGTCACTTATCCAAAAGCCTGAAAACTCAAAAATGCCTAATCAAATGGCGGTCTATCATAGGGCCGTCAGAGCCAAGTAACGGCCACTGAAACGACCGCTACATCGGTCACGGCGGGAAAACAGAGGAACGGCCAAACGGGCCCATTCCACACCCCATTCACGCCGAAACGCAGGGGAAACAAACCACAACGACGAATAACAACATCAGGGGACAAAAACTCCCACATGCAAGCTCAAAAACGCATGATCTGGGCGATTCCAACGAATCCACCCAAAGTGGGTCACCGAGGTTCCCGGGCTTCTACCGGCCTCGAATGAACACCAAACCACACGAAACTCACGTGGACGGGATCCTAACATCCTTGCGGTTAGTTAGAAGCTAACTACGCCGAAAACGGTCGCCGTTTACCGACCGACCCTAAAAACCACGAAAATCACGATTTAGGCAAAACAAGCCCAAACTCGACCGTTTCCTAGCCGAACGCCGTGCAATGGCAGGGAAAACGGAGAGGACGAAGTAAGGATCAGTCACCCTACCTCCACCGAAGAAACCGTGCCCCGAAGGGACTAAACCACGCCGAAATCCACTCACGAACCGATTTCACCGGCTTTGAATCCACCGTTCGGGATCCCGCCAGAATCGATCCGATCCTCGCCCCATCGCGCACCCAGCCAGCTCCACAGCCTCGCCAACCCACCCACGATCGCTCTGTCTGCAGTCGGGGCCAAAGAGGGGGAAGAACGAGAGAGAACGGGAGAGAGAGAGAGTGGGATCGCGAGAGTGAGGAGAGAGAGAGAGAGGAAAAGGAAATAAAAAGAAAAGAAATTAGGAAATTTTCCTAATTTCTGAAAATTCCGAAAATGCGCTGAAAATGCACAAATTCAGAAAAATACGCAAAAATAGCCGAAACGACCGGCTCGAAGAGTACATCGTCGTTGTAGCATCCACGAGTTCGAGAATTGACAAACAAACTCACCGTAGGGTTCCATAACTAGTACGAGAGAAAAACCCACACGGCTCGTCAAACTCAACTCGGAAGCCACAAAAGCGAACTGAAACTCAACGAAACCAATCCGAAACAGATCCGAAAGATCTAACGAAGATCCAACAAGACCTGCAAAGGATCCAGGGCATTACAGTCAGTGTGTGCACACGTTGTCAGGGACTGAGGACTCGCGTCGACGGGCGTGACCCTGACTAGTCACTCGCAGCTTGGTACTGTGGTCCTGTGTCCGTAGTTGCCGTTCTTCCTTGGAACGTTGTTGTTCCTTGGACCTGGTTCTTAGTGTGTCTAGTCTCCTCCGTGTTGCACACGGTCTGGTAGACGTGACACTTGAGGCGCAGTGTAAGACGTCAGTGGACGCATATGGCTGTTCTTCTAGTGTGAGGGTACTCCTATCACTTGACCAGTGACTCTCGGCGTTTCTCGTGCGTTGCGACCTTTGCGAGTGGCCCTCTCGTGGCTGTACTCGAGGTCGCTGTCCTGTAGTGTGCGCGACGTTCTGGCCATGCGTGGGGCTGTGTGCACGACGTTTCTGCTCGTGTTTAGTTGTCATCTGTCTAGGTCTTTTCTAGACCTTTTCCGTGTGTTGTTGGATTTTGCCCTCTTCTTGGTTTCGGCCGACGGACTGGTGTACCCTACTGTGCGAGTTTAGGGTTGACCGTCTGTTGCCTTTTGGAGTAGCTTAGAGTGCCGAGTTCTCCTCGGTGGCCGTGTTCTGTGTTTTACGGCCTCGCTCTTCTTTGTTGTTGAGCTCCCCTTGCTCGTTGCCTGTTCCCTACTCCTGCTGTCCCTGTTCTGTTTACAGCTTTGTAGTGTAGCTTTTCCTGCTTTGCTGCACTTGTTGTTAGTGTTGCTTCCGTTGCACTGTGCATTTTTCAGTGGGGATCCGCGTGACCCCTACTGAGTTTCTGCTTAGAGTCTCACCCCTACTTTTTAGGTGGGTTTCGCCTTCTGCCTCTGCTGTTCCTGGAGGTGCGCGTCTGCTAGTTGCTGCCAACTGTACCTGCGTCGGGCTTCCCCCGCCTTCTGTGTACGTCCTTTTCAGTCAGACTGTACTTGTTGTCTTTCCTTTGGACTAGACTCTGGTGTATAATTGTAAAATTTGAATTATTAATGAAAATGTAATTTTATTTCTGCTACTTTAGCAAACCGTTCTAATGAAATTTAATTGCTTGCTGTTATATCTGTCAGTTCAATGTACTACACGATAGTCCTTTTTCCCTTCGGCGCTTTCCCGTAGTTGGGAGGCCTCGCTGGTCCCATGCGGTATCACGTGTATCCGGTAGTCCTACCGAGTGGACATGGTATCCGGAATCCGGGTCGTCACAGACCACCTCATCTCCGACAAGTCCACGGCTGACTGACAGCGGAACTCTGACGACTCTGGGGTGAAGGCGCTGTCGGCTATTGAACAGTACCCGTACGAGGTGATTCTTGCTGAAAGAACTTCTTCTTCTTCTTGAATCTTTTGAACTTAGACTTGGAAGGGGAAGAAGCACTGCTAACATCTGGCTGAACCGAGGAAACTCCTACCACTGGCGGTCGATAAGTCTGTTGAAACTGCATCGCCGGCTGAACCAACCCCATTTGTGGATACCCTCCAGGTCTCGCCATCTCCAGCTCAAGTGCCACAGCTGCCTGGCACGCACCATCTAGATCAGCAACACGACTCGCGATCAAGGGTAACTTCAACTCTGGCCTTAACCCTCGCAAGAACTGCTGAGTCTTTAAAGCTTCATTAGCTAGCACATGGGGTGCATACTGAGCCAATTCCATAAATTTATTCCGATACTGAAGCACGGTCATATCGCCTAAGAATAATTCCATGAATTGGTAAATCTTCGCCATCTGCAAGCAGGCAGGAGTATAGGCATGCTCAAAAGCTGCAACAAACTCTACCCAAGTGATCTGCCGAAGGGGCCTAGAATGAAATGCAATCTGCCACTCGGCTTTCCACCACGTAATGGCTGTACCTTGGAGTTGAAATGTGCCAAGCATAACCTTCTCATCCTCCGCGCACTCCATAGACAGGAACATGCGCTCAATCGCATCCAGCCACTACCTCGCTACCTCTGGATCAGGCTTTCCGTCGAACGCAGGCGGATTAAATAGAAGAAACTCTTTCAGAGCCTTGCCTCGACTACCAGGCACTTCAACCTGAGGAGCAACGACTGGCGTTGGAAGAGGAACTACCGGAATAGCAGGAACAGCAGGAACTGCAGGAGGTTGAGCAGAACCACTCTCCTCTCTAGGTGCACCTCTAGGAACTCGAGGAGGTCTTCCTCGGCGAGGTGGCATCTTGTACCCGAAAAACATAAAACAACAACAAATCCGTCAATCACACGGAAAACAACCTAAGCCAGCAAAAGACAACACGGAAGGACTAGCTCTAGACAAGTATAAATTCCAATTCCTTATACAAATCCTCAACTCCGCTCTGATACCAACTGTGACGACCCAGAGCGCCGGATACCGATGTACCGATAACATCGATACACCGATACTAGGAACTGGGGAAGCCACCCAAGAGGCTGATGAGGCCCCTGAAGGGTTAGTGAAGTTTGTCGAGGGGATGCATAACGAATTGCAATCACAAGCGCGCATATTAGATTCAACATTTAAAAAATTTAGTAGAAGAGCGGAAGCAATTTAAAATAAATAAGTGCTAAATATATAAACTAGTCCAGAGGCACAATAGTGCAGTCCAAAAGTACAACTACACGGGGCATACCCCGGCAAAAGTACACAAGAGAGCCCACCAAGGTAACTCGTCTACTGCTGGCAGCTAGGCACGGTCTCCGGGCACACGGGAAACACCGGGAGACGACGGGGCGCGGCTCACCTGAAAGAAGAAGGGTGAGTCACAGCCAGACTCAGTAGGGGTCACGCGGATCCCTACCTCGCACTAAACAGGCATACATGCAAAAATAAAGGTAATTAGAGCATGCATTGAATTTAATAACAGGCAATGGCATGAATAACTAATCACAATAAAGCTATAAAATCTAACTAAACAGACATAATAGCTAATACATGCCAATAACGAGTAAGTCTAAGAGACTGAAACTAAATCTACTAGTAGAATATGCCTCAACGAATCCAAGCAGCAGGGAATAAGACAACCACCGGGAACAGAAACCAGATGCGTCCACTGACGACTTATACTGCGTCTCAAGCACTCGCAGTCGACAACACGACAAGCTGAGCACGTAAACAGTACCAAACCAATTGACCAGTTAGAGTGACACTCGTCAGTGTCAGTCCACAGCCTCCGACCACGTGTGCACACACAGACTCTCGCCTGAGCCAGGCCCTCTAGCTAGATTTCTCCCATGGTAGGACGCGACCATTGGCGAGGAGCCCACGGTACTAGCTTAAAAACTGTGTGATGGGAAACACCCCTCCGCTATCCCCAAGCGGGTCGGTACTCAAAGACCTTAGGGTTACAACAGTGGTTCCATTGCAAGGAAAGAAAAGCTACTCTATTGGGATTTACAAACATGCCATTATATTATAAAATAACTCAACATGGCATATAAACATTTCGGGAAGCATTAAAGAATAGGCCGGCAGCTTTTTGAAACTAACAGGTGTGTGGCGGTCTGCGGCCACCGCGTTACAGGTGTGTGACGGTCGGGGAAGGGCGCGTTACATCGGCTGTGACGCGTCCGCCCCTGGCCGTTGCAGCCACCGAAGCTCTAGCTCAAACTGATCAAACGGGACGTAACGCGCTCGCGGTGGCGGGTTACATCACCCTGACGGCCGGCCGACAGGCCGTCAGGTACACCCGAGACCAAAATTAACGCTAATAGTTTTTAAACGTTCAGAAAACGGTGTAACGCGCTCGCCCAGGCGCGTTACAACCTCCTGACGGCCGCCCGACAGGCCGTCAGGCCAACCGCCTCAACGGGTCAACGGAAATGTAACGGTCGGGAGCCTGACCATTACACTCCTGACGCGACCATTGGCGAGGAGCCCACGGTACTAGCTTAAAAACTGTGTGATGGGAAACACCCCTCCGCTATCCCCAAGCGGGTCGGTACTCAAAGACCTTAGGGTTACAACAGTGGTTCCATTGCAAGGAAAGAAAAGCTACTCTATTGGGATTTACAAACATGCCATTATATTATAAAATAACTCAACATGGCATATAAACATTTCGGGAAGCATTAAAGAATAGGCCGGCAGCTTTTTGAAACTAACAGGTGTGTGGCGGTCTGTGGCCACCGCGTTACAGGTGTGTGACGGTCGGGGAAGGGCGCGTTACATCGGCTGTGACGCGTCCGCCCCTGGCCGTTGCAGCCACCGAAGCTCTAGCTCAAACTGATCAAACGGGACGTAACGCGCTCGCGGTGGCGGGTTACATCACCCTGACGGCCGGCCGACAGGCCGTCAGGTACACCCGAGACCAAAATTAACGCTAATAGTTTTTAAACGTTCAGAAAACGGTGTAACGCGCTCGCCCAGGCGCGTTACAACCTCCTGACGGCCGCCCGACAGGCCGTCAGGCCAACCGCCTCAACGGGTCAACGGAAATGTAACGGTCGGGAGCCTGACCATTACACTCACTGTGACGCGCCTCCAAAGGGTCGTTACAGTGACGTATCGCGTCCCCTAGGGACCGTTACGGATGTGACGGTTCTTGGAAGGACCGTCACACCGTCTGGGTTACGGACGGGTTATGTTTGCAAGTGGGTTCCCTCCCGGGCGATCGGAATTGCCGGGTAACGACGAAAACCTGTAAAACCAGTCAATCCACACGTCCTAAACAACATAATACCAACAAAATAACAACATGCAACGCCTACAATGGCTTAAACATGAAGAACGAAGCTTAAACCCTAAACATGGAAAATAACCAATATGCATGCCACATGGGTTTAAACAAGAAACCAAACAATAGGAAATGATCCTAGCGAGTTCAGGATTCCATCCCCCTACCTCGTGCGAGCCGAAACGGCAGATTAAGCCGCATGCACCGAAGAGGGTTCACCGAGCCTTCTCGCTCCGTCTCATCTCTACAAGCCGCGAACCACGTCAAGGTGGGCGTCCACGCGCTCCACTCGACGCGAGGAATCCAACGGCGCGCTCCACTCCTCAATCTGTCGACGTTGTGCCTGAATCTCAAGGAGAGGGGGAGAGGAGATCGGACGAGAGAGAGAAAGAGGGTGAGAGTGAGAGATCGACGAGGGGAGAGAGAGGGGGGGTGAGGGATTAAAGGAAAAAAAATAAAGTTAATATATATAATATATTTATTATATATAAAAACCTTATTATTTCCATAAAACCTCAATTAAATCCAATTAAATCTGGAAAAATACCAAAAAAATTCCTAAAAATCTAGGAAAATAACCGGAAATTCTAGAATGAGTTCTAGGTCCGAACCACCAAAGATCCACCAAGGCACGGGCCTCACAGTCAGGGTTAAAAATACTATACACAGAAGAAGTTATGATGGAATGGGTGGCCCTAAACATGAATGGTACTTCAATTTTGATACGATAGCATAAATGACTTTAATCATACGTGAGAGAAGGCGTAAGAATAATAATTATTATAAAACTGATGGAAAGGAGCAAGAATAGAGGAGAGGATGAAAATAGGCCCGATTTGACACTTTTTAAAAATATTTTTAACTGAAGAATTTATGATGAATAGAGCGACTCAAAACCTCACTGGGTCATAAACTCTCTTATGGTCACGCGGGTTACTCTTATTATACTCTATCGAAGGGAGTGAGAATAAATGAATGGGGTGAAAATAGGCCCAATTTGACACATTTTAAAAATATTTTCTATTAAAAAATTTATAATGAATAGAGCGACTCAAATCCTCACTGGGTCATAAACTCTCTCACTGTCACGCAGGTTACCCTTTTTATACCCTATCAATGGGGTGA
Source organism: Amorphophallus konjac (assembly GCA_022559845.1). Lineage (NCBI taxonomy): Eukaryota > Viridiplantae > Streptophyta > Magnoliopsida > Alismatales > Araceae > Amorphophallus > Amorphophallus konjac. Next base: position 4,865,837 of record CM040126.1, read on the forward strand.
GAATAAATGAAGGGGGTGAAAATAACAAAGGATAGGCGGGGTTGAAAATACTATACACAGAAGAAGTTATGATGAAGTGGGTGGCCTTAAACATGAATGGAACTTCAATTTTGACAGGGTAGCACAAATGACTATAATCATACGTGAGAGAAGGCGTAAAAATAATTATTATCATAAAACTAATAGAAATGATCAAGAATAGAGGAGAGGATGGAAATAGGCCCGATTTGACACCTTTTAGAAATATTTTCTATAGAATAATTTATGATGAATAAAGTGACTCAAAACCTCACTGGGTCATAAACTATCTCACGGTCACGCGGGTTACCCTTATTATACTCTATCGAAGGGAGTGAGAATAAATGAATGGGGGTGAAAATAACAAATGATCGGCGGGGTTAAAAATACTATACACAGAAGAAGTTATGATGGAATGTGTGGCCCTAAATATGAATGTGACTTCAATTTTAGCACGGTACCACAAATGACTCTAATCATAAGTGAGAGAATACGTAAGTATAATTATTGTCATAAAATTGATGGAAATGAGCAAGAATAGAGGTGAGGATGGAAATAAGCCCGATATAACACATTTTAAAAATATTTTTTACTGAAGAATTTATGATGAATAGAGTGACTCATATCCTCATTGGGTCATAAACTCTCTCACGGTCATGCGGGTTACCCTTATTATACCCTATCGAAGGGAGTGAGAATAAATGAAGGGAGGTGAAAATAACAAAGGATCGACGGGGTTGAGAATACTATACACAGAAGAAGTTATGATGAAATGGGTGGCCGTAAAAATGAATGGGACTTCAATTTTGGCACGGCACAAATGGCTTTAATCATACGTGAGAGAAGGCGTAAGAATAATTATTATCATAAAACTCATGGAAATAAGAAAGAATAGAGGAGAGGATGGAAATAGGCCCAATTTGACCCCTTTTAGAAATATTTTCAACTAGAGAATTTATGATGAATAGCGTGACTCAAAACCTCACTGGGTCAGAAACTATCTCACGGTCATGCGGGTTACCCTTATTATACTCTATCGAAGGGAGTGAGAATAAATGAATGGGGGTGAAAATAACAAAGGATCGACGGGGTTGAAAATACTATACACAGAAGAAGTTATGATGGAATGGGTGGACCTAAATATGAATGGGACTTCAATTTTGGCACGGTAGCACAAATGACTTTAATCATACGTGAGAGAAGACGTAAGAATAATTATTATCATAAAACTGATGGAAAGGAGCAAGAATAGAGGAGATGATGGAAATAGGCCCGATTTGATATATTTTAAAAATATTTTCTACTGAAGAATTTATGATGAATAGAGGGACTCAAAATCTCACTGGGACAAAAACTCTCCTACAGTCACGCGGGTTACCCTTATTATACCCTATCGAAGGGAGTGAGAATAAATGAATGGGGGTGAAAATAGGCCCGATTTGACACATTTTAAAAATATTTTCTACTGAAGAATTTATGATGAATAGAGCGACTTAAAATCTCACTAGGTCATAAACTCTCTCACTGTCACGCGGGTTACCCTTATTATACCCTATCGAAGGCACTGAGAATAATTGAAGGGGGGTGAAAATAACAAAGGATCGGTGAGATTGAAAACACTATACACAGAAGAAGTTATGATAGA